>CM038670.1:590302277-591502277 GCA_021605145.1 Aegilops bicornis
TAGATATTGATAGATCGAACTTCCATTTATTTGTTGAATAGACAGTTGAACTAAGAATACCATAGCTATACTTAAGAGTAAAACACTAGGAAAATCCCATATGCGACGAAATTTTTTCCCTCCGTAAACTAATATAAGAGCGTTTAGATCACTACTTTAGTAATCTAAACGCTCTTATATTAGTTTACAGAGGTAGTATATATATAAGAGGGAGCCTCAGCGCTTGTTCGCTAGGGTTTGCACTCTCCACACGCTTGCCGCAATACATATATGTTACACGCTGGAGGCTCAGCGTTCATTTGCTTGGTTTGCTATATTCACAGTCTCTCACCCTCTCTTCACCAGATCTAAACAAGATTGTGTTGGCCTCTTGTCTCTCTCCCCCCTCACAGCTGGTGAAGGAGGCGTCCGTATCCCGTCGCACCGGGAAGGGGAGGAGGTGCAGCGTTAAATCTATCGCCTTCGGCGAGGGAGGCAATCCACTGCCGACTGCTGTTCTCTTTCACCCAGCGCTTTGTCTTGGGAGGCCACCGACCCCTTCTTCCTCGCTACCTTACGTAGTGTGGGCAGATCCGGCCTCCCGCCGCACGCCTTCCCACATCCCGACGACCCTAAGGTATAAGTTTCTTTGAAACCGTCGTTGCTCTAGCTGCATGTGGATCAGTCGAATCTAGGTCTTGGTTCAAAGAGGAAAGAAAGGTGCGGTGGGGTGGAGCATGAATCTAGGACGTGGTTCAATGAGGAAAGGAGGGAGGAAAAGTAGTATAGACTGGCTCTCCAGCCACTTTGTTGGTCGAAAAGGGAAAAAGGGGGTAACCCAGTACACACATCTGTAAGGAACCGATCTCTTTGTTGAAAAGGGAAAGAAACTTGGGGGGGTCGGGTAGTTTGTGCAGGACTAGATTTGCTGCCCTCACATAGGAAAAAGTTTAAAGAGAACAAATATGGGACCAACACAGATATGCTGCTTGGCTACATACTCTGCATCACCCATTTATACGTATGGACGCACATGGTGCTAGCATGTCCCATACAGCTATTTTGCCGTTGTTAATCTAAGAATGCCACCGGAAAATTGAAGCAATGCCACTGTTAAAAGTAAAGTACATTTTTTAACGAATGTTGTTTCAAGAGAGTGTCTCTGTTAATATGAATCAATGCTATCGTTTTAGAAATGCTACTATCCTACTTTGTTTTCCATCCAAGATAAGTTAGATGCTTCTTTCTGTCACCGTTTGTTTCATCCTCCTTTATCGGCAAGTAATTGTTTCCTTTTTTGCCTCTGTTAAAACAAGGGTATCGATTCAACTTGTTGCTATTGCGACATTTTACTTCGCTACTCGAAACACTTATGTTTTAAGAGTGTTTTGTGCGATTCAACTTGAATGTCACACGGTGACTTTGCTTAATTTTGGTGGAACTGCACAAAAGGAGATCGAGATTTGTTTCGGTGTTCTGTCGAGTTGTTTCAAATCTTGGTCTCTACCACATGATATATATTCAACTTGTTGCTATTGCGACATTTTGCTTCGCTACGCGAAACACTTTGCTTGATTTCAGTGCAACTTCACAAAATGAGATTGGATTTCCTATTCGTGTTAGCAGATTCGTATTTTATCCTGGTGTTCTCGTGAAAGGTTAGTACAGGCCTTCATCCACATGATTGTGCAGTGTGCTTTGAGATGTTGTGCTACTTGTATTGGTACTGTTTTAAATAAATGTTGAATTGAAGCTATTGTATTGTTGTCTTTTCCCATTAAGTAGTGAACAAAATGGGACCAACCTGCACATGATGCTTGTTGCTTTGTTACAACAAACTCTGCATCACCCCTTTATAAGTAGATGGAAGCACATATTGTTGTTAGCACACTCTCCCCTGAACTGCTTATGCTTTTCGTTAATCTAATGCATTTGGTAAAATTAAGCAATGCCACTCTCAGAATTAATTAACTACTGAATCTTAGTTCAAAACTGCAACACTTGTTAGGAATGGTACTATGCTGCTTTGTAGTTCTTTCTACATGTTTAACCAAGGTATTGTTAAGATAATGTTTCTTTAAAAAGGAATCAGTTCCATTGTTTCAGGAATGGTACTTTTCTGCTTTGTTGTTCTTTATACATGTTGAACCAAGGCATTGTTAAGATAATGTCTCAGTCAATATGAATGAATCACACTGATGGAGAATTGCTCCTCTCCTGCTTTGTTTCCCATTAAGACAAGTCATCAACCATTATTTCTCAGTAATTGTTTCCCTTATACCTATTCTTGCTTACAGGGATATCAAAATTAAAGCTCGATTTTATTCCGACTTCGATTTTAGTTGAACTGCACAAAAGGAGTCAATGTGTCCAAGGCAAACTGCTGCGTTACTGGGTCCAGTTGGTCGTTCCACTTTGCGTAGAAAAAGCGATCCTTTGGATGCGGTACATTACAGAAGGAATGACCGAGAAGGTTTACAGAGTATTATTAGACACTTGTGACATGACTAGTCTGTAGAGACCATTGGCAATTTAACAACACGTGGAGTGCCCTGGGCAGAAGTGCCCAAACAAGTACAAGAAGCTAAGACAGGACATGATCGTAGGCATTACATATTTTTAAGGGGTGAAGCTTGTCAAAGTTTAATCATTGATGTTAGAAAGAAGATGTTAGTTTAATATATAGGAATTGGAAAACCTTGTCAAAATTTGCTCATTGATGTTAGCAAGAAGACGTTAGTTTAATATATTGCAATTGGAAAACCTTGTCAAAATTTGCTCATTGATGTTAGCCAGAAGACATGCATTTGATATTTTTGAGTGGGACGCCCTTCTTTGTGAGCAGCGTCAGTGTTTTTTCCTATTCCTGTGTTCAGTTTAGAAGTAAATAGTTACTCTGCTGAGATATTCCTGTGTTAAGAGTTTGTTCTGAATATTGTCTATGTAATGCCAGGCCTTGTGTTTGATTGCAAAGTTGAGCTTGGAATGTTCTGGCATGCAGCATCACGAGCTGTTCACCGTGCCTCCTGAGAATAATGCTTCGTATTGTTTTGCATGTCGATCTAATGCCAGTGATTTGCTTGTTAAGAAGATCATCCTCTTCTGTTGTTTCCGTGCATAAGAAGTTCATCGTCTGATGTTTCATTCATAGCCTATACGACATGTCGGGTAGGTTAGATGTGAAACCATATGATCTTCCGACCAACTCATGATATTAGGCCATGATTGGATCGTCGTTTTCCAACCAAAACCGCTTGTAAAACTGACGCTTGTAAATTAAAGCAGATGGTCTCGGGCGAAGGCGCTTGGTTGGTCGATTTCGACTAGTAAAATATCGGAAGCACTTCACACACGATAAAAATGTTGAACGACACTCGGACGATTGCTAATCCAGTCGTTAGCTGCTGTTTCAGCCTTGCCCATGGATGGCATGATACGCACGTCGTACATGTATTGTCTGGTAATGTCGTCCATATAGCAATGCTCGTAAAATATACACTGGTCTCTCAAATTACACGCGTAACCCGCTGGTTTTACTTACAGACCTCGGGCCTTCCGATGACGAGTAAATTACACTTGTATGTTAATACAGGTTTGAAATAAACCAGAGCTCCCAAGCGCGGCCTTACCGTTTCATGCCATCTCAGTTTCTCGAAGGTGCTCATAGGTGTCCGATGATCCTGGCTTCCTGAATGAGCAGCGAGCACTGTTTCAGACCTCCGTAGGGCCCGCGAGGCCCTCTCCGTTGTCCTTCGAGTTGTTGCGCTCGCCGTGGCGCCGAGCATTGTTAACATGGTCAACGAACATGAGGATTCAGGAGATGGCTTTATTTTGAATGGATGACACTAGGGACCCACTAGGGCCATAGCCGTACGTACGCAAGTGCCTCCTTATTATGTACAACTATATATTTTTTTTGCTTTCTCCTGGTTTCCTGACATCACGGTCCGTCACCATTGTCAACCTATGTAGTCAATATAAACGAGAGAATTGCACAAGGTGCGGCCGACAGCTGGGACCAAGCAGCTCGAGCAGTATTTGTGTCTTTGAGGCGTCAGCACCGTAGAGTTTTTCTTGGCGATGATTTCGTTGTTGTTCAGAGGAGAGCGGGGTATTAACTGGGTGGGTTGTGGCCCGTCTAGCCCAGGCCAGATATCCAGCCCAGGTACTACTTTTTTCAAGATGAAAATGGCTAGCCCAGCTATACGTGTTTTTGAGGAATACCCAGGCAAGGTCAACTTGATATTCTCCGCCCCGCTGTGCTGCAAATCTTTCCTAGGAGGGATGCATTAGGCTTAACAGGAAAATGGGCTTTAAATATAATAAATGGGATGTAATTATAAAAACTGGGCAGTAACTATAGAAAAATGCACAAAACACGAAATTAGTTTATAAAATATTATTTATGGATTTTGAAAATCTTAAATTTTCATTGTTGCGTGTGCAATGTTTTGATGGATTTTTACGTAATACAAATTTATATTTAATCTAAATAGAAATTTCGGGATAAAAATATTTCGGATCGCATCAAAATGTGGGAAATTTTATTGAATTATGTCTTCAATGGTTGGTTGAAATTATTAATCATTGTCCTAGCTAGAAAATGGGATGTACTTTTAACAAACTGTAAATGGGTTGTTGTAAATTCCATTAGAATTCAAAAATGGGCTGTACATTCTTACAAAACGCAAATGGGCTATAAGTTCTCTGCCACACACTTGTGGGCCTACTAAGTGGCGCGTCCCCTAAAAAAATAAGTTGACGCGTATGAAAGGCTTTGTCAACTTATTATAGTCAACACACGGTTCTAGCAGCGGTAGCCGTTGGATGTCTATCCAACAGATGTCGTGCTTCTTCTTCAATTTCGGATATTCTTAGCTTCGGCCGCCCAAAAAATGATTCCTCCCCCTGACATCTAGGGCGAACCGTTTCGGAGGCTGACCTGTGGGTCTACTAAGTTGGAGCGTACCAAGGGCTTTGTCAACTTAGTCTATATAAACGATTCTAGCTTCAGTGACCGTACGATGTCCATCCAACGACCGTAGTGCTTCTTCAACCTCTGTCTTCTTGGTCCAGCCGCCCAAAGCAGCGCCGGTCGTGCCGCCTGCTCCTGCCTCCCGTGGCCGGCTGTCTTTGCCGTGAGGCCTCACCGCCCCCATACTACTCCCACCGCTGGCCAGGCCATCCCTCCACTCACCCACACCCCCTGTTATTTTGCAGCGACGGCAGCCTCACACCGCAGCCGAACCAGTGAACCCCCGTACTCCTCTCCATGGGGGCTTCCCCTGCTGCGTCTTCCGCGACTCCGCGTCGTCCCCTTCCTAGGCGTCGCCGTCGTCCACCGCCCTGGTGCTCTCGGCGCGGCATGGTCAACGTGGTCAACAACCGACTTCCATCGGAAGAGTACTGTACGTGGAGAGGCTGACAGCTGGGTCCACGGCGGCCGCAAGGAAGTGCCTCCTTAGTACGCGCAAAATAATTATTCCTCCACCTGACAGCAGGGACCCACCGGACGGGCCACCTTATTTCGCGAAAAAAACGTTTCCCCCTGACTGCTGGTACCCACCGGACGGGCCACCGTATTTCGCGAAAAACGCTTCCCCATTGTCATTTCGGACCCACCGGAAGTGCCTCTTTATTACGCAAAAAATGAATACTCCCCCTGCTAGCTGGGACTCACCTTGGTGGGAAGCTGACTTGTGGGCCTACTAAGTTGACGGGGACGGAGGGCTTTGTCAACTTAGTCAATATGAACGATTCTTGCTCTAGTGACCGTATGATGTCCATCCAACGGCCATAGTGCTTCTTCAACGTCTGGTCTTCTTGCTCCAGCCGCCCAAAGCAGCGCCGGTCGTGCCGCCTGCTCCTGCCTCCCGTGGCCGGCTGTGTCTTTGCCGGAGGCCTCACTGCCTCCATACTACTCCCACCGCTGGCCAGGCCATCCCTCCACTCCACTCAACCACACCCCCTGTTATTCTGCGGCGACGGCAGTGCAGCCGAACCAGTGAATCCTCGTACCCCTCTTCGCGTGGGCCTCCACTGCCGCGTCTTCTCCGGCTCCGCATCGTCCCCTTCCTAGGCCATGCCGTCGTCCACCGTCGTGGTGTTCTCGGCGTGGCATGGTCAATGTGGTCAATGACCGAATTCCATCGGAAGAATACTGTATGTGAAGAGGCTGACAGCTGGGTCCACGGCAGCCGCAAGGAAGTGCCTCCTTATTATGCGGAAAATAATTATTCCTCCACCTGACAGCAGGGACCCACCGGACGGGCCACCAGTATTTCACGAAAAAAACGTTTGCCTCGATCATTGGGACCCACCTGACGGGCCACCGTATTTCACGAAAAAAACGTTCCCCTGCTGTCAGCTCGGACCCACTGGAAGTGCCTCCTTATTACGCACAAAAAATGAATACCCGCTGATAGCTGGGACCCACCTTGGTGGGAGGCTGACTTGTGGGCCTACTAAGTTGACGGGGACGTAGGGCTTTGTTAACTTAGTCAATATAAACGATTCTAGCTCCAGTGACCGTACGATGTCCATCCAACGGCCGTAGTGCTTCTTCAACCTCTGGTCTTCTTGCTCCAGCCGCCCAAAGCAGCGCCGGTCGTGCCGCATGCTCCTGCTTCCTGTGGCCGGATGTGCTGTCGCGGAGGTCTCACCGCCCCCTACTATTCCCACCGCTGGCCAGGCCCTGCGGCGACGGGAGCCTCACACCGAAGCCGAACCAGTGAACCCTCGTACTCCTCTCCGCGCGGGCTTCCACTGCCGTGTCTTCCCCGGCTCCGCGTCGTCCCCTTCCTAGGCCTCGCCGTCGTCCACTGCCCTGGTGCTCTCAGCGCGGCGTGGTCAACGTGGTCAAGGAACGACTTCCATCGGACGTGGACTGTACGTGGAGAGGCTGACAGCTGGGTCCATGGCCGCAACAAGGAAGTGCCTCCTTATTACACGGAAAATAATTATTCCTCCACCTGACAGCGGGGACCCACCGGACGGGCCATAGTATTTTGCGAAAAAAATGTTTCGCCCTGACTGTTGGGACTCACCAGCTGCACCTTCGCACGCAAGGAAGTGCGTCCGGGCAAAAAAAATGATTCGCCCCCCTGACTGCTGGGACCCACCAGCTACATCTTCGCACGCAAGGAAGTGCCTCCGGGCAAAAAAAAAATGATTCGCCCCACGATTGCTGGGACCCACCAGCTACATCTTTGCACGCAAGGAAGTGCGTCCGCAAAAAACGATTCGCTTCTCGACCGGGACCCACCTGGCTACATCTTCGCAGGCAAGGAAGTGCCTGACAGTCGGGACCCACCAGGTCGAAGCGTATGTAACGTTGTCATTCTGGTCGCGAACGTGTACATACATATATACTGGTGGATGTAGAGGCGCACACGTGTCGTAGTAGAGGCGCGCACGTAGCATGTACACGTACTTACAGCGACGAGGGTGCAAGAAAGAAAATACGGCCACGTACGTACATACGGGCAGGGTCTCTAACGCCTATCGCGCATAGGTACATGGCTGGGTTGGAACGGAGAAACAACGTCGTCGTCGTGTTCATGGGGAGCCAACCGGCTGGGTCGGAACGGAATGCGTGGTCATGTTCATCGGGAGGGCTTGGACAGAACAGGCGATGTAAACGAGGCATGGCGTACCGCACAACGGAGGAAACAGCCTTGTGTTCGACCGGCCACATTCGAAACGGGGTCCTGTTGATCGGGAGGGGCCTGGCGTACCGCAAAATGGAGGAAATGGACCTCCTACGGTCAAAACGGGGGTCCTGTTGATCGGGAGGGGTGTGGCGTACCGCAAAACGGAGGAAACGGACCTCCTACGGTCGAAACGGGGGTCATGTTGATCGGGAGGGGTGTGGCGTACCGCAAAATGGATGAAACGGACCTCCTACGGTCAAAACAGGGGTCCTGTTCATCGGGAGGGGTGTGGCGTACCGCAAAACGGGACTCCACAAGATATTGTTCATCTCCACCGTCGACCTCCTCCAGCCTCCACGGGCTACCGTCGACCTCCTCCAGCCTCCACCGCGCGCTACTCCACTGGCTACTGTTCAACCACCCCTCTCCATGGGCACCCCTCCACCGTCTACTGTTCATCCAGCCCTCCACACCACAGGGTCCTGTTCAACCACCCCTCCACGGCCACCCCTCCACCGTCTACTGTTCATCCAGCCCTCCACACCATGGGTTCCTGTTCATCCAGAGGCAACGCCACCGCTCACTGTTCATCCACCCCCCCCCCCCCCCGCAACGCTCACTAGCAGCAGTAGCGAAGGAATCGCTCCATCTTGTTCAGTTAACAGCCATTGACTGATCGCTCGGGTTCAGTAACACGTAGCCTGCAGTGCAATTGCTCGGGTTTAGTTAGAGCCCAACGCCTCGCTCGGCTTCAGTTAGAGCCAACGCCTCGCACACACGCCAAGATACGTCACGAGAAAGCGTGCATCGCTCCGCCCCGACCTCCCACCGTAACTGCAACTCCCGAAATTTTCCTCCCCATCGCTTCTACCACGGTTTTTTCCGTCATGGACAGCCCAAAGAATGTCATGCAGCTGCCTCCAGCCCGCCTGTGATGAAAAGCCCATTTTACATCATGATTTTTGTCATAGAAGTAGGAGCCCACCACATCTATGATGATACCGGGTTTTGTCACAATTATCGTCATAGAAGTGTCATATGTATGACAGAAAAAAAATTCGTTCGGCCCAAAATGTCATGGATGTGTCTTTTTTTGTAGTGATTGTAGGCCTTTCCACCTCCTGTGTGCCACTGTGGCAGCCCCTTTCGACTATAAAAGGAGGCCCATGGCATACTAGAGAGGGATTCGACTCTTTAGAACTACGCAGCCACCATAGTTAGTTCGAGAGCTCAAGAACTCTCTCAAATACACACCAAAGCAGGACTAGGGTTTTCATCCTCGCGGCCCGAACCTGGGTAAACGATCCTTGTGCTGACTGTTAATCTTGTTCTTCTCACAACCCCGCACCCCGGCAACCCTAGGAGGGATTCTTGTGATCCCATAGGTGTCGTTTCCCACCGACAAGTTGGATAATAGAGATCAGGTTGGTAGCTTGGCATCCCAGCGTGACAAACAAGATGATGTTCCTAGATGGTCATCGGAGTCGGCGCCGACCTGGAAGAACATCCATGAAGGAGCCATACTGTTTCGCAATATGTGTTTATTTGTGATTGTTATGCTTCTTTGTTTCTATGCATGTTAGAATGGTAAAAATATCCCTCGTTAATATCAAGCGAATTGCCATCCCCGATATTGCACCTTCGCACGTCAAGTACGTCTAGAAGTGAACTCATAAAATTGGGGTGCTTCTAGGTGTCCTTGAACTGAAGGGTTCGTGTTGGACACAGACATGCACTGCATCAGGTTAACTTGACAAGGCTATCAAAACGGTTTTGGGCCTTGAGGCAAAGAAGGTTGGGGGCCGAGGTATGAGATACCTTTCCGATCGACAGGAGTTGTATAGAGATACGATTAGCAAGGAGTTGCTTACCTGATAGGCATGTTGTCTAGCAGTGATGCTAAAGCTCACTAGTCGCATGTGCTAGTCGGATCCTTAATCACTGAGAGTTTGCGGAGGGATGCCAACTTCAGTGGGAGTATTTCGTTTAAGGCTAGAATTACTCTACATAAACACATTGCTTAGTGATTGCATATTTTCTGTTGTAGAGCAATGATACCACCTGCTCAACCCAACTTTACATTGAAATCAATTCTGGAAAAGGATAAACTGAATGGAACAAACATTACCACTTGGTATAGAAATATGAGAATTGTTCTCAAGCATGATAAAAAGGAACATGTTCTAGAGGATCCACTTCCAGAGGAACCTGCCGATAATGCTAATACCACAACTAAGAATGCCGACCAGAAACTCCTTGATGAATCAACGGAGATCAGCTATCTGATGCTGACTTGTATGGAGCCCGATTTGCAACAACATTTTGAAAATGTTGAGGCTTACGATATGATCGAGAGTCTCAAGAGCATGTTTCGCATACGTGCTAGGACCGAAAGGTTCAACGTCTGGCGACCCTTGATGGATTGCAAGCTGAAGGAAGGTGATTCACTGAGCCCACATGTGATCAAGATGATCGGATATGTGCAAGCTTTGGATAGGTTGGGCTTCCCGCTGTTGGATGAGCTGGCTACTGATGCAGTTATGGGTTCTCTTTCGCCCAGCTACGGGACGTTCATCTCGAATTATCATATGCATGGCATGGATAAGAAGCTCACTGAATTGCATGGGATGCTTAAGGTGGCAGAGCAGGATATTAAGAAAGGCACGCATCAAGTGTTGATGGTGCAGAAATCGGCTAAGTTCAAGAAGAGTTGGTCCAAGAAGAAGGCTAAGGCAAAGAGCACGGAGACGGTAATCTCCGCCGCTGCGCCGAAGTCTGGACCGGACTCGAGGACCATTTGTTGTCATTGCAAGGAGACCGGTCACTGGAAGAGGAACTATAGCAAGTGGCTTGCAGAGCATGGCAAGAAGGCCGGAAATGCTTCTTCAGGCAAAGGTACACTTGTTGCATATGTTATAGACATTTACCTTGCTGACATACCTAGTAGCTCTTGGGTATTTGATACCGGATCGGTTGTTCGTATTTGCAACTTAATGCAGGGGCTGGTAAGAACTAGGCATGTGGCACAAGGGGAGATTGACATCAGGGTCGGCAACAAAGCAAGAGTTGCTGCATTGGAGGTCGGCATGATGCAGCTCCAGCTTCCTTCTGGATTTATTTTGGAATTGAATAAATGTTATTAAATTCCTGCACTTAGTCGAAACATTATTTCTTCCTCATGCTCGATGAGTCATGGTTATGAGTTCAATTTAAAGGACAATGGTTGTTCGTTTTATTTGAATGGTATGTTCCATGGCTATGCACCCATTGTTGATGGGCTATTTATATTGAATCTAGAACAGGAACCGGTCTATAACGTGAATGTCAAGAGGCATAAGCCAAATGAGATAAATCCGACATACTTCTAGCATTGCCGGCTTGGACACATTAGTCTGAAACGCATGAAGAAGCTCCATGATGATGGGCTCCTAACTTCGTCCGACTTTGAGTCGTTCGAGACATGTAAATCATGCTTGCTCGATAAGATGACTAAATCTCCTTTCGCAAAGAGTTGCGAGAGGGCGTCCCGCTGTTGGAACTGATACACAGTGATGTGTGTGCACCAATGAGCAAAACTGCCAGAGGTGGCTATCAGTACTTCATGAATTTTACCGACGACTTGAGTAGATATGGATATATCTATTTGATGAGGCACAAGTCGGAAACTTTTGAAAAGTTCAAAGAGTTTCAGAACGAGGTTGAGAATCAGCTCGGCAAGACTATAAAGCTTCTATGATCTGATCGTGGAGGTGAGTACATGAGCCAGGAGTTTGATGATCATCTAAAAAGCCGAGGTATAGTACCTCAGCTCACACCTCCGGGTACGCCACAGAGAAATGGCATGTCAGAACGGAGGAATAGGACCTTGTTGGACATGGTCCGGTCTATGATGAGCAAATCGGATTTACCCTTGTCATTCTGGGGATACGCTCTAGAAACTGCAGCTTTCACACTTAACAGGGTACCATCAAAATCCGTAGAAAAGACACCACATGATATGTGGATCGGGAAGAGTCCCAGTTTGTCTTTTCTAAGGATTTGGGGTTGTGAAGCATTGGTCAAGCAACTTATGTCAGAAAAGCTTACACCCGAGTCGGATAAATGCATATTCATGGGATATACGGGGGAAACCTTGGGATATAGCTTCTACAACCGGGAAGAGAACAAAGTGTTTGTTGCTCGGAATGGGGTTTTCCTTGAGAAAGAGTTTCTCAGTCGGGGAGGCCAGTGGGAGGACGGTCCTACTCGAAGAAATTCGAGGACCACTCGGGGACGGCTCAGCTGGTGATGAGATCATACTGTAGTTAGTCAAGGAACCCGTAGTGGAAGCGGCATTAGAACCATGGAGGTCGGAAAGATTGTGTAGAGTGCGCGATGTATTGTTGCTAGAAAGCGACGAGTCGGCCACGTATGCGGAAGCGATGGTGAGCCTAGACTCTGAGGCATGGCTAGAGGCCATGAGATCCGAGTTAAAGTCCATGGATGAGAATCAAGTCTGGAACTTGGTTCATCGGCCGCCTGGCGTAACTGCCATTGGTTGCAAATGGGTCTTTAAGAAGAAAACTGATGTGGATGGAAATGTTCAGATCCACAAAGCTCGGCTTGTCGCTAAGGGTTATGAACAAGTTCAAGAAATTGACTACGACGAGACTTACTCGCCGGTAGCGATGCTGAAGTCGGTGAGGATCGTACTAGGTATAGCTGCATATTTCGATTACGAGATATGGAAGATGGATGTCAAGACGGCTTTCCTTCACGGAAATTTAACCGAGGACTTGTATATGATACAGCCCGAGGGTTTTGTCGATCCGACTAGCACTAGTAAGGTATGCAAGCTCAAGAGTTCCATTTATGGGTTGAGGCAAGCATCTCGGAGCTGGAATATTCGTTTTGATGAGGTCGTCACTTGTCTCGGTTTCATCAAAAGCGAAGAGGACGCTTGTTTATACAAGAAGTTAAGTGGGATCTCGATAGTGTTTTTGATCTTGTATGTGGATGACATACTACTGATCGGAAATGATGTTTCGATGCTGAACTCGGTTAAGGAGTCATTGAATGGCAAGTTTTCGATGAAGGACCTTGGTGAGGCAATGTATATTTTAGGCATTAAGATCTATAGATATAGATCGAGGAGGTTGTTCGGCTTAAGCCAAAGCACATACATAGATAAAGTGTTGAAGCGGTGCAACATGAGTGAGGCGAAGAAAGGGTTCTTGCCACTCTCACATGGTATAAAGCTAAGCAAGACTCAGAGTCCTTCGACATATGATGAGCGAAGCAGGATGAGTAGGATTCTGTATGCCTCAGCAATCAGATCCATCATGTATGCCATGATATGTATGCGGCCCGATGTTGCTTTTGCAATAAGCCGAACAAGTAGATACCAGGCCAACCCAGGTGAGAGTCATTGGGCAGCGGTAAAGACTATTTTGAAGTACCTGAAAAGGACTAAACAGATGTTCCTAGTTTATGGAGGTGAGGAAGAGCTCGTCGTAAGGGGTTACGCCAATGCTAGTTTCCAAACCGACAGAGATGATTGTCGATCATAGTCCATATTCGTGTATGTCATGAACGGAAAAGCAGTGAGCTGGATGAGTTCCAACCAAGATAAGGTGGCTGATTCTACCATAGAAGCCGAATACATTGCAGCTTGTGAAGCTGCAAAGGAAGGTGTTTGGATCCAAAACTTTCTGGATGATCTTGGTATTTTCCCAACCTCGGTAAAACCGTTGGACCTTTATTGTGATAATTCTGGTGCCATCGCACAAGCCAAGGAGCCGAGGAATCACCACAAGACCAGACACATAGATCGGAAATATCACCGACAATAAAGATCGTAAAGAATGGTGATGTTGAGTTATGCAAAATTCACACAGATGCAAATGTTGCAGATCCTTGACTAAGCTGCTTCCACAACCCTAGCATGAGGGGCACGTTAGAGCTATGGGCATTCGATGTCTATTTGATTGACTCTAGTGCAAGTGGGAGACTTTTCGAGATATGTCCTAGAGGAAATAATGTATGATGGTATTTCCTATGTGTTTATGAATAAAGATAGTCCTTGGACATTATCAATGATGTGTATTAGCAAGTACGTGACTTGTTTGTGGGACTATGCATTGTATGATGACTGTCCTAAAAGGTCCCTAGTCGAAAGGGTTGTGTGGACGCACAACCAACTAGAATAGAATATGACACGATCGATGGCTTGGTCTCACTAGCCATTGAGCATTGGATGCTAACCGGATAATATGGACTTGGAAGGATTTGGTCGGATTCGACGTAGTCAGATCCGAGTCGAGATAAGGTCCGAGCCGGACAGACCCAACTATGAGACGCGGCGACATGTCATGTGTGAGTCTCTAGTACAACATACGTTCTATGTCCTAAGACCTGAGCTGGCACATGTACACGGGATGGTGACAGACCTGCTTTGGGCCGACCAAGGTAGTTACAAAGGTAGGTTTCGGGCTTGTCCAGACCCATGCTGCGAGACATGGTCGAGCAAGATACGATTCGCCCCTCCGACCAGGAGAGATATACTCTGGGCCCCTTGTGTGATCCGACCAGGATAAGCATGGCCATGCGACAAGGATTATGAGATAATCTGGTTTGTGGTCGGCATCACTTGAACGAGAAAGAGGTCGGGCTAGCACAAGGATGACAATCTCGCCTTGAGCCCGACAACATATATCGTGTGGCAAAGGGAATATAAGTGTGACATGTTGTACAGGTTCGCCTAACCAGCTTCATAGTTTGCTTGGTGTTCGGCGTGCCTTGCTAGAGGCCGCTACCAACCGTGCAATTCGGAGGTGATCCGAACTGCGACCAAGCCGGCTTGAGACTAAGGGTCGCGCGCTTAAGGGAAGGAACCTACGAGGTCAGATCCGAGGACACTGGTCGGATGTGATTCGAGCTGTATTCGGATTGTGGCCGAGTAGACTTGTGGGCTTTAGGATCTGTGCGAGGCCCAAGAGTTGAGCCCGCAATAGATGACTATATATAGTGGAGGTGTGGCACACTTATGGATTGATCACTTTGGCGCTGTCACTAGGGTTTGCATGTGTTGCGAATAGACACCTCTACTCGCCGCCGGTTGTGTGATCGGACCTAGCATTCTGCCGCACGACGTTCCTCCTGCACGCGCGGATACCGTTAGAGGCGGTGCACCTGTGCCACTCCAGCGAACTTGTACGAGGGATCTGACGAACGGCTATTCGAGGGAGATCGGACAAGGAGGAGACGATCCACGCGGATGCGCTGCCCCAACTCTTCTTACGCTGCACGGCACTGCGCGTCTAGTGGTAACGATCTAGGATCCATCTCCCGTAGCATGTTCTTGGTTGTTCTACGCGTAGGAAAATTTTAATTTGCAGTCGACGCACCCTACCATGGAAGCCAACACCCCCCCCCCCCCCAACCGAGGTTCACCTAGCAAAGTGTGAAGTAGCTAGAAGCACCCCCTTGTGTCGGCACGAAGGGAATCCTAAGCTATGAATGCATGACCCTCCCCCAACCGAGGTTCACCCAAAGCAAAGTGCGGCGAAGTAGCTAGCAGCCCCTCGTGTCCCCATGAAGGGAATCCTAAGCTATGAATGCATGCCCCCCCAACCGAGGTTCACCTAGCAAAGTGCGAAATAGCAACCCCCCCACCACACACACACACTTTCAGTTGGCGGGCCAGAGAGGCATATCTCACCAATATGGATCGTAAAACGGACCAAGTAATGCACCTTGGTCGTACAACCTCTCTCTTGTTGTTGGTCAAAGTGATGGCCGTCCATGCGACCCCGGAGATGGGCTAGCCCACCAATAATCACGCAAGTAGCTAGTCCTCGAAGAAAACCACTGCATGTGTGTGGCCCAAATATATGTATGGAGAGGTGTTTTTTGAGTAACAATGGAACAACTTTGATGTGGCACCGTGATTTCGAACTAGAAATCCCCACACTGAGTGAGGGTTCGGCTGACGATGCATATGTATGTTACACCACAATTCAAGCCAACGACGGGGATTCATGCATACATGCGTGCATAGTATATGCGCTCAAACTTAAGGTCTAAATCTCACCATGACCTATACTACGATAACACGAACCAAATGAAGAATCCGCCATGGTAACCTATCTTGTTGTTGGTCAAGGTGATCCTGGATGTCCACGTGGGCCCATGAATATATAGGCTTATCACCGATAACCACACGAGGGAGTGTATCGTTTGAAGGCAACCACTACATGCATATGTATGGAGGTGATGCATGCATGAATGTTTGAATACAAAACATTGATGTGGCGCATGCATAAAAAATCGTACACTAGCTCCCCACACAGAGCGAGATCGGTTCATGATGTGTCGTTGTACTAGCCACTTCGACTCGATGGGAGGGATTCATGTGTACACATAATCCCCTCCTAAGACAAATTAACCTCTCGTTGTCAGGCAAAAAGTAGTGATGGACCAAGCGGGCCCATAGATGGAAAGCATCGATATCGCTGATAACCGCTTAAGTGGGTGCGAGAGGACAACCACCACCGCTTTGCATGTGGGCCAAACATATATATATGTTGAATACCCAAAATGCACAACTTTGATGTGCCACATGCACAAGCTTTTAAATAGCGTTCGCTACCTTCGCTATTGCGGACGCAATAGAGGTAGCGTCACCCTGCCGCTATTAGCTTAAGGTTGAATTAGAAAATAGCGTGTTGTCATGATGTGGGCGCAGTATCACTTGTTAGACTACTATACCATCTGCTATCCGCAATATCGCCCGCTATATAAGTCCTTGTTGTTCTGTTGTGTAATCTATTATGGTAACTGTGTCTTGCTTGCATGGTTGCACGACCAAATGTTGTTCAATTATAGCTTATATTCTTATATAAATGATGATTTATCAAATTAAGTGTCATATTTTTTGTCAATAACAATCTCAAATTTATGAGTGTTTTTTAAAAATTGGCTATGTGGACATAGCGCCTGCAATATCACCCGCTATCCGCATTCCACTACGTGGACCCTAATCCGCAACCAGTCTGCTATCCACTATTTAAAAGCTTGCACATGCCTCAAAAACCGTAAACCATGCACCCACATAGAGCGAGGTTCACCAAGCATACTACATATGATGGTCCACTTCCCCTCTCTTCACCGCATATATATGCTCCTGCCGTAATATATGTACAACCCGAAAGAATCCTCATCGATGGTGAAATTAATTAACCTCTCCCGGTGTAGGTCAAAGTGATGCATGGATGCATCGACGATGGCCTCACGGGCCCACAGATGGAAGCGTCACACGTGAGTGTCCTAGCTAGGATATGCATGTGGCCCAAAAAGGTGTTGTGTGATGTTTGAATAGCCAATTTCACAATTTTGATGTGGCACGTGCCTCGGAAACCAAAAAGTCCCGACACTGAGTGAGGTGTACTTGTTCAAGGACACATACGTATAGTATATATGCTAGTCCCCTCCCACCTCTTCGACGCGTACTATATACCACCATAACACAAGCAAAAAAAGATTCTACATTGCTGGTCAAATTAACCTCACTGCCGGCTGTTCATCAAAGTGATGGACGACGACCTCGTGGGCCCACAAAAAGTGTCACACACGAGTATCGAGTGTCGTGTAGGACAACCATCGACTGCATGTGGCCAAAACATGTATGTATGAAAGGGTTGTGTAATGTTTTAAATAACAATTTCACGACTCTGATGTGGCACCGGCCTGCCTAACAAAACGGCCAACCCACACGGTGGCTCACAACTCATAGTGTACTGCGAGCCACCTGCCACCCCGAGACGCACACACCCACACACACACACACCGCGAATCCACCGCAACTATGATGCATGTTAAATTAATTAACCCGCGGTGAACATATATGTTACCAAAGGAGGGACGTTTTAATTTCAAAAAAATCACAGAGATCATTAAGACATTTTAGTACTTTGATTGATTGATTTTCTATGGGTATAATGTGCAAAAATAAAATTTGAGCTACATGCACACGTGACCGTGCACCTAAATTTATTGCAAAAACACATGTGTCTCACTGGATGCATGTTTACTCCCCGTGAAACAAATTTCAAACATTGAGAATGATTTTTAAATTCTAGTACATCCAAAACTTATTTGAAGTTCATGAAACTTATCGTGTTGTCATATGGACACCAATACAAAGTGGCATTGTAATTTTTTTGTCAAGTTTGAGACTAGTTTTGCTGTAATCTTTATCTAATTACAGACGGGAGATTATTAATAGTTGGGAACCAATATCCCAAACAGATTATTTATTCGAACCGTGAGCGTTAGACCAACAATGGATATGTGCCATGCTTTGGCTAAGCAATAAAGCAGCAGCATAAATCATCCAAATAGAAAAACAATATACGTGCCGTCGCGCGACCCGTTTGCCGTGCGAGTAGGCGTGAGTTGACGGGACGCATGCGAGCAGTCCACCACACAGGCAGATGGGGAGGCGTGCGTGCAGGTGTGTGAATTGATGGAGGCGTGCTTGCTGCGTAGTGTCATCGGGAGGCGTGCGAGTAGTTGTGTGAAACTTTAGTATGCATGACAGCAGTCTGGTGCGCAGGCTCACCGGGAGGTCAGCCATCGGTTTGACCGCCGCCCGCCTCTCTCCCACAACTCCCACTAATCCATATTAATGGTGCGCCCGAGCAGCTGCACCCCCATCCTCGCTACACACACAATCCCCTCTCTTTGCTTGCATCCTCGACACCGCTCTCAGTCCTCAAAGCCATCAGTGTATGAGGATGCCGCCGAAGTGCCCCATCAAAGGGAGTGGCGACGGCGGGGCTGCTAAAGCACCGGAGCACGGCATGGAGATGGAGACAGAGATTGCCGTCACCGCCGACGAGTTATCGCTGCACCCTGACATCGTCGACGGCGTCGAGCTTCCATAGCCGGAGGCGGAGTTCCACACCGACTACGACGACGACTCCGACTCCGACTCCGACGACCACTCCAGCGACGACTCTGACGACGACGGACAGCTGGTTAGTCATCAATACCCATTTATGTGTCAAATAGATCATAGGGTTTCTCTGGTTACTCCTGCCTCCCCCTTTTTGGAATAGAAATCCTATGGTTATGTTCTCCCAATCCATGAAATCTGAGTAAGTTTCGTTAGATCCGTGTAGTGTATTGATTGTTTGAATGGTACAGGTGATACGTGATTAGTTGTTTCATTTGTGCAAATGATTTCTGCTAGTAATCCGACTAGGGTTAGTGTTCGTGCTAATAATTCCTAGCCAGGGCCCGACAATTGATTTTGAATGACCTGCATATGTGTGTGCCATTATTTTCTTCAAGATTGGTCTGTACATAGACGACTGTGCTTAAAAATCGAACCATAATCTCTGGATATGTATAAATAAATAGACATAAATTCCGAATCCTACTTCACGGCATGTAATCATTGATTTGATGCCAAATTTGTTTTACTCTTGGTATATGTGCTGTCTCATGATGTGGACAGTGAGGATGAAGATGGCCAGAGGAGGCACAAGAGGAAAATCCTGAGGGAGCTTTATGCGGGAATGCATAACGGCCGTATTAGGACCTGGAACGGCGGCTATGGATGCCCATTTTGCAACCAGAAGCTTCATGACACGTATCTAACTGTTCTGGCGCATGCAAGAGGACGGTCCGTTGGCTCCTTCAAGCAAAAGTATTCTCGCAGGGTGGCGCACGACGCATACGCCGAGTACCTGGAGAAGCTTTAGGATCGTGTCGGCATGTGAGATGAGATGTGGGATGGATCGAACTATGTACGCTTGAGTATGCTTAATGACGGTTGAACTATGTACTTACGGTTGAACTATGCTTATGTACGTGTACGCTTATTATCTATGTGTGAGTATGTTAAATATTTGGTCAAAATTTGGTAAAAAATACAAAGGGGGACCAATAAACGAGGACGGAGGTAGTACGTCAATCACACATGGTTCCGAAAATTGGAACCATGTGCAATGAATTTCATTTTGCCTGCTGCATCAATCACACACGTTTCTCTCTCGCAAACCGTTGCCCCCAAAATTCTTTATGGGACAGAAAACCCTCACCACCCAATTCAAAAAATAAAAAAAAACTCACCATCCCCACGTCACAAAAACTCTCACCCCACCCGCCACCCCCTCGGCCCCTCCGGTACGTTCCCCATTCACACCTGCACAACCTCCTCCACATCTATGCCATGGCACCACCTATCACGGCGATAAACACTTAGCTCGACGCCTGCCGCCGCTGCCAGGCTGCTGGCAAAGGCCACCGCATTTTGCCACTTCCGCTTGCCACCGCCTATCGCCATCGACTTTCTCGACGCTGCTCATGGTCGACCCAGCTCCGCTCGGTTGGGGAATCTGCTGTACTGAGGGTTTTTCTTATGGACGACAAGGTAACTAATTTAATGATATATTATCTCATTATCCCAGTTCATCTACTCCTTTAATCACCTGGCAGAAATCGCCGTGAATTCATTTTTATTCGAGCTGATTTGAGGGTTTTCTTTCATTCATAGAATGTACAGTGCGCCGACACTTCAGGACTTTGCAACCTCTGATACGTCCATTTTGCATCATGTTTTCTTACTGTTATTAATAATGTTTTATCCATAATAATGCTTTTGGAGTAATTCTAATGCCTTTTCTCTCATAATTCGCAAGGTACACACCAAGAGGGAGAATTCCGGCAGCTGGAAATCTGGACCTGAAAAAGCTACATCAGGCCACCTATTCTGCACAACTCCAAATGGGCTGAAACTTCACGGAGATTTTTATGGAATATATAAGAAATATTGGAGCCAATAAGTACCAGAGGTGAGCCACTAGGTGGGCACAACCCACCTGGGCGCGCCAGGCCCCTCTACGCGCCCTGGTGGGTTGTAGCCCACTCAGCCCACCTCCGGTGCCCATCTTCTGGTATATAAGTGGTTTTGACCTATAAAAAATAAGAAGAATACTTTCGGGATGGACCGTCGCCGTCTCGAGGCGGAACTTGGGCAGGAGCACTTTTGCCCTCCGGCGGAGCGATTCTGCCGGGGGAACTTCCCTCCCGGAGGGGGAAATCATTGTCATCATCATCACCAACAACTCTCCCATCTTGGGGAGGGCAATCTCCATCAGCATCTTCACCAGCACCATCTCATCTCAAACCCTGGTTCATCTCTTGTATTCAATCTTGTTACCGGAACTATAGATTGTTGCTCGCGGGTGACTAGTAGTGTTGATTACATCTCGTAATTGATTACTATATGGTTTATTTGATGGAAGATTATATGTCCATACCCATTATTCATATTAATACCCCTCTGATCATGAGCATTTTTGTTGTTTGTGAGTAGTTACCTTTGTTCTTGAGGTCACGGGAGAAATCATGTTGCAAGGAATCATGTGAACTTGATATGTGTTCGACATTTTGATAGTATGTATGTTGTGATTCCCTTAGTGGTGTCATGTGAACGTCGACTACATGACACTTCAGCATATTTGGGCCTAAGGGAATGCATTGTGGATTAGTAAATAGATGGTGGGTTGCGAGAGTGACAGAAACTTAAACCCCAGTTTATGCGCTATTCTATAAGGGACCGATTGGATCCTAGAGTTTAATGCTATGGTTAGAATTTATTCTTAATACTTTTCTCGTAGTTGCGGATGCTTCCGGGGGGGTGGGGGGGTTAATCATAAGTAGGAGGTTTGTTCAAGTAAGAACAGCACCTAAGCACCAGTCCACCCACATATCAAATTATCAAAGTAGCAAACACAAATCAAACCAACATGATGAAAGTGACTAGATGAAATTCCCGTGTACCCTCAAGAAGTCTTTGCTTATTATAAGAGACCGTTTTGGCCTGTCCTTTGCCTCAAAAGTATTGGGCTACCTTACTGCATACTTGTTACAATTACCGTTACTTGCTCGTTACAAAAGGATTTGAGAACACTTGATGTATGTCTTGCCGTGCTTATCTGTGGTGACAATGGGATATTCACATGATCCACTTGATGTATTTTTTGGTGATCAACTTGCGGGTTCAATGAACTTATGCATAGGGGTTGGCACACGTTTTAAATCTTGACTCTCCGGTAGAAACTTTGGGGCACTCTTTGAAGTACTTTGTGTTGGTTTGAATAGATGAATCTGAGATTGTGTGATGCATATCGTATAATCATACCCATGGGTACTTGTGGTGACACTGGAGTATGTAGGTGACATTAGGGTTTTGGTTGATTTGTGTCTTAAGGTGTTATTCTAGTATGAACTCTATGATAGATCGAACGGAAAGAATGGCTTTGTGTTATTTTACTACGGACTCTTGAATAGATCAATTAGAAAGAACAACTTTGAGGTGGTTTCGTACCCTACCATAATCTCTTCGTTTGTTCTCCGCTATTAGTGACTTTGGAGTGACTCTTTGTTGCATGTTGAGGGATAGTTATATGATCCAATTATGTTATTATTGTTGAGAGAACTTGCACTAGTGAAAGTATGTACCCTAGGCCTTGTTTCAACGCATTGCAATACCATTTGTGCTCACTTTTATCATTAGTTACCTTGTTGTTTTTATATTTTTAGATTACAAAAACCTATATCTACCATCCATATTGCACTTGTATCATCATCTCTTCACCGAACTAGTGCACCTATACAATTTACCATTGTATTGGGTGTGTTGGGTACACAAGAGACTCTTTGTTATTTGGTTGCAGGGTTGCTTGAGAGAGACCATCTCATCCTACGCCTCCCACGGATTGATAAACCTTAGGTCATCCACTTGAGGGAAATTTGCTACTGTCCTACAAACCTCTGCACTTGGAGGCCCAACAACGTCTACAAGAAGAAGGTTGTGTAGTAGACATCATGATTACACACATAACATTTCCACACACCAAAGTAAGCAATTACATGCATACTAAAGTAGGAGAAACGAGGATCTAATCATCTACTTATTGTTGCGACGGCGCTTGCCATTGCTCTGCTTGGTTGGATCCTTGGCTGTTTTGGGGAAGGAGGCACTTCCTCATGTTAACGATCCACCAGTACATGTCGTAGCTCGTGTAAGCCTCCTTGGCCGCGTACACGAAGTGAGCTTTGTCGAGTTTCTCCATCCAGGCCGAGTGCCAGCCACGCTTGTCCTTGTTACACGAATCATTCATGTCTCTGTAGTAGGGGTCGACGATGGCCTCGGCGAGGTGAACAAGTGAGTCCTTCTCATGCTCCTTGCTACCCCAGATCTTGTATTGGCCCTGGATGTCGACAAGATTCTGGCAGGCGATGCCCGAATTCTTGAGCGCCTTTACATCATTAGTGATGTCCACCGTAGCGAACATGTAGTGGGGGCTGTTGACAAACCTGGTGAAACGCTCAAAAGGCCTTGTGGCCAGGCAGTAGTGGTAGATGAGGACGTGGTGGCGCATGCACATCTGGGCCATGGCGACCTTGGGACGAGACCCGGCACGAGCGCGGGTGTACTCGAGGTTGAACCCGACCACCTTGTACTTCTCCGCGGCAAGCAACAGCTCCATGATGTGGATGGAGTGCTCCACCCAGACCGGGTCATTGGTGTAAACCACCGAGAGGTCCATGAACCTTCTCTGGGTGTCCACCACGGCACGCATGCATGGTGAACTGCTGCTCGTCGTCGGCGACCGCTCGGAGCGCCATTGGAGCTACGTAGGATACCCTCTAAGAATTTATCATGGTGGGTGTGCTTCTTGCAATTGTTGGGGAACGTAGTAATTTCAAAAATTTCCTACGCACATGCAAGATCATGGTGATGCATAGCAAAGAGAGGGGAGAGTGTTGTCCACGTACCCTCGTAGACTGAAAGCGGAAGCGTTATGACAATGCGGTTGATGTAGTCGTACGTCTTCACGATCGACCGATCCTAGTACCGAAAGTACGGCACCTTTGCGATCTGCACATGTTCAGCTCGGTGACGTCCCACGAATTGGCGATCCAGCAGAGTGTCGAGGGAGAGCTTCGTCAGCACGACGGCGTGATGACGGTGATGATGAAGCTATCGGCCCAGGGCTTCGCCTAAGCACTACTACTATATGACCGAGGTGGATTATGGTGGAGGGAGGCACCGCACACGGCTAAGAGATCAATGATCAACTTGTGTGTTGTAGGGTGCCCGCCTGCCCTCGTATATAAAGGAGCAAGGGGCAGGCCGGCCAGCCCTTGGGGCGCGCCAGGAGAGGAGGAGTCCTCCTCCTAGTAGGAGTAGGATTCCCTTTCCTAGTCCTACTAGAAGGGGGAAAGGAAGGAGGAGAGGGAG
This sequence comes from Aegilops bicornis, assembly GCA_021605145.1. Taxonomy (NCBI): domain Eukaryota; kingdom Viridiplantae; phylum Streptophyta; class Magnoliopsida; order Poales; family Poaceae; genus Aegilops; species Aegilops bicornis. The sequence continues at coordinate 590,326,206 of CM038670.1, forward strand.
ACGGAAAGGGGGGCGCCGCCCCCCTTCCCTAGTCCAACTCGGACCAGAGGGGGAGGGGGGGCGCGGCCTGCCTTGGCCGGCCCTCTCTCTCTCCACTAAGGCCCATGCGGCCCATTAGTTCCCCAAGGGGGTTCCGGTAACCCTCCGGCACTCCATTTTCTCCGAAATCACCCGGAACACTTCCGGTGTCCGAATATAGCCGTCCAATATATCAATCTTTATGTCTCGACCATTTCAAGACTCCTCATCATGTCCGTGATCACATCCGGGGCTCCGAACTATCTTCGGTACAAAAAAGACCTAAACTCATAATACCGATCGTCATCGAACATTAAGCGTGCGGACTCTACGGGTTCGAGAACTATGTAGACATGACCGAGACACGTCTCCGGTCAATAACCAGTAGCGGAACCTGGATGTTCATATTGGCTCCCACATATTCTACAAAGATCTTTATCGGTCAAACCGCATAACGATATACGTTGTTCCCTTTGTCATCGGTATGTTACTTACCCGAGATTCGGTCGTCGGTATCTCAATACCTAGTTCAATCTCGTTACTGGCAAGTCTCTTTACTCGTTCCGTAATGCATCATCCCGCAACTAACTCATTAGTCACATTGCTTGCAAGGCTTATAGTGATGTGCATTACCGAGAGGGCCAGAGATACCTCTCCGACAATCGGAGTGACAAATCCTAATCTTGATCTATGCCAACTCAACAAGTACCACCGGAGACACCTGTAGAGAACCTTTATAATCACCCATTTACATTGTGACGTTTGGCAGCACACAAAGTGTTCCTCCGGTATTCGGGAGTTGCATAATCTCATAGTTATAGGAACATGTATAAGTCATGAAGAAAGCAATAACAATATACTAAACGATCAAGTGCTAAGCTAACGGAATGGGTCAAGTCAATCATGTCATTCTCTAATGATGTGATCCCGTTAATCAAATGACAACTCATGTCTATGGCTAGGAAACTTAACCATCTTTGATTCAACGAGCTAGTCAAGTAGAGGCATACTAGTGACACTCTGTTTGTCTATGTATTCACACATGTACTAAGTTTTCGGTTAATACAATTCTAGCATGAATAATAAACATTTATCATGATATAAGGAAATATAAATAACAAATTTATTATTGCCTCTAGGGCATATTTCCTTTAGCAATGGTGGGGCGCGATCGAAGGGTTGAAGAGACACAAGGGTTAAATGGCCACTGTAATAAATGGGGGCCGGTCGTCCTGTAATCGTCACGTCTTGTCACGACGTTCATAGCGGAGTATTCCAGTGCATGCTTGACAACACCGCACCGCACGCGTCGGCTCTAAGAGGCCCCAAATGTATCCTCGGTGAGCCTGTTTCCGCGCTACCACGCTATTTACCGTGCAAGCTTCCCGCCCGGCTAGTTTGGCCACGCGTCGGCTAGAAGAGGGACAAATCATGGGCGTTTATTGGCAAAAAGCTTTGTAAAAACGAAGTGTGTGGAATGACTTCGATCATAAGTTTACCCGTGGGTGATGAGGTCAAAGTAACACAGAAAGGTGATGATGGACACTCGAGTGCGATAATTAATTCTGCGCTCTACAGTGCACACGGTGGAAGAAACCAACTATGTGCAATAATGTCGAAGATCGTAGTCGAGTTAGCTATACAGATCGTGTGCTGTGAGATCGACAAGGTAAACAGATTTGAGAATGGTTAAGAAAATCTAAGACCATTGCATATTAAGGTCAAAATAGTGCTAGCAATATACGAGTCTCATACGATGCCATTTCAACGATTGTACCACAAAAGCTCAAAATGTTACAAGGTTCAAATTCTAGAGTTATATGGCTCAAATTCAAAGATTACAAGGTTCAAACTGATATTAGAAATGAAATTCAGCTCATCAGCTACAAACGCTCGCGCTGATCCGCTGAACATGGATATCAAAGAGGTTCAAACTAATATCACCGCTTCTATGTCTGGTTTCGAAACCTCGCAATTTTTGCAAAGGGGTCAGCAACTGAGAAGTCATGTATGGGGTTGACATGATGACTTCCGATTACTCTGTCATCTGAAGTTCCAAAATGAAATTCAGCATTTTTGGAGCCTACTCCATTCTGCCGCAGGCGCCAAGGCCGATCAACAAACCATTCATTTTTGCAAAATAAATGTAGGGCAAACCTCATTTCCTTCAAAGACCCTTGCTCTGAGAACAAAGAACCTGGCGAATATAATGTCTGGTAAGGTCCCTCGGTAGGAGTTCAAAGTAATTTATGAGAGATGCAGTTCTAGGCATTCGACGTGATTGTTATATTGTATCACATTATCCACCACTGGGCCTAATCTTATCTGCAAAAGAACAAAACGTGTTAGTGCCTACATGCAGTTTTGAACATTACTATAGGCCTATTTGGTTTGTAGGATTTGTAAAATGCACTAACATGCCATCTTCGATCTGACATGATTAACATGGGCATTTGATTACATTCTAGAAAAATGTAGCCGTCTTCACAAGAGGTTGGAGTGGATGAAAAGTTCCCTAAGAAAACTAGTACAGATGAATCCAAAGGAGAAATGCTTATTGATTGTAACCATATGCATCAAGCAGCCAATATGGGGGGGACATGTATGTACTAAAATCCTCCAAAAGAACCTTCAAAAATCGTAGTACATTGTCATTGTAAACTTGAAAAAAGGTGTCACAAATTGAACTCCATTATGGTTAACATTTAAGAGGAAAGGAACATCACCTCGATATATAGCTTCTCCAGGCAAGGAAAGCACCTTAGGAAACTGACAACTTTCTCCAGGTTGGGGCCGATAGATTCTACTGCCAAGACCTTCACTGTGCGCAGTTTCGAGGTCAAGATTGTCGGAATCATTTTCTGAATGACAGACGAACAAACATCTTCAAAATTAGAAATAATATTAATTTGTAGAAGGAGAGGTAGAAGGCGGCTTTTGTACCTGAACGGGTGTGGATCCAATAACAAGTTCGGAGTATTTGTGAGACAAGTAGCCCACCACTCTCAATTTTGGCGCAGAAATGACATTGATTCTTGTTGGACCTTCTTGATCAACTACAAGTAATCTCTCAAGTGCAGGTGTGTCCTCAGTGACCATACCGTGGTACACATCTTGTGATATCTTCCTGCCGCAGTAGCAATACACATAGATAGTCTGGAGACTCATGGAGGTGTGGTGGAAGGTACTCAACACATTGATCGCCTGAAGACGAAGGTACTCGAGTGCAGTACAGCCACGGAGCAGGCGCTCCATGTCACCGTTTGAGAGGCAGACGACGATGAGCTCGAGGTGCTTCAATCGTGGTAGAATAAGAGCGGGCGCGTCATTAATGGGGGAATGGCAGTTTCTGAACTTGGCGACGCACAGCGTGGGCGCGAGGCGGAGTGAGGACGTTAGCAGCGACCGCATATGCCCATAATCAAAAGTGAGCTCCTCGAGCTGATCTAGGGTAGGGGATCGGAACCAGTCGTCAAGCTTGGCTCAGTCCTTGCCGTTGGAACGGAACTTTCCCATTCTAAGGCCTCTGGTTGGGTCAAGGTGACTGCCGAGGATCTTGGAGAACGCGTCCAAGCTTTTGTGATGGCCATGGCAGAGTTCGTGGGTGTCGATGAGCTCGAGAGGGCTGGAGTTCCATAGGGGGCGCCACCACCAGGAAAGGACAGTTGTCCGCGCCCCATATTTGATTGGGAGGAGGGAGATGATGACTCTCAACATATCATCGGGGAGGTTGCTGATGAAGTCTAGGCCTACTGGAGTCTCTTGCGGTTCTAGCACGCCCCACCTCCGCTTGTTGGCAGCCCCATCCTCCACCTCCGGAGTCTCCTTGTCAGCGGCGCTTTCTAATAGAAATGGGAGTACAGGGAATATTTAGTTAAAACAGGGCAATAGAAAAGTGTATTGGTAACTAGAAGTTATAAGGTATGAATATAGTAAGAAAAGGGAATAACAATTGGTTGCTTAAATACTACACAATCCATTTGACATTGCTGGGTAAGTCAACATGCAGATAGTTGAAAAGAAAACTTACTTCGAATAAAGTATGGACGGATGATTTTGTTAGGGAAGTTAGCATATATCTATTGACCAGGCCCTTTTATGTGCAGTGCAATTTTAGTGCTAGCTTTTATTACATAAACATAGAAATTTCTTTCCAAGAGCCAGTGCCAAAATAGGAGTCACCACGTTCATCAAGTCTTACAGTAGCAACGATTGTAAATCCATGGTTTGTGAGCAGTATGACATCCGTGGAGCCTTGATCTATGTAAAGGGAAAAATTGTGCACTACATAATCTGTTGCATACCAAGGGATGTTCTACAGAAAATGGTAGGATTGTTAAAGAAAATATGGTAACATGCAAATTTGGGCCCAAATTGAAAGAACCGTACAACAGTTGAAATCGAAGGACAAAAATCTATAATTAAACAGATAGGGTAAACATGATGTCATGGAAATATGAGAAATCGAAAGAAATAATACATCATTAATTTGCCTAATGTAGAAAGAAGAGGGGGAAAATCCCCTTTGACGTATATGGTGCATGTGGCAACTTTTATCCAAATGTAGCAATATTTAGAATATATTCAGGAAAGTAGGCCATGCCAACCGATTTAGGTTGAGATTGGACATACTGCGGTCGTCCTCAAGTTATCTGGTACGGTGAGATGGAATCTCTGGCGGAGGTTAATGACCCACAAGTATAGGGGGTCAATTGTAGCCCTTTTTGATAAGTAAGAGTGTCGAACCCAACGAGGAGTAGAAGGAAATGACAAGTAGTTTTCAGTAAGGTAATGTCTGCAAGTGCTGAAATTGTAAGTAGCGGAGTAGTTTGATAGCAAGATAATTTGTAATGAGCATGTAACGGTAATTGTAACAATTATGCAGCAAGGTAGCCCAATTCTTCTGAGGCAAAGGATGGGCCAAAACGGTCTCTTATAATAAGCAAAGCGTTCTTGAGGGTACACGGGAATTTCATCTAGTCACTTTCATCATGTTGGTTTGTTTGTGTTTGCTACTTTGATAATTTGATATGTGAGTCGACTGGTGCTTAGGTGTTGTTCTTACTTGAACAAACCTCCTACTTATGATTAACCCTCCCGCAAGCATCCGCAACTACGAGAAAAGTATTAAGAATAAATTCTAACCATAGCATTAAACTCTAGGATCCAATCGGTCTCCTTACGGAATAGTGCATAAACTAGGGTTTAAGTTTATGTCACTCTCGCAACCCACCATCTATTTACTAATCCACAATGCATTCCCTTAGGCCCAAATATGGTGAAGTGTCATGTAGTCGACGTTCACAGGACACCACTAAGGGAATCACAACATACATACTATCAAAATATCGAACACATATCAAGTTCACATGATTACTTGCAACATGATTTCTCCCGTGACCTCAAGAACAAATGTAACTACTCACAAACAACAAACATGCACATGATCAGAGGGGTATTAATATGAATAACGTATCTTAACATATAATCTTCCACCAAATAAACCATATAGTAATCAACTACAAGGTGCAATCAGCACTACTAGTCACCCCCGAGCAACAATCTATAGTTTCGGTAACAAGATTGAATACAAGAGATGAACTAGGGTTTGAGATGAGATGGTGCTGGTGAAGATGTTGATGGAGATTGCCCTCCCCAAGATGGTAGAGTTGTTGGTGATGATGATGATGATGATTTCCCCCTCTGGGAGGGAAGTTCCCCCAGCAGAATCGCTCCACCGGAGGGCAAAAGTGCTCCTGCCCAAGTTCCGCCTCGAGACGGCGGCGCTCCATCCCGAAAGTATTCTTATTATTTTTTCTAGGTCAAAACCACTTATATACCATAAGATGGGCATCGGAGGTGGGATGAGTGGGCTACAACCCACCAGGGCGCCAGAGTGGCCTTGCGCGCCCAGGTGGGTTGTTTCCACCTGGTGGCTCCCCTCTGGTACTTATTGGCTCCAATATTTCTTATATATTCCATAAAAAATGTCCGTGAAGTTTCAGCCCATTTGGAGTTGTGCAGAATAGGTGGCCTGATGTAGCTTTTTCAGGTCCAGATTTCCAGCTGCCGAAATTCTCCCTCTTGGTGTGTACCTTGCAAATTATGAGAGAAAAAGCATTAGAATTACTCCAAAAAGCATCATTATGGATAAAAACATTATAAATAACAGTAAGAAAACATGATGCAAAATGGACGTATCAACTCCCCAAGCTTAGACCTCGCTTGTCCTCAAGCGAAAACCGAAATCAAAAAGCATGTCCACATGCTTAGAGAGAGAGGTGTCGATAAAAACAAAATACGGACATAGAAGCATCATGTTGATTATTATAACAGCCACACATTTAAACATAGGACTTTTATCATAGAACTTGCATCATATACTTCCTTTCTTTTATTAGCTTCCTTTCTCTTTTTCTTTCTTTCTTATTTCTTTTCTTTATTTGCAACATGAAAGCAAAAACTCAAACTAACTTTATTATATAACTTTGCACATGATTATAATGATAGATCACTAAGCAAACTCTCAAAGAAGGAAAGGGTTGAACTAAACTTTATATCTTCTAGGAAATAGATTGAACTGAGATAAGTAAAAGCAAAAGCTAGTGGGGTGATACGATACAGGGGCACCTCCCCCAAGCTTGGCGGAAGCAAAGGGGAGTGCCCATACCCGACACTCAGTTCTCCTTTGGTGGTGAAGAAGATGGCGGTGGTGATGAAGAAGGTAATTTTCCCTTTGCTTCCTTCAGCTTCGTTTCGATCTTCATAAGCCAAGCACCTTCTTCCATGTGGTTGGAGGAGCAAGAAGACATGATGCTTAACTTGATAAATCTGACCAGAAACAACACGAAAAGAGAACAGAGGATTTTAGTGATACGGTGGTTAACAGGTTCAGGAAGTATATATAGAATTTTTATTTTGCAGGACAAGCATATGGAAGAAAAACGGAGTATGGGATGTATCCCAGGTGGGCCCAACCCACCTGGGCGCGCCAGGCGCGCCCTGGTGTATTGTGCCCACCAGGGAACGCTTCCTGGTAGTTCCTTTATTCCCAGAATTCTAAAATATTCCAAAACTGAAAAAAAAAATATTTTTGCAGATTTTTTGGAGTCTGTTTACTTAATGTATCACGTACCACCTTATTTTGACGATTCTGGAGTGTTTCGGAAGGACTCTTTTATGTGTCGTTCCGGTGCAAAGTTTGGATAATATTACTTTCAACATTAATAGGCGTACCTGAGATATAATGCTTTATTCGTTGCCCGTTGATAACCTTCGGGTTAGTGCCTTCGAAATTGTTTATTTTGATGGCACCTGACCGGTAAACCTCCTCGATGACATATGGGCCTTCCCATTTCGAGAGGAGTTTTCCTGCGAAGAATCTAAAACGAGAGTTTTACAAAATAACATATTCTCCAACTTTAAAATCACGTTTTTGAATTCTTTTGTCATGCCATCTTTAAACTTTTTCTTTGAATAACTTTGCATTTTCATATGCTTGGGTTCTCCATTCATCTAATGAGCTTATATCATATAACCTGTTTTCACCAGCAAGTTTGAAGTCATAGTTGAGTTCTTTAACTGCCCAATATGCTTTATGTTCTAACTCAAGAGGTAAATGACAAGCTTTTCCATAAACCATTTTATAAGGAGACATACCCATAGAATTTTTATATGCAGTTCTATAAGCCCAAAGTGCGTCATCTAATTTCTTAGACCAATTCTTCCTGGACCTATTAATAGTATTTTGCAAAATTAATTTTATTTCTCTATCGCTTAGCTCAACTTGACCACTAGACTGAGAATGATAGGGTGATGCAATTCTATGGTTAACATCATACTTAGCAAGCATTTTACGGAAAGCACCATGAATAAAGTGTGAACCACCATCAGTCATTAAATATCTAGGGACTCCAAACCTTGGGAAAATTACTTCCTTAAGCATTTTAATAGAGGTGTTGTGATCAGCACTACTGGTTGGAATAGCTTCTACCCATTTTAGGAAGGAAAAGGCCCCATGTAATCAAATCCCCAAATATCAAATGGTTCAACAGCAAGAGAATAGTTCATAGGCATTTCGTGACGCTTACCAATATTACCTATTCTTTGGCATTCATCACAAGATGAGACAAACTTACGAGCATCCTTGAAGAGAGTAGGCCAATAAAATCCAGACTGCAATACCTTGTGAGCAGTTCTATCTCTAGCATGATGCCCTCCATAAGCTTAGGAGTGACATTTCCGTAGGATTTGTCCCTGTCCATGCTCAGGTACACGACGTCTAATAATACCATCTACCCCTTCTTTATAAAGATGTGGGTCATCCCAAAAGTAATGTCTTAAATCATAGAAGAACTTTTTCTTTTGTTGGTAAGTAAAGCTAGGTGGTAAATATTTAGCAACAATATAATTAGCATAGTCAGCATACCAAGGAGTCCCATTGCAGCTAACTGCTCATCAGGAAAACTATCATCAATAGGAAGTGGGTCATGAAGCACATTTTCAAGCCTAGATAAGTTATCATCTACGGGGTTCTCATCTCCTTTTCTATCAATAATATGCAAATCAAATTCTTGTAACAAGAGAACCCAACGAATAAGTCTAGGTTTAGCATCTTTCTTTTCCATAAGATATTTAATAGCAGCATGGTCTGTGTGAATAGTTACTTTAGAATCAACAATATAAGGTCTAAACTTATCACAAGCAAACACCACTGCTAAGAATTTTTTTTCAGTAGTAGCATAGTTTCTTTGAGCACTGTCTAGAGTTTTACTAGCATAATGAATAACATTCAATTTATTATCAACTCTTTGTCCTAGAACAGCACCAACAACATAATCACTAGCATCACACATAATTTCAAAAGGCAAGTTCCAATCAGGTGGTTGAACAATAGGTGCAGTGATTAAAGCTTTCTTGAGTGTTTCAAAGGCTTCAAGACAATCATCATCAAAGACAAAAGTAATATCCTTTTGCAAAAGATTAGTAAGAGGCCTAGAAATTTTAGAAAAGTCTTTGATAAATATCCTATAGAAACCAGCATGACCTAAGAAACTACGAATAACTTTGATGTCCTTGGGGCACGGCATTTTCTCAATGGCATCAACTTTAGCTTTATCCACTTCAATACCCTGTTAAGAAATTTTATGACCCAAGACAATGCCTTCATTGACCATAAAGTGGCACTTCTATTGCTTCTATTTCATTTCTTTCATGCATATGTAAATCATTTTCATGGTCTAGCAAGTATTGTTCTAAAGGATCAGTATTTGGCACAACAATAGAAGCAAGACCAATTAATTCATCCTTACTAGGAAATTCTTTTTCATGATGGTTCCTACTAAACTTGGAGAAATTAAACTCATGAGACTCATCACCAAAGCTAACCTCCACAGTTTGTTTCTGACAATCTATCCTGGCATTAACTGTGTTCACGAAAGGTCTACCAAAAATAATGGGATAGAAGTCATCTTGCGGGGTGCCAAGAACAAAAAAAAATCAGTAGGATAATTTATCTTCCCACACAATACTTCAACATCTCTAACAATCCAAACTGGTGATATTGTGTCTCTATTTGCAAGTTTAATAGTAACATCTATGTCTTCTATCTCAACAGGTGCTATCTCTTCCCTCATTTCTTGATATAACTTGTGAGGAATAGCACTCGCACTAGCACCCATGTCACATAAACCATGATAATGGTGATCTCCTATTTTAACTGAAATGACAGGCAGGCCAACAACTGGTCTATTTTTATCCCTTTTATCAGGTTTAGCAATTCTAGCGGCATCTTCACAGAGGTAAATAACATGCCCATCCACATATTCTTCTAAGAGATCTTTAACCATAGCAATATTAGGTTCAACTCTAATTTGTTCATATGGTTTAGGTGTTCTAAAAGAGATTTTGTTAACCCCAGTTGAAACCTTAGCATGTTCCTTTATCCTAACAGGAAAAGGTGTTTTTTTCAATATCAGCAGTAGGAACAACTGGATCAACATTAGAGAGAATAGTTTCTTGTTTAACTGGTAACGGTTCTTTAATAGGTGGGTGATATTTAAGCCATTCCTCTTTTGGGAGTTCAACATGAGTAGCAAATGATTCACAAAAAGAAGCTACTATCGCAGAGTCAAGTCCATATTTAGTGCTAAACTTTTGAAAAGCATCGGTATCCATAAAAGATTTAACACAATCATACCTAAGAATTATACCTGACTCTTTACCTTCATCGAGTTCCCAATCTTCAGAGTTGTGTTTAATTCTTTCCAGAAGATCCCACCGGAATTCAATAGTTTTCTTCATAAAATAACCATCACAAGAAGTATCCAGCATGGTTTGATCGTTATGAGAAAGCCGGGCATAAAAGTTCTGAATAATAATTTCTCTTGAGAGCTCATGATTGGGGCATGAATATAACATTGAATTAAGCCTCCCCCAAGCTAGAGCGATTCTTTCTCCTTCATGAGGCCAAAAATTATATATATAATTCTGATCACGATGAACTAGATGCATAGGATATTTTTTTTGGTGAAACTCCAATTTTAAACGATTCCAATTCCATGATCCAATATCATCGCATAGCCTATACCATGCCAATGCTTTTCCCTTCAAAGATAAAGGGAAAACCTTTTTCATAACTTCATCCCTGGGTAAACCTGCAAGCTTAAACAATCCACAAATTTGTTCTACATGTATCAAGTGCATATCAGGATGTTCCGTTCCATCTCCTGCATATGGATTAGCTAGCAGTTGTTCTATCATACCCGAAGGAATTTCATATTCAATATTTTCAGTAGGTGCAGTAGGTTGAGGGGTAACTAATTGTGGTTCTGGATGAGGTGAAGATACCCCGAACAAACCCCTCAAAGGATTATTTTCCATAATAGCAAGTGACAACAAATTTCAGCACACTATATAAATGTTTCCTTACCAAAGGTGCTTCACTCCCCAACAATGGCGCTAGAAAATAGCCTTGATGACCCACAAGTATATGGGGTCAATTGTAGCTATTTTCGATAAGTAAGAGTGTCGAACCCAACGAGGAGCAGAAGGAAATGACAAGTAGTTTTCAGTAAGGTAATGTCTGCAAGTGCTGAAATTGTAAGTAGCAGAGTTGTTTGATAGCAAGATAATTTTAAAGACTCAATCCGATAAGATAACTTCAAAGGGAAAACTCAATCCATTACAAGAGAGTAGAGGGGGAGAAACATCATAAGATCCAACTATAATAGCAAAGCTCGCAGTACATCAAGATCGTACCATATCAAGAACACGAGAGAGAGAGAGAGAGAGAGAGAGAGAGGTCAAACACATAGCTACTGGTACATACCCTCAGCCCCGAGGGTGAACTACTCCCTCCTCGTCATGGAGAGCGCCGACATGATGAAGATGGCCACCGGTGAGGGTTCCCCCCCCCTCCGACAGGGTGCCGGAACAGGGTCCCGATTGGTATTTCGTGGCTCTGAGGAGGCTTGCGGCGGAACTCCCGAACTATTCTATTCCCCGATGGTTTTAGGGTATATGGAGATATATAGGCGAAAGAAGTCGGTCAGGGGAGCCACGAGGGTGGTGGCGTGCCCAGGGGGCAGGCGCGCCTCCTTGCCTCGTGGACACCTCGTTGCTTCCCTGACGTACACTTCAAGTCTCCTGGATTGCTTCCGTTCCAAAAATAACTCTCCCGAAGGCTTCATTCCGTTTGGACTCTGTTTGATATTCCTTTCTTTCAAAACACTGAAATAGGCAAAAAAACAGCAATCTGGGCTGGGCCTCCGGTTAATAGGTTAGTCCCAAAAATAATATAAAAGTGTATAATAAAGCCCATAAACATCCAAAACAGAATATAATATAGCATGGAGCAATTAAAAATTATAGATATGTTGGAGACGTATCAAGCATCCCCAAGCTTAATTCATGCTCGTCCTCGAGTAGGTAAATGATAAAAACAGAATTTTTATGTGGAATGCTACTTGGCATAATTTTTTAATGTAACCCTCTTAATTGTGGTATGAATATTCAGATCCGAAAGATTCAAGATAAAAGTTTAATATTGACATAAAAGTAATAATACTTCAAGCATACTAACTAAGCAATTATGTCTTCTCAAAATAACATGGCCAAAGTAAGTTCATCCCTACAAAATCATATAGTTTTGTCATGCTCCATTTCCGTCACACAAGAATGCTCTCATCATGCACAACCCCGATGACAAGCCAAGCAATTGTTTCATACATTAGTAATCTCAAACTTTTTCAACCTTCACGCAATACATGAGTGTGAGCCATGGATATAGCACTATGAGTGGAATAGAATATAATGATGGGGGTTATTTGGAGAAGAAAAAAAGGAGAAAGTCTCACATCAACGCGGCTAATCAACGGGCTATGGAGATGCCCATCGATTGATGTTAATGCAAGGAGTAGGGATTGCCATGCAACGGATGCACTAGAGCTATAAATGCATGAAAGCTCAACAAAAGAAACTAAGTGGGTGTGCATCCAACTTGCTTGCTCACGAAGACCTAGGGCATTTGGAATATACAAGCCAAGTTCTATAATGAAAAATTCCCACTAGTATATGAAAGTGACAAACCAAGAGACTCTCTATCATGAAGATCATGGTGCTACTTTGAAGCACAAGTGTGGAAAAAGGATAGTAGCATTGCCCCTTCTTATTTTCTCTCTCTTTTTTTGGGCCTCCCTTTTTTTGTTTGGCCTTTCTATTTTTTATTGGGACAATGCTCTATGAATGATGATCATCACACTTCTCTTTATTTAGAACTCAACGATTACAACTCGATACTAGAACAAAGTATTACTCTATATGAATGCCTCCGGCGGTGTACCGGGATGGGCAATGAATCAAGAGTGACATGTATGAAAAATTATGAACGGTGGCTTTGCCACAAATACGATGTCAACTACATGATCATGCAAAGCAATATGACAATGATGAACATGTCATGATAAACGGAACGGTGGAAAGTTGCATGGCAATATATCTCGGCATGGCTATGGAAATGCCATAATAGGTAGGTATGGTGGCTGTTTTGAGGAAGATATAAAGAGGTTTATGTGTGATAGAGCGTATCATATCACGGGGTTTGGATGCACCGGCGAAGTTTGCACCAACTCTCAAGGTGAGAAGGGCAATGCACGGTACCGAAGAGGCTAGCAATGATGGAAAGGTAAGAGTGCGTATAATCCATGGCTCAACATTAGTCATACAGAACTCACATACTTATTGCAAAAATCTACAAGTCAACAAAAACCAAGCACTACACGCATGCTCCTAGGGGGATAGATTGGTACGAAAAGACCATCACTCGTCCCCGACCGCCACTCATAAGGAAGACAATCAAAGAACACTTCATGTTTCAAATTTGTTACATAATGTTTACCATACGTGCATGCTACGGGACTTGCAAACTTCAACACAAGTATTTCTCAAATTCACAACTACTCAACTAGCACAACTTTAATATCACTACCTCCATATCTCAAGACAATCATCAAGCATCAAACTTCTCTTAGTATTCAACACACTCCTAAGAAAGTTTTTACTAGTCTTGAATACCTAGCATATTAGGACTAGTTTCCCACCTTAAGGAAATTACCATGCTGTTTAAGACTCTCAAAATAATATAAGTGAAGAATGAGAGAATAATAGTTTCTATAAAACAAAACCACCGTCATGCTCTAAAATATATAAGTGAAGCACTAGAACAAAAACTATATAGCTCAAAAGATATAAGCGAAGCGCATAGAGTATTCTAATAAATTCCGAATCATGTATGTCTCTCTCAAAAGGTGGGTACAGCAAAGATTATTGTGGTAAACTAAAATGCACAAACTCAAATCATACAAGACGCTCCAAGCAAAACACATATCATGTGGTGAATAAAAATATAGCTCCAAGTAAAGTTACCGATGGAAGTAGACGAAAGAGGGGATGCCTTACGGGGCATCCCCAAGCTTAGGCTCTTGGTTGTCCTTGAATATTACCTTGGGGTGCCTTGGGCATCCCGAAGCTTAGGTTCTTGCCACTCCTTATTCCATAGTCCATCGAATCTTTACCCAAAACTTGAAAACTTCACAACACAAAACTCAACAAAAAACTCGTAAGCTCTGTTAGTATAAGAAAATAAATCACCACTTTTGGTACTGTTGTGAACTCATTCTAAATTCATATTGGTGTAATATCTACTATATTGCAACTTATCTATGGTGCATACCCTCCGATACTACTCATGGATTCATCAAAATAAGCAAATAACACATAGAAAACAGAATCTGTCAAAAACAGAACAGTCTGTAGTAATCTGTATCAAACATATACTTCTGTAACTCCAAAAATTCTGAAATAAATTGGTGGACCTGAGGAATTTGTCTAGTAATAATCTGCAAAAATAATCAACTAAATAGCACTCTCCAGTAAAAAGTTTTAGCTAATCTCGTGAGCGCTAAAGTTTCTGTTTTTACAGCAAGATCATAAAGACTTCACCCAAGTCTTCCCAAAGGTTCTACTTGGCACAAACACTAATTAAAACATAAAACCACATCTAACCAGAGGCTAGATAAATTATTTATTCCTAAACAGAACCAAAAAGCAAGAAACTAAAATAAAATTGGGTTGCCTCCCAGCAAGCGCTATCGTTTAACGCCCCTAGCTAGGCATGATGATTTCAATGATGCTCACATAAGACATAAGAATTTAAACATAAAGAGAGCATCATGAAGAATATGACTAGAACATTTAAGTCTAAACCACTTCCTATGCATATGGATTTTGTGAGCAAACAACTTATGGGAACAATAATCAACTAGCATAGGAAGGCAAAACAAGCATAACTTCAAAACTTTAAGCACATAGAGAGGAAACTTGATATTATTGCAATTCCTACAAGCATATGTTCCTCTCTCATAATAATTTTCAGTAGCATCGTCAATGAATTCAACCATATAACCAGCACATAAAGCATTCTTTTCATGATCTAATTGCATAGAAATTTTACTACTTTCCACATAAGCAAGATTCTTCTCATTCGGGATAGTGGGAGTATCATAAGAGACTTGAATACTATAAATTGTTCAGGAAAAGAGTATCATAAGAGATCAAACACATAGCTACTGGTACATACCCTCAGCCCTGAGGGTGAACTACTCCCTCCTCGTCATGGAGAGTGCCGGGATGATGAAGACGGCCACCGGTGAGGGTTCCCCCCTCCGAAAGGGTCTTAAGCAGGTCCCGATTGGTTTTGGTGGCTCTGAGAGGCTTGCGGCAGCGGAACTGCCGATCTATTCTGCTCCCCGATGGTTTTAGGGTATATGGAGATATATAGGCGAAAGAAGTCGGTCAGGGGAGCCACGAGGGGCCCACGAGGGTGGGGGCGCGCCTCCCTGCCTTGTGGCCACCTCGTTGCTTCCCTAACGTACACTCCAAGTCTCCTGGATTGCTTCCATTCCAAAAATAACTCTCCTGAAGGTTTCATTCCGTTTGGACTCCGTTTGATATTAACTTTCTTTCGAAACACTGAAATAGGCAAAAAACAGCAATCTGGGTTGGGCCTCCGGTTAATAGCTTAGTCCCAAAAATAATATAAAAGTGTATAATAAAGCCCATAAACATCCAAAACAGAATATAATATAGCATGGAGCAATCAAAAGTTATAGATACGTTGGAGACGTATCAAGTCACTTGTGTAATTGTATGCTTAATTTGGTTATGCAATGCTGTCTTTTTAAGTATATATGTTGATGCTCTGTAGACATAGCATAGATGTTGTGCGGACAAAGAAAATCACATCGCACACAGACTAAACAATGGACCCATCAGTGATGTTTTCATCAATCACTCACAATTGTATACCAGCAATCGTTTGCTCACAACACACACGGTTTGTTAGCAGTAATCGTTTGTGTTGTTATCGGTCTTCGCACATGTTTCCGATTACAGACCTGTTTGCCTCGTATCACACACATCTTGTTCATTTGAACCGTTTCTGTTCTCATGTCTCAATGCAAACAGTTCATCCGAGTGAATCGCATGTCGTATATCGCACACACCTTTGATCTGGCTGACCGTTTCTTTTGTGTTTCCTAATCACAAACAGTTCATCCGAGTGAACCGTATTCTGTACATCACACACACCTTAATATGGCTGCCCGTTTCTTTTGTTCCTCCTCATCGCAAACAGTTAATTGAGCTGAACTGTATGCCCTGCATCGCACACACAACTAAAATCTGAACCGTGTTTGATGCATCCTCCATTGCAAATGTTTTGCACCTTTTTTGACGGGTTTTTTACACCACCGTTTGCGATTATGGCATCGCACACAGTTTTTCCTCGAAGGGTCTCTAATCGTAGTGTCGCGTTAGCAGCATCCTGCAGTAGTGTATACTCACGTTTATATTCGATTGCTAAAGGATGCATTATCTGGAGTTCAAAATTGTCGGGGAGGCCGATCGTACCCACGGACACCTATGGGGCCGGCGGACCAGGCCCCTTGTGGTTCGGAGGGGGGCGGAGATCGCACGAAGAGCGGATCGAGGCGATGCACACGAGCAGTTTACCCAGCTTCGGAGCTCTCCTGAGAGATAAAACTCCCTCTGCTGCTTGTTTGATCTATTGTGTTCTTGCTAGGGAGCAATGCGAGCTACAAAACCTAGCTTGAGTGTGTCTAGACTATGGCCAGTCGAACGGACCGAACTAGCCGAACCTTGCCAACCGAAACGAACGGAACCGAACCCAACCCTTTCTACGTTGCACTCGGGCCTCCTTTTATATGCTCAAGGGGTGTCCGACAGGTGGCAACATAGGCGGGGGTAAAAATGTAAAAACAGGAGTTGGTACACCTACTTGAACAAAGGTACGTGCAAAATACCTAACTCGACGGCAAGGGACAAAAGCAATAAATGCCCGTCATTGTCGCCCAAACAGTGCAACAGAGACCGTCAGGTGCGCCTCCGCTCGCCACGATGGCGAGCCTGTCAGCGCCGCTTATCGCTGCTCTCTGCTGGCTGCACAGCCGCTCGACACACGCCCATGGAACGGTCCCATGGCGACACGTCGCTGGGTGAGCTGGAGTGGAGACGGAGAGAAGTTGCATGCCGCGGCAAGCGCCTTGCCGCGGTCGAATCCTTGTCGCGCTCGGAGACTTGTTGCGCTCCGAGCCTTCCCGGCAAGCTCCTCTTGCCGGGGCCTTGTCTTCTGCGTGCCTGGAGCGGCCTTCCCGACAAGCTCTTCTTGTCGGGGCCTTGTCTGTGCCTAGAGAGGCCTTCCCGGCAAGCTCCTCTTGCCGGGGTCTTGTCTTCTCAATCAAATACTTTGTTCTTGAATGGCTCCAAAAGGAGCCACGAAGGATCTTGGCGGTGACGAGGCAAACCCTGCCGCGGGGTGCTGCAACCGTCCGTGCACGAGTACGGGGTACTAGGGTACCCCTACTCTAGTACACCGACAAAAATACTAACTATGTGGATCAATTATGTCGAATAATAACATAGACATGTTCAAATTCGATAGAATATAGATGTCTGATGGATCAATGACCGTTCCTTACGCGAATTGAAAATATCATGATCCTATCCTAATATTTGGATACAATTTATATTTTAATCAATGTGTACATCAGTCTTTTACGTGTAGTTTCACTCTCCATCGGTGGTCTCTCACACATGCTCACACACTCTCTCGAGGTGTCTTTCTCATGAGACATGCTCTCGATATAACCCTCCCTCCCTCTCGTAACCATTTACGACTGTTTTCACTAACCTTTGTCACAAGCACTCTTCCTCTCACAAGCATACACACACAATCACCATCGACCCTTTCTATAAACATAGACATGCCCACGTGTCTCCCGTATGCACATTATCTTTAGGCCTGTCTCTCACGCATTGTGTCCACCTCTCTTCCTAATCGACGAGTATGATTCTAGCCGAGCATTCTATAGGATGCGCCTTAAAGTTAGGTTGGATGAATAGTAATATTAGAGATAAGGGGTTACCTTAGTACGAGGACCTAGGGTTACAAATCCTAGCCAGCTTTGTCACTGGACACAGAGTCCTTCACGACTCTGCTATCTTTGTCTTGTACGACTAGTCCTCCGTGGGTCTCCCTAAATGCGTCACGGGCCGACCAATGTGGCGCAAGACGAAACCGAACCAAGGGCCTCACCTCGGTCCACCAGACCTCACGCGGTGACACACCCCTCTGCCCCCAGGTCTTGTTATATTCTCACACCCACACATACCAACACAGACACCACACAAAAAAATTCTCCTCGTGCATCTGTCCCCTCCCCCCTTGCATCTACATACTCAAGGGCATCTCTCGTCGTGACATCATATTCATCTCTCTCTCTCTAGACCTCTCTCATTTCTCGTGCTATCTCTCCCACGTCCCCCCGCCGGCCCCTCTATCCATGCCTCTCTCGAATACGTAATACACACAAATACCACTCTAGGCCCTGCCAAATACATCAACTACACATTCACACATGTTACGTCACGTACCCCATTGATCTAAAAAGCCCACTCTTCACGTTTATTTTGCATACAACATTCCTTTTGAATAATGTGTGGCCAAAAAATTATTTTATAATTTCTACATATATACAACATTACAAAGTTATATGGAGGAGTATGAACCTTAATTTGCGTTGCATGGTGCCCACAATGATTTTATTCTGCACTGTAAATTTTTATTTTTTATACTATATATAAATTTAGTCATAATAAAGAGAAACGAAGAGCATCTCTCTCCATCTCATACACCCCCTCTACGCCCCTTTCACGTACGCACACAAACTATCTCCAGGTCCTCTAAAAGTATGCCCCCAGCACATTCACACATGTTTCATCTTTCTCTCACAATATATACAGTGACGATCATTGTATTTGAAGCGAAAGCATGATACGTGCATTGGACTTCAGAATCCACTCATTACGGTCACCATTTACCTTTTGTGGTTATTATACAGTCACGGGCTCACCGTATAGCTCTGTATTTTCTCAAGACACGACTAGTTGACCCGTTAAACGCCCCACATGGCACCTCTAGTGTTGCATCACGTTATCTCACTACCATTGGGCCCACCAGTCGGCATGTATCTACTCTACACTCTTATAAAAACAGAGTTGGTGATGATGGTGTGCCTGCCATCCTGCAATATAGGCCGTCCGATTTATATCGGCGGATAGGAAGGAAACTATGGCAATTTTGCAAAAGGTACCCACACACCTCTCCACATTTGCAAATAAGGCCTTCCCTCGTTCATCCATTTCTCTCACAAGATAAACTACTCATACAAATGCATCTTGATGTTACGTGCAACGCACGGGCATCTTGCTAGTAAGAATGAAAACAAGCAATAAAAATATTGGACGGTGGTTCGAAGTCATGGCCGCGGGCACATCGGACAAGGTGGCCTTATATTGGTATGTTGAGCCGTCTATTTTAACACACAGGAGCTGGTGTGGTGATTATTCACACACGCACGCATGCACACGAACTGCATGCATGCAGCACTCTCACACGAACACACGCAGCCACGCATGCACGCAACACTCACACGTACACACGCAGCCACGCACGCACACAACACTCACACGCACACACGCAACCACGCACACACGCACGCATGCATGCACACACCACACGACCAACACACACTCTCACGCTCAAGTGCTCAACCTACACATGCATGCGCACACATCAGGCCCTTACAGACACATACCCAACCAGGTGGTTCCCACGTACGGGTTGGAGTCTTGTCGCGCCTGCGTAAATTTGTGTTTATCTGATCTTTTTCCTATGCGAACTGACAGGTGGGACCCACAAGGAACGTGGTCAATTTAACTAGTCAACATAGTGCCACGCAGACTATTTGGCCGGTCAACAGAGTGCAATCCGATGTTGAACGATGAGCAAGTGACCATATAATCACCCCAAAACGTATATAGTGACCGTAATGAGCATATTCTGAAGTCCGGTGATCGTATTACTCTTTTCTCCCTGTAGGCCCTCCAAAACTACATCTCTACACGTTCTCGCATGTTACATCTAACAACTATGCAATACAGCACTACTACTACTACACTCTAACACAATAAATCATATATGTTTTTAGTTTTACTAGATCTCATATTGTTACTTAATTATTCAGTTTGCATACATTAAAATTCCCTTTGAAATGTATGGCCAGTATCATCTACCACACGGGAAAAATCCCGCACTTTCCTGTTTAATCGCGTTTGTATCGATGGATCGTGCGAAACAGCAAAACTATAGTAGTACTACAGTAGAAGTAACAGTTCACTGGGCCGCCGTGTCGTGTACTCCTCCGTCGTAAGAGTGGAGCGCTCGCTTCCATAAATGTTCTAGTCCCTTCCACTAACATGTGGGACATCAAGGTACCAGGTCCACGTGCCATACCAAAATACAGTGCAGAGCAGCAGGGTGAAGCACCCCAGTCATGGCGCCGGCGTAGTAATGAGCAATGAGGCGTCAAATCACAAAGCTGCACCTTTCCCGCAGTTAAGTTGGAGGGATGAAGTAATAATGCTAAAAAAGAAGTTGGAGGGATGAAGCAACCATCATTTCACTCGTTGCTGAATCCGCTTCTCCCTCATCTTCTTCAAGTTAATAAGCACGTGGTGCTTCTGCCGTTGTTCTGCCTCGTGTGGGACGCGGATCGGCTTGGTAAAGCACTGACACATGGGACCGCATGTTAGAAAACCGCCAGGCCAACGTCCTCTAAAAATAAGAAACCTCCCCCGCCATCCGCGCGGCAAAATCACCTCCTTTTTACTAACCTTCATACTATAATTTTTTAGATCAATATAATTGAGATTTTTATAGATAGCACACAGGAGCAAAACCAATTGGTACGGTTAAGGGCATCCACAATGTGTAGCCAAATGTCAAAATAGCTTTTGGCATTGATGGGAACCATTGTGGACGGTGCTGCCAAAGCCAAAAAGATGGAACCGAAGCTCCCTAATTGATTGATTGAAGGAATAGAAAAATGCAACGTCTCTCCTCTTTCTCCCGTGCTTGGACGCATGTGCAGTATAGAGCACATAGTCTACTCCCATGTCCCTTCTATCAGAAATCACAAAGCAGTGAGGCGTCAAATCACAAAGCACGGACGAAGCAACCATCATTTCACTCTTCGCTGACTCCCCTTCTCCATCGTCTTCTTCGAGAAACCACCTCACCACACTAAGCTGGACGGACGACGCTATTGTGTAGTACTAGTACATTTACGCGTCCTTTGGTTCAACGGACTTCCTGGATGCAAATAAGGAGGTTGTCTCAGCTTGCAGGTGGCACTTGCGAACAACTTACCATGGTCTCCCTCAATGGTGTTCTCCGTCGAACACACTTCGCCAAACCACAACGTTCAAGATATCGTCGACGTCACCGCAATGGGGAAGGAAATCAAATAGTTACTACCTCCAATTTTTTCTGTACACAAGGCCAGTATATCAAAATTACAATTTGTAGAAGGCCACTAACACTGATCGAGGCAAAATTGATGGGGTTTGCCTCGTACTAGAAACCAAGGACATTAATATACCCTTACATGCATGCGGAAGTGAGAAGGTTGGTTTGCATGGTGCTGCGTTGATCAAGAGATGAGGAGTGAGATGGTTAGCTCTTTGGGCGTTGGAGAAAAAAATACGCATTAATTGACACATCAAACGAGGATTTGTATCGATCAATCCCGCGAAGGAAAACCCCGCCTTTCTTTTTTAACTCAAGTAGTACTCCTACGTATGTACTTGTATCCTTCTTGGGTCTAGGCCCTGCATTGCCCTACTTCGCCACACATTTTTGCCAAGCTTGAGCCGGCTGACTAAGCTTGACTGCAACAATAGAATCCATCTTGATCATAATCGGAAAGAACGCATCTCTGAATGGCCAAAGATAATCCCTCCATGCAAGTACACAACTCCGCTTCAAGTGCATCTCGACATGTTAAAAGAGACCGACAAGATGAGAAAATAATGGTACCCTCCACATCTCTAAGCACCATACCTGCACCTGCTGAATTCTCGTTAGCAAACGATCCGTCAGTATTTAATTTCATCCACCCAGGACTTGGAGGAAGCCATTTAGCCGAAGATACTCTTGGCATTAACACATGCGGATGTACTACAGTATTATCATATGTGACTATTTGCTTCCCCTTGCTTGAATCAGTTGCAAGATCTAGTTTGAGACCAATCAACGATTCAATATAGCTCATATGAAATCTCTTAGAAGCTTCCATTAGTAGCGGGGGCTTGTGGTGAACCACCTCATTAAGAAATCAGGTGAGTATTGTATTGTTGCTTAATGTTTATCATCACAACTAATTGTTGACATAAATGTAACTCATGTCAGCCCAGGCCCCCTTTCTCAACACAACTGAACTCAAAAGCAAGCATGTACTTGCACCTGCTGCAAACACCCACCCAGCAACTTGCACTCTACATGTAGCTTTGGTCCACCACCAGTCCACCACCACCACCAACAGATCCCCTTCTTCTTCCTCATATTTCATCTTCAATTTCGTGCACCACCAGATCCCTTCTCTCCTCTATCCAATAGCACCAACAGATCCCCTTCTCATCTTCAGCAAGCAACAACCATGGTGTCCTGGGATGATCTTCCCAGTTCTTCTGAAGATGACTCTGTGACCAGCAAGGTTAGTCTGATCTCTCAATTGAACACCCAGTCTAGGGTTTCTCAACTAGGGTTTCTCTCTCAATTGATTCCAAATGTCTTTCTTTTGTTTAGCTACCTGCCATAGTATCCTGTGAGGAATGGAGTGGCTTGGCTACAGATCTGCCTAGCTTTAGATGTGGGCATGGATCTTTATCTGAGAAGCATGTGTCATTTGAATCTGTTGATAGTGGTAGAAGGTTTCTAGCTTGTGCACAGAAGGTTGGTAATTTTTTTTGCATTTGGCAAGCCTTTATTAAGCGAAGTGATTTGTAGTATGTTTTAAGTTCCATCATCATGCACAGAACTGAATATTGGCAGTTAACTGAATCTCTTTTTTGTATGTTCTAAATTGTTAGGAGGTACCCAAATGCAGATATGTTGAGTGGGTTGACCCTGAGTGGCCTGATGCTCTGAAGATGATCCTAGATAGTATGAACATGTTATTGTGATTCCACGTATGCTCATCACCTTGGTTCCATCTTTCTTTTCAATCTCATAAGGCTGCTTTCTCCTACTCTTGTTTGAAGGCCTCCCTACTTTTTTTTCAAAGACAGGTGGCTTGATTTCACAACCATTCATCTTCTGCCACTCACTCCTATCTCTGCAAGGCTTGATAATGGGTTTCTATGCTTGCTTGAATGCTTCTATCTTTATGTGAGTGCACCAAACTCTCAGGATCAATCCTCTCATGTCTGCAGCATGCAATTGCATGGTGACATGGAACTCCACTAAGATCCCACCATTTGCATGTACAGCTTTCTTCCTTCAGGTCAACAATATATGTCATGTTCCTGTTGTCAACCTGAAAGATGCCATCACCAGCACCTGAAACCATGCATGTAGCTGGCAGCTCTATATTCTTCTCAATTCTTTTCCTAATTTTTGGGCATATTGAGCCAGGCCAGGTCTCTGCCTCCTTTCTTTTGTTGTAGAACCTAACCATGAGCTGTGTTTTGATCTTGTCAATAATTGATCTGAGATGCATCTCCCTAGCCTCAAGAATATATTTGTTGAAAACCTCACAATTGTTGTTCAGAAGGATATCACACTTGACCAATTCTCTTTGGAAGCCCCTAACCCAAGTGTTGGGTGGTAGCTGCTCAAGCCACTTGTATGCTTCAAGGCTGATGACATTCATTTCCTCCATTCTTGCAACCCAGTTCTGGTGTTGTGCTCCTTGCACACTTCCATAACTGGTTTTTAAGAACATCTCCTTTGTGTTGTTTGCTGAAAATTCTGCCATATATGCCTAACACAGTGTATGTGCTCTGCATCAGGAAAGTGCTGCCTCACTCCCTTGATCAGGCCCTTTTGCTTGTCTGATATTATAGTCCATGGCTCTATGTTTAGAATTCCCAAGTCACTCTTCAGATTTGACAGAAACAATTTCCTTGTGTCAGTGTTCTCTACCTCAACCACTGCAAAAGCTATAGGGTAAATGTAGTCATTAGGATCCATGCCAATAGCACATAGCATAACACCTCCATACTTTGTCTTCAGGTGGCATCCATCCAAACAAATGGCAGGCCTACAAGCTTGCATGAAACCCCTTTTGCAGGCATCCAGAGAGAAATAACAACTTGCAAAAATTCCATCACTGACACCCACATAGAAAGAACTCCCTGGGTTTGATCTTCTGAATTCTTGTGCATAATCCCACATGCTACTGTATTGCTCCAACTTATCTCCTCCAATCACTTTCTTCACTAGCCTCTTAGCCCTTCTGAGCTTGCTCCTTGTTGCTGTCATATTCCAATCTTTCTGAACCACCCTTGCAAAAAAATTCATATTCATGTTTTCATCTGCTCCGAAAGAATCAACATATTTTCTAGCCATAAAAGGAGCAGTGAATGACTTAACACACCATTTCTTTATGAATGTATGCTTTGGGTTGTTTTTCTTAATCATGAAGTAGTTGATTCTCCCATCAAATGATGCAGACAAGGTCCAAGGGCACCCATCTTCACAAATGGCATTCAGTCTTTTCCTATCATTTCTGGGGCATTTAATGTCAACTCTCTCCTGACAGCTGTACTCTTTGATTGCTTTCCTCAGGAACTCAACAGATCCAAAGGTCTGGCCAACTTGAAACTGTGGTTTAGTCAGGTCTTCCTCTCTAAAACTTTTGAAATTCAGCTTCACCTTATCTTCATCAGAAGATGGCAGACACATATCCACATCTTCAGTAGGATCATCAACTTCTTCTTGGACTGCTTTACCTTTGCCTTTCTCACAATCATTTTTTTTCAAACAAGTCATCATCATCCTGTAGATCAATGTCTAAATCAACAATTTGTGGAATTTAATCTTGATCTGAATCCTGCACTACTGAACAACCAACTGTGTCTGCTGCATCCATGTTCAAAAACCTCATGATTTCCTGGCCCTAAACCCAAACTGAGATGAAAGGTAAGTAGTTCCAGGCTGGGGTGGACTTGGTATGAAATCATCTTCTTCTGACTCTACTACACTTTCTGACTCTGCTTCATCTTGCTCATGCTCTTGATTATGCTCATGCTCTTGATCATGCTCATGCTCTTGATCATGCTGAGGTAGCTCATGTTCCACTTGAGGGAGCTCAGCCTGCTCCTCTTGCTGCTGTTGTGCCTTCTCCTTCTTTGGCCTAATGCCACTGAACCTGACAATTGGAGGATCCTCATCATCAGAGTGAACTTGTACAACAGAAATATATGATCTCATGCTCTCATCATGATCAAGGAAAATCTGTTGGAAGTGGTTGCCATTCAGAACACAATCCTTCATATTTTATTTCATAGTGTTGTCCCCTAACTTGATCTCTCTTAATTCATTCTTATACACTGTCAATCCAGGAACACACCAATAAGCCTTGATCCTGCCCTCAAACTCATATCCAATTTCCTCCATTAAACTGGCAACAACATTGGGTGTCCAATTATCTAGGTCACAGTTATCATACCAAATGGAGTGACCTTTGTGATAATCCCTATGCTTGCCAGCACACAGAAAGTAGCCACCATGTATGACATCAACAGAGAAGTGGTTGCTTAAGGGTCCTGCAAAACAATCAAGTTGAAAAAGTTCAGACATTTCAGACTACAGAGAGGTTCAAACAGTTCAGACATTCAGACCTTTTTACTTTTTCAGAAAGAAAAACAGAGACTCATGGCTCCAATTAACAAATGTATGATCTTACAGGTAGTAAATCAACCATTTTTGGTAAATCTGACCCAATGTAATTGCAAATTAAAACAACTTTTTGTCCAATTAACACTCTGACACTAAAAGCAAACTTTACTGCTTAAACCCTAGACCCCTCGACCCATGACAAATTGGGGGGGGGGGAGATCTCAATTGGGGGAGAAAGAACCCTAACCACACCAGATCTCTGCAAACATGGCCATCAACTACAAACCCCCCATGACGTAACCCTATTTTTGGCCTGCCACTAAGTTCATCAAGAAACTGCTAAAACCCTACCACCCACACCCATTCCATCAGAGACTTGAACGAACGCCCAAACCCTAGCTCGTACGTGCAATTGATGCGATCAAGAACTCTTTACGGGAGCTAAATTCGATAGATCGTGCAACGGAGCTGCTGGCGCAGACTAAGGCATAGCCTAGTGGTGGGAAGGGGCTGATGCCTTCCCACCCACCCAGGTTCAAGGAATGGTACTTGCAATTTGGGTTTGTTGCACCAATTATACTGTAAGGGGTTCCCTTACAGTCTTTCTGTCAAAAAAACGGAGCTGCTAGTGACGGTGACATACCATACAGGGGCGGCGAGGCATCATCACGGCGATGCGAAGGAGCAAGAGGGACATCGTGAAGGACCCTCCCGAACGGCACGGACGGCGGCGGCTCAGCGTCCGACGACGTGCTCATGGAGCCGTCGTCGATGCCGATGAGCTCAAGGGACTACCTCGGTAGCGACGACGAGCAGAGAGGGTACGGGAGCAGAGAGGGTGCGGGAGGAGACAGGTGCGAGCGGGTGCAATCCGACCAGGTGCGCGAGCATTTAATGGTCTTGGTGATTTTGCAAACCCCCCGGATGAAGTAGTATTAACCCACACTCGACCAGGTGGCGGTCAAAGCCTAGCTGGCGCCCGCTGACTCGGCCAAGTCAGCGAATATGTACACGAAAACGTAGATACGGACCAAAGTGAACCCTTTGCGCAAGTACATGGACTGTAGTTCGGGTATTTTGAAGTAGTGGTACTAAAGTGTCAGCCAGCTCAAGTTTTGTGACCTATGATGATTTTTTCTTTTTTCAAAATGAAAAGGAGGTACACTTACGCACGGCTGTCGCGGTCCAACCGCACCCTCACACAATCGCTCCTGCAAGCCGTGGTCGCACTGCACCCTTACACAGTCGCTCCTGCATGCCGCAAACCCAACCAAGGGAATGCACCCTCCCTGACACGTGCTACTGCATGTGATCAAACCAAACTCAACCATCCTACCGCTGACACATAATTTTTGTTCGTACAGTTTGTCCAACCGCATGTTGGGGAAGATCTGTACGACCCGTGCGGTGGTCTGTTGGGTAAGAAGAAGAGGTGAGGAAGAAGGGTTAGGAGACGTAGGATCTTCATCCAACCGCCTGAAATAGTTGACTGGCCCAAATGATGAAAGTCAGGTGACTTTCATAAATACTTGTTTATACACAGCAAAAGATCCCTAAAAACAACAACATAAAGAAAAAATATCGCTGCTCACGGAACAAGACGGTCTCTTCGTCTTTGGCTGCCGGCGCGAACCAGCCGTAGCTGCCGATGTGTGTCTCCACATCGTGGTTGTCCTCAGCCTCCAGCTACTCGTTCACGCAGAGCGTGCGGGCGCTCTGCACGGATGAGAGCACCACCCGGTTCAAGTCCAGGATGACCGGTTCCGCCTGTAGGAGGGCCTCGATGGTAGTGGCATCCGCGTGCTCCGCGTCGAGTTGAGCCTCCGTCGCCCGGTTCAAGTCCAGGACGTCCGGTTTCGCCTGTAGGAGGGCCTTGATGGCAGCTGCATTCGCATGCTCCACGTCGAGTTGAGCCTCGGCCGCCTTGTTCAAGTCCAGGACGTCCGGTTCTGCCTGCAGGAGGGCCTCGATGGCAGTGGCATCCGCGCGCTCCGCGTCAAGTTGAGCCTCCGCCGTCCGGTTCACATCCACGACATCCGGTTCCACCAGCAAGAGAGCCTTGATGGCAGCGGCATGCGCGCGCTCCGTGTCGAGTTGAGCCTCCGCCTCCCGGTCCTCCTTTAGTATCGCCAGGTTGAACCGCTGGTCCGCCTGCACCATGGGGGACCCGGACACCGGAACGAAGTCGACGTCCATCGTCTCATACGAATCGGGGGCCTTCTGCGCCGCGACCTCCACCATGAACATTGGATCGGCTTCCTCCTCCTCGGAGCTTGGCTCCAGAGAACTCGGGGATTGACCCAGTGCAAAGCGAGCCTGGGAACGAAGGTCTGTGGCGCCAACCGCCGCAGCGATTTCTGCGCGGCGCTCCGGCGTCAGCATCTTGTAGTAGGTGATCTTGTGGCGCACTATGGCTTTCCGGCGAACTAGGGGACGCTTGGTGCGGTCTAGGGGATCG
Organism: Aegilops bicornis; assembly: GCA_021605145.1. Lineage (NCBI taxonomy): Eukaryota > Viridiplantae > Streptophyta > Magnoliopsida > Poales > Poaceae > Aegilops > Aegilops bicornis. The sequence goes on from CM038670.1 coordinate 590,354,501, forward strand.
AAAGGTGGGGGAATGGGCTGGAGAGGAGGTGTGGTTTTGGGGTATTGGCTGGCGTAGGCCGAGCAGCGAAGGTTCTGGTGTGAATAGTGGTTCTGGTGATGACCGGTCAATCAGTTTTGACTGTACATCGCTCTTGTCATGTTCGCATTGCACCCCGGCATGCTGGACCCTCCATGTCACTCACCAAATGGAATGCGCTTCGTCTTGCGTTTTCACTCACTTATGGGACCGCAGTTGAGAGCAAACCACGTCCCTCCCCCTCCCCCGCCCGCGTCATTTATACTACTACTCCCTCTGTTTTATGTGTAGTAAATAAAAATAGAGGGAGTATACTACGGATGAGGATCCCCTAACATGGCCGAACCCATTGAGTAACTGACATGCGAGGCCTAGCAAGTATGGGGTCTACCAGTCAGTGACCGAAAGGCAGTGTAAGGCAGGGATACCTACTTCAGAGGATCCACTTCCACTACTACTCCCTCCTTCCATCTATACAGGGCCTAATGCATTTTTCGAGGCAAACTTTGACCAAATGTTAGAGTAATAATATATGATATGCAACTTACACAAAGCATACATTCAAATTCATATGTGAAAGGATCTTCCAATGATATAATTTTCACATTATACATCTCATGTACTATTAATCTTGTTAATAGTCAAAGGCGGTTTTGAAAACATGGTTAATAATGTAGCTAGCTGTTGGCTATAAAGAGATGCCACCTTACTTAGAGCCATCATAAAAAATAGTCATATAAGTCCTGCTGACTAGGCCTTATTAGACTTGTTCTTAGGCCCTATATAAATGGAAGGAGGGAGTACTATGAGCAGTGCATACTCTACTACAGATGTTGTCAGTACTCCACTAGTACTATTGGACAGGGAGCTTAAAAAAGTTACTATTGGACTGGCTATACGTGGCGAATCCTAGTAGGAAGAGCATGCGCGAGAACAAGCACATTCATGTGTTTGAAACAAATAGGAAACCATCTCTATTTGAATACAAATCTAGGAGTATGCACGAATCTAACAATATTGATTGGGCGTTGTTGAATGTTGATACTTTTTTCTATAAGTTTGATCAAAGTAGAGATATGTTGACTACACATAAAACTTATATGTAAACTAGAAAGGATCAGAGGGAGTATATTGTACGTTCAAAAGCGAAACAAACATTATATATGATTTGCGGATGCTATGATCACCGGATCAAAATTTTGAATCTGCCTTAGGTATCACACATGCACCCACTCGTTCTCTCTCGGTTTCATCTCGGGGTGGGTACAATACGTTCGTTTCGCTTATGAACGTACAATATACTCCCTCTGATCCCCACAGACCCCCCCCTGCAGGTCATTTCTATCATAGAAATAGACCAAACCTTTATCTCCTTGCACAACACGCAATTGATCTCTCAACATCAATCGATCTCATCAAGATGTGTCGGGGCATGAACCGAATGGGATGTCAAAACTAAGACGGGAAGCGACACGTAGTGGAGGCAAAGTGAAACTTTAAACGAACCGTTTGTTTGTATGCATGTCGAAAAAATTACAACATTGGAAATACAAGCATGGTCTAGGCCCACTTGCAAATGATACTCAGCGGGATGTTCAAATGAGGCATGCGGGAGGATGGACTCGACCGGAGGGCGGCATGATCGATAGAGAAGAGGGTTGGAGAGGAATGAGAAATAAGAAACGCCACATGATTATACTTGAACGGCTCAAATAAACAATAGGTTGTCTCGTTTTCCCTTCCGCTTGGTCACGGAGTAAGATACTCCCTCCGTTTTTGTTTACTCTGCATATTAGGTTTGACTGAAGTCAAACTTCATAAATTTTGACCAAATTTATAGAAAAATATGAACATTTACAATAGCAAATCTATATGATGTGAAAGTATATTCAATGATGAATCTAATGGTATAGATATTTTATTGTACATGTTAGTATTTCTGTCTATAAACTTTGTCAAAGTTTACAAAGTTTGACTTTGAGAAAAGCTAAAATGCGGAGTAAATAAAAATAGAGGGAGTACACAGGGACTAGTATAGTTACTACTGATGGAACATGGTAAGTTGGACCCCTAAACGCGGAGCACTGACGCTCAAATTTTGCCAGGAAAACATGGAAACCAACATGTGGGGCACACCTGTCGGGACGACGTGGCGCAGACTAGTCCAATGGAGGAGATGCCCGACGACCTTCTCGCCACCGGAAACCGTTCATGTGGGTCGTGGGGGCTAGCAATGTGGCGCAGCTCCCGCACCGCCTCTGGACATGGCGACGGCGGTGAGCGACACGCTCATCGTCGCTGGACACGGTCGGATAAAGTGTGCCGAGGGTGGTGTTAGCGCTGTGGTACGACTAGCAGATCAACACCCGGCTCGTCGAGGATGCACGGGGCGCCAAAGTGCGGGCGTGCCGCGACGCGTCCACGGAGTGGTGTAGCACGGCCAACTGCATCCCTAGGACCTGAGACCATGCCGGGTCGTCTTGCTTTTTCGATGACATGTGGGGATCGCATGTGAACAAAGGGAATCTCCAACGTTGCCACGACCACAACTGACTATCCTTGCACACCAAAAACCCTCATCCCTCGGTCGTCGCGCGGTGCGTTCCCAGCCGGCGCCAGCTGCCCGCATTCATGTCGTCCATCTGTATGCCCTCATTTAGAGGCTCGGTGCCCGAGGAACCAACTCCGGCGACTTAATGACACACCCAGACGCTTGGCCTCACCGGAATGCTCTACTTAAAGTGGCAATGCCCACCTAAACTCCACACCATAGCACATCGTCCTGCTACCTGGCACCACATCAGCCATGACCGCGAGAGCGAACACTCTGCAGGAGATCCTGTCTTCGGGGATGAAGCTCGAGGTCGCCGCCCTCGCTCAAGTCGCCGCTCGCGACGCAATAGCGGTGTAGCCGGACGCGGACGCAACCGCACAAGCGGTGGCCACGCTGACGGCCGACGACGGGAGCACCGTCAGCCATGCATCCTACTTGCCGTCGTCTAATGTCTGGCACCGACGAGGTCGAGGACTCCTCCGAGGATGAGTAGGGCATGGGACGAGACAGGGCATGGTGTGCCAACTGGCCGGTCTGTCTCCCGTGTTCTACTCTTCCTTGCCATAGACCGCACCTTCACTTCACGGGGTCTTGAACCCCGCCCTCGTACATGGAGATCGCAGATGGAGGACATCGGTCGCCACCGTAGAATGGGTTTAGGGTCGGGTTTCTTTTATTTTTCTGTCCTATAATAGTTCGAAATGTAATGAAAATCTGCCGTGTTGCATTAATCTCGTCCGGTGTATATGAACTTTCACAATAATAGTAAGATATATTGTAGGAGTATATGGAATGATGATTCGTTTTTGTGTGTATAAACTTAGAAGGTTTGACCCGAGACAAAGCTAACATGCGAAGTAAATAAACACATAGGGTCTACATACACAATTTATCTTAGGCACTCTAATAGTACTTCCACTACACATTCACGCATTTCACATCTTTCTACATCTACGGGAACCTACGAAAGGGTTAACGTATATTGCCTCTCTCTCCCCCCTAATTTTCATGGTGGTGGGACCCTCCCTCCCCCAATCTACAATCAACAGCTCACACGTTTCACATTACGTTAATTACATAACTGGGATTACGTAGGTGTTGCATTACTCGTCCTAAAAAACAACTAATCCAACCACCCAGCATGTCGCGCGGGAAAAAACCCGACCGCGTCGTGTTAGTCGGGATTACTGGATTACTAGTAGTAGTATCGATGGATTGCGCGAAGCACCAAGTTTTTCTTTTTTGAGGGGGTGAAGCACCAAGTTTAAAAGGAAAAAAGGCGGTACACTCACAGCACACCTGTCGCGGTCGCACCACACACACGGTCGGTCCTGCACACGGCTCACGCAAATGGAAAGCGCTTCGGCTTGCCTCTTCACTGACACATGGGACTGCACTTGGAGAAACCGACCATGCGCCAAACTCCCCCTGCCCACCGCGCGAAAATCCCCCCCCCCCCCCAAATTCCCCCCAAATCCCAAATTCAAGCGCCCTTCGGCCAACTACCCACCAATATTTCCCAAACCCCCCTCCCCCCAATCCCCTCCATTTGATTCGCTCCTCCAAAGCCTCCCTCCCTGCTGCGCTGATACGTCGGTGCCGTGTTTCGTCGAGGGGACACATGGTGATCCTCTCGCTCCCACAATACGTGCTCGTAGACTACCGTCCTATAGCCGCGCCACCACCGTTGGCGATGTTCTTGTGGACACGCATGGCGGTCAGCGCCGCCACCGCTGGCGACGTTCGTGTGGAGACGCACTGCGGTCAGCTTCTCCCACGGTACGCGCATTCTAGACTGAGGCACCGTGCATATCGGTGTAGCGCTGAATGTTAGTTGATAGACGCTGTTAATCTCACCGTTTGCCGAAGTAGTTTACAATCAATATGCTCTGCTTAATAAGCTTCCTTGCCCTGTTCTGCACTCAATCTGCTTAGCTGAGATGGCATGCCAAGCCCGATTAGTTGCTATAATATCCTGACATATATTTATTGTGACGTAGATTGTCATGGTCTAGTAGCCAATCTGTTAGGTGAAATAGCTCTACACCGTTTTATACTCGATCTTTGTTGTTGAGATGGACTTTGATAGTTTGATGGTTGTGTGCTCGGCCTCATTGACTGCTGAAACAACCTGCCATAGTTTAGCACTCAAATCTGTTTACTGAATTAGCTTTACATATATTTCGTTACTTAGATCTGCTTGTCCAAATATCTTGCCATAGCTTTAGACATCGACCTAGGTATTTTTTTCTAGACTTCATAAAAAAACATATATGTTTTTCCTGTAATATCTAGTAGAAGAACTAATTTGTATGTCTAACAGATGGACATGACTTGGATAACTTCTGCTCGAAGATTCTCCACTGCATATGTCGAGGGGGTTGAAAACTTCATGAACTTTATCAGAGCTGAGTACGGTGGTCCAAAATCAGATGTGCTCTGCCCGTGTAGCAGTTGTATGAATTTAGTTACAAGACCCCAGTCAACTGTGCAAAATCATCTACACTTGTATGGGATGTCTGTCACATATACTAGGTGGGTTCATCATGGTGAAGTTGTGAATGTCAATGTTACTGACTATGTGGAAGCAGCAGATCGCCATCTTGATCTGCCTGATGCTCAGGTGGAGGAGGAGGAGGAGTCAGTGAGTTTGACCAACATTGAAACAATGCTACGAAATGCTCGTGCATTTCATGCCTTTCACCTGCAGAAGAAAAATGGTGGGCCCGAATGTTGGAACAGTGCAACGTGGCTGTCACCCTAGGAAATAAGTTGTCAGTATTCTCAGCTATGGTCACCTTTCTTCAGGTGAAGACATCTAAGCGGATGACCAACAAATCATTCGATGCGATGTTGGCTGCTTTCTGCAAATCTTTCCCAGATGCGTCTGAGCTGCCACACACCTACGTAAAATGAAGATTTTCCTTCGCGCCATCAGAATTGGATATGATATGATCCATGTTTGTAAGAATAATTGTGTTCTATTCTGGAAGGATTATGCCAACTAGATTGAATGCCCAAAATGCAAATCATCAAGATGGAAAGATGGCGATGCTGTGAAGAGGATTCCTCATAATGTTCTGAGACATTTTCCAATTATACCAAGATTGCAGAGGTTGTTTCATGATGCTGAAACAAGAGAGGATGTACTATGGCATTCTAGGAACCAGGAGTACAGAGATCCAAATGTAATGAGCCATCCATGTCATGGTAGTGACTAGAAAAGCTTCAATTAGAAACACAAAAAGTTTGCTGCTGACCCGAGAAACATTAGACTTGGCTTAGCTTTAGATGGATTTAACCCATTTGGCCACCAGAGCGATGCATATAGCATGTGTCCAGTGCTTGTTATCCCTTACAACATGCCTCCAAATGTCTGCACCAAAGAATCAAACTACATGATGGCCTTGCTCATCCCAGGTCCAAAAAGTCCTAGAAAGGATTTTGATTTATTCATGGAGCCTCTTGTGGAGGAACTTCAACAGCTATGGAGGGGTGTTCTCACTCGAGACCTATATAGCAGCCCACCAGCTGATTTCTTTCTGCGTGCTGTTATAATTTGGTGCATCCATGATTATCCGGCTTGGGGCACTATGTCAGGGCGAGCGACACAAGGTTACAATGCATGTGTTCGCTGTGACAGGAATCCACTGTCATATGTAATACTTAGCAAGATCTGTTACATTGGACACATCCATTTCCTTGCCAAGGACAAGTTGCGTCCTAAAAAATACCGAAGACATGTGTTCAATGCAAAGCATGAAAACCGTGATGCGCCAAATAGGCTCACTGCCGATGAGTTGCAAGTGGAATTAGAGAAGGTCAGGCATATTACACCAGGAAACCATCCTGATAATGGTAGCGGGAAAATTAAGTGTGGCAAGGTAGAAGAGAGATTATTGTTTACCCATAGGTCCACTTTGTGGGATTTAGAGTATTGGAAAGATTTGGATCTGCGGCATAATCTTGATGTGATGCACATCAAGAAAAATATATGTGACAGTATTATCGGCACACTTCTTAATATTGAAGGCAAGACGAAAGATACCTTAAAATCTAGGATTGATTTGACACACCTAGGTATCAGAAAGGATTTGCAGGTGCAAGATGAAGGTAAACCACGGGATATAGCACTAGCTGTGTACGTCTTGGACAAGGTAAAAAGAAAAGAATTCTACGAGGTCCTGTCACGTGTGAGATGCCCACATGGATTTGCTTCCAACCCTGAAAGGAGAGTCAGTGCAGATGGAAACAAGGCACAAGGGTTGAAAACTCATGACTGCCACGTCCTACTTCAAAGGGTTATCCTTAGAGGATTGGGCCGCCCTGACTTATACAGAGCAGTTGCAGAGTTGGGACAATTCTTCAGGGATCTCTATAGTAGAAATATCAGGATAGATGCGTTGGAGCGTCTTAGAGACAAGATACCAACTATCCTACGTGACCTTGAGAAGATATATCCTCCATCCTTCTTTGATGTGATGGTGCATTGGGTTGTTCATCTACCTGATGAGGCACTACTTAGAGGTCCAGTACAGTATGTATGGATGTACCCTATTGAAAGGCAGCTTGGCACTTTCAAGGGCTATATTAGGAACAGAGCTAGACCCGAGGGTTCCATTGCAGAGGCCTACATTACTACAAAAGCGTTGACATTCTAATCAAAATACATTGAAAGAGCTGATCAACTTAGCAAAGAGGTGGGTGAAGACAATCCCGGGCTCCATGTTTTCGATTGTTCTGTTCGAGTTACAGGGAAGAGTCGACAAGACGACAAACCTAAGGATTTGGACAAAATGGTTTGGTATGTGTTGAATAACTGTCATGAGATACTACCTTACATCAAGTAAGTGCTAAGTACTACAGCTTATACATCGTAATCTACTAAACTTTCATAACATCCTTATATATTTAGATGTTTGACGCGATCACTATGTTGTGCAGCATCTACAAAAAGGAGTTACTGCCGCCAAATCCAAGAAACATTGACAAACTGGTTATGGTAGGATTTCCGAAATGGTTCAAGAGCCATGTAAGCTTTTGAATTGCACTATTAGTTTTTTTAATATATTGAGTACATAAGATGATCAGCTTGTCTACTTTCTAACCATAGGTTAAGAAGATGCGGGAGGATGGACATGAAGTTGATGATGCCCTTTACGCACTAGCAATGGGTCCTGATACTCGGGTAAGACATTATGAATCTTGCGTTGTTGGAGATGTGCACTACAACAACCTTGCACGTGATGAAGGCATGAAGACACAAAAATGTGCCATCATGTGCATGGATACGTACGGCAGAGAGACAACTGAAATGTATGCTAACATAACAAACATTGTTCAGTTGCAGTATATCTCCAGTTTCGAGGTTCATCAGTGTGTGGTTCTGTTGTGCTGTCGTTGGTATAACCTGTTTTCCAGGATTGCAAAACCCAAAGCTGATGATTATTTCAAATCCATCAATGTCAAGGTGGCGTACCAGACCAACGAGCCTTTTATTTTGGCAAATCAAGCAACACAGATATTTTTCTTGGAAGACACATTTGCACGTAGCGATGACTGGAGAGTATTGCAAAGGTTTGAGTAGAGGAATTCGTTTAATGAAGTTGCACAACAAGATGATGCTTACACTGCTCCAGATGTACAAGATTCCACAGATGTTCCTAATATCTTTGAGAACCATCACGTCAATGACGTTGGCGAAAAGATTGATGGTCGGGCTGTGGACATACAAGAGTTGATCAAGAAGAAGCCAACGTTCGAGGACATTGAGGATGAAGAAGAAGGTGACACTATGGGGAATTACAGTTCGGACTAATACACATGGCGAAGATGTTGATGCTGCTGCAGTGGATGATGCTTAGATTGCTTTTGTCGTATTTGCCTATCAGAAGATGTTTTTTTATCTACTATGTGAAATTGTGTTTACTATGACAATTGAAACCTGATGAACTTGTTGTTTAGTATTTTGTTGTGAGAACATCACTTGTTATGTATGTTGATTTGTGTTTGGTGATTGTATGACTACTAAAACATGATGACATTGTTGTTTAGTTGTACTCATATTTGGCTGTGAAACTTGAATTTGATGACATAGTTTGCTTTTGGACTGCAATTTGCTCGACGTCTTTGAATGGGAACAAAGCTGACCCGACAGGGCCTCTGCTAATTTATTTATTTATTAGCAAAAGGGCCTCTACTATTTATTTATTTATGAGCAAAAGGGGATACCGCCCGATTTCTGTTAATAGAAATCATTAAATGATCACAACACTATGCCCAGCCTGCTAAACATGTTTCATTCATTACTAGTTTCAGCAAAGTGCTCATGTCATCGCCATTGAATACATCACGAGTGCTACATACACTGCAAATAAAGAGACAATCATTCTACAGAGCACATCGATTTTGCCCATTATCATCACAACCTCTTTCATCTCCTCATTGCTGTCAAGGCCATTCAGTAGCTGTTGATCGGCCATGATCAGAGGAACTGCATCGTTAACCTTCTGCTCTGCATCTTCCTCTTCTGTCATTCCTTCAGTTACTTGTCCAACACCCCAACCTGCTGGTATTGGGATTCCTCGGCTAACCAAATAATCAGCATAGTTGCATTCCCCCACATCAGCAACTTCCCGTGGCACCCCGGCTCAGAGCAAGTGGTTTACCTTGCATTGCCAGCCCAAAGATCAAGTCTTCTGGCAACTGATAACCCACAAGTATAGCGGATCGCAACAGTTTTCGAGGGTAGAGTATTCAACCCAAATTTATTGATTTGACACAAGGGGAGCCAAAGAATATTCTCAAGTATTAGCAGTTGAGTTGTCAATTCAACCACACCTAGATAACTTAATATCTGCAGCAAAGTAGTATGGAAGTAACGGTAACGGTGGCAAAAGTAACAGTAGTAGTTTTGTAGTAATTGTAACAATGGCAACGGAAAAGTAACAAAGCAAAGAACAATATGTGAAAAGCTCATAGGCATTGGATCGGTGATGGAGAATTATGCCGGATGCGATTCCTCATGCAATAGTTATAACATAGGGTGACACAGAACTAGCTCCAGTTCATCAATGTAATGTAGGCATGTATTCCAAATATAGTCATACGTGCTTCTGGAAAAGAACTTGCATGACATCTTTTGTCCTACCCTCCTGTGGCAGCGGGGTCCTATTGGAAACTAAGGGATATTAAGGCCTCCTTTTAATAGAGTAGCAGACCAAAGCATTAACAATTTGTGAATACATGAACTCCTCAAACTACGGTCATCACCGGTAAGTATCCCGATTATTGTCACTTCAGGGTTAACGGATCATAACACATAATTGGTGACTGTAGACTTGCAAGATAGGATCAAGAACTCATATATATTCATGAAAACATAATAGGTTCAGATCTGAAATCATGGCACTCAAGCCCTAGTGACAAGCATTAAGCATAGCAAAGTCATAGCAACATCAATCTCAGAACATAGTGGATAATAGGGATCAAACCCTAACAAAACTAATTCGATTACATGATAAATCTTACCCAACCCATCACCGTCCAGCAAGCCTACGGTGGAATTACTCACGCACGGCAGTGAGCATCATGAAATTGGTGATGGAGGAAGGTTGATGATGACGACGGCGACGGATTCCCCTCTCCGGAGCCCCGAACGGACTCTAGATCAGCCCTCCGGAGAGAGATTAGGGCTTGGCGGCTCCGTATCATAAAACGCAATGAATCCTTCTCCCTGATTTTTTTCTCGTCGACCGTGAATATATAGAGTTGGAGTTGAGGTCGGTGGAGTTCCAGGGGGCCCATGAGGCAGGGGGCGCGCCCAGGGGGTAGGCGCGCCCCCACCCTCATGGACAGGGTGTAGGCCCCCTAGCCTTGATTCTTTTGCCAGTATTTTTTATTAATTCCAAAACTATTCTCCGTGAAGTTTCAGGTCATTCCGACAACTTTTATTTCTGCACAAAAATAACACCATGGCAATTCTGCTAAAAGCAATGTCAGTCCAGGTTAGTTCCATTCAAATCATGCAAGTTAGAGTCCAAAACAAGGGCAAAAGTGTTTGGAAAAGTAGATACGATGGAGACGTATCAACTACCCCAAGCTTAAAACTTTGCTTGTCCTCAAGCAATTCAGTTGACAAACTGAAAGTGATAAAGAAAAACTTATGCAAACTCTGTTTGCCCTTGTTGTTGTAAATATGTAAAGCCATCATTCAAGTTTTCAGCAAAGATTATGAACTAACCATAATCACAATAACATTTAGGTCTCATATTTACTCATATCAATGACATAATCAACTAGCGAGCAATAATAATAAATCTCGGATGACAACACTTTCTCAAAACAATCATAATATGATATAACAAGATGGTATCTCGCTAGCCCTTTCTGAGACCGCAAAACATAAATGCAGAGCACCCCTGAAGAGCAAGGACTGACTAAACATTGTAATTCATGGTAAAAGAGATCTAGTAATAGTCATACCCAATATAAATTAATAGTAATGGATGCAAATGACAGCGGTGCTCTCCAACTAGTGCTTTTTAATAAGAGGGTGATGACTCAACATAAAAGTAAATAGATAGGCCCTTCGCAGAGGGAAGCAGGGATTTGTAGAGGTGCCAGAGCTCGATTTTGAAATAGAGATAAATAATATTTTGAGCGGCATACTTTCATTGTCAACATAACAACCGAGAGATCTCGATATCTTCCATGCTACACACATTATAGGCGGTTCCCAAGAAGAATGCTAAAGTTTATACTCCCCCACCACCAACAAGCATCAATCCATGGCTTGCCCGAAACAACAGGTGCCTCCAACTAACAACAGTCCTGGGGGAGTTTTGTTTGCAATTATTTTGATTTGGTTTGAGCATGGGACTGGGCATCCGGTGACCAGCCATTTTCTCGTGAGTGAGGAGCGGAGTCCACTCCTCTTGAGAATAACCCGCCTAGCATGGAAGATATAGACAGCCCTAGTTGATACATGAGCTATTCGAGCATACAAAACAGAATTTCATTTGAAGGTTTAGGGTTTGGCACATACAAATTTACTTGGAACAGCAGGTAGATACCGCATATAGGAAGGTATGGTGGACTCATATGGAATAACTTTGGGGTTTATGGAAGGGGATGGACAAGCAGTATTCCCGCTTAGTACAAGTGAAGGCTGGAAAAAGACTAGGAATCGACCAACTAGAGAGCGACAACAGTCATTAACATGCATTAAAATTAATCAACATTGAGTGGAAGCATGAGTAGGGTATAATCCACCATGAACATAAATATCGTGGAGGCTATGTTGATTTTGTTTCAACTACATGCGTGAACATGTGCCAAGTCAAGCCACTTGAATCATTCAAAGGAGGATACCATCCTATCATACCACATCACAGCTATTTTAATAGCATGTTGGCATCCAAGGCAAACCATTATAAACTCCTAGCTAAATAAGCATGGCATAAGCAACTATAATCTCTAATTGTCATTGCAAACATGTTTCTTTCATAATAGGCTGAATCAGGAACGATGAACTAATCATATTTACAAAAAACAAGAGAGGTCGAGTTCATACCAGCTTCTCTCATCTCAATCAGTCCATTATATATTGTCATTATTGCTTTTCACTTGCACGACCGAACGGTGTGAATAATAATAATAGTGCACGTGCATTGGACTAAGCTGGAATCTGCAAGTATTTTAATACAAGGGAGAAGACAAAGTAATATGGGCTCTTGGTTAAGTCAACAACAATGCATATAAGAGCCACTTCAACATTTTCATTATGATCTTCTCCTCTTAACCCCCAAAGAAAAGAAAAGGAATAAAACTATTTACACGGGAAAGATCCCAACAAACAAAAGAAGAACGAGAAATATTTTTGGGTTTTCTTTTAATTATTACTACTACAAGCATGGAAAGCAAAGTAGCTAAAAGCTACAACTATTTTTTTGTTTTTCTTAAGGTTATTCAAACACACAAGAAGAAGGCTAAAAAAGGAAAGTAAACTAGCATGGATAGTACAATGAAAAAGTATGAGCATAGACAACTGGAATGAGTGTCTAAACATGAATGTAATGTCGGTGAGAAATACGTACTACCCCAAGCTTAGGCTTTTGGCCTAAGTTGGTCTATGCCCATGGATCAAAGTTGTAACTGGGGTCATACTGAGATGCAGCAGCTATTGCCTCATGAGCTGCAACTTGGAGGCGAGCTGCCTCCGTCCTCCTCTCATACTCGTTCGCCTCCTCCCTGGTTATAATATATCTCCTTTTTGGCTGAAAGTCAAAGAAACCAGGAGCAGGGAGAGCAACATGGACAATGCGACGCTTGTCAAAGATTATTCGGTATTGGAGGAACTGTTCATTCCTCTCAACAAACTGATGATGAACCATAGTATTATAATCTAAATAAGTAGGAGGCAGTTCCATATCATTTTCATGTATGGGTATCTCAAGATAATTAGCTACATGGGTTGCATAAATTCCACCGAACAAATCTCCACTAATACTATTATTATGCAACCTACGTGCAACAATGGCCCCCAAGTTATATTGTTTATCTCCTAACACAGCACTCTTGAGAACACTAAGATCTAGAACACACATGTGACATGCCTCATCCTTACCGTTTATGCATCTACCTATAAAGAGAGCAAAATAATGTATAGCGGAAAAATGAATGCTCCCTATGGTAGCTTGTGTTATTTCTCTAGATGCCCCCACAATGATACTAGCAAGAAAATCTTTAAACTCAGATTTGCAAGGTTCACTAGCACTACACCATTGCGGGAGTTTACAAGCAGTATTAAAATCTTCTAAGTCCATGGTATAAGATTTATTATAGAGATCAAATAGGACAGTGTGAGAATTGCATGAAGAAGTAAATTTAAACCTTCTCACAAAGGAATCAGTTAGATGGTAATATTGGGGGCACTTATCTAACATGAAGCCCTCGAGTTCAGCATTACGCACATATGCGTCAAATTCCTCCTTAATTCCTGCTTGGACCATGAAATTTTCTGAAGGCCATTCACAAGGCCACACTTGAGCTTCTCTTGGTAGTTCATGGTCCGGCTCACGTATTGCGGGCCTGGGTCCTTGCTTCCTTGAAGAACCACCGTGGTACATTTTCCTAAACATACTTCTTCCTCTGAAAAATTTCTAAATTTTTTAGTAACTCAAAATGAAAGTGAACCAAACTCAACAAAGTTGATAGCAACTACCCCCACAAGTGCCTAGAGACTATATCATGCATTAGAACTACTTGGGACCATATAAATTTGACATGCAAGCTCAAGAAAAGGGTCACCTAGGCAGCAAAAATTTGCAATGAATAAAGCACTAGAACAAAAACTAATTGGACCATTGGAGGAGTCACATACCGAAGAACAATCCCCCAAAGCAGTTTTGTGAGTGGAGCTTTGAGGAAGGAGATCGAAAATGGTAGCAGATGAGCTAGAACTCGTGTTTGAGCTAGTTGGTGATTTTTTCTGGAGGAAGAAGGAGTGTGTGGGTGCTGGAATAAGTGGAGGGGGCCACGTGGGGCCCATAAGGCAGGTGGGCGCACCCAGGGGGTGGGCGCGCCCTGGACCCTCGTGGCCAGGTGCTGGCTCCCCCTGATGTGTTCTCAGTGCCAATAATTCTCAAATATTCTAGAAAAATCATATTTCATTTTCAGGGCATTTGGAGAACTTTTATTTTCGGGGTATTTTTTATTGCACGGATAATTCAGAAAACAAACAGAAAATACTATTTTTTGCTTTATTTAATCTAAATAACAGAAAGTAAAAGGAGGGTGCAGAAGGTTGTGCTTTCTAACTTTATCCATCTCATGCTCATCAAAAGGAATCCACTAACAAGGTTGATCAAGTCTTGTTAACAAACTCATTCCGAATCGCATGAAACCGGAGAATTTTCGAATAGCACTAGGTTACCTCAACGGGGATATCAACATCCCCAACAATAAGAATATCATATTTCTTCTTGACAGTAGGAAGAGGAAATTCAAAACATCCAATAGTAATAGTTAAAAATTTTCCAATAGAATTGATACTATGGACTTGAGGTTGTTTCCTCAGAAAGTGTACCGCATGCTCATTACCATTAACATGATAAGTGACATTGCCTTTGTTTCAATCAATAACAGCCCCTGCAGTATTCAAAAAGGGTCTACCAAGGATAATCGACATACTATCGTCCTCAGGAATATCAAGAATAACAAAGTCCGTTAAGATAGTAACGGTTGCAACCACAACATGCACATCCTGACAAATACCGACAGGTATAGCGGTTGATTTGTCGTCCATTTGCAAAGATATTGTCGGGGAGGCTGATCGGACCCACGAACACCTATGGGACCGGCGGACCGAGCCCCTTTTGGTTCGGAGGGGGGCGGAGATCGCACGAAGAGCGGATCGAGGCGAAGCACATGAGCAGTTTTACCCAGCTTCGGAGCTCTCCGTCGGAGAGATAATACTCCTACTGCTGCTTGTATGGTTGTATTGTGTTCTTGCTAGGGAGCACTGAGAGCTACAGTATACTCCAGCTGCTAACGAGACCTAGCGTGAGAGTGTTCGAACCCCCCCCCCCTCTACGTGCGCATGGGCCTCCTTTTATATGTACAAAGGGGCTCCGGCAGGTGGCAACGTAGATGGGGGTACAAATGGAAAAACAGTAGTTGGTACACCTACTTGAACAAAGGTATGCAGTACTCTACCTAACCTCGACGGCAAGGGACAAAAGCATTAAATGCTCATCCCTATCGCCTAAACAAAGGCAACAGGACCGTCGGGGCGCCACCGTTCGCCACGATGGCAGGCTTGTCACCGCTTATCGCTGCTCCCGCTGGCTGCACAGCCTCTTGACACGCGCATGGAATGGTCCCATGGAGACACGTTGGTGGATGAGCTGGAGCGGAGATGAAGAGAGAGGTTGCTTGCGCGGCAAGTGCCTTGCCGCGGCTGAATCCTTGTCGCGTCCGGAGGCTTGTCGCTCTCCGAGCCTTCCCGGCAAGCTCCTCTTGCCGGGGTCTTGTCTTCTGCGTGCCTTGAGTGGCCTTCCCGGAAAGCTCCTCTTGCCGGGGCCTTGTCTTCTTGGTTAAATACTTTGTTCTTGAATGGCTCCAAAGGAACCACGGAGGATCTTGGCGGTGACCAGGCAAGCCTTGCCGCTGGTGTCAGAATCGCCTGCACGAAGTTCGGGATACTAGGGTACCCCTACTCTAGTACACCGGCAGAGCCCCGCCTGGGCCACACACGTCGAGCGCTGTTGGGCCAGCCCAAAAATAAAGGCATCGGTCACACGCGGCCTTGATCACGCCGTAACTTGCTCGACCCACCACGCCCCCACTTAACAGCACGCACCGAACGTGGCGTCGTGGGAGAGATCGTGGGGTTTCTTTATTAGAAAAGCGGGCGTCCGCCCCTCTCCCTCCCTATAAACAGGGGAAACAGGGCAGGTCGCCCACCTCGCCATTGCTGTCTCGTCTCGAAAACCACCGCCGCTCCCCCTTCTTCTCTAGTGCGAAGAGCAGCGCTCCGCCCTTTCGCCACAGCGCCATCAACGCCGTCGGCCTCCTCCACCGCCTCCGCCATGGCTCAAAGCCGGCAGGGGAAGGGCGTGAAGTCGGCCGAGGCGCAGCTGCTCAGCGGCGCTCATGAAAGGAGCGGGCCATCTCCCCAGCTCGGCGCAAAGCGAGCTGAGGAGGGCTACTACCTCTTCTCGGTCGACGGAGACGCCAGGCGCATCCGCCGCACGAAGGTACTCCCGCCACCGCTTCGAACTAGCCCCAACTGGGTACCCTTTCTTTGCGCTTTTCTTCTATTGCGGGCTCTGCCCGCCTTTTCTAATTCTTCTGCGATATCATGAACACCTCACGGGCTTCACCTCCTTGATTTCACCCCAATGTTGTCCTGACCATGGCAGTTTTCGCACACCTTTGCGAAAACTTTGTCGGGATCCACCCAAACATAGCCCTCTTCCGCCACTTCTTCATGCCCCGCGTTGAGAGAGGGGAGCCGCTTGCCGGAGGGATTGCTTGGATCTCCAGGGTCGGCAAGAAAGAAGCTTATCTGGAAGGAGAGCTCCGCAGCAAATGGGAGGAGTGGAGAGCCAATTGGTGTTGGATCGTTGAGGAGAACCCGCAGCCCTTCACTGCCCTGCGCCAAACTCCAATAGTGTGCGGCAACGATTGGAGCAACTTGGCGCCGGAAGATGCTAGGTTGAAGATTGTTGTGACCCGGATCTTGCGCCTCAGGCTTGCCGGACTCATCAGAGGCGCGATTGGCGCAGATTTCCTTCGCCGCGCGCGCTTCCCTTGCGAGAGAGGAGGAGACCTGCTTGGGAGTTCCAAAACGCAGCGGACATCATGAGGCTGCGCCGGGCCTCAACTGGAATTTCACTGTCTTGGAGTTGGATGCGATGCTGCTGGAGCTGTTCAAGCATGACCCCGATCACCCCGAGTGGTTTAGGTTGCCGAGGGGGGAGTCGTCCCATTGTGCAACAACTCTTCGCTCGACCGCATCCGTGCAATGATGCCGTTGTGCGATTCGCATGGGATCGCTCCAACTGGCAAGAGCCTTCCGACGACATCGCGGCGGTTCTTCGACAGCTTGGAAGAAGTGCCGATCCGCCCGGACGAGCGAAGAGGCTCACCCGCGACACCACCGACGAAGAGATAGTGCGCATTGCCACAAGGTTGGAGGAGGCGGCAGCCTGCTACCGGCGCGTATTGGGTTCACCGTGGAGGAGGCAGAGGCAGCAGAGGCGGCAAGCCTTGCCGAGCGAAGGGAGTTCGCCGGTGAGGAAGAGCTTGCCGAATCCGAGGACGAGTCGAGCAAACCAGCTGAGGGCACTACTTCCCCACCATCCAGCAGCTTGCCGCAAACGGAGCCCCCGGCTCCGCCAAAGAGGCGTCTCCGCAAGGCCGGAGACGAGATGGGGTGGCAGATGGGCCAACAGCCGCAGGTTGCCATGACGCGCTCTACCATGACAAGCAATGTTGCCGCTGAGCACCCCACACTGCTGCGACAACCGGTGGGATCCTCCCGTGCCACCGCCGACACCTCCGCCAGCGGGTCAAGAGAGCCCACTCCTCCGCCTCGTCAGACCGGAGGCGAGCCGGAGTTTGATCTCTCCGCGCTCAGCTCCGACGAGGAAGAAGAAGAGTAAGCTTCAATATTGTGCTTGTATTTCTTCAATTTTTTGTTGCTTCATCTTGAATCTGATTTGCTTCGTTCTGAACTCTTTCCTTTTTAGGACGCTGACCCAGAGAGCGTCGAAGAGAGCCAAGACCCCGGTGGTCGTCATTGAGGGCGATCCACCCGTGGCAACAGGAGGCGCGTCCGAGACAACCTTGCCAGGTGAGGCAACTCTCCTTCAACGCATCCCCCAGCACAGCCCCCAGAGTAAGTATGCGGTTTTCTCCTTACTGTTAGGTGTGCATGGGTGCTCCTTCTTCATTGATATCTGACTGTTGGTTTGTGTAGGAGCAGAGCAGCCTCCTTCTGCTTCGACTACACCGCCAAGGGTGGATTCCCCGGCAAGGGAGCGCTCCCCGGTAAAGGAGCCTTCTCCGGCAAGGGAACCTTCTCCGGCAAGGGACGGCACCAGCGATCCCTTGGCGGCGGAGACCATGACCGCAGCCCCCGGCGCAGGTAACCTTCTTGCCTGAGTACTTCCCTTGTGTTTTTCTTCTTCTGATTCTATCTTTGAATATTTGCTTGACTTTCTTCATCCGTCCGCCACAGAGCCGATGGAGACCGAGGTCGCCGGCGAGGAAGACGCGCGCGGCAACACTGACGAAGCCGCCGCCGTGGAAGAAGAAGCCGGCGCTGACGAGCCTGCCGGTGAAGAGGCCACCGAGGCTGCCACCGCAGAAGCTGGCGAGGGGTCTGGCGATCGCACTGACGATCCTGGGGCCGCAGGAGCGCCAGGCGCTACACCGACCGCCGATTCCCCCGCCGCTGCTGCAGCGTTAGGCTCCGAAGAGCCCCAGCCCGGCGCCTACCTGAAGGCCGGCGACGGCGTCTTCATCAAGCTCCCATGGGAGTCGAGCTCCAGGGCGCCAGCCGAAGGGGAAACCTTCGATGAAGAGTTGCTCGCCTCCGCTGGGCTGACGCTAGTTGACGCGCCAAGCAGCAGCAGCGGCGAGCCTGAGGAGGAGCAGCTGCTGCGGAAGTGTAACATCCCAAATTTTCAATTTGGAATGTTATACATTAGGTCATCATGCATATCATATTTTCTCGCATTTTTCCGATCCTAGAAAATTTCACGCAACTCAAGGACCCTCGGAGAGAGTTGGAAGTTTCATTATTTTCATATTTGGGATTTCTCAAAATTTGAAAATAGGATCATTGGATTTATTTAATTATCTTCATAAAATTTTCCTATAAAAAAAAATTTAGAGAGGGAATAATATGACTTTCCCAATATTTAGGAAAAATGAAGATATTATAAATAAATCAAAATTTGGTTTTGGAAGATTTATTTTGCTTAGGCAAAATGAGCATTTAAAAAAATGCATGTTTGCCGCTTTTAAAGTTCATTTTGTTCGACTCATTTTTAGGAGTCGGGGAAAATTTATTTTATTAAATTCGGAGTTCGTTTGGTATTTTTAATCCGTTTAGTTTTGTTTTGTTTTAAAAAATCACAGACTTCGGGCCAAGGCCCGGTCGGCCAGCCGGCCAGGCGCCCAGCCGCCTCCTCTCTCCTGGCGTGCACGCCTTGGAGCCCGCCGCCGCCACGTCGCCCCGCCGCCCGAGTCCGCCTCCGACCCGCCGCCTTGCCCCTTCCCAGGCGCGCCACCCCCTTCCATAAATACGGACCCCTCTCTCTCTCTCACCCGCCGCCACCGCGCCCCAAGCCGAAACGCCGCCCGCCGACCTCGTCGCCGACGCCGAACCCGCCGCCCCTCGCCGCCCACCCGACCCCGCCCGAGCCCCGCCGGCGAAGCCCCGGAGGTAGCCGCCGCCGCCCCACCCCGGTCCGGTTTTTGCTTTAAAAACCGATCCGGTTTTTCGTTCGTTGTTCGGTTTTTTTTTTTAAAAAAACCTAGATTGGTTTTATTTATTTTCGGTTTTCTTATTTAACGAACGTTCACCGAACCGTTCGTTTCAATGAATGTGTTCGTTGGATTAGTTCTGTTAACGAACGTCCATTATTTAATCCGTTCGTCGTTTTCTTTTAATCGGATTTAATCCGTTATTTTTCTGATTCGATTTCCGATCCGATTTTCAAATCTGTTTTATTTCTTGCTCGTTTATCGGAATCAGGTGATTCAAGCGCCTGGAGTTTCGTTATGAAACCGCCGTTCCGACTAACCTACTTACACAGAGTTTTGCTACTGTAAAATTTTGACCTAGTTTCCGATTGCTAAATCGAGTCGTTCTCTCTCGAGTTTCGACTTTCGATGCTTTATTTGATTCGATTCTTTTCCAACCAGGGTTCTTAAGTTGAACTATCTGGTTAGATCTTTTATTCGAGATTTCCCGTGCATTAGATGAGTACTTATTGTATGCTTGTTGTTTGTCTGCGTTAGATCACCCGGAGTGCGCCGCTTGTTACTTCGAATCTCTAGGTCTCGCGGATCATCAGCAAGGCAAGTAACACTTTGATCATACTCTTCTCATACCCAGTTTTATTGCATTAGATCAAGCCCTCAAACACTTGCATGATTAGGATCTAATTAAATTGTGGGATTGGGAAGTAGATTGAGGTAGTACCTATTACCTGTTTTACTTATGAAACCTTGGGAGTTACTTCTCGTTTGCTTATTATGCCATGCTATGCTAGTAGACGTGGATTGGGTGAGTGAATATCCATGATGTATGTGAGATTGATAATTAATGGTTTATCTAAGGTGGCAACCTAAACACACATCTGGGTGGATTGAGGCACCTGGTTTCTATCAGGACTTGCCTGTATTTCTTCGGACCGCCACCTAGGCTCTAAGGGATCATAAGATTATTCAAACTGGAAACTTCTGTGTGTAGCCACAAGCCAATTATGGGCTCTGGCGTAGTTGACTAAGTTGTGCGAACTCTTACGGGTAGGCTAGCTGATGTAGGGGATTTAGGTTGGTACGGTCTACCCACATGTAAGGTGCTAAGCGCTTACGAAGACTATGTCTCGGTCATCCGTTTCTCAAACACCATGTAGTGCGAGAACCAAGCGGAGGCGATCGAGTCTTGTGGGGAAAAGTGCGCAAACCTTTGCAGAGTGTATAAACTAATCATGATTCGCCGTGTCCCCGGTTATGGACATTTTGAGTATCTGGTAATTGAATATCATGTGAATTCTCAACATGTTACTTCTAATAAAAGTTATTGGGTTTTTGATGAGTACTTTTTAATTGGGATTGAGGATGCTGTCAACCATTCTCAATGTTTAACAACCACCATGATAGTTAAACAAATTTATTCCTTTGTTGTAGGAAAAAACTAGCTTTATGCAAAAATGTAACCGTAGAGCCTTACCACCAGCCATATATGCATGTAGTATAGGCTTATTCCTTCATTGCTCTTTATGTGTTACATTGCCAAAGATATTCCATGTGTCTTGACCGTTTTCGGGCTGCAACTTTCACGTTATGCACTTTTCGCATTTACGAAGTAAGGTGTTAGGTCGTGGTTCTATACTCAGTGATGCCGATGGAGTTGATGGACTCACTTATCTTCCAAGCCTTCCGCTGTTATTGTTAGATGGCCTTAAGCCATATTATTGTATTAAGTTCCCTTGTGGACAACGATGTAATAAGTGTGTGATTGCTACTCGCTATAAATCCTTGAAGTCTTTGTGTGGTGTCGGCATTCTCGATCCGAGGATGACATCGAGCACGTAGACTTGATCCATTCGGTCGGGTCGCTCTGAGAGAATGGTATCGAGCACACGCCGATCGTAGGACATGACCACTAAGTTAAAGCCATAGATCACTACTCTCTTCCCATTTTCTAACTCCTCATCTTTTCTACTCTTTAGGATGATTTGACGCGAAGATCAAGTACACCCAACCGGATGAAGGCACACCTTTTGGATTTCACTTGAAGGAAGTTACCAAGCACCGAACATTGGACTACCCAGCTTCACCGGAACTTTCAACGCCACTCTGCTCAAGAGGAGCGTTGGAAGATTCAAGCTCACGCTCCAGAAGGACATTCGCCCCAATCACCAAGCCTATAGATAGTGTTTTCAGTGCACCAACTTGGAGTCTGGGAAAGAGCATGGCAGCTCACATCACCATGGGACGCATTGGAGAAGTTTACCAAGAAGACCTCAAGGACACTATCTACCAGATTTGCGGACGCCGAGATGACAACTGGGACATAGTCAGCACCAAGAAGGATAGGTCCATTGCAGCTTTCATCCAGGAGTTAAATCAGCACATTCGACGCCAGGAGAACCAGATGTGCAATGATATGTTGGAGTTGCAGAACGCAAAGGGAAGGATCATCGAACTTGAAGAAGAACTAAAGACTACACGCAAGGACTACATGGACGAGATCGTAGCTACGGCAAGACACAATAACGATCTTAAGTACGAGATTGAAGAACTCAAGAAGAAGTTGGCGCTCAGAATGAAGACCGGATGTCGATTGTCCAAGCGACTACATCAACATCGACGACACCGATTCGGATTCAAGTGAACCCGACTTTGAAGACGGTCGAAGCAGACATCATGGAGTCTTCCACCGGTTCAAATTAGTAGAAGTCTCCCACATATTAGTAGTATTCCCTCCATGTAAATATTATAGTACACGCACTTTTGCGATAGTTAGATCGTTGTAAGCCCGTGTTTGTTTGAATGAAGTGATTTTGTGTGCAATTGCTCATGTGCATTTGGGTAGTGATTCCCCTTAGACCTCATTCTATTCTACATTTCTCTTCTTTTCTAAACCCATCAGATGCCTCCGAGACGCCGAATTCCGGATTCGCTTTTCCCGCCAGAGATCACCCAACTGATCCAGAATATCACCCCGATTCAAACATTGGTGCAGAACTGTGGCAACAACAACAACAACAACAACAACCCACCACCACCACCACCACCGGATCATCTCGACTCGCTTTCCTTAGACTGAACCCGCGGTGTATTCCAAGAGCACCGAGCCGATTGTAGCAGATGACCTGGCTCAAGATAGGAAGGAGTTGACCACTGCAGGATGCACAGATGGAGAAAGAGTGAAGTTTGCAGCACATCAGCTTGAAGGACCCGCAAGACATGGTGGGAGAATTTCACAGCCACTTACATCAGAGACACCATCACATGGGATCAATTTAAGCAAGCTTTTCGTGACTGCCCATGTTTCAGCAGGAGCTATGGCCATGAAGAAGCGTGAGTTTCGCAACTTACGCCAAGGAGGAAGGACTGTTGGCCAGTACGTGGATGACTTTAGTAAATTAGCACGTTATGCCCCAGATGACGTTGCTACTGATGCAGCTAAACAGGAGAAGTTTCTAGAAGGACTGAATGATGAGTTCAGCATGCCTTTGATGGTAGCCAGTTTCAACAACTACCAGGAGTTGGTAGACCGAGCCCTCATGATTGAAGGAAAACATCAGCAAATTGAGAACCGTAAGCGGAAGTATGGACAAGGGAAGTATAACTCTGGAGCTCAGCAGAAACCTCGTTATACCCCTAAATCAGGAATTCAGTTTCAGCATACCCATGGAGGAAGTAATTCGCACAACCATAATGGCACCAAGAATGGGAACGGGAATGGAGGAAGCAACTACGAATCGCACCAACCCGTCAACACCATCCAAAGTAGACTTGAGTCATATTACTTGCTTTAAGTGCCGCAAGATCGGGCATTTTGCCAATGACCGCCCGTATAGGCGTAATGGAAATGGCAATGGAAGCTCACGGAAAGAAGCCCAACCCTTTCAACAGGGGATGTGAACCACATTGATGTGGAGGAGGTTGAAGATCAGCCCGATGCAAGAATCGGTAAGTTTTTGGTTAAGTCATTTACTGCAGTTGTTCTTTTCGATCTTGGTGCATCGCATTCATACATATCAAGGGATTTGTGGATAAGTACAGATTACTGACCCAAGCCCTTAGGTCACCCATGCTAGTAACCTCACCCGGAGCAGAGTACATGGCTAGTAAATGGTGTGATCGACTGCCATTAAGGATTGGACACTATGTTTTCCCCTCAGATCTAATAGTTCTGGAATCCCAAGGATTGGATGTGATATTAGGTATGGATTGGTTATCAAGGTATGGAGGAAACATTGATTGCTCCACTAGATCAATTTTGCTCACCACACCAGAAGGAAGAAGGATTAAGTATGTATCACGGCACGAGCCGAGAAGAGCGCAAGTTAATTGCCTATCAGGAGTGGTGCAAGAAGAAGTACCAGTGGTGAAGGATTTTCCTGATGTATTTCCGGAAGAGTTGCCAGGAATGCCACCGGATAGAGACATTGAGTGTTTGATTGAGCTGTTGCCGTGAACAGGCCCGATATCGGCGTTTAATCAGACAGGATGCCCGCACAGGATTTAGCGGAAATCAAGAAACAGATTAAGGAACTATTGGATAAAGGTTTTATACGCCCAAGTTCTTCACCTTGGGGATCACCCGTTTTGTTAGTAGAGAAGAAGGATGGATCTTTGAGAATGGTTGTTGATTATCGTGGATTGAATGAAGTAACAATCAAGAACAAGTACCCACTACCTATGATAAATGATCTGTTTGATCGCTTGCAAGGAGCCAAAGTGTTTTCCAAGATCGACTTGCGATCGTGGTACCATCGATTGAAGATTCGGGAGTAGGACATACCCAAGACAGCATTCACCACGAGATATGGATCAGACGAGTATACCGTTATGTCATTTGGACTGACTAACGCACCAGCCTATTTCATGAACCTGATGAACAAAGTGTTTATGGAGTTTTTGGATAAGTTCGTCGTGGTGTTCATTGATGACATTTTGATTTTTTCGAAGAATGAAGAGGAACATAAGGAACATTTGAGATTGGTTTTGGAGAAACTGAGGGAACACCAGTTGTATGCCAAGTTCAAAGAAATGTGAGTTTTGGCTAAAGGAAGTTGGATTTCTCGGACATGTTATATCCGGAGAAGGGATAGCAGTTGACCCCACAAAAGTTGAGACCGTAACCAAATGGGAAGCACCAACGACAGTTTGAGAGATTCGGAGTTTCCTTGGACTCGCAGGATACTACCGAAGATTCATTGAGAATTTCTCAAGGATTGCCAAGCCTATGACAGAATTGTTGAAGAAGGATAACAAATTCATATGGACTGAGGACTGTGAGGCAAGTTTTCAGGAGTTGAAGAAAAGATTGGTCACCTCACCAGCTTTTGATATTGCTGCACTGCACCAAGGATTATGAGGTGTATTGTGGCGCTTCACGCCGAGGACTTGGAGCAGTGCTTATGCAAGAAGGAAGAGTTGTTTCGTATGCCTCACGACAACTTAAGCCCCATGAGTTAAATTATGCCACACATGATTTGGAGTTAGCAGCCGTTGTGCATGCCTTTGAAGACGTGGAGACATTTTCTCATTGGAAATCATTGTGAAGTATATACGGATCACAAGAGTTTGAAGTACGTCTTCACACGTATGAATTAAATCTCGACAGAGGAGATGGTTAGAACTTATCAAGGATTATGACATGAGATTGCATTATCACCCGGAAAGGCTAATGTCAGAGTCGACGCATTGAGCCGTAAGAGCCACGTCAATACCCTAATGATGGGAGGGATACCCAATGGGTTAGCCGAGGACCTTCGAGAACTATGCTTGGAAATAGTTCCAGAGGCTATGTAGCAGCATTGGAGATTCAAATACACTAATGGACAAAATCGAGAGAAGCCCAAAGGGCTGATAAGGAATTTGCCTCTATAAAGGAGAAAATGAGCAAAGGAAAAGCTAAAGGATTTCGTGAGGACGAGCACGATACCCTATGGTTTGAAGACCGTGTTTATGTGCCCAATGACCCTGAGATCAGGAAGTTGATTTTACAAGAAGCTCATGATTCACCCTATTCGATTCACCCAGAAATACCAAGATGTATTTGGATTTGAAGAATACTTTCGGTGGACCGGAATGAAGAAAGATATTATGAGTATGTAGCGATCTGCGATGTATGTCGAGAGTAAAGGCAGTAACATCGAAGCCGGCGAGGATTGTTACAACCATTGCCGATACCGAATGGAAGTGGGATAAACTAGGCATGGATTTCATCACAGTTTGCCAAAGACTCGTTCAGGTTATGACTCGATTTGGGTTATAGTCGACCGTTTAACAAAGGTAGCTCATTTCATTCCAAAGAAGACTACCTATAGCAGTGCTAAGTTGGCAAAGATATACATGACCAGAATTGAGTGCTTACACGGAGTTCCGAGGAGCATCGACGATAGAGGAACCCAGTTTACCTCGAAATTTTGGAACCAGCTTACCTGAAACATTGGGAACCAGACTGAATTCAAGATGCCTTTCCACCCACAGACCGATGGACAGATCGAGAGAGTCAATCAGATTCTGGAGGACATGGTGAGAGCTTGTGCACTAGATTATGGATCTAGCTGGGATGATAATTTGCTGTATGCAGAATTTTCCTACAACAACAGTTACCAAACCAGCTTGAAGATGGCACCTTTCGAGGCTCTGTATGGAAGAAGGTGCAGGACACCGTTGTTATGGGACGAACCGAGATCGCCATTGTTTGGACCAAATTTGATTAAGGAGTCCGAATGAAGGTTAAGTTGATTCGAGATGTGCTCAAGGTAGCCCAGTCCTGCATAAAAGAGCTATGCCGATTCAAAGCACAAAGCGATTGAGTATGAAGTTGGAGACAGAGTATATCTCGAGTATCCCCGCTTCGAGGAGTTAAGCGTTTTGGAGTTAAAGGAAAGTTAGCACCCCGTTTCGTTGGACCGTATAAGATTTTGCAACGCATGGGAGAAGTTGCTTATAAGTTGGAATTGCCAGAAGGACTGTCAGGAGTTCATGATGTATTCCATGTTTCTCAGTTGAAGAAATGTCACCCCGAGATAGCAGAGGTACCGTTAAGAGACACAAGTACACCGAAGCAATTCAGTTGAAGGATGACTTAACATATGAGGAAAAACCGTTAAGATTCTCGATTATGCCAGCAGAGTTACCCACAGAAGGTTATCAAGTTTTGCAAAGTTCAAGGAGCCACCACACTAAGGATGAAGCCACCAGGAAAGAGAGGAAGTTTTGCTCAAGGACCACCTCACCTATTTTCTAGCCAACCCGAATCTCGAGGGCGAGATTCATCTTAAGAGGTAGGTTTGTAACATCCCAAATTTTCAATTTGGAATGTTATACATTAGGTCATCATGCATATCATATTTTCTCGCATTTTTCCGATCCTAGAAAATTTCACGCAACTCAAGGACCCTCGGAGAGTTGGAAGTTTCATTATTTTCATATTTGGGATTTCTCAAAATTTGAAAATAGGATCATTGGATTTATTTAATTATCTTCATAAAATTTTCCTATAAAAAAATTAAGAGAGGGAATAATATGACTTTCCCAATATTTAGGAAAAATGAAGATATTATAAATAAATCAAAATTTGGTTTTGGAAGATTTATTTTGCTTAGGCAAAATGAGCATTTAAAAAAATATATGCATGTTTGCCGCTTTTTAAAGTTCATTTTGTTCGACTCATTTTTAGGAGTCGGGAAAATTTATTTTATTAAATTGAGTTCGTTTGGTATTTTTTTAATCCGTTTAGTTTTGTTTTGTTTAAAAAAAAAATCGCGCACCCAGGGCCAAGGCCCAGCCCAGCCAAATACCTTGACCAGCCTCCTCTCTCTCCTCACAAGACGCCCTTGGAGCCCCCCGCCAAGACGTCGCCGCCGCCCGAGTCCGCCTCCACCCGCCCCCTTGCCCCTTCCCAAGGCGCCGCACCCCTTCCATAAATACGGACCCCCTCTCTCTCACCCGCCACCACGCCCCAAGCCGAAACCCGCCCGCCACGCCGACCTCGTCGCCCGACGCCGAACCCCGCCGCCCTCGCCGCCCTCCCGACCCACGGACCCCACCGGAGCCCTGGCCAAGCCCGGAGGTAGCCGCCGCCGCCCACCCAGGTCCGGTTTTGCTTTAAAACCGATCCGGTTTTTTCGTTCGTTGTTCGGTTTTCTTTTTAAAAAAAACCTAGATTGGTTTTATTTTTTTTCGGTTTTCTTATTTAACGAACGTTCACCGAACCGTTCGTTTCAATGAATGTGTTCGTTGGATTAGTTCTGTTAACGAACGTCCGTTATTTAATCCGTTCGTCGTTTTCTTTTAATCGGATTTAATCCGTTATTTTTCCGATTCGATTTCCGATCCGATTTTCAAATCTGTTTTATTTCTTGCTCATTTATCGGAATCAGGTGATTCAAGCGCTACCGGAGTTTCGTTCTGAAACCGCCGTTCCGACTAACCTACTTACACAGAGTTTTGCTACTGTAAAATTTTGACCTAGTTTCGATTGCTAAATCGAGTCGTTCTCTCGAGTTTCGACTTTCGATGCTTTATTTGATTCGATTCTTTTGCAACCAGGGTTCTTAAGTTGAACTATCTGGTTAGATCTTTTATTCGATATTTCCCGTGCATTAGATGAGTACTTATTGTATGCTTGTTGTTTGTCTGCGTTAGATCACCCGGAGTGCGCCGCTTGTTACTTGAATCTCTAGGTCTCATGGATCATCGACAAGGCAAGTAACACTTTGATCATACTCTTCTCATACCCAGTTTTATTGCATTAGATCAAGCCCTCAAACACTTGCATGATTAGGATCTAATTAAATTGTGGGATTGGGAAGTAGATTGAGGTAGTACCTATTACCTGCTTTACTTATGAAACCTTGGGAGTTACTTCTACGCTTGCTTATTATGCCATGCTATGCTAGTAGACGTGGATTGGGTGAGTGAATATCCATGATGATGTGAGATTGTTAATTAATGGTTTATCTAAGGTGGCAACCTAAACACACATCTGGGTGGATTGAGGCACTGGTTTCCATCAGACTTGCCTGTATTTCTTCGGACCGCCACCAGGCTCTAAGGGATCATAAGATTATTCAAACTGGAAACTTCCGTGTGCAGCCACAAGCCAATTATGGGCTCAAGCGTAGTTGACTAAGTTGTGCGAACTCTTACGGGTAGGCTAGCTGATGTAGGGGTTGTAGGTTGGTACGGTCTACCCACATGTAAGGTGCTAGCGCTTCTGAAAGACTATGTCTCGGTCATCCGTTTCTCAAACACCATGTAGTGCGAGAACCAAGCGGAGGCGATCGAGTCTTCTGGGGAAAAGTGCGCAAACCTCTGCAGAGTGTATAAACTAATCATGATTAGCCGTGTCCCTGGTTATGGACATTTTGAGTATCTGGTAATTGAATATCATGTGAATTCTCAACATGTTACTTCTAATAAAAGTTATTGCGTTTTTTATGAGTACTTTTTAATTGGGATTGAGGATGTCATTCAACCATTCTCAATGTTTAACAACCACCATGATAGTTAAACAAATTTATTCCTTTGTTGTAGGGAAAAACTAGCTTTATGCAAAAATGTAACCATAGAGCCTTACCACCAGCCATATATGCATGTAGTATAGGCTTATTCCTTCATTGCTCTTTATGTGTTACATTGCCAAAGATATTCCATGTGCTGACCCGTTTTGGCTGCAACTTTCACGTTGCGCACTTTTCGCATTTACCGAATAAGGTGTTAGGTCGTGGTTCTATACTCAGTGATGCCGATGGAGTTGATGGACTCACTTATCTTCCAAGCCTTCCGCTGTTATTGTTAGATGGCCTCAAGCCATATTATTGTATTAAGTTCCCTTGTGGACAACGATGTAATAAGTGTGTGATTGCTACTCTGCTATAAATCCTTGAAAGTCTTGTGTGGTGTCAGCATTATCGATCCAGGATGACATCGAGCACGTAGACTTGATCCATTCGGTCGGGTCGCCATAGAAGCTGCTGTCGCTCTACCGCTACCGACAAGCCAAGTTGGAGTCCCGGAAGCACTTGTCGCGAGGGCGGAGCAGACATGGAGAAGCGCCAGAAGAGCTCCGGGCGCCAACCAAGAAACTCTCCTAACGTAGCGTAAGAGCGGAGCGACTTGTCGAAGAGCGCATGACCTTCATCCTTGAGAAGGCCGAGGTCGAGGAGCAGCAAAGGCTTGCTGCCGAGAAGCTATCTGCGCAAGAAGAAGGCGAGTTGGCGCAGCGGAAGATCAATCTTGACAGCTATGAGGAAGACCTTGTCGCGAGGAGTCACTTGGCGGGGCTCTTAAGGAAGCGAAGGATGCTGCCGCAGCCGCCGAGGCCGCCAAGAAAGAGTTGGAGACGAAGGTGGCGCTGGAGGCCAGTCTCGAGAAGAGCGACGAGGAGCTTGCTGCGCTCAAGCACGAGCACGAGAAGGACGCCTACACTCTTGGCGAGCTGCAGGCCGTCTCGCCGATAGGGAGCAAGGAGCTCGACGCCGCCAAGGATTCCAAGGCAGATCTTGAGCTGAAGTGACTACTCGATGCGTACGCCGGACGGCGCCAAGGAGCGGGAGGTGGGCCTGTTGAGAAGATCAAGGCCAACGAGGAGCTGGCGAATCTGTTGCCACCCAGAGTGCCTTGAGGGAGAGTGTGGAGCACCGGACCGAAGGTCTCGTGGATATCGCCGCCGCCCTCCACAAATGAGTTGATGGAGCCGGGATGGTGGATCTTGGATACTCCTCCGACGAGCACCTCCAACCCAGCGCCAAGCTTAGCTTATTCTTCAAGGGCGTGGTGGCGGCTCTCCAGCGACTCGGGAAGAGATCCCAAAGCAGCTGGCCGAGGACTCGCGCCAGATCTGTGCAAGAGCCCTCCAGAAGGTGTTGATGAAGGTGGCCTTCCGCAATCCAGGCCTCAACCTCAACGGCGTCGTCAGATCCTTGCCGCCAGATGCCGATGTGGAGGCGCTCAAAGCCCTTGTCGCACCCATTGTGGACAAGGTGGGCAAGATCAAGCGGGTTGATGGCGCACCGCGTAGACTAGGCCGCCAATTTTATCTTTCCTTTGTCGCTGCTGATCATGTTTAGAACAATTTATTAGATATGCGACAAGCTATTTTGTAATATAACTCTATCTTAGGCGATGATTGCAATGTTATTTTCTTTACTTGATTCCTTCCTTTGTACGTTTTGGCCCCACGCTTTTAGGGAACTTGTCGGTGCAGGCACCTTTGCCGCGAGCGCTGAGTGCGGAACGTCAGCAGCCTGCTGGCGGTGCCGCCTCCGACAAGCAACCTTGTCGCGACTAGCTGCAGCTCACTTAAGTTGTTGAGCGGACTCGAAACAAAGTAAGGGCGCGACTAGCTGCGAGTTGGTTCCTCCGCCCACAGGTTTTCCATACAAAGTACTATCGTTCGAGGAAGATAACTTAAAAATTTAAGAACTGATTGCTCAAACTTGGGCAACTTAGCTTTTCCGCTGCTTGCTTCCGAGCATATGAAACTTCCTCGAGCAACGCTTGGTCCATACTATTATCTTCTCCTTCCCCTGGTTAACTTGTGCGCGAGGGAAACTTCCTTTCTTTGAGAAAAGAGAAAGAAGAGAAAATAAAGTTATGGAGCCCAGTGACTCGATATTGCTTACCGGTGTGGGTGCTGCACAAAGTGTTAGCCAAAACATGCAATAAAATGATGAAGGCATGAAATTGACAAGGTGTGCGAAGCACGCTAGCTTTACTGATGGGGGTCTGCGCCGGCTTTGTACAAAGGATTACATGCATCAGCGGCAAGACTTGTACAAAAGGTGGTTGCCGGAACAGGTTCCGGCAACCGCGCCCTACGGGTAAAACTTACGAAGATGTTCAATATTCCAGGAGTTGCTCACCGGAATGCCATCTTCGGTCTCAAGGCGGACAGCGCCAGGCCTAGTGACTCGTTTCACCCGATAAGGGCCTTCTCACTTCAAGGCCAACTTGTTTGAATTCTTGGCGGACTGAACGCCGAAGAACAAGGTCGCCTTCCTAGAGGCTTCGCACTAAGTTTGCGGCTATGGTAGCGACGCAAAGCTTGCTGGTAACGAGCAGCTCGTCAATGCGGCTAAGACGGTCCTCCTCAAGGAGCAGTGCGTCATCTTGTCGCAGCTGCTCTTGCTCAAGCTCATCATAAGCGAGTACTCGAGGTGACCCGTGTACGAGTTCCGTGGGGAGAACTGCCTCTGCTCCATAGACTAGAGCAAAAGGTGTCCGGCGGTGGCTCGATTTGGCGTCGTCTGATCGACCAAAGAACCACCGGCAGCTCCTCAATCCAGTTTCTTCCGCACTTGTGCAGCCTGTCGAAAGTTCTGGTCTTGAGCCCGCAGCACTTCAGATTTGCCCTCCTCGCTTGACCGTTGCTTCTCGGATGAGCAATGTAAGCAAAGCGAACCTTGGCGCCAAGATCTTGGACGTCTTTGCATGAAGGTGCGACTTCGTAAATTGTGTGCCGTTGTCGGTGATGATCCTGTTGGGGATTCCAAAATGGCAAACAATCGACCAAGAACTTGATCACGATCGTGTCGTCACCTTCCTCATCGCTTCCACTTCCGGCCACTTTGTGAACTTGTCGATTACGGCGTACAAGTACTCAAAGCCCCGACAGCTTCGGGGAAGGGGCCGAGATGTCGAAACCCCGGACCGAAAATGGCCGGGATAAAGGGATCGTCTGGAGAGCTTGAGCTGGCTGGTGTATCTGCTTGGAATGGAACTGCATGCTTCACACTTGGTTACTTGTGCAGTTGCATCCCGGAGGGCTGTTGGCCAAAAGAAACCTTGCTTGGAACGCTTTGCGGCAAGTGCTCTGGCGCCAATGTGGTGACCACATATGCCTCCATGTATCTCGCCAATAGCTTTTGTCCGTCTTCCCGGTGAATACACTTCAATTTCACACCGTTGAGTCTCATACATGCAGTGTGCTGTCGACAAACTGGTACATACTTGACTGCCGGGCTACTCTTTCCGCTTCTTCTTGCTCTTCGGGAAGTTCTCCTGTCTGAAGGAAATTGACAATCTGCTGCGCCCACGCTGGAGCTTGCGGCTCGACAGCAAGGAATAAAGGCACATCTACTGCTGCGGGAACATCCGCTTCTACGGCAAGAGCCTGCGGTCCGGCCGGAGCTTGATGTTCCCCGGCAAGCTTGCCGGAGCAAAACTTGTCGGGAGCGTCTGCTTCAACGAAACAAACCCTGGGGCTTGTCGGAGCAGACTGCCCCTCAACTCTGTTGGTGTCGATCTTGGGGACCTTCGTGGCGGCGGCTTCGGGAAGCTCTGCCGGAAAGTAGTCACCCGAGATCAACCTCCTCTTCTTGCTCTGTCCTGTTGGTGGTGTTACGGATGGTTGAGTTAGCTTGAGCACAAAAATCCCTGGTTCCACAGGCAACTTAAGTGCAGCGCACTTTGACAGGCCATCGGCAATGTCGTTTTGAGCTCTCAGAATATGCTCCATTTGCAGGCCGTCAAAGTGCTCTTCTAGCTTCCTCACTTCATCAACATAAGCTTCCATCAACGAACTCTGATAATTCTTGTTCACTTGGCCGATAACAAGTTGTGAGTCACCCCTGACAATGAGCTTCTTGATCCCAAGGTCCACTGCGATCCTGAGACCGGCAAGCAAACCTTCATACTCTGCAGTATTGTTTGTTGCTTGCTCCTTGGGAAAGTACATCTGGACTACGTACTTGAGGTGCTCTCGGGTGGGTGCGACAAGCAGCACGCCGGCACCAGCGCCTTGCAGCGAGAAGGCACCATCAAAGTACATTAGCCACTCTTTGCTCGCCTCCTTGACGGGAATGCTCGTCTCTGGAATTTCTTCATCTGGCGTTGGCGTCCATTCTGCTATGAACTCTGCCAATGCTCTGCTTTGGATAGTTGAGGTGCTCTCAAACTTGAGGCCAAAGCTTGACAGCCCAAAGGCCCACTCAACAATCCTGCCTGTTGCCTCTGGATTTTGCGTTATCCTCTTCAGCGGAAAGCGAGTGACAACTGTTATCTCATGTGCCTGAAAGTAATGGCGCAGCTTTCTCGAGGCCATGAGAAGGCCGAAAAGCAATTTCTGCACACCAGAGTACCTTGATCTAGCCCCCTGCAGAAGGGAACTGACAAAGTAAACTGGGCGCTGCACCATCCTTTTCTGCATCTGCTCATGCGTCTGCGTAGATTCGTCCTTGTCGGGACCAGAGCTTGCCGGCGAAGCCCCCTGCTTGTCGCTGGATGTGTCTGCTGTGGTTGCTAGCTCATCATCCGCCTCCCTCTCCGCTACTAACGCAGCACTAACCACTTGATTGGTTGCCGCTATATATAGCAGCAACTTCTCTTGTGGCTTAGGTGCGACAAGTGTTGGAGTGGAGGACAGTATCTCTTCAAGTCCTGCAGCGCTGCCTCCGCTTCCGAGTCCATTGCATCGGACCTGCCTTTTTCAAGATTTTGAAAAATGGCGGTAGCGCTTCAGCAGATCTAGAGATAAACCTGCCGAGAGCAGCTACGCAACCTGCAATTCTTCTTAAATCCTTGACGAGCTTTGGTGCTTCAATCTGCTCAATGGCATTGATCTTGTCGGGATTGGCTTCAATTCCTCGCTGAGACACGAAGAACCCGAGAATCTTGCCGGAAGGGACTCCAAACACGCACTTCTCGGGATTGAGCTTGAGGTTGATCTTGCGCAGATTTGCAAAGGTCTCATCCAAATCTTGAACCAGAGTTGCTTTGTTCTTGCTCTTGATCACTATGTCATCCATGTAGGCTTCTACATTTCTGTGCATTTGCGGCTCAAAAGCATCATGAACTACCCTTGCAAACGTTGAACCAACATTCTTTAACCCGAAGGGCATCCGTACAAAACAGTATGTGCCACATGGGGTGATGAATGCGGTCTTCTCCACATCCTCTTACGCCATGAAGATCGATGATATCCTGAATATGCATCCGTAATCGAAAGTAAATCACATCCGGCCGTGGAGTCAATGATTCGTCGATGCGCGGCAAGGAAATGGATCTTTGGGACAAGCTTTATTGACATCGGTGAAGTCGATACAAAGCCTCCATTTCCGTTAGCCTTGGCGCACAACTACTGATTGGCCAACCACGTAGGATGGAGCACTCTCCGACAAGGCCTGCCGCTTCCGGTTCTTGATTTCTTCCGCGATGAACTCTTGACGCCCACCGCTTGCTTCGACTTTCGCTGACGGGCGCGCGCATGAGGACAGACGGCTAAGTGATGCTCAATTACTTTCACAGGAACACCGGGATGTCGACGGTTGCCATGCAAACACGCCGGCGTTCGCCCGAGGAAAGCAACGAAGCGCTTTCCTATTTAGGGTCGAGAGTGGCACTGATGGTGAAGGTACCACCAGTGCCGTCCTCCTTGGCGGACACCTTCTTGGTCTCTGGTGGAGCTGTCATCGTCTTCTTATACTTGCCGGTGGAGCTCGATGGTGCGTCCTCGACGGTAGCGCAGCACTCCGAAGAGGTGCGCTTGCCGGAGTGGGCATCAGAGCTCTTGCCGGACTTGGTCTTCTTCCCCCCGGGAGCTTCAGCGGCAAGTGTTTTTCTTTCTGTTGCAGCTGCTGCCTCCCGGTAGATCTTGTCGGCACAGATAAGAGCATCCTTCTTGTCGCCATGGACAGAGATGATGCTTATCGGGCCTGGCATCTTGAGTAAGTTGTATGCATAATGAGAGGCTGCCATGAACTTAGCGAGTGCTGGAGGCCAAGTATCCCATTCTAAGGCAATGGGAAATCAGCAACGTCGAATGTGACCCTCTCAGTCCTAAAGTTCAGCTCACGCCAAATGTTACCGGCAACGTGATCTTCCCCTTCGCTTGCTCCTTCCGGATTGATTCCTTGAATGTGCCAGTCTCTTCGAGCTCGCCATCGTGGATCCGGAGTTTCGGAGCACCGCGGAGGATATCGATTCAAGCTGGCCCCATCATTAACTAGCATCTTGGTGACCTTGAGGTTGCGGATAGTTGGTGAAACCAACATCGGCAAGCACCCGACACCGCTATTCTGCGATCAGGGTGGTCCTCAATGTCAAAGATGGTAGGCGTGCTGGACCATTTCAGAGGCTTGCGTGACTCTACGGATGGTTCAGCTGCATTAACTTCCCGCATCCACTGCTTGAGTTGGCGGTGGGAAGTGTGCAGAGAAGCACCGCCGTCAACGCACAGGACCTCTGTGGCTTCCTAGAACTCCTGCTCATCGGCCTCGTCATCATCCATGTCTTCATCGTCGTCTTCGTCTTCATCGTTGTCGCGGCCGCGGGGAGGTCTATCTCCTTGCCGCTGCTTGGCCTTGCCGCGGCGCCCTCCCCGGCCGGGACGTTTCTTGCTGGCTCCTCCAGCACCTTCCTGAGCCTTCTCCTTGTCGCGCTGCTCGTACTCAGCCTTCTGCTGTTCAACAAGCTGCTCGACCTTCTTGCAGCTCTGGAGGTCATGGCCCTTGGTACGGTGGATCTTGCAAGATCGCTTGCGGAGCCGTCACCGCTTGTCGGCGGCCGCCACAGCTGGTGGTTGGTGCAGTGACAACCTCCTTGCCGGAGCTACCAGCCTTGGCGTTCTTGTTGCCACCTCCGTTGCGGACTGCTCGACGACTAGCACATCTCGCCTTTCTTTTTCCTGTTGCCCCGCCACGGCTCTTCTTTGTCGGGCGGTCTCCTCCGTCGAGATCCTCCTGCTTTGGTATTTTCTCCGGGAGTCTCCTCCCTCTTCAAAGATGTGCGCACTTGTCGGCCAGTATGAGTAGCTCATCGATGTCTCGATCTTGCACATCGCCATCTCCTCCGCATCCTGCGGTTCCGCACGCTCGATGGAACGCCTTGATCACCATGCAGGATGGACATCTGGGATGTTGTGCTGTACACGGATGAATCTTTGAATATACTTGCGCAGGGGCTCTCCTTCCTTATGGGCGAGCAGATGAAGGTCGCTTTCTTGACCATGGGGTTTGTGGCCGCCTGTGAAGGCACCGACAAACTGATGGCATAGATCTGCCCAGGAAGATATGGAGTTGTCCGGCAAGTGCATGAGCCAGGACCTGACGTTGGGCTTGAGTACCAGCGGAAGTAGTTGGCGAGATCTTGTCGTCTCGCCCCGGCAGCCTGCACCGCGATGGTGTAGATGCCGAGGAACTCCGATGGATGCGTCTTGCCGTCGTACTTCTCCGATGCGTCGGCTTGAAGTTCTTCTTGCTGGGCCACTGGACTTGCCGCAGCTCACAAGTGAACGCAGGGCAACCTACCGCGTACGGCAAGTCGCCTGGTTCCTCTGGCGCGTGCATGTCGACAGAGGGCCCGGCCCCTTGTCGGATTGACGTCGCGCTTCTCTTCGGCGCTCGATGCGAGTTCGAGCGTCCTCTTGATGTCGATCGTGTAGCACTTGGCGCTGATCGCGATGAGCTCATGGATCTGATGATGAAGTAGAGTCGCTGTCGAGGTGGATCCGGCGAGTCGGCGACCTTGGCCTTCGGGGCGGAGAGTGCATGGTGGTTGCACTCCCACCGGTCTCGTCGCCACCGGCTCGTGTTTGGCGGTCCTGCCACGGCAGCGACGCACTCGGTTGCCGCGGAGCGTCGCCGTTGGCGAAGCCGATGAGACTCTGTATGGTGGCCCTCCACTCGTCGACCTTGTCGGCCGTTGGAGGGTAATCGAGGAGCGCTTGAGCTCTCGCCGAGCTTCGCTGGAGTGGTGGGTGGCAATGGTGAACGGTGCGAGGCGGGATATGCTCGGACTTCTAACTATGTTAGAAGGAGCAGCATCCCGCCCAGCGACCGTACCGCTTCGTGCCGGCATGTTGGCGTGCATGCTGGTTCTTGTACGCCCCGAGATCCTCCAGCTCGATCTCGGTCTAACGGCGCGCATGGCATTGTGAATGCCATGACGCTGTTGGTCCCGCGCCTCCCGAGACGGGCGCGGTACATATCGGACGCCAAGGTCTGGCGCGGCCTTGTCCTTGGACTTGGTAGCACCGTGAGCTCCCCGTCGGCGCCTCGTTCTTCCGCCATTGCTCGCTTCCACCACCCGTTTGCTCCGGTGATGGTGGGTTCGACGCGGACGGCTCCGCTGCCGCTGAAGCCTTCTTCTTCGGTGGCATGTTGATGAAGATGATGAAGATGTTGCTCGCGTGAACGCCGGATCAGGTTCACACAACCTCGACGCCCCCTACCTGGCGTGCCAAAGATGTCGGGGAGGCTGATCGGACCCACGAACACCTATGGGACCGGCGGACCGAGCCCCTTTTGGTTCGGAGGGGGGCGGAGATCGCACGAAGAGCGGATCGAGGCGAAGCACACGAGCAGTTTTACCCAGCTTCGGAGCTCTCCGGAGAGATAATACTCCTACCGCTGCTTGTATGGTTGTATTGTGTTCTTGCTAGGGAGCGCTGAGAGCTACAGTATACTCCAGCTGCTAACGAGACCTAGCATGAGAGTGTTCGAACCCCCCCCCCTCTACGTGCGCATGGGCCTCCTTTTATATGTACAAAGGGGCTCCGACAGGTGGCAACGTAGATGGGGGTACAAATGGAAAAACAGTAGTTGGTACACCTACTTGAACAAAGGTACAAGGTACTCTACCTAACCCCGACGGCAAGGGACAAAAGCATTAAATGCCCGTCCCTCGCCTAAACAAAGGCAACAGGGACCGTCAGAGCGCCACCGTCGCCACGATGGCAGGCTTGTCAGCCGCTTATCGCTGCTCCCCGGCTGCACAGCCTCTTGACACGCTGCTGCATGGAATGGTCCCATGGCGACATCGTTGGTGGATGAGCTGGAGCGGAGATGAAGAGAGGTTGCCTGCCGGCAAGTGCCTTGCCGCTGCTGAATCCTTGTCGCGTCCGGAGGCTTGTCGCTCTTGAGCCTTCCGGCAAGCTCCTCTTGCCGGGTCTTGTCTTCTGCGTGCCTTGAGTGGCCTTCCGGCAAGCTCCTCTTGTCGGGGCCTTGTCTTCTTGGTTAAATACTTTGTTCTTGAATGGCTCCAAAGGAACCACGGAGGATCTTGGCGGTGACCGAGCAAGCCTTGTTGCAGTGTCAAGAATCGCCTGCTGCACGAGTTCGGGATACTAGGGTACCCCTACTCTAGTACACCGACAGATATTTCAGCAGGTGTCAACTTATTTAAATCAAGTCTACGATATAAAGAGAGAGGCATAACACTAACACCGGCTCCAAGATCACATAAAGCAGTTTTAACATAGTTTCTTTCCATGGACCATGGTATAGTTGGTACTCCTGGATCTCCAAGTTTCTTTGGTATTCCGCCCTTAAAAGTATAATTAGCAAGCATGGTGGAAATTTCAGCTTCCGGTATCTTTCTTTTATTAGTAAAAATATCTTTCATATACTTAGCATAAGGATTCATTTTAAGCATATCAGTCAAATGCATAGGCAAAAAGATAGGTCTAATCATTTCAGCAAATCTCTCAAAATCCTCATCATCCTTTTTCTTGGATGGTTTAGGAGTAAAAGGCATGGGTTTCTGAGCCCATGGTTCTCTTTCTTTACCGTGCCTCCTAGCAACGAAGTCTCTCTTATCATAACGTTGATTCTTTGATTGTGGGTTATCAAGATCAACAGCAGGTTCAATCTCTACATCATCGTTATTGCTAGGTTGAGCATCAACATGAACATTATCATTAACATTATCACTAGGTTCATGTTCATCACCAGATTGTGTTTCAGCATCAGAAATAGAAATATCATTAGGATTCTCAAGTGTGTCTACAACAGGTTCACTAGAAGTATGCAAAGTACTATCATTTTTCTTTTTCTTCTTCTTAGAAGGACTAGGTGTATCAACATTAGTTCTCTGAGAATCTTGCTCAATTCTCTTGGGGTGGCCCTCGGGATACAAAGTTTCCTGAGTCATTTTACCCCCTCTAGTCATAACTTTAACAACATTATAATTTTTCTTGTTATTTAATTCATTGAGCAAATCATTTTGAGCGTTAAGCACTTGTTCTACTTGAGTGGTAACCATAGAAGCTTGTTTACTAATCATTCTAAGTTCACCTTTAACTCTAGACATATAATCACTCAAGTATTCAATCATATAAGCATTTATTTTCAATTGTCTACCAACATAAGCATTGAAGTTTTCTTGTTTAACAATGAAATTATCAAACTCATATAAACATTGGCTAGCAGACTTATAACGAGGAATATCACCTTCATCAAATCTATAGAGAGAATTTACCTTTACTACATGTGTCGGATTATCAAGACCATGTATTTCTTCAATAGGTGGTAAGTTCTTAACATCTTCAGCTTTAATACCCTTTTCTTTCATAGATTTCTTTGCCTCTTGCATATCTTCAGGACTGAGAAATAGAATACCCCTTTTCTTCGGAGTTGGTTTAGGAAGTGTCCAATTGTTTTCATTAGTCAACATATTATTCAATAGCAATTCAGCTTGATCAACTATTCTTTCCCTGAAAACACAACCAGCACAACTATCCAGGTGGTCTCTGGAAGCATGGTTAGTCCATTATAAAAGATATCAAGTATTTCATTTTTGTTGAGAGGATGATCAGGCAAAGTATTAATTAATTGGAGAAGCCTCCCCCAAGCTTGTGGGAGACTCTCTTCTTCAATTTGAACAAAATTATATATTTCCCTTAAAGCAGCTTGTTTCTTATGAGCGGGGAAATATTTAGCAGAGAAGTAATAAATCATATCCTAGGGACTACGCACATAACCAGGATCAAGAGAATTAAACCATGTTTTAGCATCACCCTTTAATGAGAACGGAAATAACTTAAGGATATAGTAGTAGCGAGTTTTCTCATCATTAGTGAATAGGGTGGCTATATCATTTAATTTAGTAAGATGTGCCACAACAGTTTCAGATTCATAGCCATAAATAGGATCAGATTCAACCAAAGTAATTATCTTAGGGTCGACAGAGAAATCATAATCCTTATCGGAAATACAGATAGGTGAAGTAGCAAAAGCAGGGTCATATTTCATTCTAGCGTTCAAATATTTTTCTTTCAGCTTAGCTAATAATTTCTTAAGATCATATCTATCATTGCAAGCAAGAAAGTCTCTAGAAGTTTCTTCATCCATAACATAACCCTCAGGCACAACAGGCAATTCATATCTAGGGGGAGAATCTTCATCATCCCTTTCATCAATATTATCAGTTTCAACATCAAGAAATTCACCTAATGGCACAATAGTATCAAGCATAGAAGTAGTTTCATCATAAGTATCATGCATAGCAGAAATGGCATCATGAATAGCATGCGACATATCAGAATTAATAGTAGAAGCAGGTTTAGGTGTCGCAAGCCTACTCAAAACAGTAGGTGAATCAAGTGCAGAGCTAGATGGCAGTTCCTTACCTCCCCTCGTAGTTGAGGGATAAATTTTGGTTTTCTCGTCTTTCAAGTTCCTCATAGTGATCAGAAGATATAAATCCCAAGTGACTCAAAGAATAGAGCTATGCTCCCTAGCAACGGCGCCAGAAAATAGTCTTGATAACCCACAAGTATAGGGGATTGCAACAGTTTTCGAGGGTAGAGTATTCAACCCAAATTTATTGATTCGGCACATGGGGAGCCAAAGAATATTCTCATGTATTAGTAGCTGAGTTGTCAATTCAACCACACCTGGATAACTTAATATCCGCAGCAAAGTATTTAGTAGCAAAGTAGTATGGAAGTAACGGTAACGGTGGCAAAAGTAACAGTAGCAGTTTTGTAGTAATTGTAACAATGGCAATGGAAAAGTAACTAAGCAAAGAACAATATGTGAAAAGCTCGTAGGCATTGGATCAGTGATGGAGAATTATGCCGGATGCGATTCCTCATGCAATAGTTATAACATAGGGTGACACAGAACTAGCTCCAGTTCGTCAATGTAATGTAGGCATGTATTCCGAATATAGTCATACGTCCTT
Source organism: Aegilops bicornis (assembly GCA_021605145.1). Lineage (NCBI taxonomy): Eukaryota > Viridiplantae > Streptophyta > Magnoliopsida > Poales > Poaceae > Aegilops > Aegilops bicornis. The sequence goes on from CM038670.1 coordinate 590,395,974, forward strand.
ATGGAAAAGAACTTGCATGACATCTTTTGTCCTACCCTCCCGTGGCAGCGGGGTCCTATTGGAAACTAAGGGATATTAAGGCCTCCTTTTAATAGAGTACCGGACCAAAGCGTTAACACTTAGTGAATACATGAACTCCTCAAACTACGATCATCACCGGTAAGTATCCCGATTATTGTCACTTCGGGGTTAACGAATCATAACACATAATAGGTGACTATAGACTTGCAATATAGGATCAAGAACTCATATATATTCATGAAAACATAATAGGTTCAGATCTGAAATCATGGCACTCGAGCCCTAGTGACAAGCATTAAGCATGGCCAAGTCATAGCAACATCAATCTTAGAACATAGTGTACACTAGGGATCAAACCCTAACAAAACTAACTCGATTACATGATAAATCCCATCCAACCCATCACTGTCCAGCAAGCCTACGACGGAATTACTCACGCACGACGGTGAGCATCATGAAATTGGTGATGGAGGAAGGTTGATGATGACAATGGCGACGGATTCCCCTCTTCGGAGCCCCGAACGGACTCCAGATCAGCCCTCCCGAGAGAGATTAGGGCTTGGCGGCGGCTCCGTATCATAAACGCGATGAATCCTTCTCCCTGATTTTTTTCTCCCCGAACGTGAATATATAGAGTTAGAGTTGAGGTCGGTGGAGTTCCAGGGGGACCACGAGGCAGGGGGGCGCGCCCAAGGGGGTAGGCACGCCCCCACCCTCAAGGATAGGGTGTGGGCCCCTGGCCTTGATTTCTTTCGCCAGTATTTTTTATTAATTCCAAAACTATTCTCCGTGAAGTTTCAGGTCATTCCAAGAACTTTTATTTCTGCACAAAAATAACACCATGGCAATTCTACTGAAAACAGCGTCAATCCGGGTTAGTTCCATTCAAATCATGCAAGTTAGATTCCAAAACTAGGGCAAAAGTGTTTGGAAAAGTAGATACGATGGAGACGTATCAGCAACACACAACAACTTGGTAGAGAAAACAACCGCTTTATTGATGCTAGCGGAAACATAGGTTACATATTACATCAAGTAGAGAGGCCAAGCGGCACACACGGTACAGCTGAAAAATATGTACATTATTTGATGAACATGAAGGGGCCTCGATCACGATAACTACGCGGCAGTGGAACGACGATGAAGTGGAACTCCATAGCATAGGTACACTGATGTGGACATGATCTAGACACGGGAAGCACTCCAATCCGGTAAGACTTTCCTGAAAGCTGGCATGACACGCCAGGTTAGTACATTGAATGTACTTGCAAGCTCACAACAAGCATAAGCATAATGGCAAACAATATCATGACAATTAAGCAAGTTAAATCTAATGCAACAACATACTACTTGTGCAGTGAATCAAACATGTGCACTGAGTCCCGCGAACTCTCTTACCAGACCGGTTACCTCATAACCAAAACGGTGATTATACCCAGACCACAAACGAAACCAACACTTTGGTTCCCACAAAGATCATCTCACAATCTCACTAATATCATCACTTACCCAGTGCCAAGCATATAAATTTAGTCTGCAAGATTACTTAATCATGTTGATCCATGGTGTGACTTACTTATGAGCTATGTCCGTAACCGAGGAGGCGGCTATCGATAGATTTAGTAAACACTCTGCAGAGGTTAGCACACTGTACCCACACCACGGAATCCATGGCCTCGCACTCCCATTCGGGTGGACCAACGGCATTTCGATAGAACCCTCCCGTTGCCACTCTCCCGGCCACTCTGACCAACTCCCCTCTGGGATAAGTCATGGGTGGCCCATCTCTACCAAAGACATCAACGGCCACCATCGTGGCAAAACTTAAACGGTCCCAAACGGGGACAGGGTACCATAACAACAAATGGGCACACAAGGTTATGTCTGCTTACTGGGCCAGGGTACCGCACGCCCATAACCTTCCCTCATTGGAGGTACCGAACAGAGGCATGACAATGATGTCTCCTACGCAACCTTCTTCTTGTAGACGTTGTTGGGCCTCCAAGTGCAGAGGTTTGTAGGACAGTAGCAAATTTCCCTCAAGTGGATGACCTAAGGTTTATAAATCCGTGGGAGGCGTAGGATGAAGATGGTCTCTCTCAAACAACCCTGCAACCAAATAACAAAGAGTCTCTTGTGTCCCCAACACACCCAATACAATGGTAAATTGTATAGGTGCACTAGTTTGGCGAAGATATGGTGATACAAGTGCAATATGAATGGTAGATATAGGTTTTTGTAATCTGAAAATATAAAAACAGCAAGGTAACTAATGATAAAAGTGAGCGTAAACGGTATTGCAATGCTAGGAAACAAGGCCTAGGGTTCATACTTTCACTAGTGCAAGTTCTCTCAACAATAATAACATAATTGGATCATATAACTATCCCTCAACATGCAACAAAGAGTCACTCCAAAGTCACTAATAGCGGAGAACGAACGAAGAGATTATGGTAGGGTACGAAACCACCTAAAAGTTATTCTTTCCAATCAATCTATTGGGCTATTCCTATAAGTGCCACAAACAGCCCTAGAGTTCATACTAGAATAACACGTTAAGATACAAATCAACCAAAACCCTAATGTCACCTAGATACTCCAATGTCACCTCAAGTATCCGTGGGTATGATTATACGATATGCATCACACAATCTCAAATTCATCTATTCAAATAACACATAGAACCTCAAAGAGTGCCCCAAAGTTTCTACCAGAGAATCAAGACGAAAACGTGTGCCAACCCCTATGCATAAGTTCATGGGCGGAACCCGCAAGTTGATCACCAAAACATACATCAAGTGAATCACGTGATATCCCATTGTCACCACAGATACGCATGACAAGACATACATCAAGTGTTCTCAAATCATTAAAGCTCAATCCGGTAAGATTACTTCAAGGGGAAAACTCAATCCATTACAAGAGAGTCGAGGGGGAGAAGAAACATAAGATCCAACTATAATAGCAAAGCTCGCGATACATCAAGATCGTGCCAAATCAAGAACACGAGAGAAAGAGAGAGAGATCAAACACATAGCTACTGGTACATACCCTCAGCCCCGAGGGTGAACTACTCCCTCCTCGTCATGGAGAGCGCCGGGATGATGAAGGTGGTCATCGGTGAGGGTTCCCCCCTCCGGCAGGGTGCCGGAACAGGGTCCCGATTGGTTTTTGGTGGCTAGAGAGGCTTGCGGTGGCGGAACTCCCTAACTATTCTGTTCCCACAAAGTTTTTATGGTATATGGGTATATATGGGAGGAAAAAGTACGTTGGTGGACCTCCGGGCTGTCCACGAGGCAGGGGGCGCGCCCTAGGGGGTGGGCGCGCCCCCACCCTCGTGGGCAGCCCGGGACTCCCCTGGTGCAACTCCGGTACTCGGTGGGCTTCTTCTGGTCCAAAAATAAGTTCCGTGGAGTTTCAGGTTAATTGGACTCCGTTTGATATTCCTTTTCTTCGAAACACTGAAATAGGCAAAAAAACAGCAATTCTGGACTGGGCCTCCGGTTAATAGGTTAATCCCAAAAATAATATAAAAGTGTAAAATAAAGCCCATAAACATCCAAGATGGATAATATAATAGCATGGAACAATAAAAAATTATAGATACGTTGGAGACGTATCAGCATCCCCAAGCTTAATGTCTGCTCGTCCTCGAGTAGGTAAATGATAAAAACAGAATTTTTGATGTGGAATGCTACTTGGCATAATTTCAATGTAATTCTTCTTAATTGTGGTTTGAATATTCAGATCCGAAAGATTCAAGATAAAAGTTCATATTGACATAAAAATAATAATACTTCAAGCATACCAACTAAGCAATTATGTCTTCTCAAAATAACATGGCCAAAGAAAGTTATCCCTACAAAATCATATAGTCTGGCTATGCTCTATCTTCACCACACAAAGTATTTAAATCATGCACAACCCCGATGACAAGCCAAGCTATTGTTTCATACTTTTGACATTTTCAAACTTCTTCAATCTTCATGCAATACATGAGCGTGAGCCATGGACATAGCACTATATGTGGAATAGAATGGTGGTTGCGGAGAAGACAAAAGGGAGAAGATAGTCTCACATCAACTAGGCATATCAACAGGCTATGGAGATGCCCATCAATAGATATCAATGTGATGAGTAGGGATTGCCATGCAACGGATGCACTAGAGCTATAAGTATATGAAAGCTCAACAAAAGAAACTAAGTGGGTGTGCATCCAAATCGCTTGCTCACGAAGACCTACGACATTTTGAGGAAGCCCATCATTGGAATATACAAGCCAAGTTCTATAATGAAAAGTTCCCACTAGTATACGAAAGTGACAAAATGAGAGACTCTCTATCATGAAGATCATGGTGCTACTTTGAAGCACAAGTGTGGTAAAAGGATAGTAGCAATGCCCCTTCTCTCTTTTTCTCTCATTTTTTTATTTTTTTTACTTGGGCCTTTTCTCTTTTTTTTATGGCCTCTTTTTTTTATTCTTTTCATCCGGAGTCTCATCCCGACTTGTGGGGGAATCATAATCTCCATCATCCTTTCCTCACTGGGACAATGCTCTAATAATGATGATCATCACACCTTTATTTACTTACAACTCAAGAATTACAACTCAATACTTAGAACAAGATATGACTCTATATGAATGCCTCCGGCGGTGTACCAGGATGTGCAATGACTCATGAGCGACATGTATGAAAGAACTATGAACGGTGGCTTTGCCACAAATACAATGTCAACTACATGATCATGCAAAGCACTATGACAATGATGGAGCATGTCATAATAAACGGAATGGTGGAAAGTTGCATGGCAATATATCTCGGAATGGCTATGGAAATGCCATGATAGGTAGGTATGGTGGCTGTTTTGAGGAAGGTATGTGGTGGGTGTATGATACCGGCGAAAGGTGCACGGTATTAGAGAGGCTAGCAATGGTGGAAGGGTGAGAGTGCGTATAATCCGTGGACTCAACATTAGTCATAAAGAACTCATATACTTATTGCAAAAAAATCTACCAGTTATCAAAGCAAAGTATTACGCGCATGCTCCTAGGGGGATAGATTGGTAGGAAAAAACCATCGCTCGTCCCCGACCGCCACTCATAAGGAAGACAATCAATAAATAAATCATGCTCCGACTTCATCACATAACGGTTCACCATACGTGCATGCTACGGGAATCACAAACTTTAACTCAAGTATTTCTCAAATTCACAACTACTCAACTAGCATGACTCTAATATCACCATCTTCATATCTCAAAACAATTATCAAGCATCAAACTTCTCATAGTATTCAACACACTCATAAGAATTCTTACAAATCATTTATGCTTAGCATATTAGGATTATTTAAGAAAATTACCATGCTATATAAGACTCTCAAAAATAATGTAAGTGAAGCATGACAGATCAATAGTTTCTATAAAACAAATCCACCACCGTGCTCTAAAAGATATAAGTGAAGCACTAGAGCAAACGACAAACTACTCCGAAAGATATAAGTGAAGATCAATGAGTAGTCGAATAATTATGCAACCATGTGTAGACTCTCTAACATTTAAGAATTTCAGATCTTGGTGCTTTATTCAAACAGCAAGCAAAGAAAAAGAAAATAAAATGACGCTCCAAGCAAAACACATATCATGTGGTGAATAAAAATATAGCTCCAAGTAAAGTTACCGATGAACGAAGGCGAAGAGGGGATGCCATCCGGGGCATCCCCAAGCTTAGGCTCTTGGTTATCCTTCAATATTACCTTGGGGTGCCTTGGGAATCCCCAAGCTTAGGCTCTTGCCACTCTTTATTCCATAGTCCATCGAATCTTTACCCAAAACTTGAAAACTTCACAACACAAAACTTATCAGAAAATCTCGTGAGCTCCGTTAGCGAAAGAAAACAAAACACCACTTCAAGGTACTATAATGAACTCATTATTTATTTATATTGTTTTTAAACCTACTGTATTCCAACTTCTCTATGGTTTATAAACTATTTTACTAGCCATAGATTCATCAAAATAAGCAAACAACACACGAAAAACAGAATCTGTCAAAAACAGAACAGTCTGTAGTAATCTGTAACTAACGCAAACTTCTGGAACGACAAAAATTCTAAAATAAATTGGTGGACCTGAGGAATTTGTCTAGTAATCATCTGAAAAAATAATCAACTAAATATCACTCTCCAGTAAAAAGTTTTAGCTAATCTCGTGAGCGCTAAACTTTCAGTTTTTTACAGCATGATCTTAAAGACTTCACCAAAGTCTTCCCAAAGGTTCTACTTGGCACAAACACTAATTAAAACATAAAACCACATCTAAACAGAAGCTATATGGATTATTTATTACTAAACAGAACCAAAAAGCAAGAAACTAAAATAAAATTGGGTTGCCTCCCAACAAGCGATATCGTTTAACGCCCCTAGCTAGGCATTATGATTTCAATGATGCTCACATCAAAGATAAGAATTGAAACATAAAGAGAGCATCATGAAGAACAATACTAGCACATTTAAGCCTAACCCACTTCCTATGCATAGGTATTTAGTGAGAAAACAACTTATGGGAACAATAATCAACTAGCATAGGAAGGTAAAACAAGCATAACTTTAAAACTTTAAGCACATAGAGAGGAAACTTGATATTATTGCAATTCCTACAAGCATATGTTCATCCCTCATAATAATTTTAAGTAGCATCATGAATGAATTCAACAATATAACCAGCACCTAAATCATTCTTTTCATGATCTACTTGCATAAAAAATTTACTACTCTCCACACAAGCAAATTTATTCTCATCAATAGTAGTGGGAGCAAACTCAACAAAATAACTATCATGTGATTGAAAATTAAAATCAAGATGAAAAGATTTATTGTTATCATTATTCTTTGTAGCATACGTGTCATCACAATAAACATCATAGATAGGAGGCATGCTTTCATCATAGTAAATTTGCTCATCAAAGCTTGGGGGACAAAAAATATCATCCTCATCAAACATAGCTTCCCCAAGCTTGTGGCTTTGCATATCATTAGCATCATGGGTATTCAAAGAATTAATACTAACAACATTGCAATCATGCTCATCATTCACATATTTTATGCCAAGCATTCTATGTAATTCTTCTTTTAGTACTTTGGCACAATTTTCCTTTCCATCATACTCACGAAAGATATTAAATAGATGAAGCGTATGAGACAAACTCAACTCCATTTTTTGTAGTTTTCAATAGACTAAACTAGTGCTAAAACAAGAAACAAAAAGATTCGATTGCAAGATCTAAAGATATACCTTCAAGCACTCACCTCCCCAGCAACGGCGACAGAAAAGAGCTTAGTTGACGGGGTGTGAGTGCCGCTTACCTAGCCTCCCCGGCAACGGCGCCGAAAAAGAGCTTGATGTCTACTACGCAACCTTCTTCTTGTAGACGTTGTTGGGCCTCCAAGTGCAGAGGTTTGTAGGATAGTAGCAAATTTCGCTCAAGTGGATGACCTAAGGTTTATCAATCCATGGGAGGCGTAGGATGAAGATGGTCTCTCTCAAACAACCATGTAACCAAATAACAAAGAGTCTCTTGTGTCCCCAACACACCCAATACAATGGTAAATTTTATAGATGCACTAGTTCGGCGAAGAGATGGTGATACAAGTGCAATATGGATGGTAGATATAGGTTTTTGTAATCTGAAGATATAAAAACAGCAAGGTAACTAATGATAAAAGTGAGCGTAAACGGTATTGCAATGCTAGGAAACAAGGCCTAGGGTTCATACTTTCACTAGTGCAAGTTCTCTCAACAATAATAACATAATTGGATCATATAACTATCCCTCAACATGCAACAAAGAGTCACTCCAAAGTCACTAATAGCGGAGAACGAACAAAGAGATTATGGTAGGGTACGAAACCACCTCAAAGTTATTCTTTCCTATGAATCCGTTGGGCTATTCCTATAAGTGCCACAAACAGCCCTAGAATTCGTACTAGAAGAACACCTTAAGATACAAATGAACCAAAACCCTAATGTCACCTAGATACTCCAATGTCACCTCAAGTATCCGTGGGTATGATTATATGATATGCATCACACAATCTCAAATTCATCTATTCAACCAACACATAGAACCTCAAAGATTGCCCCAAAGTTTCTACCGGAGAATCAAGACGAAAACGTGTGCCAACCCCTATGCATAAGTTCATGGGGGGAACCCGCAAGTTGATCACCAAAACATATGTCAAGTGAATCACGTGATATCCCATTGTCACCACAGATACGCACGGCAAGACATACATCAAGTGTTCTCAATTCATTAAAGACTCAATCCGATAAGATTACTTCAAGGGGAAAACTCAATCCATTACAAGAGAGTCGAGGGGGTGAAGAAACATAAGATCCAACTATAATAGCAAAGCTCACGATACATCAAGACCGTGCCAAATCAAGAACACGAGAGAGAGAGAGAGAGAGAGAGAGAGAGAGAGAGATCAAACACATAGCTACTGGTACATACCCTCGGCCCCGAGGGTGAACTACTCCCTCCTCGTCATGGAGAGCGTTGGGATGATGAATATGGCCATCGGTGATGGTTCCCCCCTCGGGCAGGGTGCCGGAACATGGTCCTGATTGGTTTTTGGTGGCTACAGAGGCTTGCGGCGGCGGAACTCCCGATTTATTCTGTTCCCTCAAAGTTTTTAGGGTATATGGGTATATATGGGAGGAAAAAGTATGTCGGTGGACCTCCGGGCTGTCCACGAGGCAGGGGGCGTGCCCTAGGGGTGGCACGCCCCACCCTAAATGGGCAGCCGGGACTCCCAGTGCAACTCCGGTACTCCGTGGGCTTCTTCTGGTCCAAAAATATGTTCCGTGGAGTTTCAGGTCAATTGGACTACGTTTGATATTCCTTTTCTTCGAAACACTGAAATAGGCAAAAAAAACAACAATTTTGGACTGGGCCTCTGGTTAATAGGTTAGTCCCAAAAATAATATAAAAGTGTAAAATAAAGCCCATAAACATCCAAGATGGATAATATAATAGCATGGAACAATAAAAAATTATAGATACGTTGGAGACGTATCAGACAATGAGCTGAATAACGGCCTTCCCATAAAGGCAAATGTGGTTGCACTGGGAAAACTCGATTCAGTGGCAGCATGACTCGATCAACATTTTGTTCAAGTTGAATTAACATCAAGTTAAGCTTGAAATGAAAATAACCCGAGTCACAATATGGCATGAACATGCAACTATCCGACATGCATCAAATCCACACATCACTAACGGAAACAAATCAACATCATCAAAGTTTTCTACTAGCACTAGTCATCATTAAGCTTCACTGGTTTTACTTCACTGGTTTTAACACTCACCATTTTATTTATGCCATAATATATTAAAATCAGTAACTCACATAAAGAAAAGACTACCGATCATATCCAAAAGCATAACCACACAATCAAAACTACTTCTACTGCCTCATACTAGTCCATGTATTCAAATACTACTGTAACTAAGCATTTCAACCAGGACAAAGTAACTAGCATATGCAATATTCATTTAAATAATTAAATGCATGAAATAAGTCATATTGAAGTTGGAAAAATCATAAATATTGGAGTGTCACCATGCAAATGTTGGAGTGGCTTGCCTTAGTGCAGAGGAGGTTCACACTCCTCCTGGTTATCTTCAAGACAAGCTTCTCCCTCTAAAAATATTTAAAAAAAGAAAAAGAAAATATCAAGAATCATTCTGAAATTCACCAGAAATTCTAGATAGCAGAGAAAAATCTCCATTTTGGTGTGCTGCTAGAACTTATCAAAACAAACACAATGCAAAAAGGAATCAATTCGTTTGGACTTATGGTTTGAAGTTATGGTGGTCAAAGTTTCTGGTCAAAATATTTGAATTAAATTCAAATAAAAGAACTCCAGGGGGGTGACGTCGAAAGCATATTCTGCGAATACGCCTCCACTCGTACCGCTTCGGGCGTGAGTGGAGAGGCTGACAGTGGGCCCCGCTCGTCAGGTGTGGAGAAAGAGAGATGTAAATAGAGGGGTGATGGTGCTCCGCCGGAACTCATGCCGGCGAGGAGGGCTCATCGGTCGATTTGAGAGGGATAGAAAGCTAGAGGGGTCACGGCGCACATGCCTGTACATGTGGCTTGTCGAGAGGTGGTTGTAGTATCTCGGAATCAACCTCCCAAGCGGCGGCTGCGGTCGGGTCTCGCCAGGGTTGAAGTAAATGGCGGAGGGAGACGGTTCCAGGGGCTCCAACCGGGTCACAGGCACCAATGAAGCACCAGGGTGTCGTCAGAGAAGTGGCATAAGCTCGAGAGGGGCTGGATGGGTGGGGGCAAGCAGAGGGGATCACCGGCGAGCTCGAGGTTGAGCACGGCAGCCCGAGGCATGCCCGTCCGGGTTGTAGCTCCTCTAATGCTTGTGGTGGATGGCGGAGTGGCTGAGTGAGCTCGGAGAGGCCAAGGGGCTCGGCATTTATAGGTGGAGGGGGTGCAGGTTCGCGGCTCCACCGGAGCTCTCTGGAAGGCGGCGCACAGTGACCAGAAGTGCCACAGAGGGGTGGAGAGAGCTCAGCGATCACGCGGCGACTGTGAAGCTTGCGGACAAGCACAGGAACGCGGGCGCGGACGAAGACAGTGGCACGGGGCGCACTGTGGCTTTGGCGGCGTCGTGCCCATGCTCGCTGCGGTGGCTCCGGCGTCGGCGAGCGCCAAGGAGAGGTCAAACGTGAAGAGTCAAGGCTGGTGGCGTGGTGCGCCCGGTGATGATGTGCCGAGACGAGCACGCTGCGTTGAGCGAAGCCTGGTAGCGATCACGAGTGTGTCGAGCAGCGTGCGGGGCCCGTGTCCTCATGCGGTCACCATTCTAGCTTGGTCAAAAAGACGCCGAGGTGATGCCAAACCATGTCCAACATGTTGTCCATGCAGTGTTTGGTCTATGTGAGGAGATGGCACACTGCCAGGCCGACCAGATTTAACAAGAGCTAAGGAGCAAGTTTCTGGTCAGAAACTTTGGCATTGTGTTTGGAGAGGTTCTATAAGGAGTTTAGGTCCAATCTCCTAGGGTTAAGGTTTTCTTAGGAGATTAATGAAGCTCAAGAAAAATCAGCCCTATTGGATCAAGGAATAATATACTTGCTGTAGAAACTGCATTTTGAGGCTAGAGCACAAATGATTTTCTGTAGCAAAAATATTCAAAATAAGTATGAAATATTTTTGTACAAGGAGGTGTGCCAAGGTTCAAAGAATATTTGGGAATTTTCTCAGATTTTTAGGAGCAAGAAAAATGAGGGTTGCTTTGGAGCATATGTTGCTGAAATGATTTTTAGAGAAGAAAAATAATATTTTTCAATTATGAGAAATATTCCAAGGGCCATTTTGGGATTTTGCAGAGAGGAAATGATGATTATGAGAGGGATGGGTCACTTGGGTGAACATCAAGGACATGCCTAAGTGTTCAAGTCCAAGTCATTTGATTCAAAAACTCCAAATTCAAAATCAGAGGTAAAGAAGGTTGGAAAAAGAGAGAAGGTAAAAACCAGGCTGTCACAAACCTCCCCCACTTAGGATGAATCTCGTCCTCGAGATTCGGTTGCTCGGGAAAACAATTCTGGATAGGCTGCCCTTAAAAATTCCTCTCTTTCCCAAGTTGCTTCTTCCCCGGTGTGATGCTCCCACAGAACCTTATAAAATGTTATCACCTTACTGCGAGTGACTCTTTCTGTCTCCTCCAATATTCGGAACGGTCTCTCCTCATAGGTTAAATCCTTGGTAAGCTCTATCTCTGACATATTAGTTCTTTTCTCGGGTGGCGAGATACACCTTCTCAGCTATGAAACATAGAACACATTGTGCACTTCTGACAATTCCGGGGGCAGTTCCAGCTGATAAGCAATGGTGCCAACTTTGGACATAACTGGGAACAGACCAATATATCTGGGTGCCAGTCTTCCTCGGGTCTGAAATCGCTTGACTCCCTTCATAGCTGTGACTCGGTGGTACACATGCTCTCCAAGTTCAAAGCTGATCTGACGGTGCTTTGCAACATAATAACTTTTCTGTCGGGACTTAGCCAACTACAGTCTATCTCGGATCTCCTTGACTTGTTTTTCAGCCTCCATCCTCAAATCGGTCCCAAAAATGCAGCTATCTCCGGTTTGAGACCAGTTTAGCGGAGTGGGGCACTTACGGCCATACAGAGCTTCATAAGGTGACATCTTCAGGCTGGTCTGGAAGCTGGTGTTGTAGGATAACTCAACATATGACAGACAATCTTCCCACTTGGGTCCTTGGGCCAACGCACATGCTCGGAGCATATCTTCAAGTATTTGATTTACTCGCTCTGTCTGCCCATCTATCTGAGGATGATAGCCTGTGCTGTATTTTAGGGCAGTCCCCAAGGCTTGATGGAGACGTGACCAGAATGCTGAGGTAAAGAGTGAACCTTGGTCTGAAGTGATCGTTCTTGGAACTCCGTGCACACCGACAATTCTGGACACATATAGTTGTGCGAGTTGATCGGCTCGGTAGGTGGTTCGGATGGGAATGAAGGGAGCTACCTTTGTCAGCGTGTCCACCACACACTACAAAAAAAATACACTTCTGTGATGATACGTGTTTGTCATAGTAGGTCGTGTTTTTTGTCATGCATGTACATCCATGACAAATTTATGACAGAATCAAGATAGTCATACCTATGCTGTCGTAGAAATGTTCCATGACATTACGAAAATTATCATCACGGAAGTGTCCACTTCCATGATGATAAATCGCGCGTCACAGAAGTGCTTTCGTCAAGGGTGACCGACACGTGGCATCCACCGTAACGGAACGCCGTTAAGCTATCGGGTCGGGTTTTGGATCCGATAACCCATTAACAGCCCCGACCAATGGGGATTTTCCACGTGTAAAATCATCATTGGCTGGAGGAAACACTGCGTGTCGGCTCACCGGGGACAGATGTCATCCACTCATTGGACGAAGAAGCGCCTATGATAAATCGTCGACACGTGTACGGCCCAACAAGTTTAATTGGGTCGGCCCAATTAAAGGCCCGCAAGTTTTGCGGACCATAATGGGCCGGCCCACCTAAAGGCCCACAAGATTTTGCGGACCATAATGGGCCGGCCAAGCTAAAGGCCCACGAGATTTTGCAGGCCATAATGGGCCGTCCCACCTAAGGGCCCACAAGATTTTGCGGGCCATAATGGGCCGACCCAGCTAAAGGCCCACAAGATTTTTGTGTGCTATAATGGGCCGGCCCAGGTAAAGGCCCACAAGATTCTTGCAGATCATAATGGGCCGCCCAGCTAAAGGCCCACGAGATATCACCGACATTAATGGGCCGGCCCAGCTATAGGCCCACAAGATTTTGAGGACCCTAGTAGGCCGACCCATTAACTGGCTGCCATGTTTTGGGCCAAATGCCGGCCCATATCTGATCCGGTCCATTAATGGCCTTCCCACGTTCCGGACCCAAAAGTGGCCCATATGAGATCCGGCCCGTTATAAGCCTACCATGTTCTAGGCCAAATTATGGCCCAGATCAGGTTCGGCCCTTTAAGAGGCTTTGGGCTCAATCATGGCCCATATCAAATTCGGCCCGGCAACTGGACACTATGCTTTTGGGCCCACTTGCTAAAGGCCCACTTAGTAATTCGGCCTGATATTAGTTTTGGCCTGTTAAGGGCCCGTTTAACATTTCGGCCCTATATTAATTTTGACTGTTAAAATCCCGTCATATAGTTGGGCCTAACTACGGCCCGATTTGCATCCGACCTGCTCGCAGCCGATATCTGATTGGGCCAAACAAGGACCGAGACAATTTTGTCCTGTTAAAAGCTCGTGATTTGATTCGCATAATCATGGGCCGGGGTTCATTTCGGGCTGCTGCCGGCCCGTGAGCTGTTCGGCACGTTTGTGCCCAACCTACATCGTGATTGCATGACGACCCGATTATGTACCGTAATTTTACCCGTTTGGCCGGTTTACTGCGAAGACAGGATATATATACAGTAAAATAACTGCAGCATCGTGAATAAGAGAAAACCTAGACTATACAATAAAGAATTTACGGCATATTACATCCACTGGGCATCAAAGTTCGCCACTATGATAATAAAGCACAAGCGGACAATGATTACATACACTTTGGGCATCAAAGATCGCCACCGGTGCAAATAAACATGCCGACAAAATAATATACAAAACCGACAAAGACTTCAATAGAGTTCAAGAAAGGTTAGCCCTCTTTGGGAGCTGCAGCATAGCGGTGAGCAAGATGATGAGAATGCGCTTGTTTAACACTTATATCTTCCTCTCTCGAAAGATAAACAAGCGAACGGATGACAAGTTTTGCGTAAAAAGTATCGGTCTGACAATTCATCACATTTCTTACTAACGAATAAAGTAACACAGTTTAAAATTGCATTAACACAATATGGTATTGTTCAGGTCAAGACATGGCAGGAAATGACATTGTGAAGGAGTTGGCAGCTTCACGACTACAGTGGATTACAGATCAAGAACTCATAAGTATCAATGGTTAGTGTGCTGTCAATTTATACCATTTGAAATTGGCAAATAAAGAGACGGTTTAAATAATAGTAGAATGATATGACATTGTTCATAGTTAAGACATTGCAGAATATGACATTGTCTTTGTAGTGGGTAGGTTCACCACACCACGGATTACGGATGAAGAACGAAGCATACATGCGATTGCAAAAAAGATCACTTGCTCTGTATAGTTTAATTTACATGGTATGAAGAAGGAACTTGGTTGTACAACTGAAAACTTAAATTGAGGAAGGACAAACTTTTGTTTATGAACTACATAATAAACTCTAAATAAGCAATTTGATGCAAACACCAAAAATAAACAGCTGTTGCAGTCATGCCTAACCAAATATATACAACAAAGTTTGAAGGCTTGAGATGGACAAACTTACATTATTGGTGAACACAGGCTCTATAAAGGACTTGTCCATGCTGATGGGGGGCAATTCAAGAAGTTTGCCACAGAATCTTCTTCAAAAGCATTGCCTTTATTCTACATTTTGTTAAGAGTAAATATAGATGTGATAATATACGAACAAATGGAGAATATTTAAGATAAGATGAAGAGTGATGCTACATAACCACGTCGCTATAAATGTAAGTCTTGAGATACAGGCAAAAGGTACAGCCAAGAGCAATGCATTAAACTTCTTGATTACCAACCTTATGGTAAGAGTAAATATAGATCTGATGTGTAGAAAATGGAGGGCAAAGGAAAATAAGCTGTAGAGTGATGGTACATGAACAAATACCTGTCATTATAAGTACACTGATAAAGGACAGCATATACTTACAAGAACAATGCAGATCTAAAAAAACATTGGCATTGGATATATTCTACACTAATGTAACCGTTCATACAGATCAGATAATTTGGAGCGAACAATTGATAAGCAAGCTATCATGCATACTGCTGTCACATAATGAACCAGGTATGTATGCAAGTACAGTGATATAGGACAACAGTACTAACAAGAGCAAAGCGTTGGGCAGCATATTTGCGATATCCTGTCGTTCTTTTCAAGCTGGAATTCTTCTTCGAGCAGATTTCTGCAAAAAATATCCGTAAGGCACATGCGAAAAAGTAGAAGTTCAAATTGTCATGTGATTTCATAGACGATTACCTCATCACAGGAGCGAGACCGATTGCATAACAAGGTTTTTCCATTCAATGTCTTCTAAATTTAGCACGGGAGACTTCACCGGAAATTCGTTTATAGACTTGCCACCAAAGTGTGATTTCCTTAGGTAACACCGATATCTTTGCAATACTTCCTTGAAAAGCACAAGCAAGCTTTGCTCGTCATGACTATCCAGATTGACCCTCGCCTAGTTACAACAATGTAATGTAAATCATTGATGTGTTCAATCAGCAGAAAACAGGAAAATAATAACCATGAATAATAGCACTTACACGTAAGTTGGACAGGAAGATGTGAAAATGGTGTTTGTCTTCACAATATCCCATGATGGGAATATATGCACGTAGTCCCTAACAACATTGAAAGCATTGTCTTTTAAACTAGGAATAAATGGAATGGGGTTCCAATCTGCAGGAATTGGCCGTCTCTGCAATTGGGATAGGTCTTGACGGTGGACTTCTTTGTACTTTTTCTTTGGAGTGGGATTTTTTACGGTACAATTTGGTGCTATGGCAAATGAAATCGGTATACCTTTTGTTGGAGTGCAGGTCCTGTGTGGTGGGGCTAGTGGTGTGGCCAGTGTAATATGGGTACAGTCTGCTGGAGTCGGTCCTACGTTTTGTGTCACTGGTTGTACAACCAATATAAATGGGGTGCTGTCTGGTTTATCCGGCACCACCATGTTTTTCAAGGACTTTGCTGGTGCTCCTTCAGGTTCGGCAATCACCCTCTTCCTTTTTGATGTCTGATGCACACGAACAGCATTTGAGTTGAAAAACACGGTATGATGACAGATGGAATATGTATTGATAATGGATGGGCATGGCATCTCGACATATATGATGAGTAAACTAAGCAGATGGCGGTGCAAAAAAGTAGAAGAAATGCAAGACAACATATGCAAGATACCCGCAATCAATAAAACATTGCCAAATTAGAACAGGCACCTTGATGGGTGAGCATGACAGGCCATCTGCCTTTGACTCCTCGAGGTTAGAATAGTCATTAGGATCATATTCTGAACAAGAATCAACAGTGCGGAGCGTATGAGTTTCATTGCATCGAATGGCACTCAATGCCTTGGTGCCAATTTTGTAAGTCATTGCGGTGTTTAGCTTCAAGAGTGGACTGCTGCTAGTGCGACACAAAGCAGCTACATAGATCATAGTGTAGATATCACGGGAAAACCTTAAGCATCGAGTAAAATCAGCAAAGTGGAACTTGCCGGAATATATATGCTAGTATTGCCGTCTGACTAGAAAGGCTTCGGATCTGAGCTCTCTTCAAGTGAAGGCGCAGTCGTTAATATCAGTGTAACTCTCAAAGGCGACACAGCTCCGCGCATTTCCTTGCTATTCTTATAGGATTCAAGTGGGCAGGCCACTACAAATCCTATTCCTATGTTTACAAGATCCTACGAATCAAAAAGACTCAAAGTGTCCATCACAACCGACCATATAGACCTCTACACTGCAAATGTCCCTGCTCATCTTCAGTACAAGGAACATACTGTACTACTAGCATACTCCCTCCGTTCCAAAATATAAGTCTTGGTAAAGACTTCCACTATGGATCACATACAGATGTATCCAGATACATTTTAGAGTGTAGATTCACTAATTTTGCTCCATATGTAGTCCATGGTGGAATCTATACAAAGACTTGTATTTAGGAACGGAGAGAAATATATTAAAGAAGAACGGAAGAGGAACATGGTAAAGAAGAGCAAGCAGATTTTGGATAATAAAATGTTGGTTGCACAAAGGCCCACACAAGATGAACCAGAGAGCATTAAGAATGCAACTCCCAGCTGTCTCTCGACCATTTTAGGCGGTTGGATGAAGATCCTACGTCTCCTAACCCTTCTTCTTCCTCGTCTCTTAATTCTTCCCATACAGAACACCGCATGGGCCGCCGGCCGGACCACCGGCCCCCACCACCTGTGTTCCTCTGCCACCCCACCCCCCACCAGCGTCGAGTTTTCTTCGTTCGGTGAGGCCCCACAACCACCCGAGCCCCTTGGATCGCACCGGCGAACTCCAGCGAGCTCTGAAAAATCGACTGACCCAATTTTAAAATTTAGTCTGTTGTGATTTAACTAGTGTGGAATATAAAAGGGGAATACCATAAGCATTGGGAATATAGAGTTGAGCGTGTCATGGCGGATCTGAAGGTGAACCGGACAAAGGCAACCATAAAGCAAGACAAGAAATCGAGTAAGCGGTGGCGATATATTTTCTTGCTGCGATAAATAAGTTGAGCAGAATCTGAAAGAGTACCGCCTGCAGTGCTGCGGCGCGTGTCTGCATCTGAGAATTTGACTGTCTTTGTAGCGATGGCTGTCGGCGGCATGGAAGCAGATCTAGGAGGGTAGACGGTGGCGGCGGGGCACGGTGGACGAGACAGCCGTAGGAGCAGCGCCGGCAAGGTGGACGACGGCGGGGATGAAGCGAGAGGATGGGATGCAAGGATCCCAGTCCGAAGGCGTGGATGAGAGAGGTCGATCTCTTGTAATGGACGGCGGCGTCGGGGTATCAGCTCTGGCATGGTGGAGGAGGATGGCGGTGGATGGGGTGGCGGACGGCGGCGGACGGAGGAGGTTGGGGTGGCGAGGGTGTTTGGCGCCCACGGAGTACGAATGGGGAAAAGGGAGGTAGAGAGGAAGGGGGAACCATGTATTCAAGGCGCGCTTGTCTCAAATGCGAGGAAATTTACAAACTTAGCCCCCGTTTCAAATTTCTACTACATCACAGCAACATTAGTCGGTTGGGGATAGGACGGTAATCTCGCATACACCGAATATTTGCCGACGAGAGTTAGTTTTTGGCACCCACCGTGTATAAATATGAATCGGGGAGGGAGTCGATTTCGGCTGAGGGCAACCTGTGTTTTGGCGCCCACCGTGTATGAATCCGGGTGAGAGGCGGTTACGTCACGTTTGGGTGAAATTACAAACCTACCCCTATTGAAACCTATAGAAATCCAGCAGATTGGCTTTGCGTGGCAGGGATAGGCGATGGTGATTTCCATCTCGCATGATTTTGGTTTGAGGCGGGGTTCTGCGACTTTCCCGCTTCGTTCAAATTTTGCACGATGCGTTTACCGTGCCAACTCAATTCGAATCCCGTTTGTATTCTACTATTTTTTTTCGGGCAGGATCCATTTTCAATTGGAATTACATTCTATATACATCAATTTTTTTATATATACTTTCAAAAGCACAACAAGGAATTCTGCTCCTTTATATGTATAATATGATTTACAAATACAACGATCTCGAAATCTTAAGGTTGAATTCGAAAAAATTTAACCAAATTATGTTCTACTAAAATGTATGGATCAGTAATACTACATATTAAATAACATAGATGTGCGTGAATTCATATGAGTATGCATGTTTGATAGATCAATTTTGGTTCGAGTATGGATTACATGTATCATCATCTCGAATTCAAATATTTGAATCCCTTTTTTGTTCACTCCTTTCACGCCCATCTCTCTCGCATGCATGCTCCTTGGGTAGCTATCACTCTCTTTTCTCCAGCTCACCCATACGCTCACTTCATGTTTCTCCTATCCTCACAAACATGGTCTCTCGGCGTCACCCTTGAGAAGTGTCACACTCTCCCTATCATTATACATTACACGGTTTTCATTATCTCTCACGTCTCTACTGTTCTCTGGTATCACTCGGTACCTAAGCTTTCTTTTTCACCGCCACACACACAGTCTGCACTCGTCTTTCACTTTGTCTTTCTCTCTATGGGATTCTCTCACACACCCTATATGTCTCTACAAATGACTCATACCACTAAAATTACTCTCTCTCTCTCTCTCTCTCTCTCTCTCTCTCTCTCTCTCTCTCTCTCTCTGTCCTGTAGACACAACATTTGTTGCGGTCTCCTTTTCGTCTCCATCCCAGACTGACATTATTCATTTGTTTACCGATCAGACAACCCCGACTACCGTCTCCTCTCTCTCTGACAGACACACACACACAACTCCTGCTTCCACTCCCTTTCCCGACTACCGTCTCTCTCTCACACACACAAAACTCTCGCTTTACTTTTGACTTGTATTTCTCTCACAAACATTTATCGATTTGGCTAGCCTCTAGATAGGTTTATACACCCGCACACTCGTGCTTCCACCATCGCATACATGTCTCTCTCCCGCTCCTTGTATCTATGTAGCTTTTTCTTCCCTTCTTGAGACACGCCCTCTAAATCGTGCACACACACACTATCGCCTCATTTTAAGCTGATACCTATCGAACACACACTACTAGTGTCTTTGTCACACATGCACTTCGTCCTCCTCCACTCTCCCTCTCTCTCACACACACACATGGCCCTTTTGCAACAACTAGCAAGATGCCCATGCGTTGCACGGAACATCAAGATGCATTTGTATGAGTAGTTTATCTTGTGGGGGGAAAGGATGAATGAGGGAAGGCCTTATTTGCAAATGTGGAGAGGGGTGTGGGTATCTTTTTGCAAAATTGCCATAGTTTCCTTCCTATCCGTCAGATATATATCGGGCGTCCTATATTGCAGCATGGCAGGCACACGATCATCGCCGACAATGCTTTTTATAAGAGTAGGGATAAAAAGTAGAGTCGGTGATGATGGTGGGCCTGCCATCCTGCAATATAGGTCGTTCGATTTATATCTGACGGATAGGAAGGAAAATATGGCATTTTACCCGCACTCTTCACCACATTTACAGATAAGGCCTTCCCTCGTTCATCCTTTTCTCCCACAAGATCTTGATGTTTAGGTACAGCATACGAGCATCTTGCTAGTAAGAGTAGAAATTAGACATATACCACTTCTCGAATCTTGAAACCAACAACATTCCTCCCTTATCTCATCAAAACCGCCAAAGGAATATATTTTGAGTGAAACATAACATATTTTTAGTGATATACGTATTTCAAAACTAGACTTTTTTTCTATAAAATCGGTGAATATGTATTAATCTACTTTGATCGTGTGGCAACGCATTGGCACATTGCTAGTAGTTATTATAATTTTTTGGACACCAGACAAATGGTGGAGCACATATACGAAGAGAAGAGGCGCACGCACGCAGTCGGCCTCTCGCTGTCTCGCACACATGAGTGTTACGTGAAGGCGACGTTAACAAATAAACCCTAAAACCCTAGGCGCACGATTGCTGCATTCGCGGGTACTGGGCACGTGGTGGAGCACCTTTGTAGGAGTTGATGGTCGGGACCACAGGTGAACGACTTGGAGCGCGGTGGCTCGCCAGTTGCCACAGATCGAGTAGCCACGTTTAAAATGTCGTTTTTTAGCGGGGTTAAGAGTTCCCATTTTCAATGGCACGTTATAAGTAGTAAGTATTTTTTAGAATGATTGGTATGGAGCGAAATTGGAATTCATAGTACTACGTACCTCCTTGGCGTATGGTTGTATGGGTTTATGTTGCGAGATGTTGAACACAGTAGTTCTAGGGAAAATACTATGGTTTAGATTTAGATGCTGGTTTTCGATGTCGGAAGGGAAACCCTTCTTTGATTAAAAAACTACTACCTCCATTACGGTTTACTAGTCCCCATCGTACTTTGGGTCAAAGTTTGCCCATGAATTTTACTTGTAAAATGTGAATGGAAAACGAGATTTTGTTATACCCAAACAAAAAAGGACTAGAGGGAGTGATTGCTCTGACACGAACGCGACCTCTCATAGCGCAGGCATTGAACCGGCGTGCCGGCCAAGAGGGCACTTTTCGCTGCAGGCCGGTGAAAGCACGCCTCCTCGCCGCGTGCAACCAGCTTAAGACTGCCCCGCCTGCCTTCATTGAATCCGCGCGTGTGCCGGCAACACATCCTTCCGCTAGTCGGCAGGCATTTTAGAACAGAAAACATGACTAAAATATACTCCCTCCGTCTCATAATGGAAGACGTTTTTTGACACTATACTAGTGTCAAAAAGCGTCTTATATTATGGGATGGAGGGAGTAATTAATTTACGCATGGTCTTGACTTGTTGTGCTCGCACTAGTAGCAGGAACTAGTAGCGGTTTTTCTTTATTTATAACTCTCCTCACATTTTTTGGCTTTGAAGTGAATCATGGTTGTGGACATTATGTATGAATGTGCAGATATCTGTGAACATAAGTTTGATGTGGAAGTTGAACTTAGAATGTCGGGCTTCTTGGCGTGAACTATACCATGTCCAATGCTTAAATACATTATTGTTTGGAAAGTAATTGCTGTTATTACATGACCCGAAAAAACATTTTGTGCCACATCGGTAGATGCACAGACATCTATGAGCATCTTGTTGGATAAACATTTGAACCTAGCTATTATGAAGGAAATTTTGTATTGACAACAGTTTTAGATAGCAGGAGACGCCTAGCCTGCTCTGCCTCTGCTAGCTTATTTACAGCTTCTTCCATCTCTTCTTTGGTTTGGGTGAAGAGAGCATCTGATTGCTCTTTTCGCTTCTTCGTGAACTCAGCTACATTCTCAAGGGCTGCTGCACGCTTTCTTTCAGCCTTTACTAATGCCACGAGGACACGAACAGCTGACGACTCCACCTGGCTTGTGTGTAATCCAGCATCATCTAGGAATTTTCACCTTGTGTCTAATCTAGCATCATTAGGGAACTGGCACCTTGTGTGTAGTCCAGCCTCATTTTGGAAACATGATCTCGAGGTTGACCATACTTCCCTCCTCGCAGGAACTGCATCCTGACATGAAGTTACTTCTTTTTTAGATCAATACTCGGAGAAACCTAGATCCATTTAGTAGAAGCCGGATAAGCATGAACTCGGAGAAGTGAATTCAAAAGGAAAAGAAATATAAAAATAGACTATAAGGTGAGAACACCCACTTCCTACATCAAGTTAAAAACGAAAGCATTAGGACGATTAAGACTCTTCTTATTACACATCAAAGAACACCACGCTTAAGAGAAACAGAAACTACAACATATACACATTGAAGAACACGAGGCTAAACGAAAGTAATTGAAAGGGTGTTACTTACCAAAGCTCGTTTTACAGGTTCGGTGCAGCTCCTCTTTAACTTTCCACGCTCCTTGAAGATGTCCCGAATATCCCGTGTTTGGTCTTCATTGCTCCTCTGCATGTTCACACTCGTGGTTTTAAAATCTCAACATGGCAAGAAAAATACTACTATTAATACACGCGCATCTTGTCAAACTTCCTAAAGTTTGACCAAGTTTATATAAAAATATAAACATTTACCATAACAAATATGTATGATGTGGAAGTACATTCAATAATGAATCTAATGGTATTTATTTGTTATTGTATATGTTAATATTTTTGTTATAAGCTTTCCGAGAGTTTAGAAAACTTGACTTTGACCAATGCTAATACGCGGACTTAAATAAAATGGAGGGAGTACACATTTGTTTTCTCGGTTTGTAGTGAACTAATCATTTGTTGAAATTGTGAAATAAATATATTAGGCTATTGACTTGAATGTAATGGTCTATACAATTCAATAGTTACAATCATTGTCGAATCCCAAGATGTATACAAGGTCTATAGTACTTCACAACATGCTCAAACTCACATAATCCCAGTCAAATGAGAATCTAAATGCATTTCATAGTTATTACTTTGTAGGATGCAACAAAAACAACCAAAACTCTACATCAGCCATTATAGAAGCAACATTTTGACATATCCCATTGTGTGAATGAAATGTGCGAGAGAGCTTTTGAAGATTGTGCAGATAGGGCGGGATATATTGTTTGTATGTGGACGAGAGAGTAGGAGATAAACCTAACGAGACAGAGAGAGAGAGAGAGAGAGAGAGAGAGAGAGGAAGAAGTTAGGTCTATGAGAAAGATGGAGACATGTAATATACGTGAGATGCGTATGCATCCGGATTCTAATATCGTGGAAGGAGAAGAGACAACATGTTTGATGAGAGAGCTGGAAAAACATGGGCCGAGAGGGAAGGATCTCATGGGTTGAGGGATTGACAATTTTGTGTGGGGAGAGAGGGATTGGTAATTTTGTGCAAGAGAGAGAGAGGGTGGGGGGCCAGTCGATCGGCTCGTCACATCACCCTCCTTCCAAATGACCCCGCATTCTCTAGCGCGGTGTGGTCGCCGTCTTCGATCTGCTCGATGCCCTCTTTGAAGATTGAGGTGTTGTGCATGTTGGGGTACAAAGAAGCACAAGCGAGAGTGGTCGCCGTATAACCTTGGATGGGGATGAATTGTGTGTTCGGGGGAGTGTGCGTGTGTGTTGTGCTACATGTGTGTGTACGTGTGTGTGTGTGTGTGCGCGCGCGCGCACGCGTGTGTGTGTGTCAGATATTGAGCGAAAACAAACCTAAGAAGAGAAATGGGTATTCACGAAGAGATTGTGCGGGCCTTGAGGTGGGCAGGGGCCGAGTGAGGGTGTCAAAATGTGCGCGTTGATGCATGTGTTGCATGCGACCGTGCGAGGGACGAACGAATCGAGAGAGATGGTTGTTGTGTTACGGATGCTCCTCTCTCTCTCTCTCTCTCTCACACACACACACACACACACACACACACAAGTAAACTAGAAGACCATTCTCTCATGTATACACAACGTATCGGCATCTGTCTATGTCTCACTCAATCAAGATCAAATGCACATTCACACCTCTCTATGTCTCAGATCACACGCACACCATCTCCACATTGCCCTTCTGCCACAACACACATATGGACACATACACACGTTCTCTCTCAGTCACACACACAAAATAAGTATTAAAATAACTATGGCGCACCTAAAACGTCCAAATCCAAATAAACACAAACTGGAGCTAAATTCAAATATATGGAAATATTGCAGCGTCAAGAACTTTCCCAGGAAAAAAAACTTGAGTAATATTCGAGGATTGTTTTTACACACACAAAAAGGTTCGGTGGATGTCCTTCGAGCGCGACACTGTGATGCACCGTTCGATTGACCGCGCGGCCGCGGTTCACGCGCTTGCACAGGATTCCGTATCGTGGCTGTGGTACTAACTTAAAAAAATTTAATAAAAGCGCTGCCTAAGTCTAATGTTTACGTGTACTAGTACGGTTTTCTTTTAAGTTTGACCAACCTTATATAAAACTAAAGTAAGCTCCCATACGCGCACTCATCAATAAGCCACCGCCGCCGTTGCGCATGCCGCGCCCGCTACTCCGGCCAACAATTTCTCGCCCATCACCGCCGTGTCGCCGCCATCCCTGTGCCATGAAACCGAAGGCTCGCCCACTCACGTCGTCCGCAGTCCCTCCTTGCCATGCCGCCGCGCTGCCAAGCACGCGAGTAGCTGGTGGAGCCGCGTCTATGCACGCAGCATACGAAGAGGAGGACGAGCGCGTGCTCTAGCACGTCGGCGAGGAGGAACTAGCGTGTCATTGTCGTCTCTGCCCACACGGAGGAGGCGCGGATGGTGGTTGTCACGGCGGAAGCCGGTCGCGCGCGCGTTGAGCCCGCAAACCGGGTGCGGACGCGGAATCTACCTTCGAGACCTTGAATGCCACGTGGATCCTGCAATCTGAAGGAGCAATTTGGGCCAGTCGACTCATGTGAGCCGTTTGATGCAACATGGATGGCTAGAAGGGCTTCTTCCACCTCTTACATTGTCTTCTTCCTTCGCTCCGTCGAACTTCTTTCACAAATCGATTGAACCAAATTATACTACTAGTACGAGCGTATTAAGTATAGTAGGAACACGAAGATACGAAAACAGAGTACCAACTGCAAGAAGAACAGTAGTAAGACATAGTACTAGTACTAATCTACGTACTAAAGAGTTCAAATAACGAGAAAGAACATAAACATAGTTCTGCTAGGGCCTCAAAGCACAACACACCCTTGAAAATAAACTAAGCAACTATTCCGCTTGACACCTGCGGTAGAACCAGCATGAGCGACGGCACTGCCACCTACTCGGAGTCCGAGTCCACGTCCTCGACTTCGTCCTCGTCCCTCTTCCTCTTCCTCTTCGCCAACGTTTCTTTGCTTGAACCGGACACTGGGCTCTGCTTCTTCATCCAACCCATGTAGATATTTAAACAAAGGTAGGTGAGGGAGTCCTGGATTAGGGGGTGTCCGGATAGCCGAACTATCACTGTTGGCCGGACTCCTGGACTATGAAGATACAAGATTGAAGACTTCGTCCCGTGTCCGGATGGGACTTTCCTTGGCGTGGAAGGCAAGCTTGGCGTCTGGATATGTAGATCTCCTACCATTGTAACCGACTCTGTGTAACCCTAACCCTATCCGGTGTCTATATAAACCGGAGGGTTTTAGTCCGTAGGAAAAACAACAATCATACCATAGGCTAGCTTCTAGGGTTTAGCCTCCTTGATCTCGTGGTAGATCCACTCTTGTACTACCCATATCATCAATATTAATCAAGCAGGGTAGGGTATTACCTCCATCGAGAGGGCCCGAACACAGGAAAAACATCGTGTCCCTTGTCTCCTGTTACCATCCGCCTAGACGCATGCGATTCGGGACCCCCTACGAGATCCGCCGGTTTGACACCGACATTGGTGCTTTCATTGAGAGTTCCTGTGTCGCCATCCTTAGGCCTGATGGCTCCTTGATCATCAACAACGACGCGGTCCGGTGAGACTTTTCTCCCAGACAGATATTTGTATTTGGCGGCTTTGCCTTTGCGGGCCAATTCACTTGGCCATCTGGAAGCAGATCGAAGCTACGCCCCAGCCATCAGGTCAGATTTGGAAGTTTGAACTACACGGCCGACATCCGCGGAGACTTGATCTTCGACGGATTCGAGCCACAGCCAAGCAGCGCCCGCCTTGTCTCGATGGGCATGATCTAGCTCTGCTTGCCACGATTGCCACTGGAGGTCGCACCAGCGTCCGCTCCGACCCTTAGCTCAGAGCCGACTCCGCCGATCAAGGACGAGTGGTTGGACACCGCCTCAGGGGCTACGATCTCTACGGCGATTGAGCCGAACTCCATCCCTGTCCTTTGCGAAGACCATGACTCCAAGGTGTCGGACTCCTCTCCGGACTCCGAACCCTCCGCGCCCCTACCAATCGAACCCGATTGGGCGCCGGTTATGGAGTTCAATACCGCGGACATCTTTCAGCACTCGCCCTTTGGCGACATCCTAAATTCACTAAAGTCTCTCTCTTTATCAGGAGAGCCCTGGCCGGACTACGGTCAGGAAGGTTGGGATGCGGACGACGAAGAAATTCAACGCCCACCCACCACCCACTTTGTAGCCACTGTCGATGATTTAACCGACATGCTCGACTTCGACTCCGAAGACATCGATGGTATGGACGACGATGCTGGAGACGATCAAGAACCAGCGCCTACAGGGCACTTGAAGGCCACCTCGTCATACAACATATACATGGTGGACATCCCAAAAGATGCGAACGGCGATGGTACAACGGAGGATGACCCCTCCAAGAAGCAGCCCAAGCGCCGGCGTCAGCGGCGCCGCTCTAAATCACGCCACAGCAAAAACGGTGATTCCGGCACGGGAGATAATAACACCCCGGATAGTGCCGAAGACAACCCCTCCGGCAGGATTCAGCACAGAGGAGGGAGAAGCCAGCCCTCATGATAGAGCGGCGGGCGAGGGAGGTGGAGGGCGATAATTATATGCCTCCCTCCGAAGATGAGGCAAGCCTCGGCGGACGAATTTGTCGTGCACGAGGATCCCGCCGAACAGGAGCGTTTCAAACGCAGGCTTATGGCCACGGCAAGCAGCCTCAAGAAAAAGCAGCAGCAGTTTAGAGCTGACTAAGACTTGCTAGCTGACAGATGGACTGAAGTCCTTGCAGCTGAAGAGTATGAACTCGGACGCCCCTCCAAGAGATACCCCAAACGCAGGCTGCTACCCCAATTAGAGGAAGCAGCACCCAAATCTACATCACCAGCGCATGATGCGGCCGACCGGCCACCCGTGGTCGCGACAGAGGCCTCTAGACCCTCCATTCAAGCCGCACTTGCGCCCGCCGAAAAGTACCAAGGCACGGGGAAACGCGCCAGACCTGCGAGACATGTTGGAGGACAAGGCAAGGCAAACAAGATCGATCTACGGATCGCGTGGGCTCCCCACGACATGTGATGATAACCGTCACGCCGGATACAGCAACTCCGGTCGGGCCGAACACAGTAGACAAAGCTCATTTGAGCTGCGTCGTGATATAGCCCAATACAGAGGCGTCACACACCCACTATGCTTCACATACGAAGTGATGGATCATCAAATCCCCAAGGGTTTCAAACCCGTAAACATCGAATCATACGATGGCACAACAGATCCTGCGGTTTGGATCGAGGACTACCTCCTCCATATCCATATGGCCCGCGGTGATGATCTACACGCCATCAAATACCTCCCACTCAAGCTTAAAGGACCAGCTCGGCATTGGCTTAACAGCTTGCCGCCAGAATCAATTGGTTCTTTGGGAGGACACGGAAGCCGCATTCCTTGATAACTTCCGGGGCACATACGTGCGACCACCGGACGCCGATGACCTCAGCCACATAATCCAAAGCAGCCTGTAAGAATCGACCGGACAATTACGGACACGGTTCCTAACCAAGAAAAATCAAATCGTTGATCGTCCGGATCACGAGAGGCCCTTGCAACCTTCAAACATAACATCCATGACGAGTGGCTTGCCCGGCACCTAGGACAGGAAAAGCCGAAATCCATGGCAGCCCTCACAACGCTCATGACCCGCTTTTGCGCGGGAGAGGACAGCTGGCTAGCTCATAGTAACAACTTGCCCAAAAACCCTGGTAGTTCGGATACCAAGGACAGCAATGGCAGGTCGCGTTGCAACAAGCACAAGCGCCGCATTAACGGTGATAATGCTGAAGATACGGCAGTCAATGCCGGATTCGTAGGCTCTAAACCCGGTCAGCGGAAGAAGCCGTTCAAAAGAAACACTCAGGCCCGGCCCAATCTGGACCGAATACTCGACCGCTCGTGCCAAATACATGGCACCCCGAAAATCCAGCCAACCACACCAACAGGGATTGTTGGGTCTTCAAACAATGAGCAAGTTAAATGCCGAACTCAATGACAAGGGGCTGCATAGCGATGACGAGGAGGAGCCCCGCCGCCGAACAATAGAGGATGAAGGGTTTCCCCACAAGTGCGGACGGTGAACATGATATACGCAACCCACATACCCAAAAGGGAGCGGAAGCGTGCGCTAAAGGGACGTATATGCGATGGAGCCAGTCGCCCCAAAGTTCAACCCATGGTCCTCCTGCCCGATCACCTTTGATCGAAGGGGCCACCCCACTAGCATCCGCCATGGCGGATTCGCCGCATTGGTTCTTGACCCAATCATTGACGGATTTCACCTCACTAGAGTCACGATGGGCCGGCGGTAGCAACCTGAACCTGCTCTATCGGGATACAAGTCGCAAAATGGGCATAGACCCTCAAGGATTAAACCCACAAAGACGACCTTTAAAGGCGCCATACCAGGTGTAGAGGCCAATTATGCAGGCTCAGTTACACGAAGTGGTCTTCGGATCCCGGATAACTTCCGGCCGGAGTTAATCTTCGACATAGTCCTGCCGCGGCTATCACGCACTGCTTGGACGAACCGCATTTACGGTAAAGTTCGATGTGCCGCACCACGCATACCTCAAGCTCAAGATGCCAGCCCTCGAGGAGTAATCACGGTCAATGGAAACACCGAACGCTCTCTCCGAACGGAGGAGCACACGGCGGCCCTGGCGGAGGTGCAAAGCAGCCTCTCACAGCAATTCTCGAGCCCGGCAATTAAACGCCCCGCCACCGCCAAGCGCCCGAGTAACCTACAACAAGACCGCCTAGCACGATCCGAGCATCGCCAGCGTAGCAATCCGGCCCCAACCCCAGCCCTCGCGAAGCTGAAGCGGTACTACGCGTACATAACTACGCCCGAGATACCATGGGCATAAGGGAGGGCACGACCACCTGACGCCAGAATGCGGCTCAACCGCACTGTGGGCTCCAATTGTGTCATTTTTTCTTTCTTCTTTTTTTCTTACTTTCGGGACTCCGTTTTCCGGAAGTCACTGTCTGGCACTAGAATTGCCGAACTCACGATGCAATAGCTGTGGAAGCGGAAAGCTACGCCGAGTGTCCAGTGGTCTCTACTACGAGCATTATACCTGTTTTACATACCATCCCGCAGCTTACCCCTGGAGGGGACATGTTAAATAGTCCCATCCCTTGCTTATCGCACTATTTGTATCGTTCTGCTTCCATTGCAGTACCTTTTCGAATGAACAATACATAGCTTTTGCCTATTATTGCACTCCTTTCTTTATCTATATATATGTTCATTTCATTACATGTTGCACCCGTACACTTTGGTACGGCCAATACACCAGGGGCTTAAGTACCCCAAAAGTATGGTGTGATAAGTCCAAACACTTTCACAAGTGCGGCACCCCGAACTTATAGCATTATATGCATCGGCTCCGAATCATGTCTTGGGTCAATAGTTGGGTTTGCCCGGCTCCCATGTTTTGGTACCTTACGTTCCATTATATCGGCTAAGGTAGCGCTGGGAGAACCACTGCGATTGTGCCACGGTTGAGATGGGTTGAGCACCTCAGTGGAGAAAGCTAAAACTGACCGTCATGATAGGGAGAGAGCCGGTCGCTGTTCGAGAGGTTTTTTCGGGTCCCTAAAGACTTATGCCGATTAGAGCGAGGAGTCGGCATTGTCCAGCCAAGGCGTGGATAGCACCCCGAACTCGGTCTTCCGAATACTAGGGGCTTCGCCAAAATTTAAAATTATAGAATTCTATGGCTAAGTGAGAGTGTTCAAGCACTATAAGTCTGGTTGCATTGTTCGTTGCGTTGAGCGCCTCCCTTGAAGGACCCAAGAATGGGAACAAGAGCGCTCAAGTTTATCCCGAACACCCCAGCACTCGTGGCATGGGGGCTGAAGCCAACGACTTGCCATCTCTCAAACTTGATAAACGGCCGCACAGAAGGTAATATTTTAAATTCACAAACATTTCTTAGCGCATATGAACAAGTTTTCAGCGTACAGGATAACAAATGCGAGTCTATTCAAAAATTACATCTTTGGAGCATTCACCGCTTATACGGCGGGCACCCTTGAGACGCCCTCATAGTACATTTCGGCTTGCGATGCTCCTTGCCCTTCGGTGGCCCGTCCGTCACAAGCTTCTCCGCATCCAGCTTGCCCTAGTGCACTTTAGCACGGGCAAGGGCCCGACGGGCACCTTCAATGCAGACGGAGCGCTTGATGACTTCAATCCATGGACAGGCGTCCACCAGCCGCTGCACTAACCCGAAGTAGCTCCCAGGCATGGCTTCCAATGGCCACAACTTAACTATGAGGCCCTTCATGGCCTGTTTAGCGACCTTGTGGAGCTCGACCAGCTGCTTCAGCTGGTCGCTCAGGGGCACCGGACGTTCTCCATCGAGCTCCCCTCCTTGGCGCGGTAGAACGCGGCAGCATCAGACACACTACGGGGCAGATCTACGGATGCTCTTGGAGAGCTTCGGATTCGGGTAAGTAATAGGTAATTCACTTTCACATGCTTTCTTTGCATAAAGAATGCCTTACCCTCCGCTATCTTCTTTAATGATTCAATCTTTTGGAGGGCTTTTTGGGCTTCGGCCTTAGCGGCTTTGGCACTCTCAAGAGCCGAGGCGAGCCCGGACTCTCGAGTCTTCGAGTCACGCTCCAAACTCTCGTGTTTTTCCACGAGAGCCTGGAGCTCTTGCCGCACCTCCGCCACCTGCGCCTCCTGCTTCTCTCGCTCGGTGTGCTCTGCGGCCGCTTTGCTTTCGACCGCGGACACCACTTCCTTCAGGGTCGCCACCTTGTTCGTGGCCCCTACAATACCCACGTTACTCCTGTCATTTTTGCAACCAAATCCTTTCTATAAGGTATTTCTTTAATAAGGTATTACTTACCTTCCTTGTCCTCGAGCTGCTTCTTGGCAAGGCCGAGCTCGTTCTCGGACCGCTCGAGGCTCTGCTTCAATGCATTGACCTCCGCAGCCAAGCGGGCAGAGGTCAAGCTGCAGCCTGCATTCCCATATTGACATACTTATGTTAGACTCCTGCAGATATCTTTTTAGATCCTTAGTCCGGCTTTTCTTTCCAACACCGAACTAAGCATCAGGCTACCGCCTATGCGGTAATAGTTTTACATATTCTAAACTTACCTCAAAGCCTGTTAGAAGGCTGGTACAGGCTTGATCAGCCCGCTTGGCGGACTGAACTTTCTGGATCACCACACTCATAACAGTGCGGTGCTCCTCGTCGATGGAGGCGCCTTTAAGCGCCTCCAGCAAGCTATCCGGTGCCTCCGGATGGACGGATCGTAGTCTTACCCTTCTTACGAAGGGGCCGCTTGCCGGACTTCGGAACGACTGAAGGTTCCGGTACGGAGTCCGGCACAGGGCCAGACTTAGAGCCCTCTGGGGTCTCGCCCCCTTCGCGCCCGGAGTCCGGGAGGTCGCCTTGCGGCGCCTCCAGGACCACCTCCTCCTGGCTGGGCCCCTTTTGGGACTCCACCGCGGTGTCGTCGGCGACACGAGGAGAGGAGGCGGTCGGAAGTGAAGTACTATTCACATCCGACGAGCCCAGGGAGCCGCTTGACGAAGCGGCAAGCTCTTCTTTGGGCGGGCTACATGGTCATATTCGGCGTTAGAAGACACTACGCGACAAATAAAAAGTCATGAACTATTCCGGGGTCCGGACACTTACGATCTCGCCAGGGGCTTGGCCCTTGGTGGCCACTCCTCCTCGTCGTTGTCGGTGTTGGTGGAGAAGTCCGGAGGAAGGGTCCTTCCTTTCTTGGACCCTCCGGCCTCCCCGATGGGCGGCCTTCCTTTTCTTCTCTCCCCGGGAGAGGCTTCTTTCTCCTCCTCGTCCTCGTCCTCGAGGAGGATTCCGCCGAGTCGCTTGGACGATGAGTCCGACAACACCTGGCGTCGGGCACTCCTTCGAGTCCCCGTGGCCTTCTTCTTGTCCTTCTTCTCCGGCACCACGTGAGGTGCCGGAGCCAGCAGCCCCGTCAATCGAGCGTCCGCTGGGTCTTCTGGCAAGGGGGTCGGACGGTTAATCTGTCTAGACGTCTTCAGCCAGTCCTGTCAAAGGTTAGGGAGTTTCAGATCCCGCATAGATTCAAACTATGAAAAAAGAGTCCCATAAAGGGTGAAATAACTTACCTCGCTGGCTTGACGCTGCGAGCTGAATCCATGATCTTCGGTAGCGGATGTGGGAGCCTCGGCGCCCTTGAACAGCACCTTCCAGGCGTCTTCGTACGTAGTGTCGAAGAGCCTTTTCAGAGTTGGGTGTTGTGCCGGATCGAACTCCCACAATTTGAAGGCCCGTTGTTGGCATGGGAGAATCCGGCGGATGAGCATCACCTTGATTACGTTGACAAGCCTGAGATTCTTGTCCACCAGGTTTCGGACGCAAGTTTGGAGTCCGGACAGCTCGTCCGAATCCCCCCACGTCAGGCCCGTCTCTTTCCATGATGTGAGCCGTGTGGGGAAGCAAGATCGGAATTCGGTGGCCGCCGCCCATTGAGAGTCGCGCGGCTCGGTGATGCAGAACCACCCGATTGCCACCTTTATGGTCTCCAAAAGGAGCCCTCGAGCCATAGGACTTTGGCCATCTTGCCAACCATGGCGCCTCCGCACTCGCTTAGCGGCCGCCCACTACCTTCGGCTTGACATTGAAGATCTTCAGCCATAAGTCGAAGTGGGGCTGAATGCGGAAGGAAGGCCTCGCACACGATGATAAACGCCGAGATGTTGAGGATGAAGTTCGGGGCCAGATCGTGGAAATCCAGGCCGTAGTAGAACATGAGCCCCGGACAAATGGGTGAAGTGGAAAACCTAGTCCACGGAGGAAGTGGGTGAGGAACACCACCCTCTCATGGGGCCTGGGGGTGGGAATGAGCTGCCCCTCGTCGGGTAGCCGGTCTTGGCGATGTCATTTGGACAAGTATCCGGCCTTCCGTGTGGAGGAGGCCATCCACTTGCCTCCCGCTCCGGACATAGTTGGAGAAGGTTGAGGTGGGATGTGCGGACTTGGGCGCTGGAGCTCGAGTGCGCGGAAATGGATGGGCAGAGGAGATAGGTGAAAGGGTGGATCCTTATCCCTTTATATGGACGGACGAAGCTATGCGTCCCCCGCCAGCCTGGTAAAACTCGCTTATCTCCCAAGCGCCGTAATCAATGGCGCGGTTGGGTTACCCACGCCCGTATTGATGAGAATCCCGGAATAAGGGGGCACAGTCTCCGCTTTGATAAAACGTGCCAAGGAAACCACCTCGCTAAACGCATTGAGGTGGAACAGTAAAAATGATTCGTATAAAGGCCTGGCCGTGGTGTGATGTCACGCCGCGGAATACGTCAGCAGATCTGTGCAAAAGTTATTCTCTCTACGGTAGTATGTGGAACTTGTTTTGCAGAGCCGAACACTATCCTTGTGTTCAAAATCTTCTATGAAGTATTCGGAGGAGGAACCCGCCTTGCAATGCCGAAGACAATATCTTGTGGCCGGACTAAATACGCCATTGAAGCCGGGTTCAGGGGCTCTTGAGGAGTCCTGGATTAGGGGTGTCCGGATAGCCAAACTATCACCGTTGGCGGACTCACGGACTATGAAGATACAAGATTGAAGACTTCGGCCCCGTGTCCGGATGGGACTTTCCTTGGCGTGGAAGGCAAGCTTGGCGATACGGATATGTAGATCTCCTACCATTGTAACCGACTACGTGTAACCCTAACCCTATCCGGTGTCTATATAAACCGGAGGGTTTTAGTCCGTAGGAAAAACAACAATAATACCATAGGCTAGCTTCTAGGGTTTAGCCTCCTTGATCTCGTGGTAGATCCACTCTTGTACTACCCATATCATCAATATTAATCAAGAAGGAGTAGGGTATTACCTCCATCGAGAGGGCGCGAACCTGGGTAAAAACATCGTGTCCCTTGTCTCCTGTTACCATCCGCCTGGACGCACAGTTCGGGACCCCCTACCCAAGATCCGCCGGTTTTGACACCGACAGTTTGCATCCATTGCTGTGTACAGGATGTGATCTTCATCTAATGTCTTCGACTCCCATGCATGATGAAACTCGTGATGAGATTTCTTCAGTTTAGCGTACGAAGGATCAATCATGGCTGCTACCAGGGTCAGCATTGAAGGTTGAGAGGAGGACACGAGGCTTGCCTTCTGGAGATCAAAGGGCTGGCCTACAACGAGACCTATCCGACGCAGGACATCTCTGTCGTTCTTAAAGCCTACAGTAACGAATTTCACTCTTTTGTCCTTGAGGAAGTTCTTAAAATCCTGGTACTCAACGTCGGCATGGCATATGTGGTAGACCAAGCAAACGTTATGTACGCAAACCTGGATCACGGCAGGCTTCTTCCTCTCTTCGTCCTTTAGATCCTTCTCTCGTCCCAGGACTGTGGTGTACTCAACATCTAGCCCAGCGACCCACTCATCCGTTGAACTGTTGAACATGCATAGGAAGCAAGCAAGCCATGCTTTCACCGTCGCGGATCCACGTGTGTAGATGACAATGAACTGATCGCTGATGATGGCTCTAACCTGGTACTCAGCGGCGACCATGGAGATTTGGGAGGCCATGGATTTTGGAGGAGGGTTAGGAGAAGTTGAACTGTTGTACCCGCAAAAAAGCGGGAGCGAACTAATGTGAAAGGACGGGATGACTGGAGCGAACTGTTGTGAGGTAGAAGAGGCGGGGACGAGTAGAGGCGTCTGCGAGCGTGGGGTTCTTTGGCTTGCCCGGTGGATAAACGGCTGCAAGCCCCCAAAATCTTCTCGAGAACTATGCGGGACCCACTAGATGTCATGTCTACTAGACCCATATCGTAGGCCTGACGGTATAGCTTCTGCCTGTTCACACGCGATGCCGGCACGTGGATGTAACTTCACTTAATTCCATCAACCGTCACGCCTCCCACGACATTTGCCTCCCTCGCACGGTCGCGCCCTTTGAGACTTCGACCGGCTATAAATGAGCAATTTTTTTGCCTACTCCGCATGCATGATACTCCCTCTGGTCCTTTTTACTCCCATCAACCATTTGCAAAGTGTTTGACCAAATTTATACTTTTTTTGAACACCACCTTATATTAATTAACCAGCCACACCAAGACACTCATTCGATACAATATTCAAAGACAGTGATGCGTTATTTACAAGAATACCATCTAATCTATTGTCAAAGCTATACTTAGCGATTAAGTGTGCCACCTTGCCGAACGGCTAATCTTTGACAATTGAAGATTGTTGATCAACTTCAAGATGCTCAACGCTTTCATCTTCAGGTCACGCATAGCAGACCTGTCATAGTCCCCCAATGCAAGAGACGCTACCACAAAAGCGCACTCAGTCTCTAAAATTACAGGATTATGAAGAGAAATACCTATGTAGAGACCGGCAATGCAAGCCCTAAGCTCCGGTTCCTCCATGCTTTGACAGGCATCAATGAAATCCCACGACCAAATTTATACTAAAAATATCAAGATTCTACAATACCGATTATAATGAGTATAAGAACTACGTTTTATAATGAGTGTAAAAATATTGATTTGACATTGTGAATGTTGATACCCCCTCCGTCTAGGTGAGTAAGTCATCTTAGGCTGTGCACCGTGAGCAAGGAGGAGGGAAACGAGAGACATTAATGTTTATTTGCTAATTAAATAGTATTGCATGCAATGAACTAACCATCGTGCATATCATGTTTGATAGTCTCGGGTCATTAAAAGCATGCACACCCTCATCTCTTATTGGTTGATATGTCAAGAAACAAGAAACGAGGTAGAAGTTAATGCACCGCGCCTACGTGTTTTGGGATTATTTGGTTTTCGTAAGATGACTTACACACCTAGCTATTAGAGTACCACTACCTCCCTTCTAGTTTAAAGGGCTCGACTCAAAAATTTCACCAACTCTTAGCAAGATAGTAGAGGTGGTGGAATAGTTTTTGAAGTCTGCAAAAGTACTCAACTAGTGCTGTCGTTCTTCACAAAAAATGTGTTTACCAATGCATGCATGAACACTAGTTACTCTAACCCCCTCTCTTCTTTAATTCTTTGCCACATCAAGCATGTTTGCTATTCCCATGTGCATGATACCAGCTAAGATACCACCATTATGGCCAGCCTTAATCATCGCATGCAATAATTTAGTGCACCTAGAAATATGAACATGTGTGGGGCGTGTATGTTTTTAATGACTTGAGACTATACCTAGCCCGACATGCAAGATGACTTATTGTGCACCGTTCCCCATACCTGTAGGAAGCCCGTTCGTCTCCAAATCTTTTCCTCTCCATGTGTGGTAACAATATGCCTCGAACTCTCCTTCTCCTCCGGGCGTCCCACCACTCCACCCCGTGTGAAAAAATCTGCATGCATGACCCTCCTCCCCCCACGCTCGTCCAATCCGTTGTGACCATCAATATTTCCACCCCTTCGCTCCCCCGTAATTTACTCCAACAAATATGCCCACGTAGCTTTTACTTAACTTCAGTGCATTGGGTCAGCGACATACGGGCCCAGTTTATCGCCCACATGTCGCTGACGCAACTGGACCTGCAGTTAAGTCAGTGCAGCTCAGTCCATATCTTACGCAGGTGTGCCATTGCTCGCTATAAATACTGCGCCTCCCACGAAATAGCTATATCCTACCCCTCACATTCACGTTCATCACTATCTCCTCCCCCTCCCTCTCATGTCGACCACCATGGCATCGCCCCTCCCAAGCCCTAGGAGCCCCTCGCTGCACCACCCGGACGGTCACGCGTCGCCGTTCCGTTCCTCGCCGCCACTAGTCGAGGAGGACGCGTCGGTGTTCCGCTCCTCGCCGCTACGCGACGCGTCGCCGTTCCGTTCGTCGCCGCCACTAGTCGAGGAGGACGCGTCAGTGTTCCTCTCCTCGCCGCAACGCGACGTGTCGCCATTCCGTTCCTCGCTGCCACTAGTCGAGGAGGACGCATCGGTGTTCCGCTCCTCGCCGCGACGTGTCGAGGTGGACGCGTCGGCGTTCCCAATCTCCCCAGCACGCGCGTCGGAGGACGCATCGGCTCCTCGCTACGAGGAGAACACCGCGCCGCCCGCCGAGCCCCCCGGCCTTGAGGAGCTTTGGCAAAAAATGGATGTCGCCTTGT
This sequence comes from Aegilops bicornis, assembly GCA_021605145.1. NCBI lineage: Eukaryota > Viridiplantae > Streptophyta > Magnoliopsida > Poales > Poaceae > Aegilops > Aegilops bicornis. The sequence goes on from CM038670.1 coordinate 590,433,901, forward strand.
GGGAGGCTTTGTCTCCAGCAGAGCGCGCCAAAATAGAGGCGGAGAAGAAGGCCGAGGAAGAGAAGCGCACCGCGCAACAAGCTTTCTGGGAGATCTATGTCGCGTCCGAGAGAGTCAAGCAATTGGTTCTTTGGCAGAAGGCTCGTGCGAGGGCCGTGAGGGTGGCGGAGGACGCTCGTGCCAACACCCTGAGTGCAGTCGGGCCCAAGCGCCTCATCTACGCTTGGTGGTACGTGGACCGGGTGCACGCTTCCAACCAAGAGGAGTACCTGTTGGCGCCAGATCACCACACTAATGAGATCGCGCTCGCCCGCTGGCAAGCCGCCGATCAGCACCTCGCGAGTTGCGAGGATAAGGAAGAGGCGTTGTGTCGGCGCGCTGGGAAATGGCCACGCACCAGGGCACTCGTGGCACGCCGCAAGCGCTCTTGTGAGCGCCGTGGCTTTTAGGAGGAGTATAATTTTTGTTTCGTAAGGCGATCTCATTAGTTTTGGGACGCAAATGATAAATCTCGAACGTTCAGGAATTTTTAGCGTCCTTAATTAAGTATGTAAAAGGGAAAGTTTGGAAACGTTGTGTATTATTACGCATTTTGCACGTACGTGCATATAGCACAAACTTTACTATACACTATCGGACTACACGTCTCTCTCGATATATGCTTGCAGACTTTTCTACTCCCTCCGTCAAGGTTAATAAGTCAACCTTGGTTGTGCACGGTGACCAAGGAGGGAAGATTTGTAAACCTAGACGGAGGGAGTACTACTAATACTTATGTACATGCAAATGCACGTTTTAACATTACGATGTGTTTTTTGTAAAAGTAGAAAAACAACACTAGTCAAGCTTGTGAAACGATTCCAACGTGAGTACTACTACTAGTAGGAGTACCAGGGGCCAGTTCTTTTAGGCTTCTAGATTAATAATCCCATAACTACTACCTCCGTCCTGGTTTATTTGTCCCCATTGTAATCTGTATCAAATTTTGATCATAAATTTAACTAATGAAATGTTAGTGCATGTCACATGCACTACTCCATCCTTCTAGGTGAGTAAGTCATCTTAGGCTGTGCACCGTGACCAAGGAGGAGGAGAAAACGAGAAACGTTAATGTTTATTTTCTAATTAATAGTATTGCATGCAATGAACTAACCACTGCATGTCGTGTTTGATATCTCAAGTAATTAAAAAGCATGCACACACTTTATCTCTTATTGGTTGATATGTCAAGAAACAAGAAACGAGGTAGAAGTTAATGCACCGCTACTAAGTGTTTTGGGATTATTTGGTTTTCAGAAGATGACTTACACAACTAGATCAACAGCGCCTAAGTGTTTTGAGTAACATTTTATCAGTTAAATCTTTGGTCAAAATTTAGCACAAATTACAATGGTGAGGAATAAACCAAGATGGAGTAGTAGTTTAGAAGCCCAAATAAATGAGTGAGGCGCCTTATTGTTACTCTCCATTGTGACTAGTCTTGTGGGAAAAGCTGGGGAAGCCGCCAAAAGAACTGGCCCTAGGAGTAGTAGCTAGGGATCGAGTGTGGGAGATGAACCGGAGAAAGTAAATGCAGAGAGATGAAATGCAAAAAAGACGGAGGGATGTGATGGTTGCTTGTCCGTTTATTTTATCGGGCCACTTACTACTGGGAGTGGTTGGGTTTTGTGATATGATTTGCTTTACTGCCGCACCACGAAAGCGGGGTGAGAGGTGAGACTCCCGTGCAGCGCCGCCCTCTACACTTGTACTACATCGGTCGTGGTTTATTAGTCCCCATTGAATTTGATCAAGATTTAACGACAAAATGTTAGTGCATGTCAACAAAAACTAAATCGTTGGATTCGTATTTGAACATAGTTTTGAATGATATAATATTAGGTGACATGCATCAGTATTTATCGTACTATATATAATGTTAGTCCAATTTTTGGTCGTACTAATCTATAGTAGTAAGGTGCCCGTGCGTTGCACCGAAGAGTGAAATGCATTGATCGGGGAGTTGTTTATTTTGACAAAGGATGTGGGGTTCATCTCATGTGTAACGGGTATCGATAGATTTCTTCAGATATTATCTCATCTCTAGAGCTCACAAACATCCGGGTGAAATAGATAAAAAGGTATCTTTTGCAAACAAAAGCGTTCAACTGTTCAACCTGCATCCAAAACTTGTGAAGAAATAACACTTATTGTGCTTTGGAAGAAATGATCTTTAAGAATTAGTTTTTGAGTATCGATTGTTATACATGTTGGCTACAGATGACATGGCACTTTCTTATAGTCAACAGTTGGCTATATTATTAAGTAATATTAACCATGCCTTATACACCTAGACAGAGGGATTAAACCAGGATGACTTGCAAGGGGGCAGACGAGGTGTAAGAAATGGTTCATCGTAAGTCTTTCACTAGTACTGTAGTAAAAATTCATACATGGAAGATTCTATACTAAACCGTAAACGGATACACTTTTATTCATGCGTGATACTCCAATAGAGCAAGATCATGCATGGAAGTCTCCACATACTTAGACAGCGGATTACATTGAGCGAAGACTAATGATCAACATTTAACTTGATAATTCGTATTTTTTAGAAGAACAGGGAGGCTCCTCCCCGGTTCCATTATCAAATGAAACCCAAAGTGTCTTACATCAGCTCACTGAGAGGAGCAGTTCAAAGGAAGGACTGCGGTGAAAGCCACTCAAGTTTAATGACAAGCTTACAGAATCAAAAGCGGCAAAGACACGGGCCATAAGCACCCACACACACACTACATGTTTTCTAAGTGCACTTGATAATGTGTATGTCCAGGTGAACCTCCTTGGAGTACCCGTGCATTGAGTCAGCGGGTAAAGGATAGAACGGATGCCATGGGTTTTCCAAGTCCACATTGGCGGGATAGTCCCAGCTCCTCAGAGTCCAAGTATGTCCGATGAGGCCGGTTTCGCCGCCCTCGCGACCCGGAGGGGTAGTAACATTGACCACGCACCCCTACATCTGCCTCGTGTCAGTGTCAGCGTCAGCGGCGACGCCCCTGACGCACGCTACAAAGACGGGGCGGCGGCCTGCGCGGGCCTGCCGGTGCCCACAATCAAGAGGAAGACTCTGCCGTCCTCCTCCGAGACTAGCAGGCGGCGGTGATCCTCCAGCGACTACGGCATGGTGAACCGGTAGCATGTGTCGTAATTGATGTTCTCCGCCAAGGGCCAGCAGTGACCGCTGCACGCATCCGTGAGGTGATGCACCATGTCCGTCGGCGAGCCACAAAACGGCATCGGGCACTCATAGCAGTGGACGAAGGGCTCCTTGGAGGCATCGACCAAGCCGTCCATCAAACGGGAGTGGCTGTAGGGGACGCTATGCGCCCGATTGAATATGTGAGCAAGTTACTATGAGATTTAATCCGAATAAGCACAAAATAAATCATGACGGCTATAACAGAGATCAAACTAATCATGTGGACTAGCATAGTAGTAGGATACAAAGTAGAAACATGAATTCTACCATGATTTTGAATAGGAAGGACAGAAACACATACGGTGCAATGGGAGCAGCACCGTTGGCGTTGAGGTTGTCGCCCATGTCGTTGAGGAAGAGGTTGCCGAGGTCGGGGAAGAAGTCGTCATCGGTGAAGTCGTGGCTGCCAGCAGTCGCGAGAGTGCGCTCCCCAGATTTCAACAGCGCCCGCCGAATGGAGCGCGGGAGGGAGTGGTTGTAGGGGACGTTGCGGCCGCCGAATGGAGCGCAGGAGTAGCACACGAAGCGTTAGATGGTGTCCTTACTAGTACTCCTAGTCTCTATCTATCTATATCTATATATATCTACTCTTATAGAAAACCGAGTTGGTGATGATGGTATGCCTGCCATCTTGTAATATAGACCGTCCAATCTATATCGGCGGATAGAAAGCCAACTATGACAGTTTACAAAAGATACCGCACCTCTCTCCACATTTACAGATAAGGCCTTGCCTCATTCATCCTTATCTCCCACAACCTCGTGCTCCTCCCTATGTCTCTATCTCTACTACTTTTTTAATAAAAATCAAATAGTGCTTTGCGCCGTCATTGCCTGCCTGAACACGCCTCCTCGCCTCCATCATCACCAACTGAGTCTTTTATAGGAGTAGGAGTAGAGAAAAAACCGAGTTGGTGATGATGGTGTGTCGTGCAATGCACGGGCATCTTGCTATTTTTTTTGCATATAAGTCCAAACACCATGTAGACACGGTCTTTGAGCACGGTTCGTAGTCGTTCCATGCTCGGGCATTGAAGTTTGTAAATATTTTAGATTAGAATATACTACTCCTCCGGTGCTATTAGTAGAGCAGAGTCCTACTCTACTACTCTACTCTAGCAAGCTAGAGCATAGTACTGTAGTAGGTACTGTAGGGAGTACCGATCTTGTGATCACTCAAGCAAGTTGTCATCGATATGACCCTACGCTGCTGGTATGTGTCTCGTAAGTCAAGCGGCGTGCTGTAGTCATCATCACCTGTCCACTTCCCGCAGCACATATTTGCTTCTCCATCTTTGTCTGCACATAATCTCGGCCAAGCTTCCATCCCCGCTAAGGCGCCTCCCCCCTCGTCCGAAAACCAAGCACTAACAATGGCAGAACCGAGCAGCGTCCGCCGAAAGAGTGGCTGGATTTCGCTCCCCATAGAGGTAATCAAGCTCATTGTTTCGTGTGTGGACAATCTCAGTACCATGCTGCTAGCCGCGTGCTCGTCGGGGCTGTACCGTTTACTCAAAGCCCTCAGGCCGGAGCTTTTTAAGCCAACTCCTTGCTTGCTGATGCCGCCTGATCTTCAGAAATGGCGTGTCACGCAGCATAACGATCGTAGGGTGGCGAGCATCAACCCCCTTCACTGCGATATGATCCCCGTCAGCCTCAGCTACATTAACGGTATGTACTGGGTCGGCATGAACATGTCTTGGATGGTGCTTGTCGACGGTCGCGGCAGCTGGATGCTCGTGGAGGTCTACACCCGGTGATTGATCCCCCTTCCTTCGATTAACATTGCACTGCTTTGGCACCGCGGCCCAGAATACTCGGAATCTTACAGTAGCCAACATGATACCAAGTTTGATTTGCTCAAGGTTGTAATCTTCCAAGTGCCCACAAGATCTACGAATTATAAAGATTTCAGGCTAATTGTGTTCTTCAACCGCGGTCTCGCCTATCCGGCAGTCATCATGCGGTAAGTGGATAAATCTGCATGTCCATTGCGGGATCATACATCCTCCATGGTTCTCTGATGCCATTGAACACAAGGGCTTCATTTACTGTCGACTCCTTCTATGGCTGGACGTATTGCTGGCCTACTCCGATCCATCGCTACAAATGGCTGTTACAGCAGTATGTTACTTTCCTATGATATCATGATGGCTTGCTTATATAACTGTCAACATTTACTGAAAAATATTCATGCTCATAACATGTTGTTCTTAAGATTGACTAAATCAAGAGCCCTTTTTATTTGACTCAACTTGATATGATGTTGTAGGCCGCCTAGTGTCCCTACCCTTCCTAATCCCGTAACCTTTCAAAGAAAAGCGGCATGGCGATTGCGGTGGTTCCTGGCTCGATCGACGATGGCGAAACATTGATGACCGTTCGCACGCATCGGACGTGTTGTTTCACTGAATACAATCACGATCCATTGCCGTGTCTTTGAGCAGATCCCGGCTTCTCTGGGCCTTCAGGAATTTTTTTTACTGGAGGCTGGTAAGTAGCCTTGGTACACGCTCTCTGTTTGTCGGACTGAATTATCCGATTAACCAGGCGATAACCGATGGCAAGGATCATGATGGCAGCGCGGTTTCGTTCATCAGGCAAAACTGTGTCTACACAGCGTACCATGCGTCTCTGCATGCACCATATCCTGATATGTGCCGCCACGCTCTGCAGCCCAAAGTAGGAGAGAAGGTCGCAAGTATCAGACTTCGACCTGCTAGCTAGAGTTTCCCCCGTCAGGTACCCATCTGGTCCAAGCCGTCAGCCAATCTCCACAGCTTAATAAATAGTAACGTCTAACTGAGCCGGTTAGTTAGATGCGTACACTTGGTGTAGTAGGATCTTTATTTAGTTTGATGCATACACTTGTTCTTTTTGGTAGCCCTTTTGTAATGATGGCTGCTGTTTGGTTTGGAAGAGAGAGTTGCGTCTTCACTCTTCTGGCCTACTTACTGCTTCTGTTGCACCCCCAGCCTTGGTTGCTGCTGTTGTTGTTTTCAATGTACAATCAGTAGTATATTTCGTCTATTGGTTGAATAAATGTGTTGTTTTGGAAGTCGTTGCACGGTTCGATCCTTTAGTGCCCCGTACCGTACGTAGCTCATACTATTTTTCGTACGGAACACATTTTCCACTTGTTGATAACATGCAGCCCATTGATGAAGGCCCAATAGAGAAGCCCATAATTAACTGGAAGGGAGGCTCTCACACGAATCCGGCCCAGGTACATGCTCATGGTACCCTAAACATAAATAAGTAAATAAACAAATAAAGCTAAATGCTCATGCACCAGTTCTTTGGGAAAATAGGTAGCCCAGTATTTCTTTTTGAAGAATACCCAAGCTAGGCCTATTTGTTTTCTCAGAATTACTGGGCTGCAAATCTTTCAAGACGAGGAGGGATGCATTCCGTCCTGGCCAAAGAGTATGGTCAATATCTGTTAAAAGTAATATCAAAGGGTTGAAAATTCCAAAAAATATAGCAAATGGGATATTAGTTTTTTTGAATTTTGTTCTTCACTGATATCTTATACGTATTTCATTGGATTTAACATGACATAGTACTAATTTATTTTTAAATTTGTTTTAGTATGGCTATTAATTTTTGGATTAAGAATGTTTCGTTCCCGAGCAAAAATTTGTGAATTTTCAAAATTTACCACATATTTAGTTAATTTTTTGACCACAATGCTGACGAGGAAAATGGCCGGCAATTCTAAAAATGGAAAACGGGCTGCAATAAATTCCATATGAATTAGAAAATGAGTGAAAATTATAAAAAATAATAGCAAATGGGTTGTACATGCCACAAATTTCGAGGCTGACTTCTTTACGCAAGGCTTTGTCAGTGAACACACGATTCTAGCAGCAGTGACTGTTGGATGTCCATCCAACGGCCGACGTGCTTCTTCAATCTCTGATCTTCCTGCTCCAGCCGCCTAAACTAGCGCCATGGACTGCTCGCCCTCCTCTTGTGGCTCATCGTGATACCGCTGCAGCTTCCCCGCCCACCCTACTCCCTCCATCGGCCCGGCAAAGACGCAATCAACTGCCTCCTTATTACGTGAAAAATGATTCCTCCCACCGACATCCGGGACGCACCGGTTGGGAGGCTGACACACAGGGCCTACTACGTTGACGCTGCACGAGGCTTGTCAACTTAGTCAACAAACGATTCTAGCAGCAGAATCGTTGGATTTGAATCGAGCGGTCCTGATGCATCTTCAATCGCTGCTCTTCTTGCACCACCGCCCAAACCAGCGCCGGGAGACCGCTGCCTCGCCTCCGGTGGCGGATGTGCTGCCGTTGAGGCCTCATCGCCCCTACTACTCCCACCGCTAGCCAGGCCCTGCGGCGACAGCAGCCTCACACCGTAGCCGAACCAGTGAAACCTCATACTCCTCTACGCGTGGGCACCCACTGCCGCGTCTTCCCCGGCTCCGCGTCGTCGCCTTCCTAGGCCTCACCGTCGTCCACCTCTTTGGTGCTCTCGGCGCGGCGTGGTCAATGTGTTCAACGACATTCCATCGGAAGAGTACTATACGTGGAGAGGCTGACAGCTGGGTCCACGGCCACAGCCCAGTTTTTTTGTGATTTGCCAAGTAAGTCTCTTTGTCAGGCCTGTTGGGCTGCAAATCTTTCAAGACAAGGAGAGCTTTCATTCGGTTGGCCGAGAAAATGGCCCATCAGTAATGAGAAATGGGTTGTACATTTTTAAAACACATCAAACCGGCAATTAGTTTCAAATATCTTTTTTTCATTTCGAGATTTTAAATTAAATTAATTTTTATGCATGGAGAATTTGTTGGATTTTATATTGATATACATTTATTTTTAAAATCAGTTTGAATGTGAGTCAAAATTTCGGGATTAAAAACAGTTCGGACCGCACCGAAATATGCAAAATTTCGTATAATTTTTTAACCATGGCCACAGTATGGGCTGTAATGCTAACAAAAAGAATATGGGCTCCAAAAAAACCTTAAGAATTAGCAAATGGGTTGTAAATTATTAGAAATAATGGCTGATAGGCTGTATGTTGTTTTCCACATATTTGGGGCTTTCCTAAAAAAAGGTTGACGCACAAGCAGTGACTGTTGGATGTCCATCCAACGGCCGTCGTGCTTCTTCAATCTCTGCTCTTCCTGCTCCAGCCGCTCAAACAAGCGCCGGCGGGACTGCTGCTCCCTCCTCCTCACAGCTGTCTTGCCGCAAGACAGCCTCGCCGCCCCACCGTACTCCCATCACTGGCCTAGCCATCCCTCTACTCACTCACACCTGCTGTTATTCTCCGGCGACGGCAGACGAACCAGTAAACCCTCGTACAGTCGTACTCCCCTCCGCGTGGGAAACAACTGTCAAGTCTTCCATGCCTCCGTGTCGTTCCCTTCCTAGGCCTCGCCATCGTCCACCGCCCTTGTGCTCTTGGTGCGGCCTGGTCAACGTGGTCAACGACCGACATGCATCTGAAGTGGACTATACGTGGTGAGGCCAACAGCTGGGTCCATGGCCGCACGCAAGGAAATGCCTCCTTATTACGCGCAAAATAATGATTCCTCCAGCTGACATCAGGGACCCATCGAAAGGGCCTATGTATTTCATGAAAAAAACGTTACCACCGCTGACAGCTCGGACCCATCAGCTATATCTTCGCACGCAAGGAAGTGCCTTCTTATTACGCACAAAAAAATGAATACTCCCCTGTTAGCTGGGACCCAGTATAGTGGCAGGCTGACTTGTGGGCCTACTAAGTTGACGGGGACGGAGGGCTTTGTCAACTTAGTCAATATGCATGATTCTAGCTCCAGTGACCATACGATGTCCATCCAACGGCCGTAGTGCTTCTTCAACCTCTGGTCTTCTTGCTCCAGCCACCCAAACCACCGCCAGTCGTCCTCGTGCTCCTGCCTCCCGTGGCCGGCTGCGATGCGGCGGAGGCCTCACCGCCCCCTACTACTCCCACCACTGGCCAGGCCATCCCTCTACTCACCCACACCCCCTGTTATTCTGCAGCGACGGCAGCCTCACACCGCAGCGAACCAGTGAACCCTCGTACTCCTCTATGCGTGGGCATCCACTGCCGCGTCTTCCCGGGCTCCGCGTCGTCCCCTTCCTAGGCCTCGCCGTCGTCCACCGCCCTGGTGTTCTCGGCGCGGCGTGGCCAACGTGGTCAAGGAATGCCTTCCCTCGGACGTGGACTGTACATGGAGAGGCTGACAGCTGGGTCCATGGCCGCAGCAAGGAAGTGCCTCCTTATTACGCGCAAAATAATTATTCCTCCACCTGACAGCAGGGACCCACCGGACGGGCCACCATATTTCGCAAAACAACGTTTCCCCCCTGACTGCTGGGACCCACCAGCTACACCTTCGCACGCAAGGAAGTGCGTCCGGGCAAAAAAAACGATTTTCCCCTCTGACTGCTGGGACCCACCAGCTACATCTTCGCACGCAAGGAAGTGCGTCCGGGCAAAAAAAACCCAAAACGATTCGCCCCAGTGCTAGGACCCACCATTACATCTTCGCAGTAAGGAAGTGCTCGATACCGGGACCCACCTGGTCAAATCGTACGTAGCGTTGTCATTCTGGTCGCGAACATGTAAGTATATATATACTGGTGGATGTAGAGGCGCGCACGTGTCATAGTACAGGCGCGCACGTAGCATGTACACGTACGTACAACGGCGAGGGTGCAAGAAAGAAAATACGGCCACGTACGTACATACGGGCAGGGTCTCGAACGCCTACTCGCGCATATGTACATGGCTGGGTCGGAACAGAGAAACAGCGTCGTCGTCGTGTTCATGGGGAGGCAACGGAATGCGTCGTGTTCATGGGGAGGCAACGGAATGCGTCGTGTTCAGCGGGAGGCAACAAAACGCGTGGGAGCCAACCGGCTGGGTCGGAACGGATTGCGTGGTCGTGTTCATCAGGAGGGCTTGGACGGAACAGGCGATGGAAACGAGGCCTGGCATACCGCACAACAGAGGAAACGGCCTTGTGTTTGACCGACCACGTTCGAAACGGGATCCTGTTCATCAGGAGGGGTCCGGCGTACCGAAATCCGGAGGAAACGAACCTCCTACGGTCGAAACGGGGGTCCTGTTGATCAGGAGGGGTGTGTCGTATCGCAAAACGGAGGAAACGGGCCTCCTACGGTCGAAACGGGGGTCCTGTTGATCGGGAGGGTTGTGGCGTACCGCAAAACGGATGAAACAGACTTGTGTTGGAGCGCTACTGTCGAAACGGAGGTCCTGTTCATCGGGAGGGGTGTGGCGTACCGCAAAACGGGACTCCACGAGATACTGTTCATCTCCACCGTCGACCTCCTCCAGCCTCCACGGGCTCCTGTTCATCCAGCCTCCACCGCGCGCTACTCCACCGGCTACTGTTCAACCACCCCTCCACGGGCACCCCTCCACCGTCTATTGTTCATCCAGCCCTCCACACCACGGGGTCCTGTTCAACCACCCCTCCACGGCCACCCCTCCACCGTCTACTGTTCATCTAGCCCTCCACACCATGGGTTCCTGTTCATCCAGAGGCAACGCCACCGCTCACTGTTCATCCAACCCCCGCAACGCTCATCGCTCATCCAATCGATCGCGATCAGTTAGCAGCGATGGCGAAGGAATCGCCGATCGGCTTCGCTAACAGCCATCGATAGATCGCCGGGTTCAAGAACGCGTAGCCTACAAAGGCAATCGCCGGGTTCGATTAGAGCCCAACGCCTCGCCGGGTTCGATTAGAGCAACGCCTCGCACACATGCGTGTCGTCACGAGAAAGCAGCGCATCGCTTCGCCCCCGACCTCCCACCGTAACCGGCAACTCCCGAAATTTTCCTCCCCTCGCTTCTACCATGGTTTTTCCGTCATGGACGGCCCAAAGAATGTCATGCAGCTACGTCTCCGGCCCCGCCAGGACGAAAAGCCCATTTTCTGTCATGATTTTTTGTCATAGAAGTAGGAGCCCACCACATCTATGATGATACCGGGTTTTGTCACAATTATCATCATAGAAGTGTCATATGTATGACAGGAAAAAAATTCGTTCGGCCCAAAATGTCACGGATGTGTCTTTTTTTGTAGTGACAACCCATACTGCATCATTTCCTTGGTGAGTTCTTGGTACGCCTGTGATGAAATCCATGCAGATATCATCCCACTTCCATTGTGAAACGGGTAGGGGTTGAAGAAGTCTGGCGGGGTTCTGGTGCTCCGCCTTCATTGTTGCATATATCGCAGCAAGCGACAAAGTATGCGATGTCTTTCTTCATTCCATCCCACCAAAATATTTGTCGAAGGTCTTCGTACAATTTGGTACCTCCTGAGTGAATCGAGTACAAAGATTATTACGCTTCTGCCAAGATTTTCTTTCTCAGGTCTGCTTGCTCAGGTACGCTAATCCGTCCTTGAAACCTTATAGTACCTTGCTTATCCTTAGAGAAATCATGGGTCTTGCCTTCTTGCATAGGCGTGACATGGTTTTGCAGGACTGGGTCATCTTGCTGGGCCATGCGGATCTCATCCTCGAGAGTAGGAGTGACTTCCAATATATTGGCAAGGCCCGCATCAACAATAACCAAATTAAGCTGAGCGATCTCTTCTTAGAGTTCGGGAGGCAAGGACTCTATCAGGGCATCCAAGCTGGCAGGCTTGCGGCTGAGAGCATCGGCCACAACATTGGCCTTACCAGGGTGGTAGTTGATTCCAATATCATAATCCTTGACCAACTCGAGCCATCTTCCCTGTCGAAGGTTTAAGTCCAGTTGAGTGAATATATACTTGAGAATCTTGTGGTTGGTAAATATCTGACATCTTTTGCCAATGAGGTATTGTTTCAAATTTTTAAAGCATGAACAACGACGGCCAACTCCAAATCATGTGTTGGATAGTTCCCTTCGTGAGGTCGTAGATGTCGAGATGCGTATGCTACAACCTTGCCATCTTGCATGAGTATACATCCAATACCTATCCTACATGTGTCACAGTATACATCAAAGCAGTGGTAGATATCTAGAAGGGTCAACACAGGTGTTGTTGTCAATCTGGTCTTCAGCTCATTAAAGCTCTTCTCACAGTCCTCGGTCCATTCAAACTTCTTATCTTTCTTGAGGAGCTTTGTCATAGTCTTGGCAATCTTAGAGAAACCTTCGATGAAGTGGCGGTAATATCCGGCTAATCCAAGGAAACTCCGGATCTCAGATACTGTCGTGTGTGCCGTCCAATCAATCACGTCCTTCACCTTGCTTGGATCTATGGCTATGCCTTTTGCTGAAAGAACATGCCCCAAAAATCTGACTTTCTTGAGCCAAAACTCACATTTGCTGAATTTCACATATAGCTGATGGTCAAGGAGTCTTTGTAAGACTGCTCTGAGATGTTCCTTGTGCTCTTCTTCACCTTTTGAGAATATAAGGATGTCATCGATGAAGACCACCACAAACTTATCCAAGAAATCCATGAATACCTTATTCATCATATGCATGAAGAAAGCAGGGGCATTGGTGAGGCTGAAAGACATGATTGTATATTCATAAAGACCGTATCGACTAGTGAACGCAGTCTTAGGAATATCTTCCTTCTTAATTTTGAGCTGGTGGTATCCGGCCCTCAAATCAATTTTTGAGAATACTTTCGCCCCACTGATTTGATCGAACTAATCATCAATCCTTGGTGCTGGATATTTGCTCTTAATGGTGACATCATTCAACTGCCGATAATCCACACACATCTGAAGACTACCGTCTTTCTTGTCCACGAATATTGCGGGTGATCCCCATGGTGAAGAGCTTGGACGGATATATCCTTTCTGAAGCATCTCATCCAGTTTTTTCTTTAGTTCCACCAATTCCGAGGAAGGCATCTGATAATACTTCTTGTATAACAGTGCGGTCCCGGGCACAAGGTCAATTGCAAACTCAAGCTCTCGGTCTGGCGGCATTCCTGGTAATTCCTCGGAGAATACATCTGGAAACTCACTAACCACATGAATTAATTCCAATTCTTCAGCTCCAGCGGTGAAGACCATTTGTTTCTTGGGTATGCTCCTGCGGGCATAGAAGTTTGTAGTTCGACCTTCCTGACTTGTCAAGGTGACTTCTCTGGTCGCACAATTGATGCTTACTTGATATTGGGTCAACCAGTTCATTCCCAAAATAATATCCAACTTGGTAGACTCGATGACTATCAAAGAAGTTGGGAAGCTGACTCCCTTGATATCAATTTCCAAATTATGGCAGACCAAATTGCTTCTAAGCACGGATCCCTGGGATTGTACCATCATACTTCTCCCAAAATCAAACAAGGAAATTTGTTTTGGGCAACAAAACTCCGCGAAATAAAAGAGTAGGAAGCCCAGAGTCAAATAAAATTATTGTAGGTATGCTATTAACAGGAAACATACCAATGACGACTTCCGGGTCCACTTGGGCTTCGTCTGCGGAGAGGTGGTGAACTTGCCCTTGGATGGTCCTCTGGACAGGATATGGCCCCATGTGGTCGACTTGCGGCCTGAATGGGGCATTTGGCTTGCCATTCTTGGGGCACTGTCTGGCATAATGTCCAGTTTGCCCACAATTGAAGCATGAATTGTTGCGCTAACATTCTTCGCGCACCGGGCTGGTCACGACATTCTTGACCTGAGTAGTGGTCTTGTTCACGTTCTGCTGCCAATTGGGTTTGTACTCAACCTGAGTCTGCTGCCAAGTACGAGCCTTCTGCACTGATTGTCCATCCTTCTTAGGCTCGAATTTGCGCTTGTGATAATTATTAGCAAGCTTATTGTCGTGCACGAGCTTGTGTTCTCTTTCTGCAATGAGGGCTTTGTTACCAGAGTCTCGAAATCCGGAAAGTCGAGCATACTGAGAGTGCATCTGAGGTGTTGATTCAGACCTCCAAGAAACATGTCGATCTTCCTTTCTTCTGTGGCCACATCATAGAGAGAATAACGGGCCAAATGGTTGAACTTATGCCGGTACTCACTTATTGATAGGCTTCCTTGGGTGAAAGCAAGGAATTCACGCTGCTAGACCTTCATAGTACCAGCGGGGATATGGTACTTGCGAAAATGATCCTTGAATTTAGTCCAAGTAATTTCTTCGTCCGCATGCCACATAGCTTTAGCATTATCCACCATAGAGCGGCAGCTCCCTCGAGATAGTGTGTAGCGAACGGAACCTTATTAGCTTCTTCAGTGTGAGCAATCTCAAGCTTTTTCCCAATAGTCCTTAACCAATCATCGGCTTCCAAAGGATCAATAACTTGAATGAAAGTGGGAGGCTTAGTCCTCTGAAAATCTGACAGCTTGGAGTGGCACACTTTTCAACAGCTCAATCAGATCATTGTTCCTTCTTTCTTCAAACATGCGCATAATTTGTTTAGTGGACGGCGGATGTGGCGGTGGAGGTGGTGGTGGAGAATATGGCTCGGGGGAATGTCCTGCCTGTCTTGATGAGCAACGAACAGGGACATCCTCACAAGCGTGGCTGCTGTTGCCTCCCCGCGTCATCCTATTGTTTGGTTTTTCCAATATAAAGCAACCGAGATGAGCAACATCCAAAAATGGGAAGAAAAGCCAGCGACAAACCCGGAAGAAAACAGCGAAAACCAAGGCAAATAATAAAAAGTTTGCTAGCCTCATACAACCAAGGAAGGCCTTTTAGATTATTAATATTCTGACTCATACATGAAAAGTAAACATCGTGATGGGTTCGACTACCCTCATACATGAAACTAAGCATCATGACACGTACGACTACATCCGTACATCAACCTCATGATGGTTGTGGATACTCTAACGATCTAGTGCTCTGCTCGTGCTGCGGGCTCCTCTCCTGAGCCGGACTCAGATCCTGAGCTGATAGTGGAAACCTCCGGGTTAAAAATGACATGTCGGTGCTGCCTCGAGGTCTCTCCCTCAGGGGAAGGTGAGGGTGAGACTGGAGGATAGGGGCTGCAGGAGTAGCAACAAGGGAAGCCCACGCAGCTAGGGCACTGCAAGGAGTCACTGCCAAAGGGTTCTTGGCACCCTGAGTGGTCACCAGAGTAGCAGGGGAAGCAGAGGCTGGAGGAACGAACGGGGTAAATCCGACAGTAGGTGGAGGGTTCCTATTCCGAGCAGAAGCAAGAGCTTTACGGGCTCGAGTTAACTCCCGGGCCAACTCATAGATCAAGATATAACTGGCAGTGATATAGCGAGAAAGGTGGCTAGAAGGACGATCACACGACAGATCAATAAAAGGGAAGATGATATGCCCGTTCTCGTGTAGAGACGGGTCGAAGTAGAAACCTGGATGGGCCTGCATGCGAACCTCGTTGTAGCGCAGGTCTACAAGAGCCTCGAGTGTAGCAAACTTGATGGCCTGAGACAGTGTTGAAGTGAAACAACCCTTAGAGGAATGAGTGTAAGCGCTGCAAGGGGAACTGTGGTGTAAAGTGACCTCCCCGTAATACTCATACAGTGAGACGGCCAGATGCTCTCGATACACCTGGTACACTGGGTCAGCACCCTCTAGGTAGAGTCAACGCCACACGTTCTGAAGCAGATGCGGTGAGCTATACAGTGCAGGCTCGGACTGGTACAGGAGTGGGACAGGAGCCATCTACACTCAAAATCATTAGACGGTTAGCAATAACAATAATTAAAATGCATGCAATGCAGCAACCAATTTCTATTACTACCGGCACTCAAACTAAACTAGCTACCGTTCAACTAGCGCACCGACGGTCCAGCGTGTCCTACAGTTAATGCGGCTCTAATACCAAGCGTTGTGGCACCCGACTCAGAGCAACCGGTTTGTCTTGCATTGCCAGCCTAGAGATCAAGTCTTCTGGAAACACACAACAACTTGGTACAGAAAACAACCGCTTTACAGATGCTAGCGGAAACATAGGTTCGATATTACATCAAGTAGCGAGGCCAAGAGGCACACACGGTGCGGCTGAACAATATGTACATTATTTAATGAACATGAAGGGGGCTCGATCATGATAACTACGCGGCAGCGGAACGACGACGAAGTGGAACTCCATAGCACAGGGACACCGATGTCGACACGATCTAGACAAGGGAAGCATCCGGTAAGACTTTCCTGAAAGCTAGCATGACAAGCCAGGTCAGTACATTGAATGTACTTGCAAGCTCACAACAAGCATAAGCATAATGGCATACAATATCATGACAATTAAGCAAGTTAAATCCAATGCAACAACATACTACTTGTGCAGTGAATCAAACATGTGCACTGAGTCCCGTGGACTCTCTTACCAGACGGGTTACCTCATAACCAAAACGGTGATCATACCCGGATCACAAATGAAACCAACACTTTGGTTCCCACAAAGATCATCTCACGATCTCACAAATCTCATCACTTACCCAGTGCCAAGCATATAAATTAAGTGTGCAAGATTACTTAATCATGTTGATCCATGGTGTGACTTACTTACGATCTATGCCCGTAACCGAGGACGCGGCTATCGATAGATTTAATAAACACTCTGCAGAGGTTAGCACAATGTACCCACACCATGGAATCCATGGCCTCGCACTCCTATTCGGGTGGACCAACGGCATTCCAACATAACTCTCACATTGCCAGGACACTCCCCCGGCCACTCCAACTAACTCCCCTCTAGAATAAGTCATGGGTGGACCCGTGTCTACCAAAGACATCAACGGCCACCGTCGTGGGAAAACTTAAACGGTCCCAAATGGGGACAAGGTACCATAACAACAAATGGGCACACAAGATTATGTCTGCTTACTGGGCCAGGGTACCGCACGCCCATAACCTTCCCTCGTTGGAGGTACCGACTAGAGGTATGACAATGGGCTGAATAACGGCCTTCCCATAAAGGCAAATGTGGTTACACTGGGAAAACTCGATTCTGTGGCACCATGACTCGATCAACATTTTAATTTGTTCAAGTTGAATTAACATCAAGTTTAGCTTGAAATGAAAATAACCCGAGTCACAATATGCCATGAACATGCAACTATCCGACATGCATCAAATTCACACATCACTAACACAAACATATCAACATCATCAAAGTTTTCTACTAGCACTAGTCATCATTAAGCTTCACTGGTTTTACTTCACTAGTTTTAACACTCACCATTTTAGTTATGCCATAATATATTAAAATCAATAACTCACATAAATAAAAGACTACCAATCATATCCAAAAGCATAACCACACAATAAAAACTACTTCTACTGCCTCATACTAGTCCATGTATTCAAATACTACTGTAACTAAGCATTTCAACCAGGACAAAGTAACTAGCATATGCAATATTCATTTAAATAATTAAATCCTAAGTCATATTGAAGTCGGAAAAATCATAAATATTGAAGTGACACCATGCAAATGTTGGTGTGGCTTGCCTTAGTGCAGTGTAGGTTCACACTCCTCCTGGTTATCTTCAAGACAAGCTTCTCCCTCTGAAAATATTTAAAAACAGCAAAAGAACATATCAAGAATCATTCTGAAATTCACCAGAAATTCTAGACAACAGAGAAAAATCCCCATTTTGTTGTGCTGCTAGAACTTACCAAAACAAACACAATGCAAAAAAGAATCATTTCATTTGGGCTTATGGTTTAAAATTTATGGCTGGTCAAAGTTTCTGGTCAAAATATTTGAATTAAATTCAAACAAAAAGAATTCCAGGGGGTGACGTCGAAAGCGTATTCTGCGAATATGCCTCCACTCATACCGCTTCAGGTGCGAGTGGAGAGGCTGACAGTGGGCCCCGCCCGTTAGGTATGGAGAGAGAGGGAAACAGAGGGGTGGCGGTGTTCTGCTGGAGCTCACGTCCGCGAGGAGGGATCGTCGGCCGATTTGAGAGGGATAGAAAGCTAGAGGGGATTGATACATCTCCGTCGTATCTACTTTTCCAAACACTTTTTCCCTTGTTTTGGACTCTAACTTGTATGATTTGAATGGAACTAACCCGGACTGACGCTGTTTTCAGCAGAATTGCCATGATGTTGTTTTATGTGCGAGAAAACAAAAGTTCTCGGAATGACCTGAAACTCCACGGGATGTCTTATAAAAATAATAAAAATCCTCACCAAAGATGAAGACCAGGGGCCCACACCTTGTCCACGAGAGTGGGGGCGCCTTGGGCGCGCCCCCCTACCTCGTGGGCCCCCTGGAGACCCTCCGACGCCAACTCCAACTCTATTTATTGGCTTTCAGGGAGAAAAAAATCAGAGAGAAAGTTTCATCGTGTTTTACGATACGGAGCCGCCGCCAAGCCCTAATATCTCTCGGGAGGGCTAATCTGGAGTCCGTTCGGGGCTCTGGAGAGGGGGATTCATCGTCGTCGTCATCATCAACCATCCTCCATCACCAATTTCATGATGCTCACCGCCGTGCGTGAGTAATTCCATCGTAGGCTTGCTGGACGGTGATGGGTTGGATGTGATTTATCATGTAATCGAGTTAGTTTTGTTAGGGTTTGATCCCTAGTATCCACTATGTTCCGAGATTGATGTTGCTATGACTTTGCTATGCTTAATGCTTGTCACTAGGGCCCGGGTGCCATGATTTCAGATCTGAACCTATTATGTTTTCATGAATATATGTGTGTTCTTGATCCTATCTTGCATGTCTATAGTCACTTATTATGTGTTATGATCCGACAACCCCGAAGTGACAATAATCGGGATACTTCTCGGTGATGACCATAGTTTGAGGAGTTCATGTATTCACTATGTGCTAATGCTTTGTTCCGGTTCTCTATTAAAAGGAGGCCTTAATATACCTTAGTTTCCAATAGGACCCCGCTGCCACGGGAGGGTAGGACAAAAGATGCCATGCAAGTTCTTTTCCATAAGCACGTATGACTATATTCGGAATACATGCCAAAATTACATTGATGAATTGGAGCTAGTTCTGTGTCACCCTATGTTATGACCGTTACATGACGAACCACATCCGGCATAATTATCCATCACTGATCCGGCGCCTACGAGTTTTCCATATACTGGTTCTCGCTTATATACTTTTCTGTTCCTGCTGTTACAATCACTACAAAAATACAAAAAACATTACTTTTGATGTCTTTACTTTTGTTACCGTTACCACCACTATCATATTACTTTGCTACTAAACACTTTTGTTTCCAGGTGTGGTTGAATTGACAACTCAGCTGCCAATACTTGAGAATATTCTTTGGCTCCCCTTGTGTCGAATCAATAAATTTGGGTTGAATACTCTACCCTCGAAAACTGTTGCGATCCCCTATACTTGTGGGTTATCAAGACCTTTTTCAAGCGTTGTTGCCGGGGAGCATAGCTCTATTCTTTGAGTCACTTGGGATTTATATCTGCTGGACACTATGAAGAACTTGAAAGACGCTAAGGCAACAATTTATCCCTCAACTACGAGGGGAGGTAAGGAACTGCCATCTAGCTCTGCACTTGATTCACCTTCTGTTATGAGTAAGCTAGCGACACCTAAACCTACTTCTGCTATTCGTTCCGATACGTCGCATGTTATTGATGATGCCACTTCTGCTATGCATGATACTTATTATGAAACTGCTTCTATGCTTGATACTACTGTGCCCCTTGGTGAATTTCTAGATGAACAAATTTCTAGGTCTAGAGAAAGAGAAAATATTGAAACTGAATACAATGATGAAAGTGATGATAAAAATATGCCTGCTATTCCTGAGGGTTATCTTTTTGATGTCGAATCTTCTGCAGCTAAGGATAGATATGAACTTAAGAGGCTGCTAGTTAAGGATGAGACCTGACCCTGCTTTTGCTACTTCACCTATCTGTGTTCCTGATAAGGATTATGAATTCTCTGTTGATCCTGATATAATTACTTTTGTTGAACCTGATCCTTTTTATGGCTATGAATATGAAACTGTTGTGGCACATCTTACTAAGTTAAATGATATAGCTGCCCTGTTTACTAATGATGAGAGATCGCGCTACTTTTATATACTCAAAATATTTCCATTCTCATTAAAGGGTGATGCTAAGATATGGTTTAATTCTCTTGATCCTGGTTGTGTGCGTAGTCCCCAGGATATGATTTATTACTTCTCTGCTAAATATTTCCCTGCTCATAAGAAACAAGCTACTTTGAGGGATATATATAATTTTGTGCAAATTGAAGAAGAGAGTCTCCCACAAGCTTGGGGGAGGATTCTCAAGTTACTTAATGCTTTGCCTGATCATCCTCTTAAGAAACCTGAAATACTTGATATCTTTTATAATGGACTAACCGATGCTTCCAGAGATTACATGGATAGTTGTGCTGGTTCTCTTTTCTGGGAAAGAACACCGGATGAAGCTGAAACTCTATTGAATAATATGTTGACAAATGAAAATAATTGGGCACCTCCTGAGCCAACTCCCGAGCCAGCTCCTGAGCCAATTCGAGCCTATTCCTAAACCAACTCAAGAAGAGAGGTGTTCTATTTCTCGATCCGAAGATATGCAAGAGGCAAAGAAATCTATGAAATAAAAAGGTATTAAAGCTGAAGATGTTAAGAATTTACCTCCTATTGAAGAAATATATGGTCTTAATTTACCACCTGTTGAAGAAGTATATGATCTCAATTCCTTATTCACTGAAGAAACTCCTAATCCCGATATCCCGACACAGGCAGTAAAGGTAAATTCTCTCTATAGATATGATAAAGCTGAAGTACCTCCTACTAAAATTGCTAGTCAGTGCTTGGATGAGTTTGATAACTTTATGTTTAAGCAAGATGACTTTAATGCTTATTTTGGTAGACAATTAAAACAGAATACCTTTATGATTAAATGCTTGAGTGATTATATGGCTAATATTAGAGGTGAACTTAAACTTGTTAGCAAACATGCTTCTATGGTTACCACTCAAGTTGAACAAGTACTTAAAGCTCGTAAAGAAGTGCTTGATGAAATGAATAGTAAGAAAAATGATTATGTTGTTAGAGTGGCTACTAGAACTGGTAGAATGACTCAGAACCTTTGTATCCTCTGGCCACCCTAAGAGAATCGAGCAAGATTCTCAGAGAAATAATATTGATGTACCTAGTTCTTCTAAAAGGAAGAAAAAGAAAAATGATAGGACTTTGCAAACTTCTAGTGAACCTATTGCTGAATCACCTGATAATCCAAATGATATCTCCATGTCTGATGCTGAAACACAAACTGGTAATGAACATGAACCTAGTGGAAATGTAAATGATAATGTTCATGATGATGCTCAACCTAGTAATGATAATGATGTAGAAGTTGAACCTGCTGTTGATCTTGATAACCCACAATTAAAGAATCAATGTTATGATAAAAGAGACTTGTTGCTAGGAAACAAGGTAAAGAAAGGGAACCATGGGTTCAGAAACCCATGCCTTTTCCTCCCAAACCATCTAAGAAAAAGGATGATGAGGATTTTGAGCGCTTTGCTGAAATGATTAGACCTATCTTTTTGGGTATGCGATTGACTGATATGCTCAAAATGAATCCTTATGCTAAATATATGAAAGATATTGTTACAAATAAAAGAAAGATAGCGGAAGCTGAAATTTCCACCATGCTTGCTAATTATACTTTTAAGGGTGGAATACCAAAGAAACTTGGAGATACAGGAGTACCTACTATACCATGCTCCATTAAGAGAAATTATGTTAAAACTGCTTTATGTGATCTTGGAGCCGGTGTTAGTGTTATGCCTCTCTCTTTATATCATAGACTTGACTTGAATAAGTTGACACCTACTGAAATATCTTTGCAAATGGCTGATAAATCAAGTGCTATACCTGTCGGTATTTGTGAGGATGTGCCTGTTGTGGTTGCAAACGTTACTATTTTAACGGACTTTGTTATTCTTGATATTCCCGAGGATGATAGTATGTCTATTATTCTTGGGAGACCTTTCCTTAATACTGCAGGGGCTGTTATTGATTGCAACAAAGGCAATGTCACCTTTCATGTTAATGGTAATGAGCATACGGTACACTTTCCGAGGAAACAACCTCAAGTTCATAGTATCAACTCTATTGGAAAAATTCCATCGATTATATTTGGAGGTTTTGAATTTCCTCTCCCTACTGTCAAGAAGAAATATGATATACTTATTATTGGGGATGTCCATATCCCGGTTGAGGTAACATAGTGTTATTCGAAATTTCTCCGGTTCCATGATTATCGGAATGAGTTTGTTAACAAGACTTGATCAACCTTGTTAGTGGATTCTTTTTGATGAGCATGAGATGGATGAAACTAGAAGCACAACCTTCTGTACCCTCTTTATATTTTCCGTTCCTTAGTAGAAATAAAGCAAAAATAGTATTTTTTCTGTCTGTTTCCTGATTTATCCGTGCAATATAAAATTACCCCGAAAATAAAAGACCTCAGAATGCCATGCCAATTTAATATGATTTTTTCGGGAACATTTGAGGATTTTTAGTGCAAAAATTACCGCGGAGGGAGCTGCCACCTGGCCACGAGGGTGGAGGGCGCGCCCTACCACCCTGGGCGCGCCCCCTGCCACCCTGGGCGCGCCCCCTGCCTCGTGGCCCACGGTGGCCCTCCTCCACTTATCCCTGCACCCATCTTTCCTCTGCCTCACACAAACCCGAAAAACCAAATCAAGCTCGTGTTCCAGCCACTTTTCCTGTGATTTTTGATCTCCTTGCTCAAAGCACCTCTCGCAAAACTGCTTGGGGAGATTGTTCCTTGGTATGTGACTCCTCCATTGGTCCAATTAGTTTTTGTTCTAGTGCTTTATTCATTGCAAATTTGTGTTGCATAGGTGACCATGTTCTTGAGCTTGCATGTCAAATTTATATGGTTCCAAGTAGTTCTAATGCTTGATATATGCTCTAGGCACTTGTATGAGTAGTTGCTATCAGTTTTATTGAAGTTGGTTCACTTTTTGTTTGAAGTTACTAAAAATTTCAGAATTATTTTTCAGAGAAAACAATATGCTTAGGAAGATGTTCCAAGGTGGTTCTTCAAGGAAGCAAGGTCCCAGGCTTGCAATGCGTGATGCTGACAAGGAACCACCAAGAGACGCTCTTCTGAGGCCCTGTGAATGCCTTCTGAAAATTTTATGGATCAAGCGGGAATTAAAGAAGAATTTAACGCATATTTGCGTACTGCCGGTCTTGAGGACTTTGAAGCTGACAAATGCCCCCAGTATCGTGACCTCACAAGTTCATTTGTGGGGAGGTTTGAGTTTTCATCTTCGCACGAGAGGAAGATATATTATTACCAGAGAGGAGCCAGATGAGTATGAGAGGAGAGCGGAGGCAGCTCGACGCCATGCTGCAGCTCAGGAGGCGATAGCCGCTGCATCGCAAAGATCTGACCCAGCTACACCTACGGGTATCAGCCAGGCTATCCCTGGCAATAGACCAACTTAGGCCAAAAGCCTAAGCTTGGGGGAGTACATATTTCCCACCGAAATTACATTCATGTTCACACACACTCATTGCTAGATGTTGGTGCTCATACTCTTTCACTATAATATCCATGCTAGTTTATTTTCCTCTTTCCTGCTTTCTTCTTGTGTGTTTAATAAACTTTAAGAAAAACCAAAAAAGTTAGTAGTAGTTTACTCTTCCTGTTGTAGTAGTAATAATTAAAAAGAAAACCCAAAAGTATTTCCCGTTCTTCTTTTGCTTGTTGGGAGCTTTCCCGTGTAAATAGTTTTATTTCTTTTCTTTTCTTTGGGGTCGATGAGAAGACCATGATTAAATTGTTCTAGTGGCTCTTATATGCATCATTGTTGATTTAACCAAGAGCACATGTTGCCTTGTCTTCTCTTGTTTATTGAATGCTCGCAGATTCCAGCTTAGTCCAATGCACGTGCACTCTTATTATTATTCACATCGTTCGGTCGTGCAAGTGAAAGGCAATTATGATGACATATATGATGGACTGACTGAGATGGAAAAGCTGGTATGAACTCGACCTCTTTTGTTTTTGTAAATATGATAAGCCCATCGTTCCTGATTCAGCTTATTATGAATAAACATGCTTGCAATGACAATTAGAGATCATAGTTGCTTGTGCCATGCTTGATTAGCTATGAGTTATAATGATTTACCTTGCGTGCCAACATGCTATTAAAATGGTTGTGATGTGGTATGATGGGTTGGTATCCTCCTTTGAATGATTTAAGTGACTTGACTTGGCACATGTTCACGCATGTAGTTGAAACAAATCAACATAGCCTTCATGATATTTATGTTCATGGTGGATTATATCCTACTCATGCTTGTATTCAATGTCTATTAATTTTAATGCATGTTCATGACTGTTGTCGCTCTCTAGTTGGTCGCTTCCTAGTCTTTTGCTAGCCTTCACTTGTACTAAGCGGGAATACTGCTTGTGCATCCAATCCCTTAAACCCCAAAGTTATTTCATTTGAGTCCACTATACCTTCCTATATGCGGTATCTACCTGCCGTTCCAAGTAAATTTGTATGTGCCAAACTCTAAACCTTCAAATAAACATTCTGTTTTGCATGCTCGAATAGCTCATGTATCAACTAGTGCTGCCCTTATCTTCCGTGTTAGGCGGGTTATTCTCAAGAGGAGTGGACTCCGCTCCTCACTCACGAGAAAATGGCTGGTCACCGGGATGCCCAAATTCCCATGCTTTATGCAAACTAAATCAAAATAATTGCAAACAAAACTCCCCACAGGACCCGTTGAATGTTGGAGGCACTCGTTGTTTCGAGCGAGCCATGGATTGATGCTTGTGGAGGAGGGGGAGTATAAACTTTACCATTCTGTTTGGGAACCGCCTATAATTTGTTTAGCATGGAAGATATCGTCATCTCTTAGTTGTTATGTTGACAATCAAAGTATGCCGCTCAAAATATAATTCATCTATATTTCAAAACCGAGCTCTGGCGCCTCTACAAATCCCTGCTTCCCTCTGCGAAGGGCCTATCTATTTACTTTTATGTTGAGTCATCACCCTCTTATTAAAAGCACTAGCTGGAGAGCACAGCTGTCATTTGCATTCATTATTGTTAATTTATATCGGGTATGACTATGATTGGATCTCTTTTACCATGAATTACAATGTCTAGTCAGTCCTTGATCTTTGAAGGTGCTCTGCATTTATGTTTTGCGGTCTCAGAAAGGGCTAGCGAGATACCATCTTGTTATATCATATTATGATTGTTTTGAGAAAATGTTGTCATCCGAGATTTATTATTATGGCTTGCTAGCTGATTATATTATTGATATGAGTAAACATGAGACCTGAGAATTATTGCAAATGTGGTTAGTTATAATATTTCTTTGAAAACTTGAATCTTTGGCTTGACATATTTACAACAACAAGAGCAAACAGAGTTTGTAAAAGTTTTTCTTTTTCTCTTTCAGTTTGTCAACTGAATTGCTTGAGGACAAACAAGGGTTTAAGCTTGGGGGAGTTGATACGTCTCCGTCGTATCTACTTTTCCAAACACTTTTGCCCTTGTTTAGGACTCTAACTTGTATGATTTGAATGGAACTAACCCGGACTGACGCTGTTTTCAGCAGAATTGCCATGATGTTGTTTTATGCGCAGAAAACAAAAGTTCTCGAAATGACCTGAAACTCCACGGGATGTATTATAAAAAATAATAAAAAATCCTCGCCAAAGATGAAGACCAGGGGCCCCCTGTCCACGAGGGTGGGGCGCCCCCCCTTGGGCGCGCCCCCTACCTCGTGGGCCCCCTGGAGACCCTCCGACGCCAACTCCAACTCTATTTATTGGCTTTCGGGGAGAAAAAAAATCAGAGATAAAGTTTCATCGTGTTTTACGATACGGAGCCACCGCCAAGCCCTAATTTCTCTCGGGAGGGCTGATCTGGGGTCCGTTCGGGGCTCTGGAGAGGGGGATTCATCGTCGTCGTCATCATCAACCATCCTCCATCACCAATTTCATGATGCTCACCGCCGTGCGTGAGTAATTCCATCGTAGGCTTGCTGGACGGTGATGGGTTGGATGTGATTTATCATGTAATCGAGTTAGTTTTGTTAGGGTTTGATCCCTAGTATCCACTATGTTCTGAGATTGATGTTGCTATGACTTTGCTATGCTTAATGCTTGTCACTAGGGCCCGAAAGTGCCATGATTTCAGATCTGAACCTATTATGTTTTCATGAATATATGTGTGTTCTTGATCCTATCTTGCAAGTCTATAGTCACCTATTATGTATTATGATCCGACAAGCCCGAAGTGACAATAATCGGGATACTTCTCGGTGATGAACATTGTTTGAGGTGTTCATGTATTCACTATGTGCTAATGCTTTGTTCCGGTTATGTATTAAAAGGAGGCCTTAATATCCCTTTGTTTCCAATAGGAACCCGCTGCCACGGGAGGGTAGGACAAAAGATGCCATGCAAGTTCTTTTCCATAAGCACGTATGACTATATTCGGAATACATGCCTACATTACATTGATGAATTGGAGCTAGTTCTGTGTCACCCTATGTTATGACCGTTACATGACGAACCACATCCGGCATAATTATCCATCCCTGATCCGGTGCCTACGAGTTTTCCATATACTGGTTCTCGCTTATTTACTTTTACGTTGTTGCTGTTACAATCACTACAAAAATACCAAAAACATTACTTTTGATGTCTTTACTGTTGTTACCGTTACCACCACTATCATATTACTTTGCTATTAAACACTTTGCTGCAAATACTAAGTTTCCAGGTGTGGTTGAATTGACAACTCAGCTGCCAATACTTGAGAATATTCTTTGGCTCCCCTTGTGTCGAATCAATAAATTTGGGTTGAATACTCTACCCTCGAAAACTGTTGCAATCCCCTATACTTGTGGGTTATCAGGGGTCACAGCGCACCTGCCTGTACCCGTGGCTCATCGAGAGGTGGCCGGAGCAGCTCAAAATCAACCTCTTGAGCGGCGGCTATGGTCGGGTCTTGCCGGAGTTGAAGAATACGGGGGAGGAAGGCGGTTCCACGGGCTCCAACTGGCTCAGCAGGCACCAGTGAAGCACGAGGGAGTAATCGAAGAAGTGGCACGAGCTCGAGAGGGGCTGGATGGGTGGGGGCAAGCAGAGGGGATCACCAGCGAGCTCGACCTTGAGCACGGCAGCTCGAGGCCTGCCCGGCCGGGCTGCGGCTCCTCTAATGCTTATGGTGGATGGCAGAGTGGATGAGTGATCTCGGAGAGGCCAGGGGCCTCGGTATTTATAGGCAAAGGGGGTGGGGGTTCGTGGCTCCACCAGAGCTCTCTGGAAGGTGGTGCACGATGACGAGAAGTGCCATGGAGGGGTGGAGAGGGCTCAATGATCACGCGGTGACTGTGGAGCTGACGGACGAGCACATGAACGTGGGCGTGGATGAAGATAGTGGCACGGGGTGCACTGTGGCTTTGGCCTCGTCGTGCCCGTGCTCACTTCAGCAGCTCCGGCATCGGCAAGCGCCAGGGAGAGGTCAAACGTCAAGAGTCGAGGCTGGTGGCGCGGTGCGATAGTTGGCGGCGAGCGCTGAGATGAGCAAGCGTTGAACAGAAGCACGGGTGCGATGCAGAGCGCGTCGAACGCGTGCCAGGGCCCGTGTCCTCGCGTGGTCACCACGCTAGCTCAGTCAAAACGATGCCCAAGCGATGCCAAACCATGTCCAATGTGTTGTCCGTGCAGTGTTTGGTCTATGTGAGGAGATGGCACACTGCCAGGCCGACCAGATTTAACTAGAGCTAAGGAGCAAGTTTCTGTTCAGAAACTTTGGCACTGTGTTTGGAGAGGTTCTAGAAGGAGTTTAGGGCTAATCTCTTGGGGTTAAGGTTTTCTTAGGAGAGTAATTAAGCTCAAGAAAAATCAGTCTCATTGGATAAAGGAATAATGTACTTGCTGTAGAAACAACATTTTGAGGCTAGAACAGAAATGATTTTATGTAGCAAAAATATTTCAAGTAAGTATGAAATATTTTTGCACAGGAAGGTGTGCCAAGGTTCAAAGAATATTTGGGAATTTTCTTAGATTTTTAGGAGTAATAAAAATGAGGGTTGCTTTGGAGCATATATTGCTGAAATGATTTTTAGAGAACAAAAAGAATAGTTTTCAATTATGAAAAATATTCCAAGGGCCATTTTAGGATTTTTCAAAGAGTAAATGATGGAATGGGTCACTTGGGTGAAAATCAAGGACATGCCCAAGTGTTTAAGTCCAAGTGATTTGATTCAAAAACTCCAAATTCAAAATCAGAGGCAAAGAAGTCCGGAAAAATAGAGAAGACAAAAACCAGGTTGTCACACTTCCCAGAAATACAAATCACACGAATCTTCCCTTTTCCACACAAATCAAATTGGAAGATCATCAACCAAACTATTAAAAAATCAGCAACTAAAAGCAGCAGAACAACACTTAAACATATTATTACCCCATGATTCGGGCATTTGTAGAAGACTCGGCCAGGGTTGAGGATTGTGGTTGAGACGCGATGGATGAATCTGCGTGATTTGTAGCAGTGGTACCACACGACGGCAGCGGGTTGCGATTAGCAACCGGCTGCGGTGCGTGTGCCGGCAGGGGTGTGATGAGACCCACAGGCGATGGTACGGGTGGCGACTTGTCGCATATCTAGTTGTTGCCTGCTGGAGAGCAAGTGTATAAGCAGCCAACGGACATGGTTGCTGCGGCCAGAGCTTCTGATGCTTGGCAAAGTAAGTAGAGAAGAGGAGAAGCAAACGTTGGATATGTCAGTTTCATTACTTGCAGAGTAGCATAGCACCATATATAGTCAAAGTCTAGGTTTGGATTCGAACCAGCTACAGGAGCACGTCTCTCTTTTTTCTAAAACTCAGCAATGTCTCTTTACTGGTACACTAGCTTGTTCTGTACGCCTTCTCAAGTCTTTGATTTTCTTTCTTTTTTTTGCGAGGAAGGAAGGAGGACAAAATTGAGAGTTCCTGGGACTCGAACCCAACATCTCTCGGTTGAAAACCAAGGGTGCTAGTCACTTATGTGGCGAACGTTCCCTGGGAGGAGGATGGCAGACAAATGCATTTTCCTCGCAGCTTTAGTTGCGACGCAAGATCAAACGGTCGTAGTTTCGTGGATGTTATTAGGCGAATGAGCCCAGTTTTTCTTTTCTTCCTATATATAAAAAGGTATGCTACTTGGTGCCGGCTTAGTCAACAAACGATTGTGCCAACCTTGACTGTTGGATTGACATTCAATGTCTACCATGTTTCTTCAGTCTCTTCTTCCTCCAGCCGCCAAAGCCAAACCAGCGCCAATGGGACCGCCTGCTCCCGTCTCCCACGCATCATGGCCACATCGCACCCTAAAACTCTGTGCATCTTCCCCGGCTCATGTTCGTTCCTATCCGAGGCCTCACCATCGTCCTCCACCTTGGTTCGCTCATCACGGCGCCGCCCTCCAGTGTTGTCAACATGGTCAACAACCGAGAGGAATAAGGAGATGATTGTACATGGTGAGGATGACAGTAGGGACCCAGCAGCGCGCGCAGTAATTTTTTTCGGGATGAAGAAGGGTATCAACTGGGTTGTGCGGGAGCTGTGGCCCATCTAGGCCAGGCTTTTATTTCATATGTTTACCACATGACCAACCCCGTTTTTTTTTCCTTTCTGAAAATGGCTAGCCCAACTATTTTGTTTTTTGCAGAATAACCAACGTAGGCCTACTTGCTTTTCTACGCCCTGTTGGGCCGGAAATCTTTCAAGACGAGGAGGGATGCATTCGGGCTTGCCCAAAAAATGCGCTATAAGTAGTAAGAAATGGGCTATAAGTAAAAAATAAATGGGTTGTAAAATAAAAAATACAACAAATAGGCAATTAGTTCCAAAATACTTTTTTCTTTCGGATTTTGATATTTTAAATTTCATTGTTTTTGTGCGGGTAAAATTTCATTGGATTTAGATTAAGGTATGTTTTGTTTTAAATTAATTTGAATCTGGTTAGAAATTTCGGGCTGGATGCTGTTTGGGACAGATTTGGAGGCCGACTTGTGGGTCTACTAGGTTGACGTACGAAAGGCTTTGTCAACTTAGTCCACAAACGATTATAGGAGCACTGATCGTTGGATGTTAATCCAACAGCCGTGCTGCTTCTTCAATATCTGATCTTCTTGCTCCAGCCGCCCAAACCAGGGCCGGTGGGACAGCCTGCTCCCGCCTCCCGTGGCCGGCTATGCTGCTGCATAGGCCGCATCGCCCCACCCAACTCCATCGCTGGCCAGACCATTCCTCTACTCACCCACACCTCCTGTTATAAGGGCCTTTGTATTTCGCGAAAAAACGTTCCCCCCACTGTCAGCTCGGACCCACCAGCTATATCTTCGCACGCAAGGAAGTGCCTCCTTATTACGCTAAAAAATGAATACTCCCCTGATACGTCTCCCACGTATCTATAATTTATGAAGTATTCATGCTATTATATTATCCATCTAGGATGTTTTATATGCATTTATAAGCTATTTTATATGATTTTTGGGACTAACCTATTAACCTAGAGCCCAGTGCCAGTTTTTGTTTTTTCCTTATTTTTGAGTTTTACAGAAAAGGAATACCAAACAGAGTCCAATTGACGTGCCAATTTTTGACGATTTTTTATGGACCAAAAGAAGACCCCAAAGCAAAAGAGTTGGGCCAGAAGAGTCCCGGGCTGCCCACGAGGGTGGGGGGTGCGCCCACCCCCTGGGCATGGGCCCCTGCCTCGTGGACAATCCGGAGACCCCCCCCCCCTGACGTGAGACTTACGCCAAAAAATCCTATAAATACTGAAACCTCCAAAAAACGGAATAGATCGGGAGTTCCGCCCTACAAGCCTCTGTAGCCACCAAAAACCAATCGGGACCCTGTTCCGGCACCCTGCCGGATGGGGGATCCCTCACCGGTGGCCATCTTCATCATCCCGGCGCTCTCCATGACAAGGAGGGAGTAGTTCACCCTCGGGGCTGAGGGTATGTACCAGTAGCTATGTGTTTGATCTCTCTCTCTCTCTCTCTCTCTCTCGTGTTCTTGATTCGGCATGATCTTGATGTATCGCGAGCTTTGCTATTATAGTTGGATCTTATGATGTTTCTCCCCCTCTACTCTCTTGTAATGGATTGAGTTTTCCCTTTGAAGTTATCTTATCGCATTGAGTCTTTAAGGATTTGAGAACACTTTATGTATGTATTGCATGTGTGCTTATCTGTGGTGACAATGGGATATCACGTGATTCACTTGATATATGTTTTGGTGATCAACTTGCGGGTTCCGCCCATGAACCTATGCATAGGGGTTGGCACACGTTTTCGTCTTGACTCTCCGGTAGAAACTTTGGGGAACTCTTTGAATTACTTTGTGTTGGTTTGAATAGATGAATCTGAGATTGTGTGATGCATATCGTATAATCATACCCACGGATACTTGAGGTGACATTGGAGTATCTAGGTGACATTAGGGTTCTGGTTGATATGTGTCTTAAGGTGTTATTCTAGTACGAACTCTTGAATAAGATCGATCCGAAAGAATAACTTTGAGGTGGTTTCGTACCCTACCATAATCTCTCCGTTTGTTCTCCTCTATTAGTGACTTTGGAGTGACTCTTTGTTGCATGTTGAGGGATAGTTATATGATCCAGTTATGTTATTATTGTTGAGAGAACTTGCACTAGTGAAAGTATGAACCCTAGGCCTTGTTTCTACACATTGCAATACCGTTTACGCTCACTTTTATCATTAGTTACCTTGTTGTTTTTATATTTTCATATTACAAAAACCTATATCTACCATCCCTATTGCACTTGTATCACCATCTCTACGCTGAACTAGTGCACCTATACAATTTACCATTGTATTGGGTGTGTTGGGGACACAAGAGACTCTTTGTTATTTGGTGCAGGGTTGTTTGAGAGATACCATCTTCAACCTACGCCTCCCACGGATTGATAAACCTTAGGTATCCACTTGAGGGAAATTTGCTACTGTCCTACAAACCTCTGCACTAGGAGGCCCAACAACGTCTACAAGAAGAAGGTTGTGTAGTAGACATCAAGCTCTTTTCTGGCGCCGTTGCCGGGGAGGTGAGTGCTTGAAGGTATATCTTTGGATCTTGCAATTGAATCTTTTTGTTTCGTGTTTTATCACTAGTTTAGTTTATAAAAGAAAACTACAAAAAAATGGAATTGAGGTCACCTCATATGCTTCATCTTTTTAATATCTTTCGTGAAAATGATGGGAAGGAAAATTGTGCTCAAGTACTAGAAGAAGAATTACATAGAATGCTTGGCATAAAATATGTGAATGATGAGCATGATTGCAATGTTATTAGTATGAATTCTTTGAATACCCATGATGCTAATGATATGCAAAGCCACAAGCTTGGGGATGCTATGTTTGATGAAGATGATATGTTTAGTCCCCCAAGAGTCGATGAGCAAATTTATTATGATGAAAGCATGCCTCCTATTTACGATGATTATTGTAATGACACGTATGCTATAAATAATACAGATAACCATGAAAATTGTCATCATGATTTTAATTTTCAATTGGATTATGCTTCACATGATAGTTATTTTGTTGAGTTTGCTCCCACTACTATTGATGAGAATAAATTTGCTTATGTGGAGAGTAGTAAAATTTCTATGCGAGTAGATAATGAAAAGAATGCTTTAGGTGCTGGTTATATTGTTGAATTCATTCATGATGCTACTGAAAATTATTATGAGGGAGGAATATATGCTTGTAGGAATTGCAATAATATCAAGTTTCCTCTCTATGTGCTTAAAGTTTTAAAGTTATGTTTGTTTTGCCTTTCTATGCTAGTTGATTATTGTTCCCATAAGTTGTTTGCTCACAAAATCCCTATGCATAGGAAGTGGGTTAGACTTAAATGTGCTAGTCATATTCTTCATGATGCTCTCTTTATGTTTCAATTCTTATCTTTTATGCGAGCATCATTGAAATCATCATGCCTAGCTAGGGGCGTTAAACGATAGCGCTTGTTGGGAGGCAACCCAATTTTATTTTTTTCCTTCCTTTTTGCTCCTGTTTAGCAATAAATAAATCATCTAGCCTCTGGTTAGATGTGGTTTTATGTTTTAATTAGTGTTTGTCCCAAGTAAGACCTATAGGATCTTCTTGGATGATAGTTATTTGATCTTGCTGAAAATTCCAGAAACTTTCTGTTCACGAAACAATTGTTTAAAATCACAAGAACGTGATAAAATACTGATTCCAATTGCAACATATCAATAATCAAATTATATAGGTCGCCCTATTTTTTTAGAATTTTTTGAGTTCCACAAGTTTGTGTTAGTTACAGATTACTACAGACTATTCTGTTTTTGACAGATTCTGTTTTTCGTGTGTTGTTTGCTTATTTTAATGAATCTATGGCTAGTAAAAGAGTTTATAAACCATAGAGAAGTTGGAATACAGTAGGTTTAACATCAATATAAATAAATAATGAGTTCATTACAGTACCTTGAAGTGGTGTTTTGTTTTCTTTCGCTAACGGAGCTCACGAGATTTTCTGTTAAGTTTTGTGTTGTGAAGTTTTCAAGTTTTGGGTAAAGATTCGATGGACTATGGAATAAGGAGTGGCAAGAGCCTAAGATTGGGGATTCCCAAGGCACCCCAAGTTAATATTCAAGGATGACCAAGAGCCTAAGCTTGGGGATGCCCCGGATGGCATCCCCTCTTTCGTCTTCGTTCATCGGTAACTTTACTTGGAGCTATATTTTTATTCACCACATGATATGTGTTTTGCTTGAAGCGTCATTTTATTTATTTTGTTAATAATGTTTTGCATCTCTAGTTTCAATAAAAATGTCAAGGATAGCCTTTACCATGCTTATTTTGCAAGTATACATGTTGCTGTTTCAAAATAGAAAGTTTAACGTTGTTGCAAAAATTCCCTAGGAAATTCAGAATATGATAAAATGTTGAAACTTTTTGCATAATAAGCTCTGATAAATTTTCTACAGTGTGGTAGAATTTCATAATGTTTGGAGTTAGGGAAGTATGATGAATCTTGCATTCTTTACAAACTGTACTGTTTTGGCAGATTGCTGTTATGTTTGCATTGTTTGCATATGTTTGCTTGTTTAATGATTCTATTTGAGGATAGGAGTATTAAATATGCAGAGACATTTAGTATGCAATTTTGAATAATAATTTTAGTGATTTGTTACCGTAGAAAATGATAAGGTTTTTGCATTGGTTTATACTAACTTATCTCACGAGTTCTTGTTGAGTTTGGTGTGGATGAAGCTTTCGAGATTTAGGAAACCATGATATGAGAGGAATTAAGGAGACACAAAAGCTCAAGCTTGGGGATGCCCAAGGCATCCCAAGAAAATATTTCAAGAAGTCTCAAGCATCTAAGCTTGGGGATGCCCCGGTAGGCATCCCACCTTTCTTCTTCATCAATTATCGGTTAGTATTGGTTGACCCTAAGTTTTTGCTTCTTCACATGATGAGTGCTATCCTTGAAATGTCGTTTTATTTTGTTTTGCTTGCTGCATGAATAAAATACCAAGATCTGGAATTCTTAAATGAGAGAGAGTCTTCACATAGCTACATAATTATTTAACTACTCATTGATCTTCACTTATATCTTTTTGGACTAGTTTGTCATTTACTCATGTGCTTCACTTATATCCTATGGGTAAATAGTTGAATGATTTGAATATCATAAATCTGAAATTATATATGTTTTCATATGCTTATCCCAAGGGGAGTAATGCCTTCACATATAAGAAGTAGAGGTGGTAAATTTTTTGAAGGTTAGCAAACATTGTATTGGTCACTTGAACAATTCATGAAAGAATATTGAAGGAAGAGAGATTTCCCATATAAATATACTATCTTGGACATCTTCTATGATTTTGAGCCCCATTCATTATTTTCAAACCTGAGAAAATTAGTTGAAGTTGGACAAGGAAGACAACATAATGAGTTATGCTTGGGTATATTTGTATAGAAGTTATATTGTTATGGATCCTCTAACATGTGGTGCTTGCTATTTAGAATCCTTTGCTAGCCAAAATATATGTACTAAGCGGGAATACTGCTTGTGCATCCAAATTCCTTGAACCAAGTTTCTTCCATGAGTGTCCACCATATCTACCTATAAGCGGTATTTATCTGTCGTTCCAAGTAAATTTGCATGTGCCAAACTCTAAACCTTCAAATAATAATCTGTTTTGTATGCCCGAATCGCTCATATAGCGACTAGGGGCTGTTAGTATCTTCCATGCAAGGTGGGTTATTCTAATGATGAGTGGACTCCGCTCATCATTCACGAGAAAATGGCTGGTAACTGGGATGCCCAGTCCTATGATCAAAAGATCAAAAACAAGTTCACAAATAATTTAAACAAACTCCCCCGGGATTGTTGATAGTTGGACGGCACCCGTTGTTTCGGACAAGCCGTGGAGCGTGATTGTTGGTGGAGGGGGAGTAAAATATTTACCTTTCTGTTTGGGAACTGCCTATAATGTATCTAGTATGGAAGATATTGGGAACTCTTGGTCGTTATGTTGACAATGAAAGCATACCTCTCAAAATTATTTTCATCTCTGTTTTTGCTTCGAGCTCTGGCACCTCTGCAAATCCACTTCCCTCTGCGAAGGGCCTATCTTTTACTTGTATGCAAGAGTCAGTAGTATTCCTTCTCATTCCAACCTACTTTTTAGTTGGCAAGCATCATGTGGTGGAGAAAGATCTAAGCATATATGGCCATTCAAATATATTTGAGCATGAATTATTATTGTTGACATTACCCTTGAGGTAAAAGGTTGGGAGGCGAAACATTAAGCCCCTATCTTTCTCTGTGTTCGATGAATACTATTTGTTCTAAAAATATGCTTTGAGTGGTAGCAATCATGGAACACTATATGATGGTTGAGTATGTGGGATTTGCTAAATCAAGGCTCTTACATAGACCCTTCCTGAAAATAAGATGAATTGCAATTGTTTGATGACTGAGAACGTAGTTTGTTAGTTTTCCAGAAAGTTTATGGTATATGCTTTAACATGTGAATAGCTTGTTACTTGATCATGAAAAGTTTTATGGGATGAGCTACTGTTATGACATATAATGATGCTAGAAAAGTTGATTGAAATTATCATTGATTAAACTTATGCACCTGCTAGCATTCACACTTCATAAATTATTTCTTTTATCATTTACCTACTCGAGGATGAGCAGGAATTAATCTTGGGGATGCTGATACGTCTCCAACGTATCTATAATTTATGAAGTATTCATGCTATTATATTATCCATCTAGGATGTTTTATATGCATTTATAAGCTATTTTATATGATTTTTGGGACTAACCTATTAACCTAGAGCCCAGTGCCAGTTTCTGTTTTTTTTCCTTGTTTTTGAGTTTTACAGAAAAGGAATACCAAACGGAGTCCAATTGACGTGCCATTTTTTGAAAAAAATTTGTGGACCAAAAGAAGACCCCGAAGCAAAAGAGTTGGGCCAGAAGAGTCTCGGGCTGCCCACGAGGGTGGGGGGCGCGCCCACCCCCTGGGCATGGGCCCCTACCTCGTGGACAATCCAGAGACCCCCCCTGACGTGAGACTTACGCCAAAAAATCCTATAAATATTGAAACCTCGAGAAAATAGAATAGATCGGGAGTTCAGCCGCTGCAAGCCTCTATAGCCACCAAAAACCAATCAGGACCCTGTTCCGGCACCCTGCTGGAGGGGGGATCCCTCACCGGTGGCCATCTTCATCATCCCGGTGCTCTCCATGACGAGGAGGGAGTAGTTCACCCTCGGGGCTGAGGGTATGTACCAGTAGCTATGTGTTTGATCTCTCTCTCTCTCTCTCTCGTGTTCTTGATTCGGCATGATCTTGATGTATCGCGAGCTTTGCTATTATAGTTGGATCTTATGATGTTTCTCCCCCTCTACTCTCTTGTAATGGATTGAGTTTTCCTTTGAAGTTATCTTATCGGATTGAGTCTTTAAGGATTTGAGAACAGTTGATGTATGTCTTGCATGTGCTTATCTGTGGTGACAATGGGATATCACGTGATTCACTTGATGTATGTTTTGGTGATCAACTTGCGGGTTCCGTCCATGAACCTATGCATAGGGGTTGGCACACGTTTTCGTCTTGACTCTCCGGTAGAAACTTTGGGGCACTCTTTGAATTACTTTGTGTTGGTTTGAATAGATGAATCTGAGATTGTGTGATGCATATCGTATAATCATACCCACGGATACTTGAGGTGACATTGGAGTATCTAGGTGACATTAGGGTTTTGGTTGATATGTGTCTTAAGGTGTTATTCTAGTACGAACTCTTGAATAAGATCGATCCGAAAGAATAACTTTGAGGTGGTTTTGTACCCTACCATAATCTCGTCGTTTGTTCTCCTCTATTAGTGACTTT
This sequence comes from Aegilops bicornis, assembly GCA_021605145.1. Taxonomy (NCBI): domain Eukaryota; kingdom Viridiplantae; phylum Streptophyta; class Magnoliopsida; order Poales; family Poaceae; genus Aegilops; species Aegilops bicornis. The sequence continues at coordinate 590,471,512 of CM038670.1, forward strand.
GGAGTGACTCTTTGTTGCATGTTGAGGGATAGTTATATGATCCAGTTATGTTATTATTGTTGAGAGAACTTGCACTAGTGAAAGTATGAACCCTAGGTCTTGTTTCTACACATTGCAATACAGTTTATGCTCATTTTTATCATTAGTTACCTTGCTGTTTATATATTTTCAGATTACAAAAACCTATATCTACCATCCCTATTGCACTTGTATCACCATCTCTTCGTCGAACTAGTGCACCTATACGATTTACCATTGTATTGGGTGTGTTGGGGACACAAGAGACTCTTTGTTATTTGGTTGCAAGGTTGTTTGAGAGAGACCATCTTCAACCTACGCCTCCCATGGATTGATAAACCTTAGGTCATCCGCTTGAGGGAAATTTGCTACTGTCCTACAAACCTCTGCACTTGGAGGCCCAACAACGTCTACAAGAAGAAGGTTGTGTAGTAGACATCACCCCCCTGCTAGCTGGGACCCACCATAGTGGGAGGCTGACTTGTGGGCCTAATAAGTTGATGGGGACGGAGGGCTTTGTCAACTTAGTCAATATGAATGATTCGAGCTCCAGTGACCGTGCGATGTCCATCCAACGGCCGTAGTGCTTCTTCAACCACTGGTCTTCTTGCTCCAGCCACCCAAACCAGCGGCGGTCGTGCCGCCTGCTCCTGCCTCCCGTGGCCCGCTGTGCTACCGCGGGACCTCAACACCCCCTACTACTCCCACCGCTGGCCAAGCCATCCCTCTACTCACCAACACCCCATGTTATTCTGCGGCGACGACAGCCTCACACCATAGCCGAACCAGTGAACCCTCGTATTCCTCTCCGCGTGGGCATCCAGTGTCGCGTCTTCCCCAGCTCCATGTCGTCCCGTTCCTAGGCCTCGCCTCGTCCACCGCCTTGGTGCTCTCGGTGCGGGGTGGCCAATGTGGTCAAGGAACGACTTCCATCGGAAGAGTACTGTACGTGGAGAGGTTGACAGCTGGGTCCATGACCGCAGCAAGGAAGTGCCTCCTTATTACGCGCAAAATAATGATTCCTCCACCTGACAGCAGGGACCCACCAGACGGGCCACCGTATTTCACAAAAAAATGTTTCCCCCCTAACTGTTGGGACCCACTAGCTACATCTTCGCACGCAAGGAAGTGCCTCCTTATGCTCCCTGACAGTCAGGACACACCTGGTCGAAGCATACGTAGCGTTGTCATTCTGGTCGCGAACGTGTATGTACATACTGGTCGATCGGTCGGTCTACAGGCTGCAGCGATGAACCGTGGCCGAGTAAGGAAGGGCACGTGTCGTAGTAGAGGCGCGCACGTAGCATGTCACGCAGTCCCGTTAATATCGTGTACATGTACGTACAACCAGGTTGCAAGAAAGTAAATACGACCACGTACGTACATACGGGCGGGGTCTCGAACGCCTACTCGCGCATACGTACGGCCAGGGCTCGTGTACATGGAGAGGCAGCGACGGTGTCCTATTCATCAGCAGCCAACCGGCTAGGTCGGAATGGAGAAAATGCGTCGACGTGTTCATGGGGAGGCAACAGAATGCGTCGTGTTCATCGGGAGCCAACCGGCTTAGATGGAACAACCTATCAAAGCAAGGACTGGCATACCGCGGAACGGAGGAAACAACCTTGTGTTCGACCGCCTACGGTCGAAATGGGATCCTGTTCATTGGGAGGGGTGTGGCATACCGCAAAACGGAGGAAACATACTTATCTTTGACCTCCTACGGTCGAAACGGGCTCCTGTTGATCGGGGGGTGTGGCGTACCGCAAAACGGAGGAAACAGACTTGTGTTGGAGCGCTACGGTCGAAACGAGGGTCCTGTTCATCGGGAGGGGTGTGGCGTACCACAAAAACGGGACTCCACGGGCTACTGTTCATCATCACCGTCGACTGCCTCCACGGGCTATTGTTCATCCACTGTCGACCTCCTCCAGCATCCACCTGCGACTATTCATCCACAGCGTCTCCCCTCCTACCTCCACCAGCTACTGCTCATCCACGGGCTCATGTTCATCCAGCCTCCACCGCTCCTCCACCGGCTACTGTTCAACCAGCCCTCTCCACGGGGTCGTGTTCAACCACCCCTCCACGGGCTACTGTTCATCCAGCCCTCCACCGGCTACTGTTGAACCAGCCCTCCATGGGGTCATGTTCGTCCAACCCTCCACGGGGTCCTATTCATCCACTCCCAACCGGCTCGATCGATCGGGGTCATGCTCATCCAACGGCAACGGCCTCTAGTACCACGGGGTCCTGTTCATCCAACCCCCATTGGGAACTGTTCATCCAACACCCCAACAACGCTCATTGTTCATCAAAAGGCAGCAGGTTCGATCATCTTCAGTTAGCAGCAGTAGCGAAGGAACCGCTCGATCGGGTTCAGTTAACAGCCAGATCGATCGATCGCTCGGGTTCAGTAACATGTAGCCTGCAGTGCAATCACTCCGGTTCAGTAGGCGAACGCCTCGCTCGGGATCAGTTAGAGCCCAACGCCTTGCACCCACGCGCGTACATGTATGAGAGAAATGTGCATCGCTCAGCCCCGACCACCAACTGTAACCGGGAACTCCCCGATATTTTCCTCGCCCTCGCTTCTAACACAGTTTTTTCAATCATGGACGACCCAAAGAATGTCATGCAGCTGCGTTTCCGGCCCGCCCAGGACAAAAATTCCATTTTTTGTCATGATTTTTGTCATAGAAGTAGGAGCCCGCCACATATATGATGATACCGGGTTTTGTCACAATTGTCGTCATAGAAGTGTCATAAGCATGACAGAAAAAAAATCATTCGGCCCAAAATGTCACGGATGTGTCTATTTTTTGTAGTGGAGGGGGCACAGGCTGGTATTCGGCATAATTAGCTGTTTTGTCCCGTCCACGTGGTGGTCGGTCTGGTTGATCAGCCTGATTGTATTTTGATGGTATTGGCTCAAAGGCCTCGTCGTCAAATTGTGACAGTAGTCTGCGTTTGGGATAACTTTTTGTTTGGCGCTCAAAGCCATATCGTTCTTCAGCGGCTAGGACCTTACTCCATCTGTCGTTGAGCGTATCCTGTTTGGCTTTAATCTTCCGTTGTTTCTTTTTCAGGCTCCGTGCAGTGGCGATGAGCCATCGGTTGAAGCGTTCTTGTTTGAGGGGTTCCTCTGGGATGATGAAATCTTCATCACTGAGGCTAATATCCTCTTTGGAGACAGGTAAGTAGTTACTCTCTTCTAAATCCTCGTGATCGGCAAGTTCTTTGGGGCTGTATTGACCTTCTTCCCTTTCATCCTGCTCGAACGTAGGCTCAACGGGGTGGTCGGGGTCTACGGCGTTATCCGGAGTGTCATTATCTTCGGTTCCGGTATTGCTTTCCCTTCCCCGACGCAATCGTGAGCGGCGCCGCTGACGCCAGCGTTTTCGTGGTTCATCGACAGGCTTATCCTCATCTGGATCTTGAGTGCCATCGTCGTCCTTCTTCTCGGGCGTGTCCACCATGTATACATCGTAAGTAGAAGTGGCTGTCCAACGCCCAGTGATGGGCGGGTTTTGACCTGGTTCGGCTCCGACATCATCGTCCATGCAATCGATGTCTTCGGAGGCTTAGTCTAGCATGTCGGTTAGATCCTCGACAGTGGCTATTAAGTGGGTAGTGGGTGGTACGTAAAATTCCCTACTCTGAGCCCCCAGTTCAAGCTAGGCGTAGCTCGAAGGTGATACCTCCGTGATGGCGAGAGATCGCATTAAGTCCAGTGTTTCGTTTAAGAACGAGAGCTGGACAGGCGTCTGAGGATCTGCGGAGCTAGGCTCGATGATAACCACTTGATCGAGCCCGATGGGCGCAGACCTCGAGAGTTTGGAGTTGGTGTCCAGAGGCGAGTCCGGCTTCCCGATGACTGGGAGAGTCCCATTTGACTCGACAGTGTGGTCGCATCTGGGTCTCCGGCTAAAAGCTCCGTGATGGGAGAGAGTCCGGCAGGGTTCATCCTCCTGTCTTCGGACGGAGTGGTCCGCCCCGGATCTAAGGCCGAGGCAGACATGAGCGTCGACCCCTCGATGGGATCTGACAGTAGATCCATAGAGCCTCCTTCGTGTGGGTGGTGAGCGGCGGCCGAGGCCGTAAACCCCTCGAAGATCAGGTCTCCCCGGATATTGGCGATGTAGTTCAAACTTCCAAACCTGATCTGGTGACCAGGGGCATAGCTATCGACCTGCTCAAGGTGACCAATCGAGTTGTCACATAGCACGAAGCCGCCAAACACAAAGAGTTGACCAGGGAGAAAAGTCTCGCCGGAAACAGCGTCGTCACCGATGACAAGGCGAGCCATGGATTCTTCTGTCGACAACACAACAGAACTCTTAATGAAAGCACCAACGTCAGTGTCAAAACCAGCAGATCTTGGGTAGGGGGTCCTAAGATGTGTGTCTGAGGATAGATGGTAACAAGGGACAATAGGGATACGATGTTTACCCAGGTTCGGTCCCTCTTAAAGGAGGTAAAACCCTACGTCGTGATTGATTATATTCTGTGCGTATAAGGGTTATAAGAGTTGATCTACCTCGAGATGATAATGGCTAAACCCTAGCTGTCTAGCCTATGATCCTCCTTTTTTCTCTACGGACCTAACCCTCCATTTTATATACACACCGGAGGGGCCTAGGGTTGTACAGAGTTGGTTTGTAGAGGAAGGAAATAATACACCCGTACACCAAACTTGTCGTCCATGCACATAGGAGTCCTACCCGGACACAGGGGATAATCTTCTGCCTTGTCTTCACGGCCCATCAGTCCGGCCCATATCGAATAGACCGGACACCCGAGGTACCCCTAATCCAGGACTCCCTCACTTGCGCACTTTGTTAGCACCTTTAGGATCGACAAAACCTTCTAGTTGCATCATATACAACTCTTCTTTGAGAAATCCATTAAGGAATGCAGTTTTGACACCCATTTTCCAGATTCCATAATCATAAAATGCGGCAATTGCTAACGTGATTTGGACAGACTTAAGCATCGCTACGAAAGAGAAAGTCTCATCGTAGTCAACTCCTTGAACTTGTCGAAAACCTTCGGCGACAAGTCGAGCTTTGTAGACAGTAATATTACCATCAGCGTCATTCTTCTTCTTCAAGATCCATTTATTCTCTATGGCTTGCCGATCATCGGGCTAGTCAACCAAAGTCCATACTTTGTTCTCATACATGGATCCTATCTCAGATTTCATGGCCTTAAGACGTTTTGTGGAATCTTGGCTCATCATCATTGCCTCATAGTTCATAGGTTCGTCATGGTCTAGTAACATGACTTCCAGAACAGGGTTACCATACCACTCTAGTGCGGAACATGCTCTGGTTAACCTACGAGGTTCGGTAGTAACTTGATCTGAAGTTTCATGATCATTATCATTAGCTTCCTCTCTAGTTGGTGTAGGAATCACGAGAACGGTTTTCTGTGATGAGCTACTTTCCAATTTGAGAGAAGGTACAATTACCTCATCAAGTTCTACTTTCCTCCCACTCACTTCTTTCGAGAGAAACACTATCTCTAGAAAGGATCCATTCTTAGCAACAAAGATCGTGCGTTCGGATCTATGATAGAAGGTGTACCCAACAGTTTCTTTTGGGTATCCTATGAAGACGCACTTCTCTGATTTGGGTTCGAGCTTATCAGGAGCTTTTTCACATAAGCATCGCAACCCCAAACTTTAAGAAACGATAGCTTAGGTTTCTTGCCAAACCATAGTTCATATGGTGTCGTCTCAACGGATTTAGACGGTGCTCTATTTAACGTGAATGCAGTTGTCTCTAATGCATAACCCCAAAACGATAGTGATAAATCGGTAAGAGACATCATAGATCACACCATATCTAATAAAGTATGGTTACGACGTTCGGACACACCATTACGCTGTGGTGTTCCAGGTGGCGTGAGTTGTGAAACTATTCCACATTGTTTTAAGTGAAGGCCAAACTCGTAACTCAAATACTCACCTCCACGATCAGATCATAGAAACTTTATTTTCTTGCTACGATGATCCTCCACTTCACTATCAAATCCTTTAAACTTTTAAAATGTTTCAGACTTGTGTTTCTTCAAGTAGATATACCCATATCTGCTCAAATCATCTATGAAGGTCAGAAAACAACGATACCCACTGTGAGCCTCAACACTCATCGGACCGCATACATCGGTATGTGTTATTTCCAATAAGTCAGTGGCTTGCTCCATTGTTCCGGAGAGCGGAGTCTTAGTCATCTTGCCCATGTAGCGACCCGACCTCAGATGGTCAAGTCTCTGTGCTTCAGTGTCATCCCTGGATCAAGATGTCTTGACACACCACGATTACTCGAAGGATTTATAACAGAGTAGCAATCACACACTTATTACATCGAATGTCTCAAAAGAGAACTTATTACAATAATATGGCTTAAGGCCATCTAATGCGATAACAATGGAAGGCTTGGAAGATAAAGTGAGTCCATCAACTCCAACGGCATAGCTGAAATTTGCACGGCAGCGACCTAACGAACCTTACTCCTCGTCTGAAAAGTCTGCAACATAATACGTTGCAGCCCGAAAACGGGTCAGCACATGGAATATGCTGGCAATATAACACAGTAGAGTAAGAACAGGATAATACTATCACTACATGCATATTTGGCTGATGGAAAGCTCTAGGGTTATAGTTTTGTGAAAAGCCAATTTTTCCCTACAACAAAGGAATAGATTTTAGTTTAACTATCATGGTGGTTGAAACATTGAGAAGGTATAACCCCAAATCAATCCCAATTAAAGTAATTAACAACCCAACAATATTAATTAAGAGTGATGAGATACATGTGATAACCCAAGTACTAGATACTCAAGATTGTCCATAACCGGGTACACGGCTAACCATGATTAGATTGTACACTCTGTAGAGGGTTGCACACTTTTCCCCACAAGACTCGATCGCTTCTGTTGGATTTATCGCACTGCACGGTGTTTGAGAAACGGATGACCGAGACATAGTCTTTCAGAAACATTAACTCCCTACTCCATGTAGACCATACCAAACCTACAAAACCCACTACCTGCTGATCTACCTCTTCAAGAGCTTCACGTAACTTACTCAACTATGCTAGAGCCCATAATAGCTTGTGGCTGCACACGGAAGTTTCTAGCATGAATCATCTCAGTTTCCTTTAAGCCTGGGTGGCGGTCCATAGGAAGATCACACGGTTACCCCGGGATTTCCAAAAAAAATACAGACAACACTGGGTTCCCCAGGTGCCTCAATCCACCCAGATGTTAATTTAAATTGCCACCTTAATTTGAACCATTAATTAACAATCTCACATCTGTCATGGATTCACTCAAACCCAAACCACGTCTACGAGCATAGCACATCAATATAAGCAACGCATAGAAGTAACTCCCAAGGGTTTGATAGTAACAGGGCAATAGGTTCTACCTCAACAACTACTTCCCAACCCACAAGTTAATGGCATCCTAATCATGCAATGTTTGAGGATTGAACTAATGCATAAAAACTAGGTATGAAAAGAGTATGATCAATGTGTTACTTGCCTTGCTGACGATCTGCGAATCCTAGAGACTCGTAGTAACACGCTTCGCACTCCGGGAATTCTATCGCAAACAAACAATAACATACATAAGCAACAAGCAAAGAATGCACAAGCAAAACTCAAATAAAAGAGGTTGACTAGAAAGTTCAACTTAAGAACTCCGGTTCGCAAAAAGAATCAAATCAAACGGAGAAATGAAATTCAAACGGCGAAAGAAACAAGATCTGTTTACTAATATGAACTAAGGTCAAATTTTACAGTACCAAAATCTTGTTTAAGTTGATTAAACAGAAAGAGGGTCTCGAGACGAAAGTCTAGGCGTTTGAATCGCCTGATTCCGACTAACGAGCGGAAAGATAAACAGAAACTAAGATTGGATCAAAAATCGTGATCGAAAATAATCGTAGATAAATCCAATAAAAGAAAACTGACGAATAGACTAACGAACGAGCGTTCGTTAGCTGTAACTAACGGGCGAAAACCGTTCGTTAAAATGAACGTACGGACGAACATCCGCTAATTAGAAGAACCGAGAAAAACCGACGAACCGATCTAAAAAACCGAACTAGGGTTTCTAAAAAACCGAACGATTTCAAAAAAAACCGGCGGCTCGGATCCGGCGCGGTACCTCCGGCGAGGGGCTCCGGCGAGGTTAGGCGTGGCGGCTTGCGGGCAGCCGGGCTCAGCGGTGGCTGGGCGGCAAGCGGTGGCCCAGTGCAGCGGTGATGTGGCGGCGGCGGCTCGGGAGGCGGCTCGGGGCGAACTGCGACAGCAGCGGTGGTTGGTGGTGGTGGGGGCTCGGGAGGGAGTATATAAGGAGGGTGGCGGCTTGGAGGAGGGGCCAAAGGCGGCGGCAGCTTGAGTCCGCTCGGACTCCTCGTCGGCGGCGGCCTTGTGAGGAAGGCGGCTTGAGGAGTTAGGCCGGCTGGGTTTCGGCCCATTCGGTGCCCGAAGTTTTTTTTAAATAATTTCACCGAACAAAAAATAAATCCTATAAAATAAATAAAAATCTAAAAATGCCAAAACAAATTTTCACCGTCTGAATGAAATGTTTAGAACGAGATGAACATTTTCTTGGCCCTAAAATGAAATTTTGAAAACGTGCAATTTTTCTAATGCAAATAAAATCCAAATAAAATCAAATAAATGATTTTAACATTTTTCCTCCAATATTTCAATTGTTTTGGAGAAGTCATATTATCTCCTCTCATGTATGTTCAATATGAAATATTTTTCGAAGAGAAAAAAATAATTAAAATCAAAATCCTCGTTTCATTATTTGATAAAAATCAAATATGAAAAACCGGAAATCCCCAACTCTCTCCAAGGGTCCTTGAGTTGCTTAGGATTTCAAGGATTGCGGAACGAAAATGCATTAAAATATGAGGTGCAAGAATGACCTATGTATAACATTCCAAATTGAAAATTTGGGATGTTACAGCCCATGAGGCACGGTTCGCAAGCATCAAATGATTCATAATCAAGTGATTCCAAAAGTCCATCCGCATGGAGTTTCTTCATGCGCTTTACACCAATATGACCTAAACGGCAGTGCCACAAATATGTTGCACTATCATTATCAACTTTGCATCTTTTGGCATCAATATTATGAATATGTGTATCACCACGATCGAGATTCAACAAAAATAGACCACTCTTCAAGGGTGCATGACCATAAAAGATGTTACTCATATAAATAGAACAACCATTATTCTCTGATTTAAATGAATAACTGTCTCTCATTAAACAAGATCCAGATATAATGTTCATGCTCAACGCTGGCACCAAATAACAATTATTCAGGTCTAAAACTAATCCCGAAGGTAGATGTAGAGGTAGCATGCCGACGACGATCACATCAACCTTGGAACCATTCCCGATGCGCATCGTCACCTCGGCCTTAGCCAATATTTGTTTAATACGTAGCCCCTGTTTCAAGTTACAAATATGAGCAACCTACCAGTATCAAATACCCAGGCGCTACTATGAGCATTAGTAAGGTACACATCAATAACATGTATATCACATATACCTTTGTTCACTTTGCCATCCTCCTTATCCGCCAAATACTTGGGGAAGTTCCGCTTCCAGTGACCAGTCCCTTTCCAGTAGAAGCACTCAGTTTCAGGCTTGGGGTCCATACTTGGGATTCTTCCCGGGAGTGGCAACTTGTTTGCCATTCTTCTTGAAGTTCCCCTTCTTTCCCTTTCCCTTTTTCTTGAAACTAGTGGTCTTGTTAACCATCAACACCTGATGCTCCTTCTTGATTTCTACCTGCGCAGCTTTGAGCGTAGCGAAGAGCTCGGGAATTGTCTTATCCATTCCTTGCATATTATAGTTCATCACGAAGCCTTTATAGCTTGGTGTCAGTGATTGAAGAACTCTGTGAATAACACTATCATCTGGAAGATTAACTCCCAGCTGAGTCAAGTGGTTATGATACCCAGACATTCTGAGTATGTGTTCACTAATAGAACTGTTCTCCTCCATCTTGCAGCTATAGAACTTGTTGGAGACTTCATATCTCTCAAATCGGGCATTTGCTTGAAATATTAACTTCAACTCCTGGAACATCTCATATGATCCATGATGTTCAAAACATCTTTGAAGTCTCAATTCTAAGTCGTAAAGCATGGCACACTAAACTATTGAGTAGTCATCAACACGTGACTGCCAGGCGTACACAACGTCTGCAGTTGCTGGAGGGGGTGGCACACCTAGCGGTGCATCAAAGACATAATTCTTTTGTGCAGCAATGAGAATAATCCTCAGGTTATGGACCCAGTCCGTGTAGTTGCTACCATCATCTTTCAACTTAGCTTTCTCTAGGAACACATTAAAATTCAAGGGAATGGTAGCACGGGCCATAGATCTACAACATAGATATGCAAAAACTATCAGGACTATGTTCATGATAAATTAAGTTCAATTGATCATATTACTTAAGAACTCCCACATAGATAGACATCCCTTGAGTCATCTAAATGATTACGTGATCCAAATCAACTAAACCATGTCCGATCATCATGTGAGATGGAGTAGTCTTCAATGGTGAACATCTCTATGTTGATCATATCTACTATATGATTCACGTTCGACCTTTCGGTCTCCAATGTTCCGAGGCCATGTCTGTACATGCTAGGCTCGTCAAGTTTAACCTGAGTATTCTGCATGTGCAAAACTGTCTTGCACCCGTTGAATGTGAACGTAGAGCTTATCACACTCGATCTCATGACGTGGTTTCTCAGCACGACGAACTGTCGCAACAGTGCATACTCAGGGAGAATACTTATACCTTGAAATTTTAGTAACGGATCATCTTATAATGCTACTGTCATACTAAGCAAAATAAGATGCATAAAAGATAAACATCACATGCAATCAAAATATGTGACATGATATGGCCATCATCATCTTGTGCCTTTGATCTCCATCTCCAAAGCATCGTCATGATCTCCATCGTCACCGGCTTGACACCTTGATCTCCATCGTAGCGTCGTGGTTGTTTCGACAACTATTGCTTCTACAACTATCGCTAGCGCATAGTGATAAAGTAAAGCAATTACATGGCGTTTGCATTTCATACAATAAAGCGACAACCATAAGGCTCCTGCCAGTTTCCGATAACTTTTACAAAACATGATCATATCATACAATAACATATATCACGTCATGTCTTGACCATATCACATCACAACATGCCCTGCAAAAACAAGTTAGACGTCCTCTACTTTGTTGTTGCAAGTTTTACGTGGCTGCTACTGGCTTCTAGCAAGAACCGCTCTTACCTACGCATCAAAACCACAATGGTGATTTATCAAGTTTGTTGTTTTAACCTTCAACAAGGACCGACCGCATTCAAATTCGATTCAAATAAAGTTGGAGAAACAGACACCTGCCAGCCACCTTTATGCAAAACTAGTTGCATGTCTGTCAGTGGAACCGGTCTCATGAACATGGTCATGTAAGGTTGGTCCGGGCCGCTTCATCCAACAATACCGCTGAATCAAAATAAGACATTGGTGGTAAGCAGTATGACGATCACCGCCCACAACTCTTTGTGTTCTACTCGTGCATATCATCTATGCGTAGACCTGGCTCGGATGCCACTGTTAGGAAACGTAGCATGTAATTCAAACATTTCCTATGCTCACGCAAGATCTATCTAGGAGATGCATAGCAACGAGAGGGGGAGAGTGTGTCCATGTACCCTCGTAGACCGAAAGCGGGAGCATTTGACAACGCGGTTGATGTAGTCGAACTTCTTCTCGTTCCGACCGATCAAGCACCGAACATACGACACCTCCGAGTTTTGCACACGTTCAGCTCGATGATGTCCCTCGAACTCTTGATCCAGCAAAGTGTCGAGGGAGAGTTCCATGAGCATGACGGCGTGGTGATGGTGATGGTGAAGTGACCCGCGCAGGGCTTTGCCTAAGCACTGCGTGAATATGACCGGAGGCGTAAACTGTGGAGGGGGGCGCCGCACACGGCTAACAATTATTGGTGTGTGTTCTAGCGGTGCCCCCCCCCCCCACATATATATATATAGGTTGGAGGGGAGGAGAGGAAGCCAAGGGGACGCCCCAAGTAGGAGGAATCCTACTTGGGCGCCTCCCAATTCGGCCTCCCCCCTTACCATATCCACCAGAGGGGGAAGGAAAGAGGAGGGAGGAGGGAAGGAAGGGGGAGGCCGAATCCCTCCCCTTCCTTATCTCTTCCCCCTTTCCTTCCTCCTAAGGTGCAGCCTATATGGGGGGCGCATCAGCCCCTGTTGGCTACTGCATTTCCCCTCTTGGCCCATTAGGCCCATATAGTTGCCGGGGGCTGCCCGGAACCCCTTCCGGTGACCCGATATGAACCCGGTACCCCCAGAACACTTTCGGTGTCCGAATATCATCGTCCTATATATGAATCTTCACCTCTCGACCATTTCGAGACTCCTCATCATGTCTGTGATCTCATCCGGGACTCCGAACAACATTCGGTCACCAAATCACATAACTCATATAATACAAAATTGTCATCGAACGTTAAGCGTGCGGACCCTACGGGTTCGAGAACTATGTAGACATGACCGAGACACCTCTTTGATCAATAACCAACAGCAGAACCTAGATGCTCATATTGGTTCCCACATATTCTACGAAGATCTTTATTGGTCGTACCCTAATGACAACATGCGTTATTCCCTTTGTCATCGGTATGTTACTTGCCCGAGATTCGATTGTCGGTATCCACATACCTAGTTCAATCTCGTTACCAGAAAGTCTCTTTACTCGTTCCATAATACATCATCCCGCAACTAACTCATTAGTCACTATGCTTACAAGGCTTCTTATGATGTGCATTACCGAGAGGGCCTAGAGATACCTCTCCGATACTTGGAGTGACAAGTCCTAATCTTGATCTATGCCAACCCAACAAACACCTTCAGAGATACCTGTAGAGCATATTTATAATCACCTAGTTGCGTTGTGACGTTTGATAGCACACAAGGTATTCCTCCGGTATCCGGGAGTTGCATAATCTCATAGTCAAAGGAATATGTATATGACATGAAGAAAGCAATAGCAATAAAACTGAACGATCAATATGCAAAGCTAACGGATGGGTCTTGTCCATCACATCATTCTCCTAATGATGTGATCTCGTTCATCAAATGACAACACATGTCTATGGATAGGAAACTTAACCACCTTTGATTAACGAGCTAGTCTAGTAGAGGCTTACTAGGGACACGGTGTTTTGTCTATGTATCCAGACATGTATCAAGTTTCTGGTTAATACAATTCTAGTATGAATAATAAACACTTATCATGATATAAAGAAATATAAAATAACAACTTTATTATTGCCTCTAGGGCATATTTCCTTCAGTCATGATATACAAAGGATTTTTTTATCCCAGAATCTAGATGGTCCTCGCCAAGCTAGAATAGCCTTTGCAAATTGTTTGACATAGAAGATAGAAGTGCTCTGTGCCATCGCCAAGTTTTCATCAATGTAGTCTGCAGGAACACCATAGGCCATTATGCGCAATGCGACAGTGACCTTCTATTTGGTGCTATGTCCAAGCAACCCTGCATAATTCTTCCTCTGCTTGAAGGATCGATCATGCTGCTTCACAGAATTGCAAATGTGGATGAACAAGTCTTTGGACATTCTGAACCAGCGGAGAAAGTACTTCTTCAGAAAAACGGGTGATGAACCGAAATAGTTGTGCATCAACCTCTTGTGCGCATCCACCCATTCTCTCCGAATGAACGCATGGCCATAGACGGAACCACCGTGCTTTCGCTTTTTCCCCTTATGCATTGCCACTAGCATTGCAATGTCATGTTCTTCGTTTAAATCAAATTCCTCATCCGACGAGGAATCAGCCACTAAAGAGGAGTCACACGAGCTCATCTACAATGCAGAAAATCATCGTTAAACTACTTTCCACCTCCAACAAAAAACCTCAAGTTTCATCTTTTTTTTACCTTCGGGAATTTCGTCGAACACCTTGCTTGCGGGTGGACGGACTTGGACGACTGCGGGTAGGGCAGCCATCGGCGGCGGCGACTGCACAACAGAAGAGATGGTTGTCGATGTCAAAACTGGCGGATCTCGGGTAGGGGGTCCCGAACTGTGTGTCTAAGGTCGATGGTAACAGGAGACAAGGGACACGATGTTTACCCAGGTTCGGGCCCTCTCTATGTAGGTAATACCCTACTTCCTGCTTGATTGATCTTGACGGATATGAGTATTACAAGAGTTGATCTACCACGAGATTGTAATAGCTAAACCCTAGAAGTCTAGCATGTATGACTATGGTATGAGTATATCCTTTCCGAACTAAACCCTCCGGTTTATATAGACACCGGGGGGATCTAGGGTTACATGGAGTCGGTTACATAGAAAGGAATCTTCATAGTTGATCGCCAAGCTTGCCTTCCACGCCAAGGAGAGTCCTATCCGGACACGGGTACAGTCTTCGGCCTTCATGTCTTCACAGCCCATCAGTCCGGCCCATGGATAACAGGCCGGACGCCCGAGGACCCCTTAGTCCAGGACTCCCTCAATGGCCGCACGTCGTCAGGAGCTCCACGCGGCAGGCAGGCTGCTTCGCACGGACGGAAGAACAACCGTCGGGTGGGCGGAGTGGCACGCCTTCACTAACTCCAGCGGGGTTCTAGGCTTGGATGAAGCCTACCCATCGTAGACCTCACCGGGGAAGGTTATAGGCCACCCGCAGCCGCCGGAGAAGCTTCGATTCGGCAGCGGCCGAAACTGAATCGACAACTCCGGGCGACGCGCCAGCGGGAGACGGGGGCTGGAGGGGGAGGGGAGTCGCGACGGGCCCGGTGGCCGTCGGGCGAGGGGCGGCAGTGTCGATTTAAAGTGGATTTGGCCGGCGGCGGAGTCGGGCAACGGCGGCTGGTCGCGCGGAAAGGGAGGGAAGTGACGGTTGTGTGGTTGGCGGGTGGACGCGATTTTACATCTCCTGAAGTTGGAGATGCAAATTTGCACTGCAAAGTGGTATAGGATACATTTCTGAAATGTGGAGATGTAATTTCTTTTGCATCTACATTATCTGTTGGAGCAGTGTTTTTGGGCCTCGAAGATGCAGAAGGTAGTTATTTTTGCATCTACATCTTCTATTGAAGATGCTCTCACATCGACGGCCGCTTATATTGAACAAGGCCAAGGACTCAATACCACACCTCAGGGGCACCGTATAACAGGTTGTCCAGAACCATTAGAAATGTGTCCAAGCATATCAGGTGAGGAGTTTCCAAAACCTGCAACCAAAGATGTTGACTGACTTGTCCGCTGTGTTTGCTGGCCTCGCCGATCATCGCATACCCCTCGCCTTCCATGCACAAGTGGCACCAGTGAGAGTGAAGGACTACAAGGCCAAGAACTGAATACCACCTCCACACACCCGAGGGAGCAATGGCCGTCCAGAGGTGCCCAAGAACGCCTCAGAATAAGGGAGGGGCACCGTGTCAACAGGTTATCCAGAACCATTACCTATATGTCCAAGCATATCAGGTGAGGAGTTTACCGGAAAAGGGTTTTCCCCCGCTTTGTATTTCAAAGCAACCAACACCGAGTACAGATGACGCTATGGCGAGCAGCACAACACATCAAGAAAAAAAAAAAAGAAGAAACAAATGCCAACGACGGCAGCTTGGCAAAGCGCGGATGACCCGCCACCGCGGCGCCCACCGAAAACAAAACACCACAGACCGAGGCTCCGATCCGCCGCGTACCAAGCAGCACCTCCAAAAAGGGATGCGACACCGACGACGCTGCTGCCCGGACGAGTCCTCAGGTTTTCCCGGGCACGCGGAGGGAGGTGGGGGGTGGATACCACCGACACCCTCCAGGGAGGAATGGTAGCACCCGCAGGTGTCACCGTGTCGGGGCCGAAGCCGGCAGGGATTTCTCCCGCATTCCAACCCCAACCGCCCAACCGAACGAAACCGACCGTCCAACCGTCGCCCATCATCATGCACCAACGCAGTAGCGCCGCCACCCACGCCGCCTCACTACGAACACCACCACGAGGCCAAGAGGACCGGAGAGAAGCTCACCACGACGGAAGCAGCAACATCGACGCCGAGCGAGAGGGAACCACCTCCACCGCCGTCGTGTGGGAGGCCCGTGCCTCCGGCACCGTCGCGGTAGCCGTCCGGACGCGGCAGCGGGCATCTGAGGCCACCCCAGCCCGGCCAGTCTGTTAAGCCCGCCCGGCCGTGATGCAGCGGGCGGCGTCGTCGCCGCCGGCACCCAGCCGCGTCGCATCTCCCCGCCTCCGGAAGCCACACCGGAGCCATCCCGCCGTCGACCCGCCAGCCCGGATGGTGCCGAAGGCCAGATCTGGGCCAAGCGGACGACGCCAGAATCCGCCGCTGCGTCGCCCGCCCGCCAGCGGCGCCGCCCGCCAATGCTTCGCCTGCATGCGCCACGGAGCCCCGCCACACGCCAGACCGCCGCCCGCCTAGATGCACCCCGGAGCCGCTCCGCCCGCGTCGGAGAGCGGCCAAGGGAAGGCCAGGAGGCCGCCGACACCAACAACCGAGGCCAAGCCGGCCCGGAGCGCCATGGCGGCGGCGAGAAGGAAGAAGGAGGGGAGCACTGGAGGAGGAGGAGGCCCGACGCGCAGCCGATGCGCTTCTTGAAGCGGCGCGGTCGCGAGAGAGAAGGGGGGGGACTGTTTTTTTCGGTGAGGAGTTTCCAAAACCTGCAACATGATAAAGTGACATAAATAAACAAAAGTTGACAAGTTCTCAATACATTCAATCAAGGAGAAAGCACACAATATTATATATAAATTTCATTCTGACAGTTTAACATGACTTTGTCTAATTAATTCCGTCCCGATGGTATGCAGTTGCGTGATAATTTAATCAACATTAAACATGATTCAAGAGTTTCAAGACTGAAACTTTCTTGTTGTAACCGGTAAGTAAGCGACAAGAAGAGACCTGCGGATAAGGACCAAGTACCTCACCTGTCAACTGAACAATAGCATATCTGCTTTCTATTACTGAATGTGCCTTCAAAGAGCTGGCCAATTAAGCAGCTCAGTAATAAACATAGACGATACAGTTTAGACCAAAAAAAGGAGCTCACCTAACCACATTGTAAATTCCAAATCAAGTAGTACTACAGTAAAAAAACTATGCAAGGGTCGGAAAATTAAAAGACAGTGCTGGTGACAAATTTTAATTTTCATGCATATGAGATGCGTGCGAAACAAATCTAGTGAATGAGGACCTTCTTTTATAACTAACTAAATTTCATTTGAAAACGAAGGATGCTTTCAAGACACATCAAAAAGAACAAATAACTACCTTCCTAGGAATTGCTACATGGACACATCTACAGGGTCTTCATTGTGTTTACCAGTCAAATGTACAGAACTGCTGAAAGCTTAAACATTGGTGGTTCATTATATTAGTGAAGAAGAGAGCTCTAGATAATGCATGCTCCTCTTATTTCTGGAGTAAAATCTTCAAATCTTCTGAAGCATTTGATTCTAATGACACTACAATCAACACTACATATGAAGTTGCTGGCCTTTCAAAATAGTGGAGAGCGAAAATACCTGGCACTATCAAAGTTGCTCGATTTAGTAATTTGTACACATGATTAGTGTAACTGATCTTGGCGATCGGGATGGTACATTTCAAGAACAATCCCAGCTTTCCCTATTACCAAAAAAGCAATCTGAAGTTCTGAACCATCCATCTGTGTAATTTTGTGACCTGTTGAAAAAACTCACCCGGCACGCCTAGTGCATTCATAGGCTCTTCGGCCGCTTGTTAATTGATCTAGACAAACTTTGAAGCAACCAAACAGAACAAAGTGACCGCAGACCCAATATTCGAGCTTCATTTCCTGAGATTGTTGGGAAAATAAACCGACCATATTGAATACGTTAAGACTACAGAATAAAAACTAACAGAACGAACATGAGTTTGGTGGAGTTCGGCTTCCTCCCTCTCGCTCCCGCGACGCGCCCCGCGCACGCGTCTCGGGAGAAATCCTAGCGCCGCCGGCGGGCTTCCCCTCCTCTCCCTCACCGCCGCCAGAGAGGGCGCGCCGGGCGAAGCCTGGTAGGCGCCGGCGGCGGCGGGGCTGCCTTGTCTCCTCGGCGGGGACCTTCGGCGCGGGTCGAGGTGGCCGCCTGGGATGCGGCGCTGGCGGCGGGCGTGGCAGCGAGCTGGAGCCTGCTGGCGGCGGCTTCATGGCGGCGGCGAATGGAGCTCACGCGGCGGCTTCGTGGCGGCGGCGTGACCGGCGCGGCGGTGGTGGGCGTGCCTTGGTCGCCAGATCTGGGTCCTTCGGCGCGGGTCGAGGCCGGATCTGGGACCTGGCGGCGCGGGCTGCTAGTCTCTGCCCCTGCCATGGCCACGGCGGGTGGTGGTGCGACGCGGCAGCGGTTGGCTGGTGGGCGGGCTGGCCGGGATCCGAAGCTTCGGCGGCTGGACGACGGTGGGCCGCGCAGATGGGCTCCTCGGTGAGCTTCCTTCGCGATTGGTGGCGGCCCTTGGGATCTCTCCTTGCCGGCGGGCGGGTGTATGTTGGTGGCCTCGCGTGGAGCTGCGGTCGCCGCCGAGGTGGGGCGACACCGAGTTGTCGATGGGGAGGCAGGCTGGAGGGCGGAGGCGCCCGCCGAGCTTGCCAACCGTCGGCACGAGTGTGCCGGCCGGATCGTCCGCTCCCCCTCCTCCCCCGTTCCCCGGCCATGTGTGGGCTGACGCAACTCCGGCGTTGTTCGAGGCGGGATGTATGCCGCGGTTTCTTCGGTCGGGTGCGCCCTTTGGCCCAAGCTGATCACTTTGGTCGGTCTTGGGGTGTCTGGATCTGGTGGCCGGCGGCCCCGGCGGCGGAGGCACGAGTTCGTGGGCGGGACTTGCGCCTCGGAGTGCGGGCGGCGGCCACGGCCACGCTGTGGTGGGTGGTCGCTGGTGGTTGTGAGCTAGGTTGCCGGAGGGGTTGGCGTCTTTGGGGTTCATTACCTGCCCAATCTTGTATTGGCGACGGTGGCGGCGTCCGTGGACACCGTATCCTTCTTGTAGGCTCCGTCGCGGTGGCCTTTCTCCTTGAGTTGCTCGGGTGAAAACCCGATCTTTGGGATCGGATGGTGGCGGCTATCGTGGTCGTTCCCTTCTTGGAGGCACCATCTTGGAGTCCTCGTTCCGTCGTTCCCGTCTCACCTCCCCTCGAGGAGGAGGTCTCTGGTGGCTCCAAGCAGTTCGTCCTCGCGCATTTGTAGTGGCTTGGTAGTCGTTGGGGTGTTGTGGCGGTGCCCGGCACCCTTGTATCTTGCCTTGGGTGTGTGTGTCGTGTGCGGTGGTGGCGTGAGTTTGTATCATGGTCCTTGTGGTTTGGTGCTTTATGTTGGAATATTAGGCAAGTTCATGATTAATTTCAGTAAATAATTCATGACTAGAAGAGATACTAGCATGCAATAATCTAGCAAACTAGAAGAACAGCAAGACATGCATAACAGCAGCAAACACGTAACAATAGCTATAGAAACAGACATGAATAGAGGATGTTGGACGTACTGATTGTTAGCTATTATGGGTGCGACAGTGTTGATGACGATGTTTGCGACGATCTGCTGCTGACGGCGATGAATACGACGATGAGTAGCACCGCCCGACTTGGACGGAAGACGACCCGTGATGACGAATTTGAGCAGTCGCGCCTGGCGCTTCCCAAAAACCTAATTCGTCCTCTCCCGATGCAGGATCGCAAAGACGAACGGTTCCGGAGACCTGCTCTCCCACGCGCCGATGCACACCGGCGTTTGGGATGGAGTAGACTAGGATGGCGGCGCAAGTTGTGAGATGAGGCAAAACCCTAGGTGTTTTTTCGGTGTGTTTCTGGCTGCAGCCGGTAGCTGTATATATATTAGGACCAGAGGCGGTATTGTGTCGCGACCACAATCCCAAACCGACTCGGTTTCTAATTCGTATACTTACCGGACAAGGAATCAAAAACTTGTCTGCCAAGACATAAAATTAAAACGGCAAAAGGAAGCCGCGCTCCTGCAAGGAGACGGACCGGATTTCGGCGGACCATTCACGCGCATGTCGCATGTACGCGCCGCCTCGCCTCGGCCCGGCCCGGCCCGGCGAGGCAAGGCGAGCGAGCGCGCGCGTGTGGTTTTCCCTTTCTCTTCTCACACACCACTTAGAGTGGTGGAGAGGACCCACTATATAAAGAGGTCCAACTCTTCTTCAACTTCCAAGATGGGACTAAACTTAGCACCACCACTTGCCATTTTACACATGGGCTTTGAGATTTCAGAAATTGCTATGGGCCTAGCCAATAAAATCTAAAAATCCCCACCAGATCTCAAATACCCATTTAGAGATTTGCCTTCTCTCACCACTTGTTTAATATACCGGTGTTTCAGCAGAGACCTTAAGTTGAACTTACGCCTAGAACTTTAAGCTACATCCATTCACAAATTGACAATGGACTATGCCTTGAATTGCTAGTTTTGTGTGAACAGGTTTCACTCAAAGTCTTAACGATGCTGACCGCCCGATGAGGCTACCCCTGCGGTTTGGAGCTTATACGTCATACTCCACGGTCTCTTCGTGAGTTTACTAGAGATCACCCAAATCTCATAGATTGCGGCGTTCTGATCGAGAACTCATATAGGTGTGTTCTTTCAAGACTGCTCTGTAGGACAGCATCTTTGCTAATTATAGCCAATAGAACCACATTAAGGCATGTTGCCGACCTGCCTTCTGAATCTGAGCCTTACAGCTCACGAGAGTTTTGCATCTTCACTTGGAGACGATCATAAGTTATTACTCTCCTCAGTTAACCAATAGCTTGTTCTTCCCAGATCCTAATTCACGGGATCTCCGATCACAAAGGTTGGGTTACTACTATGGTGTAACATCTATGGGTCTCATACCCATCTCCCTTGATGCAATATCTATCACATTTCGTGATAGTCTCTTTGTAAAGGATCTGCCGAGGTTTTGTCTGTTTGTATATACGTACAGTTATTACTCGGAGTTTCTCAACTTCCTGACATACTTCAAACGTCTTTTCACGTGTCTTGATGACTTTGCATTATCTTTAGAATTGTTCACTTTAGCGATAACCGTTTGGTTATCACAATTCATAAGAATAGCCGGTATAGGTTTTTCAACAACCGCAAGTCCATCAAGAGCTCACGCAGCCATTCTGCCTCAACGATGGTTGTGTCCAAAGCGATTAATTCTGCTTCCATAGTTGACCTCGTCAATATGGTTTGCTTGCAAGACCTCCATGACAACTGCGCCACCACCATGAGTAAATACATACCCACTTGTTGCGTAAAGTACATCAACATCGGAGATCCAATTTGAATCACTATATCCTTCTAGCACAGCAGGATGCCCTGAATAAGTAATTCCGTAACTCATAGTACCTCTCGAGATAAGCGCAAGACCCTTTCTAGTGCATGCCAATGATCATCACCGGGTTGGACATGAACCTACTCAGCTTGCTCACAGCAAAGAGATATATCTGGTCTTGTAGCGCTAGCTAAGTACATGAGTGAACCGACAATTTGAGAGTATCTTAATTGATCTCTCGTTTCTTTCTTGTTTTTTACGAGTGTCACGTTGGGATCATAAGGTGTTGGAGAAGGCTTGCTATCCATAAAACCGAATCGGTTCAAGACCTTCTCAACATAGTGAGATTGCGTTAATGTAATCCCACTCTCATCCTTAATAAGTTTGATGTTTAGAATTACATCGGCTTCTCCCGGATCTTTCATGTCAAAACTTTTTGATAGAAAAGACTTGACCTCATTAATTGCATTAATGTTTGTACCAAAAGATCGATTATGTCGTCCACATACAAACATAATATGACACTATTGCCCCCACCATGGCGATAGTAAACACACCTATCAGCCTCGTTAATGACAAATCCTGCAGAAGTCAAAGTTCTTCCAAGCTTCTCATGCCATTGCTTAGGTGCCTGTTTCAGACCATACAAGGATTTTAACAACTTGCACACCTTTCTCTCTTCACCCTTTACCACAAACCCGTCAGGATGATCCATATAGATCTCCTCTTCCAACTCTCCATTGAGAAAAGCTGTCTTTACATCCATTTGATGAATGATAATACCATAAGAGGCAGCCAAGGAAAGTAACACTTTCGAATGGTGGTCATTCTAGCAACGAGTGAATAGGTGTCAAAGTAATCTTTGCCTTCTTTACGAGTGTAGCCCTTGGCCACTAGCCGCGCCTTGTACTTATCAATAGTACCATCAGGCTTTAGCTTCTTTTGAACACCCACTTACATTACAGGTTTACAACCATATGGTCTATCAGTTAGTTCCCAAGTTCCATTAGAAAGAATTGAGTCCATCTCATTATGAACAGCTTCTTTCCAATCATCTACATCCGAAGATGCATATGCTTCTGCAATCGTCTTTGGTGTGTCGTCCACAAGGTATACAATGAAATCATCACCAAAGGATTTTGCAATCCTTTGTCTCTTGTTCCTTCTAGGAACTTCATTGTTATCCTTCTCAAGGACTTCCTCATGTGATTGTTGAAATATTCATCAGTTGTACTAGATTCAGGAATTATCTCAGAAGAAAATCTAGCAATGCTATGCATATCTTTCATAGAAAATATGTTCTCAAAAAATGTTGCATCACGAGATTCCATTATAGTATCAACATGCATATCAGGTACTTCAGATTTTACCACTAAAAACCTATAAGCAATGCTCCGTTGAGCATACCCTAGAAAGACACAATCCACTGTCTTTGGTCCAAGTTTGCGTTTCTTAGGAATAGGAATATTGACCTTTGCCAAACATCCCCAAGTGCGCAAATAAGAAAGTGATGGTTTTCTCCCAACCCACTCCTCATAAGGGGTTTTCTCTTTATTATTGTTGGGAACTCTATTCAGGACATGACATGAAGTCAATAGAGCCTCCCCCACCATGCCTTAGATAAACCAGCAGTGTCTAACATGGCATTCACCAAGTCAGTCAATGTGCGGTTTTTCCTCTCGACCACTCCATTTGATTGAGGTGAATAGGGAGGCGTCCTCTCATGAATAATACCATGTTCCTCACAAAATTCATCAAAAACTTTTGGAAAATACTCTCCACCACGATCGGATCTAAGACGCTTGATCTTTCTCTCTAGTTGATTTTCAACTTCAGCTTTATAGATTTTAAAGTAGTCTAATGCTTCATCTTTAGTTTGCAACAAATAAACATAGCAAAATCTAGTTGCATCATCAATCAAAGTCATGAAATATCTCTTTCCACCTTTTGTCAACACACCATTCATCTCACAAAGATCAGAATGTATGAGTTCTAGAGGTGCCAAGTTTCTCTCCTCGGCAGCCTTATGAGGCTTTCGAGGTTGCTTAGATTGCACACAACTATGGCACTTAGAACCTTTGGCAACTGTGAAGTTCGGAATTAAACTCATGCTGGATAGCCGAGTCATTAAACCAAAATTAATATGACATAAACGAGAGTGCCAAATACTTGCATCATCATTAACACTAGCACAAATTTGGTTTATTGACTTATTGCAAAAATCTGAAAGAGAAAAGCGGAACAAGCCTCCGCACTCATAGCCTTTTCCTATAAATTGTCCAAATCTTGACACGATTACTTTATTGGACTCTAAAACTACCTTAAATCCATCTCGACATAGAAGGGAGCCGCTAACTAGATTCTTGTTCATAGTAGGGACATGCTGCACGTTCCTTAGTTGCACGATCTTTCCCGAAGTAAACTTCAGATCCACCGTGCCAATGCCACGAGCGAAGCATGTGACCCATTCCCCATTAGGACGGAAGAATCCCTTGCGACTGATAAGAAGTAAACAGGAGATGTCAGCACACACATGAGCGTTAGCACCGAATCAATCCACCACGAAGATGATTGAAATCTTGAAAGCACAATAGGTAAATTACCATACCCATCAAGATTGCTAGCGGTCACCATGTTGACAGTCTTGGAGCTTGTTTTCCCTCTGCGGTCTGCATGTTCAGGGCATTCCTTGGAAAAGTGTCCAGGCTTCCCACAGGCGTAGCACTCTAGCTCAGCCTTGTTGAACTTCTTCTTCTTGAAGGTAGTAGTCTTGGTAGGCTTGTTGAAAACAGGTTTGTTCTTCCCTTTGTTCTTATTCCGTGGGTACCTCTGCACCATGTTAGCGATGGGCTGAACTTCACCTCCTTTTTCAGTGGTATCTTTAGCCCGAGCTTTTTCTTCAACATCAAGAGATGCAATCAGATTTTCAACTGATATCTCCTGTCTCTTATGTTTTAGAGTTGTGGCGAAATTCCTCCATGAAGGAGGCAACTTTGCAATCATGCACCCAGCCACGAATTTGTCGGGTAGAACACATTTAAGGAGTTCAAGTTCCTTCACAATGCCTTTGTATCTCATGAGCTTGTTCAACCACAGAGCGGTTATTCACCATCTTGTAGTCATGAAAACTCTCCATGATGTACAGTTCACTTTTTGCATCTGTTGCACGAATTTTGCATTGATTGCATCCCACAGAATTTTCCGTCGTTTATGTGCATGTACACATCACACAGACGGTCAGCAAGAACACTCAGAATGCATCCCACAAACATAGTATTGGCTTCCTGGAATTTTCTCCGATCTTCGTCGGTCATTTCCTCCGAGCACCAACACTAAGCGTGGAAAACTTTCGGAAGCGATGGCGGGCGTGGTCTTCACCTGCCACCTCTTAAAGTGCACACGGTAAACTTATCCGGCCTCGGTGCATCGTGAATCCAGCCATAGTTAACTCAGGAAATTGCCTATAATTAGGTTTTTGGATTGTTGGAATATTAGGCAAGTTCATGATTGATTCGATAAATAATTCATGACTAGAAGAGATACTAGCATGCAATAATCTAGCAAACTAGAAGAACAGCAAGACATGCATAACAGCAGCAAACACGTAACAATAGCTGTAGAAAAGCAGACATGAGCGAGAGGATGTTGGACGTCTTGATCGTTAGCTATTATGGGTGCGGCAGTGTTGATGACGATGTTTGCGACGATCTCTGCTCTTGACGGCGATGAATCTGACGATGAGTAGTAGCACCGCCCGACAGACGGAAGGCGACCCGTGATGGCGAATTTGAGCGATCGCGCTGGCGCTTCCAAAAACCTAATTCGTCCTCTCCCGATGCAGGATCGCAAAGGCGAGCGGTTCCGGAGACCTGCTCTCCCCAGCGCCGATGCACGCCCGGACTAGGATGGCGGCGCAAGTTGTGAGATGAGGCAAAACCCTAGGTGTTTTTGATTGTGTCTACGGCGCGGCGGTAGCTGTATATATATTAGGACCAGAGGCGGTATTGTGTCGCGACCACAATCTCAAACCGACTCGGTTTCTAATTCGTATACTTACCGGACAAGAAATCAAAAACTTGTCTGCCAAGACATAAAAATAAAACGGTAAAAGGAAGCTGCGCTCCTGCAAGGAGACGGACCGGATTTCGGCGGACCATTCACGCGCGCATATCGCATATGCGCCTCGCCTCGCCGCCACGGCAAGGCGAGGCGAGCAACAGCAGCGTGTGGTTTTCCCTTTCTCTTCTCACACACCACTTAGAGTGGTGGAGAGAACCCACTATATAAAGAGGTCCAACTCTTCTTCAACTTTCAAGGTGGGACTAAATTTAGCACCACCACTTGCCATTTTACACATGGGCTTTGAGATTTCAGAAATTGCTATGAGGCTAGCCCATTAATTCTAACACTTTATATATAAAGCGGGGCGAAAGCCTTTTTCGGTAAAACTAACACAACAATGGAAACAAAAGGCAGCATACTTTAGTGCGAATTTGCATTTGCTTAGATGTTTTGTGGGGCACTGACTTTTAACAACTGTCTAAACCCAAGTAGCAACTGATATATGCTTCTGATAAGCCACCACAGCCAGACAAATATTATTGTTTTTGCAACGGAGGCGAAGTTTTGCCTCATGCATGTATTAAGAAGAGAGTTCTCCAGTTAGTTAGTGGAAAACCAGGCGAAAACCGATATAACGAGAGCCAAGCCCACTCATAAACACCGAAACAGCCATACAAATATAAATGACAAAACTAGCACTAATAACTCAAAGATAATTTAAATAAGTATAGAACACCGAAAAAATCTTATACAATAACTTAAAACAAGTTTAGCTACGGCACAACAATTTAGGAACATAAAAAACATCTAAATAACCTGCAGAGTCATATAGGAAATTACCAAAACTCAGCTACGCAATAAATTTAGGATTCTAAATAACTGAACCAACTTATAACATAGATCTTTTAACTTCATGTTGCTCTTGAGATCTGTCCGCGTCTCCACTCATGTGCTGTTTCCTTCCATTGTTGTCGATGCTTGTAATGTTATCACTGAAGAAGTACCAGCAGCCTGTTCCGCATAGGGGGCTTTGAACACTGTCAGCAGAGGGAAGAACAAAGGGTGCAAAGGTTCGGGTGACCATGTCGAACACCATAGGTACGTCTCTCCACCGCTCATCGATCCAGTACACACAGTTGGCCCTCACCCCCGGAACGTCCCCAGCTCGAACCACCGCTGGGTTGTTCTTGCCGATGAAGACAGAGTAGCCTCCCAGATCATTCACCGTGTCCCAGCATGGTCTGCGCCCAGGGTCGTACCTCAGAACGAAGATGTCGTTGTTGGACATGCTGAACCGGCCGCCCTCTGGCAGCCGCCAAGCGATGTTACCGGTGGCATTCCGCCATACTTGGTACAGGCTGCCATTACAGATGAAGATTTGCTTGAACCTTGTGAGCTTAGAAGCCGTGTGGTAGGGCGGTGCAAAGACTGCCGCGGGGTCGAACGGGCGCTCCAGCAGCAAGGGCTCGACTATAGGCTTCCGGCGGCGGCCACGGGGAATGTGGAGCACGTGCACGTCCCCGCATTCGGTGAGGCAGTAGACCTTGCCACCGTCCGTGTCGTAGACCAGGTCTATGAGTTGATCTCCCCTGCCCGTGGCGACGTCGCTGATGAACCACTTCATGTCTCGGGTCTTGGTGTAGGCCAGCTTGTTGCTGTGGCATACGGCGACGGCGGTGTAGTCGTCGGGTCTGGGGTTCGGCGCGAATACGACCTTGCGCTCCTTCTTGCCACAGTTCATCGGAAGAAGCTTGATCTCCTCGCCGGTCAGGGGATTCAGGATGGAGATCTCCCCGCACTCGCTGGCGACCGCGAAGCAGCCGTTACTCGAGCCAACGAAGCAGCTGCGCGTCCGGAGCGTGGAGCAGTGGATCGAGCGCCGCATCAGAAACGATAATGCGTAGGCGCGCTGGCCGTCGGCAAAAACGAGGAGAGAAGGGAGCGGCGGCGGGAGGGCGGAACGCCACGCCGGGCAGGCGCAGCGGATGGCGGCGTAGTGCTTTAGCGACAACCCGTCGGCGATGAAAAGGAGGAGCTCCGGGTGGAGGTCTGCCCATGGCCCGAACGGCGCCATTATATTGCGCTTTGGTGACGAACTCGATTTGGGGAAACCTTTCGCCTAGGGTTCGACGAGGGGTGGAGAATTTTTAGCGAGAGCATCTCGAATAGCCGCGCCAAAAGATGCGCCAAAAGATGCGCGTTGAAAAAACTGGTATTTTAGCGCGCGCGCGATGTTTTCGCGCGCTCCAGCGGAGGCGGGAAACTAGTGCGCGGGAAAAGGCGGCAGCTCGCGTTTTAAATTTGGCGCACCGCGTCCGACGCGTCTATAAAATTGCAGCACCCTTTGCTGCTCTCTCGTCGCTCCCTCTACCGCTTTCTCTCCTCGCCGCCGACACGCCACCACTGCATCACCATGCCGCCACGTCGCCGGGGAGCTTCGGGCCGCGGCGTCCGCGTGAGTCCGTCCGACACCTACTCCGCCAAGATTCGGTCAGGCGGCGTGCGCCTCAGCCTCGGAACCTTCGACACCGCCGAGGATGGCGCCCGCGCATACGACGTTGTGGCATGGCGCCTCCGGAGGTCCCGTTGGGACATGAACTTCACTAACGTGGCGACGCGGGAGCGGGCACAGGAGTTGGCGCCTCCCCCGCGGCTTATCACCGACGAGGATCGTCGCGAGAACCGGAGGCGGGAGCGCCGTCTCAGCCTGGCCGAGATGGACGAGGAAACCACGGCGTTGTGGCGTCAACGCTAAATTCAACATCGCGCTAGGAGATGCGTCGTCCTAGGACTCCAGCGATGAGCGGTTTCTTGACGCCTACGCTCAGACGTTGGAGGAGGACATCATCAAGGCAGAGCCCGAGTCGGAGAATGACGAGTAGTAGTAGTTTTTCGTTTTATCTATCTATCGTAGGAGAAGACTATGAACTATCTATGCACTATTTTGTATTGTCGAAACAGGCTATGCGACGAATTATCTCACATTTGTACTATTGGAACCAAATGTGTATCGAATCGTAGTTCACATAAGCGCCTTTCTTGGAGCGGCTCGGCGCGCTTATTTTGCAATGACGGCTGGAGCGATTACCGCCGCCAGCATAAAGCTAGCTCACGACCTTTGTATATTTATTTTTAGCGCGCCGCACGTTGGACGGCTGTTGAAGATGCTCTGAGGGAGTACGCGTCGGCCGACGTATCGCAAGCCTTTGGATATGACAAAATTCAATTGATAAAACACTTCATCATCCTCCCTACAAGCCAAATCAATTTAATTTTTTGAAATCCCAACAACATCCTCTTGTTCTCTGGTTCATGTACTTGAATAAGATAAAAATTCTTCCGCTGTGACATCAACCAGGAAACCAAACATCAGCCAGGACATTATCTACTCCCTTCATCCTGAATTACTTGTTGCTTAAATATATGTATATCTAGCAGGTAGTATTATCGTGCAGTTGCTTAGGAGCAAAACCAGGCCTTCATGCCCGCATCCATATGTCGACAGCAAGTTATCACTTGCTTGCAAGACACCCATTTATTATTTTCATCAAAAGAGGTGATCCTATGACTAGTTGCCTTTGGTCAATCCTGAACTAGGATATTGCAGTAACTTGCTTCGGATTCACATGGTATGGCATGGTATGGCATGACGTTGATAATAACATGTTGGCCTTATGATTTGCTCCATCTGTAAAAGAGATACTTGGGTTATTCCTTAACAAATGGGAGCATTTAACCTTTGGAAAGCACGTGCACTCAACTGACAGCAACTAACAAGAGGAGATATTACAAATGGATCGACAAACCAAGGTCACCGACATAGTGCAAAGGATCTTGAGATCACCCGTAGGAATCAAGAAACCAAGGAATAATTTGCAGTAAGACACGGAGTAAATTTTAGTTCTCGAAGTGCTACTGGACGTCTGGACCCTAGATTGATGCTAGATTTGCCTAATGTAAGTTGTTTCTTTTGAAAGACCCAGCAGTCAGCACCACTCTTCATTTGAGATTGGTCAATATACTTAACGAGGCCTCATACTTAAGTATGACAACTACTGAGTGTAGGAGAATAAAGCTCCAAGGAGAGAGAGAGAGGAAAAAGAGCTTATCGGGTTAAAGCAGAAGCAGGCCCCAAAGATCAAAGCTCCGGAGGTGCTTTTGCTTTTCAAGCAGCAAGTACACACTTTGCTCCCTTGTATTGCAACCCTATAAACTCTGCTGAGAAATTATCTACAATATGTATTAAAGTGAACAAGTTTCTTGTTTACTTCTATACGCGATGTTAGAGAAGAAGAATCATTTTGCAATCTGTTAGTACTGATGTACTCCAATTGACAGTACAAAAGTTTAACGCATGACAGTAAAGATGTCTACCTGGTTTACACTACTGTGGAAACTTCACAATACAGTTGGAAACAGACGCATGCAGTTTCCCGGGAAATCTCAGGTGTCTTCATCGAGACTCCAAATCTAAAGAAACCCTCCAGCTCGCCGTGACTCGCATGATCTCGCTCATCTTTATTCCCCCCACCTCCGCGTCCATGGAAACTGGCGCAGTCACACAATCTCACCATTCACCACAAATGCTTCAAGGTTCTGCAACACCACATGTACAGCCCATTGCTTAACTAGCAGTACTAGCTGAGCTGACTGATGGCGCTGCCACCTTTGCATGCCTTCCCTCGCCGGTGACCTCCGGGGAAGTCGACCGCTGAACCGACAGCCCGACGGGTCGACACGCGCGAGCAGCCACGGAGAAGCCGGTGGCCGTGTTCGCCGGTCATGGCGTACCCGTATGTCTTCCACGCGCAGGCGCCACCGGCGAGAGCGGAGGAGTACAAGTCCAAGGGCGCAATGCCACAGCCACAGGTCAGGCCCCAGTGGCCTGTCGGCAGCGGCGCCGGGAGTGGGCGTGGCGGCGGCGGAGCCGGGTGGATGGGCCTTGGCTCCCGGGAGAGGCCGCTCGCGAGTGCTTATGATCTCGTGGAGCAGATGCATTACCTGTATGTGCGCGTCGTTAAGGCGCGCGGGATCCCCGTGGGCGCGGTCACCGGCGGCTGCAGCCCCTACGTCGAGGTGCGCCTCGGCAACTACCGCGGCACGACGCCGCACCACGAGAGGAAGGCGTGCCCGGAGTGGAACCAGGTGTTCGCCTTCTCCAGGGAGCGCGTCCAGGCCACGGCGCTCGAGGTGTTCGTCAGGGACAGGGACGCCGTGGCGCGCGACGACTACGTCGGCAGGGTCGCGTTCGACATCAGCGAGGTGCCGCTGCGCGTGCCGCCCGACAGCCCGCTCGCGCCGCAGTGGTACCGCCTCGAGAACGTGCGCCATGGTGGCAAGATGGTGCTGCCGACCGAGGTCATGCTCGCGGTGTGGGTCGGCACGCAGGCCGACGAGGCGTTCGGGGACGCATGGCACGCCGACGCGGCGTCGGTGCGCGGCGGCGCTGATGGTGTCGCCGCGGTGCAGAGCGCGCGGTCCAAGGTGTACGTGACTCCGAAGCTGTGGTACCTTCGGATAAGCGTGCTGGAGGCACAGGACGTGGTGACGGGCGGCTTCGTCGGCGACAAGGTCCGGCAGCATGTCGAGGTCTTCGCCAAGGTGCAAGTCGGCGGCATGATGCTCCGGACCAAGCCGTGCGCCATGAGGAATCCGACAAGCCTGGCGTGGAACGAGGAGCTGGTCTTCGTTGTGGCGGAGCCGTTCGAGGATCCGGCGGTGCTCATCGTCGAGGCTCGGGTGCACCCCGGCAAGGACGAGATCGTCGGGCGTGCCGTGCTGCCGCTCACGATCTTCGAGAAACGCCTCGACCGCGTGGCGATCCACTCGCAGTGGTTCAGCCTGGAGCCGTTCGGGCACCCGTTGCGCCGGCCGGAAGCCACTTTCGCCGGCCGCGTCCACCTCCGGGCGTGCCTCGAGGGCGCGTACCACGTCATGGACGAGCCGACCATGTACGTCAGCGACACGCGCCCGACGGCGCGGCAGCTGTGGCGGCCGCCCGTCGGCGTGCTCGAGGTCGGCGTCCTCGGCGCGCAGGGGCTCACTCCCATGAAGACCGCCGACGGGCGGGGCACCACCGACGCCTACTGCGTGGCCAAGTACGGGCAGAAGTGGGTGCGCACGCGCACCGTCGTCGACTCGTGCAGCCCGCGGTGGAACGAGCAGTACACGTGGGAGGTCTACGACCCCTGCACGGTGCTCACGCTCGCCATGTTCGACAACTGCCACCTCGGCAAAACCAATGCCGCCGCCGGCAACGACGTCCTCAGAGACCAGATGATGGGCAAGGTGAGGATACGCCTCTCCACGCTGGAGATGGACAAGGTGTACACCAACGCGCACCCGCTCGTCGTGCTGCACCCGTCCGGCGTGCGCAAGAACGGCGAGCTCTGCCTCGCCGTGCGCCTCACCTCCGTCTCTCTCGCCAGCGTCGTGTGCTTGTACGGGAAGCCCCTCCTCCCCAAGATGCACTACGTCCAGCCGTTCGCCATCCCGCAGCTCGACGCGCTCCGGCGCCAGGCGATGAGCATCGTGGCGGCGCGGCTGAGCCGGGCCGAGCCGCCGCTGCGGCGGGAGGTCGTGGAGTACATGCTGGACGCGGGCTCGCACCTGTGGAGCATGCGGCGGAGCAAGGCCAACTTCTTCCGGGTCACGGCGCTGCTGTCCGGCGCGGCCAGCACGGCGCGGTGGCTCGTGGACGTGTGCCACTGGAGGAACCCGGTGACCACCGTGCTCGTGCACTTGCTCTTCGTCACGCTCATGTGCTTCCCGGAGCTCATCCTGCCGACCATGTTCCTGTACATGGCCATGGCCGGCCTCTGGAACTACCGGCGCCGGCCCCGCCGGCCGGCGAGCATGGACGCGAGGCTCTCCTGCGCGGAGGCGACCCACCCCGACGAGATCGACGAGGAGCTGGACACGTTCCCGACGTCGAAGCCGAACGACGTGGTGCGGCTGCGGTACGACCGGCTGCGGAGCGTGGCCGGGCGGATCCAGACGGTGGTCGGCGACGTGGCGACGCAGGGGGAGAGGGTGCGGTCGCTGCTCGCGTGGAGGGACCCGAGGGCGACGGCGCTGTTCACGGCGCTCTGCCTCGTCGCCGCCGTGACGCTGTACGTCACGCCGCTCCGGGTGGTGGCGCTCGTCGCCGGGCTGTACGCGCTCCGCCACCCGCGGTTCCGGAGCCGGATGCCGTCGGCCGCCGGCAACTTCTTCAAGAGGCTGCCCTCCAGGGCCGACACCATGCTGTAGCATGTACGTAGTGATTCGTTGCGATTTGTTCATGTGTTTTGCTCGATTCTTCAGTTCGCTGCCGTGATGTGAAAGTGTCAATGACGGAGTGACGGCTACATCCTGGCAAGCCACTCTCACCAGCATGATAATAGAGCAAATCCACTGCTAAATGTCGGTGAACTTCAAAGTAAAATGCCTCTGAACGGGACTGTATTTTTCACATCGGGATTTGTGCTGCTATTCCTGTATATATCCCAGTAAAGCTATGTATGTGTAGCATTACTCATCTCACTAAATCATGCAAGTGCTTCTTTTGTTTGCCATATCTGAATTCATTTTCACAAAATCTGAATTCATTCAGGAGACTGAAATAATTGAGGGCATGCATTTCAGAGGAGTGACAGATCGACAGGACAAATGCATTAGAGTAAGTACAGTAGAGCTGAGTCAATGAAATTTATAAGGAATAGTAGTATATTTACTGCTTGGTTGGAGGAAGAGAAGAGGAGAGAGAGAAGGTAAGCGGGCTCTTCGTGAAGAGCCAGCTTTAGACGCGTCTTCTGCAAGACTTTGTGAGAATGAAAGATGGACCACATAATAAAAAAGTAGTATACTTTTTTGATCTACTATTGTACACTATAAAATGGGCTGTAGATGACATGGCACTGGCTTATAGCCAGCAACTGACTATACTATTAACCATGCTCTTAATTAGATTCATGTGTTCCAGTTTGATCCTTATCATCTTTCCAGAGTCGCAGAATACTTCTACCAGGCTGTAGGATATCTGACAAACCTTGCTACCAGCAGACAACCACTTGAAAGTACAGAGTAAATACAGTTCCAGCAACATAAATGTATCTCAAGTGAGATGCATTTATCATGCAAACCTTGCTATCAGGCAAGTACTTCTTTTGTTTGCCATACCTGAATCATTTTCCACAAAATTTGAATCCAATCAACATACTGAAATACTAGAGGGAATGCACTTCAGAGGAATTTCAGATTGACAGGTCCTGTAGATGAGATGCTAATGGAACAAAAGGCGATTCTTATCAGCGCATTTATACCAACCCTTGCAGTGTAAACAGATTCATGTGTTCCAGTTTGATCCTTAGCATCTTTCCAGAACCTAGAACAGAGTTAGAGAATACTTCTGACTTCTGCAGGGTGTAGGAAATCTGATAAACCTTGGTACCAGCAAGACAACCACTTCAAATTCCAGACTAGATGTAGTTCCAGCAACATCAAAACGTATTCCAATTCATGGTGCAAAACTCTTTCATATTCATCTACAGTACAATTTTTAATTAGGCAAAGCTGCCCCTGTGACCATGCAAAATTTTGAAGTACACAACAGTGCAGTCATATCTGAATTACATGTTCAAGATTGAACAAGAACTTATAAGTTTGTCGCAACAGGATTTTTGTGCAACTTAAAACACCACAATACCCCAAATGCTAGCAAATCTAGGTAAAATAATACTGTATGAAGAAAATGAAGTCTTGGACAAATTGAGGCAATAGCTTCTTCTTTTTTGAGACAAAATTGAGGCAATAGCTAGCGGTGCATAGCATATCCCAGGCCTCAGAATGGGTCCAACACGTCTCAGACAAACTGTTGATGAACTCTTTCCCAGCCCTAACATAGAACAGAACAAACTTTCTTTTTTGTTGGAACAAAAAAGGAGTTATTGCTTCTTGCCCCCAATTTGCATTGGATAATCATGGATCAACTTACAAGACAATTGAAACAGGAACCAGTTATCCATTTATAAATAAATCAACGCCGCACAAAAAAGCAGAATCGCAGGGAAGGCAAGCAAGTAATAACAAAACTAAGAATAAGAAATAAGTTTGTTTAGGGGAAGAACAGCTCATTGTACAACCCTTATTATGAATTGTAGCTCTTCCCCTGTTCCTTTGATTAGTAGCCTACAACAACAATGGAATCAGAATCCAATGTGCAGATTCAACAGAGCACCCATGCATAGGACATATCAGAATCTGGTTCTTGATACATGGCTCACTCACGCTGGATGAACCGACTCACGGAAGCATCCTCCACCTGCCCCGCCGCGCGCGCGATCAGGGCGACTGCCGGCGCCTGGGTCCCCTGCCGTGGTGGTGGATGGGGTCCGGCCCGGTGGGCACCTCCCTCTCCTCCTCCGCGCCGAACCCCGTCGTGCTCACGTCCTCCTCCGCGTCCTGCGCACCGTAAATTAAAACCCCATGAGCTCGAAACACGACGACAAGAAACCACCTCCAAAGGAGCGGCCTTTCCTTAGTCCCGAAGCCGTGGCATGGCGGCGCGGGCGCTGTTCGTCGCCGCGTACGTACCTTGGTCACATCCGGCTTCTCCTGCAGGTCCTGCGGGGTGTACATGGCCGCCATCTCGACTCGTTGCAATGCCGCCGCCGCTGCGAGGGAGACCAAAAAAGGCGTCAAAGAGCGCAGGAGATTTCCGGGCGGCGCGAGGAGCAGGAAGGTGGCCTTGCGGCGGGGGTTGCAGAGAGCAACGAACGCATGGCGGACGAGACGACGTACCTGACCGGGAAGACGAGGAGCTGGCGGCGGCGGGCGGCAAGCAGGCGAGGAAGACGGCGACGGCGAAGAGCAGCGCGACGACGCAGCGCGACCTCGCGTCGGCGGCATGAGCCATCCAATCCGGCCTTGGCCCTGGCGCCGGGCTCCTTGCAGGCGGCCGCCGGAGGAACGAACCCAAAGTAAACTGGAGAGAGGCTTTGCTGTTCTGTTCCGTTCCGATCCTCCTTCCGTCCAGACGCGCCGCGGCGGCGAGGTCTTTTGCGCTTCCCCCGTACGGGGTCTCACGTGCTGCGGGACACGTGGCGGGCATCCGGCCGCTCTGATTGGGCCGAGCGGCAGGAGAGGCTCCGCTTCGCCGTTACGGGGGGCTGGGTGGGTCCCATGTGCAGTGACCTAGCTGGGTGCTAGGGTGCGCCCGGGGATTCCGCTGTGATGACGTGAGATACAGCTGGTGATGGGACGACGACTGCGTGTTGCTGAGCAGGTGAGGTGATCGTCAGCCCAGGCCCGTTGGAGGTCACAGCTAGCTTTGCCTTGCTCGCCGCGCTTTTCTCCTCTCTTTCTTGGACGGAGGTACTAGTAGCAAGGATGTGAAAGTGAGTTTAAAATTCAAATTTCAGAATCAGTAATGGAGCTAGACGAAAATCGCTGCAGATTTTGGCTTAAATGTCATCAACTTCGGGATCAATTGTGTCAATCTTAGTTTGTGTGCCTTTTGTGATCGAAAATTCGTAGGGGCACGCAGGTGCGGGGTACGCACCTACGAAAACACCTGCAGCCATAGATCTGCGCCGTGATTCGTGCACATGTTTAAACAGAAAATGATTGAAAAATGGATTGAAATTCTTTAATTGTTTGAATACGGGACGACATACGTGTTTATTTTATATGAAAACGTCTGTTGATCCTTGTTATACGTCTGCCTACCCTTTTTTTAGATAATACGTCTGCTTATCTGTGTGTATCCTGCATCCCTCGTTATATTATTCCACGGGTCCGTGCAACGTTCATCTTTTTATTCCTTCACACCTGTCATGTTCTGCTCTTGTGTCCCAGTTCTGTTTCCTCCTCTTCTTTTTCGGGTTTTCTTCTGTCCAATTACTTTTCTTTACGTGATCTTCAGTCGTGCATCGTTCTTTCCATGCAAAATTGCTATTGTCGTTTTCCCATGTTTTTCTGTTCACTTGCCTCAAATATGAATCTTTCTATTCTTCAGTACTTGCATTCTTGTATTGTCAAATATTCATCTGTGAAAACACTTCGATGTCACAGTTATCATTCTCCCCTATCAGATACGATTTCAATTTCATTCTTCAAAGTGCACTATTTTTTGTATTATTTGATTTTATTTTCAGTGCTAACATGTTTTCTCTTGTTCTACCAAGTTACAATCTACGAGACGGATCCTTTTCGTCACGAAACTTAGTATGTGCATTCAGTTTTGCACGTTGGAACTGGTGCCTATACCGCTAGATCAGTTTCTGGTGATTTATTAATGCTCACAACAAACAAACCGGACACCAACTTAACTAACATTAATATTTGTGGTGCGCACAACGCAGATGCCTCATCTTTTTTCTCGCTCCCCTTTCCCCAACCTATTCTTCCTTTTTAGTCCCATCCTCTAAATCTGCTATGTTCGGACTTCTACCAGACGTTGTTGCGACTGCTTGAAGGATGTCAACAGCGACAGTCATGGATGAGGAGTACGCCGTCATCATGTGGTTGTGGAGGTTGCCCATGCAAGAAGAGCCATGGAAAAATCTGGATACTATGTGGTTGTGAAGGGACCAACCTTCGTGGATACTATGTTTATAGACACATGATCTCCATTTGTAGATCCGCTGATAGTTGTGAAGATGCTCGCGAATTAGTACTAGTAAGTCTATCTTAATTAATATTTTCTACTTCACTCATATGACACATTCTGATCTTAAAAATACTACAACTCATCTTTGAACCGAGGACCCCTGAACCGCTCCCCGCTGGTGAATCACCGATGGTTAGGAGATTTATCAGCAAATTCTTTCTGAATCACTACATCAAGCCCACTGGTGATAACGAAGATTTCAGCATGCCTTCTCCTGGAACAATGAGTAAGAGTTAGCCGCTAAACATATACACATGGATCTATTGTTTTCCATGTGATGATGTTTTCGTATTTCGTACACTATGATTAATTATGTAATGCATATATATGTCGACAAATAATTGGAATTTAGCTACCATTTGTTCAATTGCAATTGTTGCGTATTCTGATGAATGTTATTC
This sequence comes from Aegilops bicornis, assembly GCA_021605145.1. Lineage (NCBI taxonomy): Eukaryota > Viridiplantae > Streptophyta > Magnoliopsida > Poales > Poaceae > Aegilops > Aegilops bicornis. The sequence continues at coordinate 590,509,061 of CM038670.1, forward strand.
CTGTGGACACTATCTATTCAATTGCATATGGTGGCGAATTTGCTTTTTGCATGCCGATTCATATGTGATATTTTTGTTTTAACCTGGCCATTGATGCGCACACGGTTCAACTAAATGAGTGTGTGCGATCCACAACGGAAAGCATACGTCAATCATAGCAGAACCGTCGGACACAACAGATTGCTGACGATTTGCAGCACTTCTACGTGTGCGTAGGGGCTCCCGAACCATTTGTGATAGCACATTATCGCACGCGAGAGCTTATAGTAAACCGTGCTAAAATACAATCTCACTCGTAAATTTTTCAGGAAACGTATGCAGTCCCAAACGAAAAGCACACGTCACTCATACCGCAACCGTTGGTGATACATGACAAATCAGAAACGATCTGCAACACTTGTGTGTGTGCGAAGGGGCTCTTGAACCATTTGTGATAGCACATTATCGCACACGGTAATTGTTCGTGAAACGTGTGCAACGGTGTCATGCATGGCAGACGATTTCCGCAGAGAACTCGTGTGCGATGGGGCACATATCGCACACAGTTCCTATGTTGGCCCATGTGCCTTAGATACTGTTTAGCAAACGGTTCAATATGAAACACCGTTTAGTTTCACCGCGTCATTAGAAACGTTTGATCACCAATCCCACTTGTGTGCTAGAATGTGGTGTGTGCGATATGTTGTTGCATCGCATACGATTACATTTGGCAATGCATCTGCATCATTGATGACCCACAAGTATAGGGGATCAATCATAGTCCTTTCAATAAGTAAGAGTGTCGAACCCAACGAGGAGAAGAAGGAAATGACAAGTGATTTTCAACAAGGTATTTTCTACACACACTGAAATTGTCGGTAACATATAGTCTGTTAGAAAGATAAACTGCAACGAGAAAGTAAAAGTAATGGTAACAAAACTGCAGCAAGGTAGCCCAATCCTTTTTATAGCAAAGGACAGGCTAGAACAGTCTCTTATAACAAGCAAAGCGTTCTTGAGGACACATGGGAATTTTATCTAGTCACTTTCATCATGTTTGTTTGATTCGCGTTCGCTACTTTGATAATATGATATGTGGGTGCACTACAAAAAAATACACTTCCGTGATGATACGTGTTTGTCACAGTAGGTCGCGTTTTTTGTCATGCATGTACATCCATGACAAATTTATGACAGAATCAAGATAGTCATACTTGTGCTGTCGTAGAAGTGTTCCATGACATTACGAAAATTATCATCACGAAAGTGTCCACTTCCATGACGATAAATCGCGTGTCACAGAAGTGCTTTCGTAAAGGGTGACCGACATGTGGCGTCCACCGTAACGGAACACCGTTAAGCTATCGGGTCAGGTTTTGGATCCGATAACCCGTTAACAGCCCCAACCAATGGGGATTTTCCACGTGTAAAATCATCATTGGCTGGAGAAAACTGCGATGTCGGCTCACCGCGAAACGGATGTCATCCACTCATTGGAATGAAGGCGCCTATGATGCGTCGACACATGGCACGGCCCAACAAGTTTAATTGGGCGGCCCAATTAAAAACCCACAAGTTTTGCGGACCATAATGGGCGGCCCAGCTAAAAGGCCCACAAGATTTTGCAGACCATAATGGGCGGCCCGACTAAAACCCACGAAATTTTTGCGGGCCATAATGGGCCGGCCAGGTAAAGGCCCATAAGATTTTGCGGGCCATAATGGTCCGGCCCAGCTACAGGCCCACAAGATTTTTGTGTGCCATAATGGGCCGACCCAGGTAAAGGCCCACAAGATTCTTGCGAATCATAATGGGCCGGTCCAGCTAAAGGCCCACGAGATTTCGCCGACATTAATGGGCCAACCCAGCTGTAGGCCCACAAGATTTTGAGGACCCTAGTAGGCCGGCCCATTAACTGGCTGCCATGTTTTGGGCCAAATGTCGGCCCATATCTGATCCGGTCCATTAATGGCCTGCCATGTTCGGCCTAAAAGTGGCCCATATGAGATCCGCCCGTTATAAGCCTACCACGTTACGGGCAAATTACGGCCCGGTCAGTCCGACCCTTTAAGAGGCTTTGGGCTCAATTATGGCCCATATCAAATTCGGCCCGACAACTAGACACTATGCTTTTGGGCCCACTTGCTAAAAGGCCCACTTAGTAATTTTGCACGATATTAGTTTTGGCACTGTTAAGGGCCGTTTAACATTTCGGCCCTATATTAATTTGGTGTTAAAAGCCCGTCATATAGTTGGGCCTAACTACGACCCTATTTGCATCCGACTGCTTTCGCGATGATATCTCGATTGGGTCAAACAAGAACCGAGACAATTTTGGCTGTTAAAAGCCCGTGATTTGATTCGCACAATCATGGGCGGGGTTCATTCGGGATCTTTGCCGGCCCGTGAGTTGTCTGGCACGTTTCAGGCCCAACCTACATCGTGATTGCATGACGGCCCGATTATGTATCGTAATTTTACGGTTTGGCGGGTTTACTGCGAAGACAGGATATATATATATATACAATAAAATAACTGCAGCATCGTGAATAAGAAAAAACCTAGACTATACAATAAAGAAATTACGGCATATTACATCCACTGGGCATCAAAGTTCGCCACTATGATAATAAAGCACAAGAAGGCAATGATTACATACACTTTGGGCATCAAAGATCGCCACCGATTGCAAATAAACACGCCGACAAAATAATATACAAAACCAACAGCACTTCAATAGAGTTTAAGAAAGGTTAGCCTCATTGGGAGCTGCAGCATAGCAAATGAGCAAGATGATGAGGCGTAGCTTGTTCAACACTTATATCTTCCTCACTCTGAAAGATAAACAAGCGAAGACGGATGACGGGTTTTGCACGTAAAAGTATCGATCTTGACAATTCATCACATTTCTTCTTGGCGAATAAAGTGACACGATTTAAAATTGCATTAACACAATATGGTATTGTTCAGTCAAGACATGGCAGGAAATGACATTGTGAAGGAGTTGGCGACTTCACGACAACACCGGATTACGAGATCAAGAACTCATAAGTATCAATGGTTAGTGTCTTGTCAATTTATACCATTTTAGATTGGCAAATAAAGAGATGGTTTAAATAATAGTAGAATGATATGACATTGTTCATAGTTAAGACATTGCGAATATGACATTGTCTTTGTAGTGGGTAGGTTCACCACACCCTTTGGATTACGGATGAAGAACAAAAGCATACATGCAAGTGCAAAAGAAGATCACTTGCTCAGATAGTTTAATTTACATGGTATGAAGAAGTAACTTGGTTGTACAACTGAAAACTTAAATTGAGAAAGGACAAACTTTTGTTTATGAACTACATAATAAACTTTAAATAAGCAATTTGATGCAAACACCAAACACATATATACAACAAAGTTTGAAGGCTTGAGATGGACAAACTTACATTATTGGTGAAGACAGGCTCTATAAAGGCCTTGTCCATGCTGATGGGGGGCAATTCAATAAGATTACCACAGAATCTTCTTCAAAAGCATTGCCTTTATTCTACATTTTATTAAAAGTAAATATAGATGTGATAATATACGAAAAAATGGAGAATATTTAAGATAAGATGAAGAGTGATGCTATATAACCAAGTAGCTATAAATGTAAGTGCAGCGTCTGAGGCAAAAGGTACAGCCAAGAGCAATGCACAGCTAAACTTCTTGATTACCAACCTTATGGTAAGAGTAAATATAGATCGATGTGTAGAAAATGGAGGGCAAAGGAAAATAAGCTGCAGAGTGATGGTACATGAACAACTACCTGTCATTATAAGTACACTGATAAAGGACAGCATGTACTTACAAGAACAATGAAGAGCTAAAAACATTGGCATTGGATATATTCTACACTAATGTAACCATTCATACATATCAAATAATTTGGAGCGAACAATTGATAAGCAAGCTATCATGCATACTGCTGTCACATAATGAACCAGGTATGTATGCAAGTACAGTGATACAAGACAACAGGTACTAACAAGAGCAAAGCGGCCGGGCAGCATATTTGCGATATCCTATCGCTCTTTTCAAACCGAATTCTTCTTGAGCAGATTTCCGCAAAAGATCCGTAAGGCACATGCGAAAAAGTAGAAGTTCAAATTGTCATGTGATTTCATAGACAGCACCTCATCACAGGAACGAGACCGATTGCATAACAAGGTTTTTCAATTCAATGTCTTCTAAATTTAGCACAGGAGACTTCACCGAAATTCGTTTATAGACTTGCCATCAAAGTGTGATTTCCTCGGGTAACACCGATCTTTGCAATGCTTCCTTGAAAAGCACAAGCAAGCTTTGCTCGTCATGACTATCCAGATTGACCCTCGCCTAGTTACAACAATGTAATGTAAATCATTGATGTGTTCAATCAGAAGAAAACAGGAAAATAATAACAATGAATAATAGCACTTACACGTAAGTTGGACAGGAAGATGTGAAAATGGTGTTTGTCTTCACTATAATCTTCCCATGATGGGAATATATGCACGTAGTCCCTAACAACATTGAAAGCAGTGTCTTTTAAAGCTGGGAATAAATGGAATGGGGTTCCAATCATGCGGGAATTGGCCGTCTCTGCGGTTGGGATAGGTCTTCGGCGGTGGACTTGCTGTACTTTTTGCGGAGTGAGATTTTTACGTGGTACAATGGTGCTATGGCAAATGAAATCGGTATACCTTTTCTTTGAGTGCAGGTCCGTGGTGGGGCTAGTGGTGTGGCCGATTGAAGTATGGGTACAGTCTGCTGGAGTCGGTCCTACGTTTTGTGTCCTTTGGTTGTACATCCAATATAAGTGGGTGTCTTTGTCGATTTCTCCGGCACCACCACGTTTTCAAGGACTTTCTTTGGTGCTCCTTGTGTTCGCAATCACCCTCTTCCTTTTTGATGTCGATGCACAAGAACAACATTTGAGTGGAAAAACATGGTATGATGACAGTATGGAATATGTATTGATAATGGATGGGCATGGCATCTCGACATATATGATGAGTAAACTAAGCGGATGGCGGTGCAACAAAGTAGAAGAAATGCAAGACAACATATGCAAGATACGCAATCAATAAAACATTGCCAAATTAGAACAGGCACCTTGATGGGTGAAACAGGACAGGCCATCGCCTTTGACTCCTCGAGGTTAGAATAGTCATTAGGATCATATTCTCAACAAGAATCAATAGGTGGGGAGCGTATGAGTTTCATTGCATCCGAATGGCACTCAATGCCTTGGTGCCAATTTTGTAAGTCATTGCGGTGTTTAGCTTCAAGAGTGGACTGCTGCTAGTGTAACACAAAGCAGCTACACGGATCATAGTGTAGATATAACGGAAAACCTTAAGCATCGAGTAAAATCAGCAAAGTGGAACTTCTTTGGAATATATGTGCTAGTATTGCCGTTCTGGCTAGAAAGGCTTGGATACCGGCTCTCTTCAAGTGAAGGTGCGGTCTTGTTAATATCAGTGTAACTCTCAAAGGCGACACAACTCCCCGCATTTCCTTGCTATTCTTATAGGATTCAAGTGGGCAGGCCACTACAAATCCTATTCCTATGTTTACGAGATCCTACGAATCAAAGAGGCTCAAAGTGTCCATCACAACCGACCGAATAGACCTCCACACTGCAAATGTCCCTGCTCATCTTCAAAGACAAGGAACATATTGTACTACTAGCATACTCCCTCCGTTCCAAAATATAAGTCTTGGTAGAGATTTCCACTATGGATCACATACAGATGTATCCAGATACATTTTAGAGTGTAGATTCACTCATTTTGCTCCATATGTAGTCTATGGTGGAATCTATACAAAGACTTGTATTTAGGAACGGAGAGAGTACATATTAAAGAAGAACGGAAGAGGAACATGGTAAAGAAGAGCAAGCAGATTTTGGATAATAAAATGTTGGTTGCGCAGTGCCCACACATGATGAACCAGGCGCATTAAGAATGCAACTCCCGGTGTCTCTCGACCATTTCAGGCGGTTGGATGAAGATCCCACGTCTCCTAACCCTTTTCTTCCTCGTCTCGATTCTTCCCATACGGAACACCTTGCGGGCCGGGCCGACCACTGCCCCCACTGCTGTGTTCCTCCGCCACCCCACCCCACCGCGCCCCAACCCCCACCAGCGTCGAGTTTTCTTCGTTCGTGAGGCCCCACAACCACCGAGCCTTCAATCGCACCGCGAACTCCGTGACTCTGAAAAATCGGTGACCCAATTTTGAAATTTAGTCTCTGTGATTTAACTAGTGTGGAATATAAAAGGGAAAACCATAAGCATTGGGAGTATAGTGTTGAGCGTGCCATGGCGGATCTGAAGGTGCAAACCGGACAAAGGCAACTCCGCAACCAAGACAAGAAATCAGAGTAAAGCAGTGGCGATCTATTTTCTTGCTGCGATAAATAAGTTGAGCAGATACGAAAGAGTACCGCCTCTGGTGTGGCGCCGTGTACGCATCTGCTAAGAATTTGACGGTGCTGCGGTAGCGATGGCTGTCGGCAGCGTGGAAGCAGATCTAGGAGGGTAGATGGTGGCGGCGGGGCGCGGTGGACGAGACGGTCGTAGGAGCGGCGCCGGCAAGGTGGACGACGGCGGGGATGAAGCGAGAGGACGGGATCCAAGGATCCTGGTCCCAAGGTGTGGATGAGAGAGGTCGATCTCTTGTAATGGACGGCGGCGTCGGGGTATCAGCTCCGGCATGGTGGAGGAGGACGGCGGTGGATGGGGTGGTGGACGGTGGCGGACGGAGGTGGGGGGTGGAGAGGGTGTTTTGGCGCCCACGGAGTACGAATGGGGAAAAGGGAGGTAGATAGGAAGGGGGGAACCATGTATTCAGGGCGCGCTTGTCTCAAATGCGAGGAAATTTACAAACTTAGCGCCCGTTTCAAATTTCTACTACATCACAACAACATTAGTCGGTTGGGGATAGGACGGTAATCTCGCATACACTGAATATTTGCCGACGAGAGTTTGTTTTTGGCGCCCACCGTGTATGAATATGAATCGGGGAGGGAGTCGATTTCGGCCGAGGACACACTGTGTTTTGGCGCCCACCGTGTATGAATCCGGATGAGAGGCGGTTACGTCACGTTTGGGTGAAATTACAAACCTACCCCTATCGAAACCTATAGAAATCCAGCAGATAGGCTTTGCGTGGCAGGATAGGCGAGTGATTTCCATCTCGCGGATTTTGGTTTGGTGATTCTTGTGACTTTCCCCGCTTCGTTCAAATTTTGCAGAGTGCACGTTTACCGTGCCAACTCAATTCGAATCCTTTTTGTATTCTATTTTTTTTCGGGTGGGATCATTTTCAATTGGAATTACATTCTATATACATCATTTTTTATATATACTTTCAAAAGCACAACAAAGAATTCTGCTCCTTTATATGTATAATATGATTTACAAATACAACGATCTCGAAATCTTACGGTTGATTTCGAATTCTTTTAACCAAATTATGTTCTACTAAAATGTATGGATCAGTAATACCTACATATTAAATAACATAGATGTGCGTGAATTCATATGAGTATGCATGTTTGATAGATCAATTTTTGTTCGAGTATGGATGTCATGTATCATCATCTCGAATTCAAATATTTGAATCCCTTTTTTGTTCACTCCTTTCACGCCCATCTCTCTCACATGCATGCTCCTTCAGGTAGCTATCACTCTCTTTTCTCCAGCTCACCCATACGCTCACTTCATGTTTACGCTATCCTCATAAACATGGTCTCTCGGCGTCTCCCTTGAGAAGTGTCACACTCTCCCTATCATTATACATTACACGGTTTCATTATCTCTCACGTCTCTACTGTTCTCTGGTACTCGGTACCTAAGCTTTCTTTTCACCGCCACACACAGTCTCCACTCATCTTTCACTTTGTCTTTCTCTCTATGGGATTCTCTCACACACCCTATATGTCTCTACATATGACGCATACCACTAAAATTACTCTCTCTCTCTCTCTCTCTCTCTCTCTCTCTCTCCTGTAGACACAACATTTGTGGCGGTCTCCTTTTCGTCTCCATCCCAGACTGACATTATTCATTTGTTTACCGATCAGACAACCCCGACTACTGTCTCCTCTCTCTCTCACACAGACACACACACACACACACACACACACAACTCCTGCTTCCACTCCCCTTCTTGACTACCGTCTCTCTCACACACACAAAACTCTCGCTTTCGCACCCCGACTCGTACTTCTCTCACAAACATTTATCGACTAGCTAGCCTCTAGATAGGTTTATATACCCACAAACTCGTGCTTCCACCATCGCATACATGTCTCTCTCCTGCTCCTTGTATCTATGTAGATTTTTCTTCCCTTCTCGAGACACGCCCCCTCGATCGTGCACACACGCACTATCGCCTCATTTTAAGCTGATACCTATCGCACACACACTCCTTGTGTCTTTGTCACACATGCACTCCGTCCTCCTCCACTCTCCCTCTCTCACACACACACATGGGCTTTTTGCAACAACTAGCAAGATGCCCATGCATTGTACAGAACATCAAGATGCATTTGTATGAGTAGTTTATCTTGTGGGGGAAAAGGATGAACGAGGGAAGGCCTTATTTGCAAATCTGGAGAGGTGTGTGGGTATCCTTTTGTAAAATTGTCATAGTTTCCTTCCTATCCGTCAGATATAGATCGGACGGCCTATATTGTAGGATGGCAGGCACACGATCATTACCGACAATGCTTTTTATAAGAGTAGGGATAAAAATAGAGTTGGTGATGATGGTGGGCCTGCCATCCTGCAATGTAGGTCGTCCGATTTATATCTGACGGATAGGAAGGAAAATATGGCAATTTACCCGCACTCTTCACCACATTTGCAGATAAGGCCTTCGCTCGTTCATCCTTTTCTCCCACAAGATCTTGATGTTCCGTGCAACGCACGGGCATCTTGCTAGTAAGAGTAGAAATTAGACATATACCACTTCTCAAATCTTGAAACCAACAACATTCCTCCCTTATCTCATAAAAAACGCCAAAGGAATATATTTTGAGTGAAACATAACATATTTTTAGTGATATACGTATTTCAAAACTAGAATTTTTTTTCTATCAAATCGGTGAATATGTAATAATCTACTTTGATCGTGTGGCAACGCATTGGCACATTGCTAGTAGCTATTATAATTTTTTGGACACCAGACAAAGCGGTGGAGTACATATCTGAAGAGAAGAGGCGCATACGCAATCGGCCTCTCGCTGTCTCGCACACATGAGTGTTACGTAAAGGCGATGTTAACAAATAAACCCTAAAACCCTAGGTGCACGATTGCTGCATTCACGGGTACGAGTGCGTGGTGGAGCACCTTTGTAGGAATAGTCATTTCGGCGTGATAATTTGATCCGTAGGAGTTGATGGTCGGGACCACAGGTGAAGGACTTGGACCGCGGTGGCTCGCCAGTTGCCACAGATCGAGTAGCCACGTTTAAAATATCGTTTTCTAGCGGGGTTAAGAGTTCCGATTTTCAATGGCGCGTTATAAGTAGTAAGTAGTTTTCGTAGCGATTGGTATGGAGCGAAAATGGAATTCATAGTACTACGTACCTCCTTGGCGTATGGTTGTATGTTTTTTTGTGATGGAGGTTGTATGGGTTTATGTTGCAAGATCTTGAACCTGGTAGTTCTAGGGCAAATACTATGGTTTAGATTTAGATGCTGGTTTTCAGTAATGAAAATCGGAAGGGGAAACCCTTCTTTGATTAAAAAAACTACCACCTCCATTCTGGTTTACTAGTCCCCATCGTACTTTGGGTCAAAGTTTGTCCGCGAATTTTACTTGTAAAATGTGAATGGAAAACGAGATTTTATTATACCCAAACAAAAAAGGACTGGAGGGAGTGATTGCTCTGACACGGACGCGCCTCTCATAGCGCAGCATTGAACCGGTGGCCGCCAAGAGGGTCACTTTTACCGCAGCCCAAATGAGCACCGATGACCCACAAGTATAGGGGATCTATCGTAGTCCTTTTGATAAGTAAGAGTGTCGAACCCAACGAGGAGCAAAAGGAAATGATAAGCAGTTTTCAGTAAGGTTTTCTCTTCAAGCACTGAAATAGTAGGTGATAGATAGTTTTGTGATAAGATAAATAGTTACGAGCAACCCATAAACTAGGGTCCATATCAACCCCTAACGAAACAACGCATAAACTAGGGTTTAAGCTTCTGTTACTCTAGCAACCCATCATTTACTTATTACTTCCCTATGCCTTCCTCTAGGCCCAAATAATGGTGAAGTGTCATGTAGTCGACGTTCACATAACACCACTAGAGGAAAGACAACATACATCTCATCAAAATATCGAACGAATACCAAATTCACATGACTACTAATAGCAAGACTTCACCCATGTCCTCGTGAACAAACGTAACTACTCACAAAGCATATTCATGTTCATAATCGAGGAGTAATAATATGCATAAAGGATCTGAACATATGATATTACACAAAGTAAACCACTTAGCATCAACTACAAGGAGTAATCAACACTACTAGCAACCCACAGGTACCAATTTGTGGTTTTGATACTAGATTGGATACAAGAGATGAACTAGGGTTTGGAGAGGAGATGGTGCTGGTGAAGATGTTGATGGAGATTGACCCCCTCTCGATGAGAGGATCGTTGGTGATGACGTTGGTGATGATTTCCCCCTCCCGGAGGGAAGTGTCCCCGGCGAACAGCTCCATGAGCCCTAGATTGATTCCGCCAAGGTTCCGCCTCGTGGCGGTGGAGTTTCGTCTCGTAAGCTTGCCCACGATTTTTTCCAGGGTAAAAGTGATGATATAGAATAAGATGGACGCCGGAGGCCCGCCAGGGGGCCCAGGAGATAGGGGCAGCCCTGTGGGGAGCGCCTCCTCTCCTGGACAGGTATGGGCCCCCGGCCTATTTCTTTCGCTCATAAATTCTTAATAAATCCAAAAAGTTGTTTCGTGGAGTTTCGGGACTTTTGAGTTGTGCGAATAGGTTTCCAACGTTTGCTCCTTTTCGGCCCGAATTCTAGTGCGGCATTCCCCCTCTTCATGGTAAACCGTGTAAAATAAGAAAGAATCGCCATAAGTATTGACACATAATGTGTAATAACAGCCCATAATGCAATAAATATTGATATAAAAGCATGATGCAAAATGGACGTATCAACTCCCCCAAGCTTAGGCCTCGCTTGTCCTCAAGCGGAAGCCGAAATCGAAAAATATGTCCACATGTTTAGAGATAGAGGTGTCGATAAAAATAAAATACGGACATGAGGTCATCATGACCATTCTAATAACAGCAACATATATAGATTTTTGTCATATGATTTCCTATGTTCAAGTAATAAGCAATTCACAATGTCAAGTATGGTTCAAAAACTTCATTGGGAACTAACAAACTATAATCTCAGTCATTGAAGCAATTGCAATTTATCGTAACATCAGAAAGAGTCAATAATGGAGCTTTTCAGCAAGCTCACATACTCAACTATCTCGTAGTCTCCTATAATTGTTAACACTCACGCAATACTTGTGGTTATAGAGTTTCAGCCAGACACTAAGAAAGATAGGGGCTTATTGTGTTTCCTCCCAACATATTCACCTTTAGGTGATGTCAACAATAATAGCCTATGCCAACTTACATCCAATTGGATATATGTATCATGATCTTTCAAACACGAGGAGCTTGCCAAAGGATAAAAATAAAAGGGAAAGGTGAACATCACCTTGACTCAAGCATAAAGTAAAACATAAAGTAAAAGATAGGCCCTTCGCAGAGGGAAGCAGAGGTTGTCATGCGCGTTTAGGGTTGATGCATGAAATCTTAATGCAAAAGAATGTCACTTTGTATTGCCCCTTGTATGTGGACCTTTATTATGCAAATTGGCCGCTTTTATTACTTCCACAACAAGTTCGCATAAAGCTTATTTTCTCTGCACTAATAAGTCATACATATTTAGAGAGCAATTTTTATTGCTTGCACCGATGCCAACTTACTTGAAGGATCTTACTCAATCCATAGGTAGGTATAGTGGACTCTCATGGCAAAACTGGGTTTAAGGATATTTGGAAGCACAAGTAGTATCTCTACTTGGTGCAAGAATTTTGGCTAGCATGAGGGGGAAAGGCAAGCTCAACATGTTTGGAAGGTCAATGACAATATACTTTAACTGAGGTGTCGGAAAACATAAACCATTATGTTGTCTTACTTGTCCAACGTCAACTCTTTTAGCATGTCATACTTAATGAGTGCTTCACAATCATAAAAGATGTCCAAGATAATATATTTATATGTGAACCCCTCTTTCCTTATCACTTCCTATTAATTGCAACGATGACCAAGGCTACGTTCATCAACTCTCAACAATTTTTATGTCTCATACTTTCTATGTGTGAAGTTATCACTATCCATAAGATCAAATATGAACTCTTTTGTTCTTTCTACCTTCTCAAGATCATAGCAAGCATAGCAAAGCCCTTGACTCAACACTAATCTTTTTATAGATAGCACACTGACTCGCTTACATAAAGAGATCACAATGCAAAACTCAAAACTACTTGATATCAAAACTTCAATCTACTAGATCAAGATACTACTAAAAAGATCGAACTAAATAAAGCGATAAAGATAGGAGTGTGATGGTGATACGATCAGGCACCTCCCCAAGCTTGGCAGTTGCCAAGGGAGTGCCCATACCCATGTGATTATTTCTTCGGAGGTGATGGAGGTGGTGATGATGACGGTGGATAATCGCACCTTTGGCGTAAAAGCTCCTCCAATTTGCGGATAATGCCCTTGAGCCCAGCAATATGATCCTTCAAAGAAAATATTCTCCTGTGTGAGATACTTGTTCTGTATGCGGGCTAACTCAATCATCTTGAAAGCTTCAATCTCTGTCGGAGTGAAAAGGTTAGGTAAAGGTTGAGGGATGTCTTCTTCTTTCACCACTGAAGCTTGAACCTCCATGGCCTTCTTGATCCCTTCATCCTTGTTGATCTCTTCTGGTTCCTCTCTTTTCAACTCTATCTTCAATAGCCAAGCATCCTTGTCTTCATGGTTGGAGGAGGGAGAAGCCATGGTGCTCTAAATCTGCAACGGAAACAGCTCGAAACGAAAACAGAGGATATTTGCGTGATACGGTGGTCAAAACCCTCAGGAGTATATATAATGAATTTTTACCGACCAAAATATGTAACATACAAGAAAACGGAGTCCGGGAGGCACACGAGGTGCCCACGAGACAGGCGCGCCCTACATGGTGGGGGGCTCCTCTCGTGGGAGCCTCGTGTCCCTTCGGACTACTTCTTCTTCCTAAAATTCTTAAATAATCCAAAACTGATAAAAATTGCCAAGAGAGTTGTTTTGGAGTCGGTTTACTTATCTTACCGCATTACCTATGCCTTTTAGGGGCCTGGAACGTTCTGGAAAGTGTCTCTTATGTACTCCTCAGGGGTTATGGTTTCAATAATATTAATTTCAACATTGATAGGATTACCTGAAATATAATGTTTAATTCTTTGACCATTTACCACCCTCGGATTTGTTCCTTCGAAGTTGTTGATTTTTATAGCACCAGAACGATAGACCTCCTCGATAACGTAGGGACCTTCCCATTTTGAGAGAAGTTTTCCTGTAAAAAATCTTAAACGAGAGTTGAACAATAACACATAATCTCCTATGTTAAACTCACGCTTTTGTATCCTCTTATCATGCCAGCGTTTGACTTTTTCTTTGAAAAGCTTGGCATTCTCATAGGCTTGGGTTCTCCATTCATCAAGTGAGCTAATATCAAACAACCTCTTCTCACCGGCAAGTTTGAAGTCCAAATTGAGCTCTTTAATAGCCCAATATGCCTTATGTTCAAGTTCAAGAGGTAAATGACATGCTTTTCCATAAACCATCTTATATGGAGACATACCCATAGGATTTTTGTATGCAGTTCTATAGGCCCATAATGCATCATCAAGTTTTTTGGACCAATTCTTCCTAGATCTATTCACAGTCTTTTGCAAAATAAATTTGAGCTCTCTATTGCTCAACTCTACTTGACCACTAGACTGCCAGTGATAAGGAGATGCGATTCTATGATTGACATCATACTTAATAAGCATCTTACGGAAAGCACCATGAATAAAGTGTGAACCACCATCAGTCATAAGATATCTAGGGACTCCAAACCTCGGAAAAATAACTTCTTTAAGCATTTTAATAGAAGTGTTATGATCAGCACTACTAGTTGGAATAGCTTCTACCCACTTAGTTATGTAATCAACAACAACTAAAATATGTGTATAACCATTGGAGGCAAGAAAAGGTCCCATATAATCAAAGCCCCAAACATCAAACGGTTCGATAACAAGAGAATAATTCATAGGCATTTCTTGACGTCTACTAATGTTACCTATTCTTTGACATTCATCACAAGATAAGACAAACTTACGAGCATCTTTGAAAAGAGTAGGCCAATAAAAACCAGATTGTAGTACCTTGTGTGCAGTTCTATCTCCAGTGGTGTCCTCCATAGGATTCAGAGTGACACTTATGAGGATTTGTTCCTGTTCATGCTCGTGCACACAACGCCTAATAATACCATCTACTCCTTCTTTATAAAGGTGTGGATCATCCCAAGTAATGTCTTAAATCATAAAAGAACTTTTCTTTTGCTGGTATGTGAAACTAGGCGGTATATATTTAGCAACAATGTAATTAGCATAATCGACATACCAAGGAGCGATGCGAGAAGCATTGCCGACCGTTAATTGTTCATCGGAAAACTATCATTAATATGCGGTGGGTCATCAAGAACATTCTCTAACCTAGACAAGTTATGCAACGGGTTCTCGGCTCCCTTTCTATCAATAATATGGAAGTCAAATTCTTGGAGCAAGATAACCCATCTAATGAGTCTAGGCTTAGCATCTTTCTTTTCCATAAGATATTTAATAGCAGCATGATCAGTGTGAATAGTAACTTTGGAATCTACAATATAAGGTCTAAACTTATCACATGCAAACAAACTGCTAAGAACTCTTTTTCAGTAGTTGCATAATTTCTCTGGGCAGTATCGAGAGCCTTACTAGCATACTGGAAAACATTCAATTTCTTATCGACTCTTTGCCCTAAAACAGCACCTACAGCATAATCACTAGCATCGCACATAATTTCAAAAGGTAAATTCCAATCAGGTGGCTGAACAATAGGTGCAGTGATCAAAGCTTTCTTAAGCGTTTCAAATGCTTGTACACAATCATCATCAAAGACAAAAGGAATATCTTTTTGCAATAAATTATTCAGAGGCCTAGAGATTTTAGAAAAGTCCTTAATGAACCTCCTATAAAAGCTGACATGACCAAGGAAACTTCTTATACCTTTTATGTCCTTGGGACATGGCATCTTTTCAATAGAATCAACTTTGGCTTTATCAACTTCAATACCTCTCTCGCAGATCTTGTGCCCCAAGACAATGCCTTCATTAACCATAAAGTGACACTTTTCCCAATTCAGACGAGACTAGTGTCTTCAAGATCTCTGCAAAACTCGATCAAGGTTGCTCAAACAATCATCAAAAGAGGATCCATAGATGGAGAAGTCATCCATGAATACCTCACAAATCTTTTCACAAAAATCAGAAAATATAGCCATCATGCATCTTTGAAAGGTAGCAGGTGCATTACATAAACCAAAAGGCATACGTCTATAAGCAGAAGTACCAAAAGGGCAAGTAAAAGTAGTTTTAGATTGATCCTTCGCGGACACAGGTATTTGAGAGAAGTCAGAATAACCATCTAGAAAGCAAAAATGAGTGTGTTTGGATAGCTTTTCTAGCATTTGATCAATAAAAGGTAAAGGGTAATGATCTTTCTTAGTAGCTTTATTTAACTTACGAAAACCAATTACCATCCTATAGCCTGTAATAATTCTTTGCGGGATCAATTCATCTTTATCATTAGGAACAACGGTAATACCTCCCTTTTTAGGGACACAATGGATGTGGCTTACCCATTCACTATCAGCAACGGGATAAATAATACCTGCCTCAAGGAGCTTTAGTATCTCCTTTCTTACCACTTCCTTCATTTTGGGATTTAATCGTCTTTGAGGATCCCTAACTGGTTTGACATCCTTTTCCACTAAAATTTTGTGTTGACATAATGTGGGACTAATGCCCTTAAGATCATCCAGAGTATATCCAATAGCAGCTCGGTGCTTCTTCAGAGTTTTCAATAATCTTTCTTCTTCTTTTTCTGAAAGGTTAGCACTAATAATAACATGATATATTTCTTTTTCATCAAGTTAAGCATACTTAAGATTATCAGGTAAGGGTTTGAGTTCAAACACGGGATCACCCTTGGGTGAAGGGGGATCCCCAAGAATTTCAACAGGAAGGTTATGTTTCAAAGATAGGTTCTTGTTTAAGGAACACTTCATCTATTTCTTCCCTTTCATTCATAAACATATCGCTTTCATGGTCTAACAAATAATGTTCTAACGGATCAGTTGGAGGAACAACAATGGAAGCGAGACCAATAATCTCATCCTTACTAGGTGGTTCCCTTTCACGAGGTTGTCTACTAAACTTAGCAAAATTGAACTCATGAGACATACCATCTATGCCAACAGTGACAACCTTCCTTTTACAATTAACCTTAGCACTAGCAGTATTCAAGAAGGGTCTACCAAAAATAATGGGACAAAAATCATCTTGTGGGGAAGCAAGAACAAGAAAATAAGCAGGGTATTTAATCTTCCCACACAAGACTTCAACATCTCTAACAATCCCAATAGGTTTAATGGTGTCACTATTAGCAAGATTAATAGTAACATCAATGTCTTCCAATTCAACATGTGCAATATCGTGCATAATTTCTTTATAAAGATCATAAGGTATCGCACTAGCACTAGTACCCATATCACATAAGCCATGATAACAATGATCTCCTATTTTAACAGAAATAACGGGCGTGCCTACAACAGGTCTACGTGTCTTAGTATCGGGTCTAGCAATATTAGCAGCTTCACCCAAGAAAGAGATACCATGCCCATCTAAGTCCTCATCCAAGAGATCTTTAATCATAGCAATACCAGGTTCAACATTAATTTGCTCAGGAGGTGTATAGGTCCTAGTATTACTCTTACGAACAACAGTCGAAGCTTTAACATGATCTTTTATCCTAACAGGAAAAGGAGGTTTTTCGACATAAGCAGTAGGAAAAATAGGATCACTATATGTAATAGTCTTTTCTTCAACTGTAATGGGTGCAACTACTTTCACTTCAACAGGAGGATTATATTTAAATCACTTCTCCTTAGGGAGATCAACGTGAGTAGCAAAAGTTTCACAAAAAGTAGCTACTATCTCAGAGTCAAGTCCATACTTAGAGCTAAATCCACGGAAAGCATCGGTATCCATAAAAGATTTAACACAATCAAACTTAGGTGTCATACCTGACTCCTTACCATCGTCGGAGCCCCAATCTTCAGAGTTGCGTTTAATTCTTTCCAATAAGTCTCATTTGAAATCAATAGTCTTTAGCATATAGGAGCCAACACAGGAAGTATCGAGCAGGTTGCGATTATCAAGAGAAAGCCGAGCATAAAAATTCTGAATAATCATTTCCCGAGAGAGCTCATGATTGGGGCATGAATGTAACATGGACTTAAGCCTCCCCAAGCTTGAGCGATGCTTTCTCCTTCGCGAGGCCAGAAATTATATATGTAATTACGATCACGATGAACAAGATGCGTAGGATAGAACTTCTGGTGAAATTCCAACTTCAACGCTTATAATTCCAAGATCTCGTATCATCACATAGCCTATACCATGTCATTGCATCCCCTTCAAAGATAAAGGAAGACCTTCCTTTTGACAACATCATCGGGAATACCGCAAGCTTAAATAATCCACAAACTTCATCCACAAAGATAAGGTGTAAACCGATGCAATGTTCCGTCTCCTGCAAAAGGATTAGCTAGCAGTTTTTCTATCATACCGAAGGAATCTCAAAGTGAATATTTTCATAAATTTCAGTAGGTTGAGGATCATCTCTTTGCTCTTCCGGGTTGGGGTGAAGATACCCCAAACAAGCCCCTCAAAGGATTAGTTTCCATAGTGACAAGTAATGTAAAATTTCAGCACACTATATAAATGTTTCCTTACCAAGTTCCACTCACCAAAAGCGCTACACTCCCGGCAACGACGCCTTGAGAAAAGAGTCTTGATGACCCACAAGTATAGGGGATCTATCGTAGTCCTTTCGATAAGTAAGAGTGTCGAACCCAACGAGGCGTAAGGAAATGATAAGCGGTTTTCAGTAAGGTTTTCTCTGCAAGCACTAAAATAGTAGGTGATAGATAGTTTTGTGATAAGATAAATAGTAACGAGCAAAAAATAATTAAAGTAAATAAAGTGCAGCAAGGTGGCCCAATCCTTTATGTAGCAAAGGATAAGCCTGGACAAATTCTAATAATGAAAAAGGAGCTCCCGAGGACACATTGGGAATTATCGTCAAGCTAGTTTTCATCATGTTCATATGATTCGCGTTCGGTACTTCGATAATTTGATATGTGGGTGGACCGGCACTTGGGTACTGCCCTAACATGGACAAGCATCCCACTTATGATTAACCCCTATTGCAAGCATCCGCAACTACAAAAAGGAGTATTAAGGTAAACCTAACCACAACATTAAACATATGGGTCCATATCAACCCCTAACGAAGCAACGCATAAACTAGGGTTTAAGCTTACATCACTCTAGCAACCCATCATTTACTTATTACTTCCCTATGCCTTCCTCTAGGCCCAAATAATGGTGAAGTGTCATGTAGTCGACGTTCACATAACACCACTAGAGGAAAGAAAAAATACATCTCATCAAAATATCAAACGAATACCAAATTCACATGACTACTAATAGCAAGACTTCACCCATGTCCTCAGGAACAAACGTAACTACTCACAAAGAATATTCATGTTCATAATCAGAGGAGTAATAATATGCATAAAGGATCTGAACATATGATCTTCCACCAAGTAAACCAATTAGCATCAACTACAAGGAGTAATCAACACTACTAGCAACCCACGGTACCAATTTGTGGTTTTGATACAAGATTGGATACAAGAGATGAACTAGGGTTTTGAGAGGAGATGGTGCTGGTGAAGATGTTGATGGAGATTGACCCAGTCTGGTTGAGATGATCATTGGTGATGACGTTGGTGATGATTTCCCCCTCCCGGAGGGAAGTGTCCCCGGCAGAACAGCTCCGCTAGAGCCCTAGATTGATTCCGCCAAGGTTCCGCCTCGTGGCGGCGGAGTTTTGTCTCGTAAGCTTGCCCATGATTTTTTCGAGGGTAAAAGTGATGATATAGCAGAGGATGGACGCCGGAGGCCCACCAGGGGGCCCAGGAGATAGGGGGCCGTGCCCTACAAGGGGAGGCGCCCCTGCCTCTGGGATCGGGTATGGCCCCCTGGCCTATTTCTTTCGCTCATAAATTCTTAATAAATCCAAAAAGTTGTTTCATGGAGTTTCAGGACTTTTGGAGTTGTTCATAATAGGTTTCCAACGTTTGCTCCTTTTCCAGCCAGAATTCCAGCTGCCGGCATTCCCCCTCTTCATGGTAAACCTTGTAAAATAAGAGAGAATAGCCATAAGTATTGAGATATAATGTGTAATAACATCCCATAATGCAATAAATATTGATATAAAAGCATGATGCAAAATGGATGTATCACACGCCTCCTCGCCGTGTGCAACCAGCTTAAGACTGCCCCGCCTGCCTTCATTGAATCCGCGCATGTGCCTGCAACACGTCACGTCCTTCCGCGAGCCGGCAGGCATTTTAGAACACAAAAAATGACTAAAATATAATTAATTTACGCATGGTATTTACTTGTTGTGCTCGCACTGGTAGCAGGAACTAGTAGAGGTTTTTCTTTATTTATAACTCTCCTCACATTTTTTTTGGCTTTGAAATGAATCATGGTTGTGGACATTATGTATGAAATGTGTAGATATCTATGAACATGAGTGATATGTGGAAGTTGAACATGTTGTGCCACATCAGTAGATGCACAGACATCACAACAAGCATGCTGACTGGATAAACATTTGAACCTAGCTATTATGAAGGAAATTTTTTATTGACAACAATTTTAGATAGCAGGAGACGCCTAGCCTGCTCTGCCTCTGCTAGCTTATTTCTGGCTTCTTCCATCTCTTCTTTGGCTTGGGTGAAGACAACATCTGATTGCTCTTTTCGCTTCTTCAGGAACTCAACTACATTCTCAAGGGCTGCTGCACGCTTTCTTTCAGCCTTCACTAATGCCACGAGGACACGAACAGCTGACGACTCCACCTGGCTTGTGTGTAATCCAGCATCATCTAGGAATTTGCACCTTGTGTCTAATCCAGCATCATTAGGGAACTGGAACCTTGTGTATAATCCAGCCTCATTTTGGAAACATGATCTCGAGGTTGACCATACTTCCCTCCTCGCAGGAACTGCATCCTGACATGAAGTTACTTCTTTTTTAGATCAATACTCAGAGCAACCTAGATTCATTTAGTAGAAGCCAGATAAACAGAACTCAGAGAAGTGAATTCAAAATGAAAAAAAAATATAAAAACAGACTACAAGGTGAGAACACCCACTTCCTACATCAAGCTAAAAATGAAAGCATTTGGACGATTAAGACTCTTCTTATTACACATCGAAGAACACCACGCTTAAGAGAAATAGAAACTACAACATATACACATCGAAGAACACGAGGCTACGAAAGTAATTGAAAGGGTGTTACTTACCAAAGCTCATTTCTTGGTTCGGTGCAGCTCCTCTTTAACTTGCCACGCTCCTTGAAGATGTCCCGAATATCCCGTGTTTGGTCTTCATTGCTCCTCTGCATGTTCGCACTCATGGTTTTAAAATCTCAACATGGCAAGAAAAATATACTACTATTAATACTCACATCTTGTGGGCAACATTAAAGCACTCGCTTGCCATGTTAGAGCATCTCCAACAGAATCGCAACGCTACGCTTTAAAAAGCATTTACAAAGGCCGAGATCGAGAAGTAGATAGAGTAGAGGATAGTTCTCAGATAGATAGATAAAAAAGATAATTCAACTACTCCTCGTCGTCCGACTCCTCCTCGGTGATGTCCTCCTCTAACGCCCCGATCAGAGGCGTGAAGATACCGATCATCGTCGGATTCCCAGGGCGACGCTGCTCCTAGCCTCATGTTGAATTGAGTGTCCGCTTTTCGCCTACGCTTGTCCTCGCGATAGGCGGCTGGCTCCGCCCTCCTCTTATCCCTCTCCGCCCTCCTTTGCGCGTCGAACTCGCGCTCGTTGATGATGTCCTGCGGGAAGTGTTGGCGCCACAGCGCCATGGCTTCCTCGTCCATCTCGGTGATGCCGAGACGGTGCTCCCGCCTCCGGTTGTCGCGACGATCTTCGTCGGTGCTAAGCCGTGGCAGGCGCGAGCTCTCGCGCCGCTCCCCGCTGGCACGTTGGGGAAGTTCAATGTTCTATGAGGCCACCGAGTCGCCACGCCGCCGCCGCACGCTGGGCGGCCTCGTTGGCGGTGCCGAAATTGCCGAGGCCGAGGCGCATCCCGCGGAACCGGATCTCGGCGGAGAAGCCGCCGGAGGGGCGCGCGCGGACGCCGCGGTATCCCCAAGTTTCCCGGTGACGCGGCGGCATGGTGGCGCGGCGGCGGCGAGGCGAAAATGAGCGGGGAGAGAGCGGTGGCAAGGCACAGAGCGGTGGGAGGGCATTGGATTTTATAAAGCGCGCCGGACGCCGCGCGCCAAAACTAGCGCACGCCCGGCCGCTTTTTCCAGCCGATCCTTTCCGACATCTCTGCTATCTCTACTCTCTTCTCTACTGTTATATTTATTTTATATTTAATATTTAATATTTATCTCTACTTCCTTCTTGTCTACTTTTTTTCTCTATACTTTTTTTCTTGCAATATAGGTCGTCCGATTTATATCTGACAGATAGGAAGGAAACAAATGGGAATTTTGCAAAGAGATACCCATACCCCTCTCCAGATTTGCAAATAAGGCCTTCCCTCTTCATCCTTTTCTCCCACAAGATAAACTACTCATACAAATGCATCTTGATGCATGCAACGCATGGGCATCTTGCTAGTTCTAAAAAATTTCCATCATTTGCCACACTACTGGTTGTAGATGAAGAACCTACCCAAGCACAAATAGCGATACAGAGCGACGCACAATTACAAGTCGATATTACATTGGACAATGGAGGCTATAACCAATTACTTTTACGGGAACAATAGCACCGTGAAATTTGAAGTGTAGGTATGAACAAAATTGGAACTGCACATGTACTGCTAAGTGATTCAATACACACATTACCAATCGAGGAGGAGAACGATGGTCGCGGCGGCCTCTGTGAGTCATGGTCGGCAACGAGAGTCAGTTCATTGTCCACGAAGGTGGTACTTCTGCGCTTGGCGTCGGCTTCCGGGAAGCAGACCCGAGACCGTGGAAGACGATGCCGGGGAAGAGGCTCTGTGTACGACGACGACGGTGGACCGGCTCCAGTGCGGCGTACGAGGTCATCGATGAGGCAGATGTGCTGCAGTGGACGAGTGTGCCGATGTAAAGGGGAGGAGCACGAAGGCTACGGTGCAGTGGAGAAGTCTATTTTGCGGTGGGGATAGAAAATGGGGAGTATTCAGGTGTACTACTCTGGGTGCCGGGGTGGGGTTGGCTGGGTAGGGTGAACCTGAAGTTACGTAAACAGCCCCCTACCAAGCGTCATCCGGAGGCCTGTTCTGAAGGCTATGATGGTAACTTCCCACTGCTCGAATCAGGGTCACGGGAGATTTTCCCGCCGACCTCAAAATTTTGTGACACTGGACTCCCCGTGTGGCGTGTTGAGTGATTCGGCTAAGCAACTAGCGAGTAGTAGTAGTAAACTCTGCATATTAGGTTTGACCGAAGTCAAACTTCCTAAAGTTTGACCAAGTTTATAGAAAAATATAAACATTTACCATAACAAATATGTATGATGTGAAAGTACATTCAATAATGAATCTAATGGTATTTATTTGTTATTGTATATGTTAATATTATTTTGTTATAAGCTTTCTGAGAGTTTACAAAACTTGACTTTGACCAATGCTAATACGCGGACTTAAATAAAAAAGGAGGGAGTACACATTTGTTTTCTTAGTTTATAGTGAACTAATCATTTGTTGAAATTGTGAAATAAATATATTAGGCTATTGACTTCGAATGTAATGGTCTATACAATTCAATAGTTACAATCATTGTCGAATCCCAAGATGTATACAAGGTCTATAGTACTTCACAACATGCTCAAACTCACATAATCCCAGTCAAATGAGAATCTAAATGCATTTCATAGTTATTACTTTGTAGGATGCAACAAAAACAACCATAACTCTACATCAGCCATTAGCAACATTTTGACATATCCCAATGTGTGAATGAAACGTGTAGAGAGAGCTTTTGAAGATGGAGCAGATAGGGCGGGAAAGATTGTATGTATGTGGACGAGAGAGTAGGAGACAAACCTAGCGAGACAGAGGGAGCGAGATAGAGAGAGAAAGAGAGAGGAAGAAGTTAGGTCTGTGAGAAAGATGGAGACATGTAATATACGTGAGATGCGTGTGCATCCAGATTCTGTATACATGGAAGGAGAAGAGACAACATGTTTGATGAGAGCTGGAAGGATCTCGTGGGTTGAGGGATTGAAATTTTTGTGCGAGAGAGAGAGGGATTGGTAATTTTGTGCAAGAGAGAGAGAGAGAGAGAGAGAGAGAGAGAGGGTGGGGGAGGAGTCAGTCAGCCGTCGTCACATTACCCTGCTTCCAAATGACCCTGCATTCTCTAGCGCGGTGTGGTCACCGTCTTCGATCTGCTCGATGCCCTCTTTGAAGATTGAGGTGTTGTGCATGTTGGGGTGCAAAGAAGCACAAGCGAGAGTGGTCGACATATAACCTTGGATGGGGATGAATTGTGTGCTCGGCGGAGTGTGTGTGTGTGTGTGTGTGTGTATTGTGCTGCGTGTGTCTGTGTGTGTGTGTGAGAGAGAGAGAGATATTGAGAGAAAACAAACCTAAGGAGAGAAATGGGTATTCACAAAGAGATTGTGCGGGCCTTGAGGTGGGCAGGGGCCAGGTGAGGGTGTCAAAATGTGCGCGTTGATGCATGTGTTGCATGCGACTGTGCGAGGGACGGACGAATCGAGAGAGATGGTTGTGTGTTACGGATGCTCCTCTCTCTCTCTCTCCATCTCTCTCTCTCTCTCTCACACACACACACACACACACAAGTAAACTAGAAGACCGTTCTCTCATGTATACACAACGTATCGGCATATCCGTCTATGTCTCACTCATGCATGATCATTTGCACATTCACACCTCTCTATGTCTGTATCACACACACACCATCTCCCGGACATCACGAGGAATTCTGGAATGGTCCGGAGGTAAAGATTTATATATAGGAAGTCAAATTTCGGCCATCGGGAAGGTTTCGGGAGTAATCGGTATTGTACCGGGACCACCGGAAGGGTCCCGGGGGTCCACCGGGTGGGGCCACCTATCCCGGAGGGCCCCATGGGCTAAAGTGGGGAGGGGAACCAGCCCCTGGTGGGCTGGTGCGCCCCCTCCTCCCCCGCGCCTAGGGCAGGAAACCCTAGGGGTGGGCGCCCCCTTGGCTTGGGGCAAGCCACCCCCTTTGGCCGCCCCCCTTGGAGATCCCATCTCCTAGGGGCCAGCGCCCCAGGGGCCTATATATAGTGGGGGGAGGGAGGCAGCCGCACCCTGGCCTGGCGCCTCCTCTCCCTCTCCAACACCTCCTCCTCTCCGTAGAGCTTGGCGAAGCCTGCCGAGATCCTGCTGCATCCACCACCACGCCGTCGTCTTGCTGGATCTCCATCAACCTCTCCTTCCCCTTGCTGGATCAAGAAGGAGGAGACATCTTCCCAACCGTCTCGTGTGTTGAACGCGGAGGTGCCGTCCGTTCGGCGCTCGGTCATCGGTGATTTGGATCACGGCAGTGCGACTCCATCAACCCCGTTCTCTTGAACGCTTCCGCTCGCGATCTACAAGGGTATGTAGATGCACTCCTTTTCCCTCGTTGCTAGATAACTCCATAGATTGATCTTGGTGAAGCATAGAATTTTTTTGATTTCTGCTACGTTCCCCAACAGTGGCATCATGAGCTAGGTCTATGCGTAGTTACTATGCACGAGTAGAACACAAAGCAGTTGTGGGCATAGATGTTGTCAATTTTCTTGCCACTACTAGTCTTATCTTGCTTCGGCGGCATCGTGGGATGAAGCAGCCCGGACCGACCTTACACTTACGCTTACGTGAGACAGGTTCCACCGACTGACATGCACTAGTTGCATAAGGTGGCTAGCGGGTGTCTGTCTCTCCCACTTTAGTTGGAACGGATTCGATGAAAAGGGTCCTTATGAAGGGTAAATAGCAATTGGCATATCACGTTGTGGTTTTGCGTAGGTAAGAAAGCGTTCTTGCTAGAAACCTATAACAACCACGTAAAAACATGCAACAACAATTAGAGGACGTCTCACTTGTTTTTGCAGCAAGTGCTTTGTGATGTGATATGGCCAAAGGATGTGATGAATGATATATGTGATGTATGAGATGATCATGTTCTTGTAATAGGAATCACGACTTGCATGTCGATGAGTATGACAACCGGCAGGAGCCATAGGAGTTGTCTTTATTTTTTGTATGACCTGCGTGTCATTGAATAACGCCATGTAAATTACTTTACTTTATTGCTAAATGCGTTAACCATAGAAGTAGAAGTAATTGTTGGTGTGACAACTTCAGGAAGACACGATGATGGAGATCATGATGATGGAGATCATGGTGTCATGCCGGTGACGAAGATGATCACGGCGCCCTGAAGATGGAGATCAAAGCCATATCATGTCACTATTTGATTGCATGTGATGTTTATCATGTTTTGCATCTTATTTTCTTAGAATGACGGTAGCTTAAATAAGATGATCCCTCGAAATAATTTCAAGAAAGTGTTCCCCCTAACTGTGCACTGTTGCGAAGGTTCGTTGTTTAGAAGCACCACATGATGATCGGGTGTGATAGATTCTAACGTTCGAATACAACAGGTGTAAGCCATATTTACACACGCAATACACTTAGGTTGACTTGACGAGCCTAGCATGTACAGACATGGCATCGGAACACGGAAGACCGAAAGGTCGAGCATGAGTCGTATGGAAGATACGATCAACATGAAGATGTTCACCGACGTTGACTAGTCCGTCTCACGTGATGATCGGACACGGCCTAGTTGACTCGGATCATGTTTCACTTAGATGACTAGAGGGATGTCTATCTGAGTGGGAGTTCATTGAATAATTTGATTAGATGAACTTAATTATCATGAACTTAGTCTAAAAATCTTTACAATATGTCTTGTAGATCAAATGGCCCACACTAATGTTGCCCTTAACTTCAACGCGTTCCTAGAGAAAACCAAGATGAAAGATGATGGCAGCAACTATACGGACTGGGTCCGGAACCTGAGGATCATCCTCATAGCTGCCAAGAAAGATTATGTCCTATAAGCACCGCTAGGTGAAGCACCCATCCTAGAGAACCAAGACATTATGAACGCTTGGCAGTCTCGTGCTGATGATTACTCCCTCGTTCAGTGCGGCATGCTTTACAGCTTAGAACTGGGGCTTCAAAAGCGTTTTGAGCAACACGGAGCATAAGAGATGTTCGAAGAGCTGAAAATGGTTTTCCAAGCTCATGCCCGGGTCGAGAGATATGAAGTCTCTGACAAGTTCTTCAAATTTGTAAGATGGAGGAAAATAGTTCTGTTAGTGAGCACATTCTCAAAATGTCTGGGTTGCACAACCGCTTGACTCAGCTAGGAGTTAATCTCCCGGATGACGCGGTCATTGACAGGATCCTTCAATCGCTTCCACCGAGCTACAAGAGCTTTGTGATGAACTTCAATATGCAGGGGATGGAAAAGACCATTCCCGAGGTATATTCAATGCTGAAATAAGCGGAGGTGGAGATCAAAAAGGAACATCAAGTGTTGATGGTGAATAAAACCACTAAGTATAAGAAAGGCAAGGGTAAGAAGAACTTCAAGAAGGACGGCAAGGGAGTTTCCGCGCTCGGTAAGCCAGTTGCCGGGAAGAAGCCAAAGAATGGACCCAAGCACGAGACCGAGTGCTTTTATTGCAAGGGAAGTGGTCATCGAAGAGGAACTGCCCCAAATACTTAGCGGACAAGAAGGCGGCAACACTAAAGGTATATGTGATATACATGTAATTGATGTGTACCTTACCGATTAAGTAGTAGCTCACAGGTATTTGATACCGGTGCCATTGCTCATATTTGTAACTCAAAACAGGAGCTACGGAATAAGCGGAGGCTGGCGAAGGACGAGGTGACGATGCGCGTCAGGAATGGTTCCTAGGTCGATGTGATCGCCGTCGGCATGCTGCCTCTAAATTTACCTACGGGATTAGTTTTAAACCTCAATAATTGTTATTTAGTGCCAGCTTTGAGCATGAACATTGTATCAGGATCTCGTTTAATTCGAGATGACTACTCATTTAAATCTGAGAATAATGGTTGTTCTATTTATATGAAGATATGTTTTATGGTCATTCCCCGCTGGTGAATGGTTTATTCTTAATGAATCTCGAGCGTAATGTTACACATATTCATAGTGTGAATACCAAAAGATGTAAAGTTGATAACGATAGTCCCACATACTTGTGGCATTGCCGCCTTGGTCACATTGGTGTCAAGCGCATGAAGAAGCTCCATGCTGATGGACTTTTAGAGTCTCTCGATTATGAATCATTTGACACATGCGAACCATGCCTTATGGGCAAAATGACCAAGACTCCGTTCTCCGGAACAATGGAGCGAGCAACCAACTTCTTGGAAATCATACATACCGATGTGTGCGGTCCAATGAGCGTTGAGGCTCGTGGAGGATATCGTTATGTTCTCACTCTCACTGATGACTTGAGTAGATATGGATATGTCTACTTAATGAAACACAAGTCTGCGACCTTTGAAAAGTTCAAGGAATTTCAGAGTGAGGTTGAGAATCAACGTGACAGGAAAATAAAGTTCTTACAATCAGATCGTTGGGGGGGGGATATTTAAGTCACGAATTTGGTACGCACTTAAGGAAATGTGGAATAGTTTCACAACTCACGCCGCCTGGAACACCTCAGCGAAATGGTGTGTCCGAACGTCGAAATCGCACTCTATTAGACATGGTGCGATCTATGATGTCTCTTACCGATCTACCGCTCTCATTTTGGGGCTATGCTTTAGAGACAGCCGCATTCACTTTAAATAGGGCTCCGTCAAAATCCGTTGAGACGACACAGTATGAATTATGGTTTGGGAAGAAACCTAAGCTGTCGTTTCTAAAAGTTTGGGGATGCGATGCTTATGTTAAGAAACTTCAACCTGAAAAGCTCGAACCCAAGTCGGAAAAATGCGTCTTCATAGGATACCCTACGGAAACCATTGGGTATACCTTCTACCTCAGATCCGAAGGCAAGATCTTTGTTGCCAAGAACGGGTCCTTTCTGGAGAAAGAGTTTCTCTCGAAAGAAGTAAGTGGGAGGAAAGTAGAGCTTGATGAAGTACTACCTCTTGAAATGGAAAGTAGCGCAGCTCAGAAGACGCGTTCTGTGGTGCCCGTGACCGACTAGAGAGGAGGTTAATGATGATGATCAAGGTACTTGGATCAAGCTCCCATCGAACTTCAGAGGTCCACAAGGACACGTTCCGCACTGCAGTGGTACGGCAACCCTGTCTTGGAAATCATGTTGTTAGACAACGGTGAACCTTCGAACTATGAAGAAGCGATGGCGGGCCTAGATTCCGACAAATGGCTGGAAGCCATGAAATCCGAGATAGGATCCATGTATGAAAACGAAGTATGGACTTTGGTGACTTGCCCGATGATCGGCGAGCCATAGAAAATAAATGGATCTTTAAGAAGAAGACAGACGCGGATGGTAATGTGACCATCTATAAGGCTCGACTTGTCGCTAAGGGTTATCGACAAGTTCAAGGGGTTGACTATGATGAGACTTTCTCACCCGTAGCGAAGCTGAAGTCCGTCCGAATCATGTTAGCAATTGCCACATTCTATGATTATGAGATATGGCAAATGGACGTCAAAACGACATTCCTTAATGGCCATCTTAAGGAAGAACTGTATATGATGCAGCTGGAAGGTTTTGTCGATCCTAAGAATGCTAACAAGGTGTGCAAGCTCCAACGCTCAATCTATGGGCTGGTGCAAGCATCTCGGAGTTGGAACATTCGATTTGATGAGATGATCAAAGCGTTTGGGTTTACACAGACTTATGGAGAAGCCTGTGTTTACAAGAAAGTGAGTGGGAGCTCCGTAGCATTTCTCATATTATATGTGGATGACATACTGTTGATGGGAAATGATATAGAATTCTTGGAAAGCATAAAGGCCTACTTGAACAAGTGTTTTTCAATGAAGGACCTTGGAGAAACTGCTTATATATTAGGCATCAAGATCTATAGAGATAGATCGAGACGCCTCATTGGTCTTTCACAAAGTACGTACCTTGACAAGATATTGAAGAAGTTCAATATGGATCAGTCCAAGAAGGGTTCTTGCATGTATTGCAAGGTGTGCAATTGAGCACGGCTCAATGCCCGACCACGGCGTAAGATAGAGAAAAGATGAGTGTCATCCCCTATGCCTCGCCATAGGGTCTATTATGTATGCCATGCAGTGTACCGGACCTGATGTAAACCTTGCCGTAAGTTTGGTAGGAAGGTACCAAAGTAATCCCGGCATGGAACACCGGACAGCGGTCAAGAATATCCTGAAGTACCGAAAAGGACTAAGGACATGTTTCTCGTATATGGAGGTGACGAAGAGCTCGTCAGAAGGGTTACGCCGACGCTTAGCTTCGACACAGATCTGGATGACTCTAAGTCACAAACCGGATACGTGTATATTTTCAATGGTGGGGCAGTAAGCTGGTGCAGTTGCAAGCAAAGCGTCATGGCGGGATCTACATGTGAAGCGCAGTACATGGCAGCCTCGGAGGCAGCGCATGAAGCAATCTGGATGAAGGAGTTCATCACCGACCTAGGAGTCATACCCAATGCGTCGGGCCCGATGACTCTCTTCTGTGACAACACTGGAGCTGTTGCCCTTGGCAAGGAGCCCAGGTTTCACAGGAAGACCAGGCATATCAAGCGTCGCTTCAACTCCATTCGTGAAAGTGTTCAAGACGGAGACATAGATATTTGGAAAGTGCACACAGATCTGAATGTGGCAGATTCGTTGACTAAACCTCTCCCTAGAGCAAAACATGATCAACACCAGAACTCTATGGGTGTTAGATTCATCACAATGTAACTAGATTAGTGACTCTAGTGCAAGTGGGAGGCTGTTGGAAATATGCCCTAGAGGCAGTAATAAAATGGTTATTATTATATTTCTTTGTTCATGATAATTGTCTATTGTTCATGCTATAGTTGTGTTATCCGGAAATCGTAATACATGTGTGAATACATAGACCACAACATGTCCCTAGTGAGCCTCTAGTTGACTAGCTCGTTGATCAACAGACAGTCATGGTTTCCTGACTATGGACATTGGATGTCATTGATAACGGGATCACATCATTAGGAGAATGATGTGATGGACAAGACCCAATCCTAAGCATAGCACAAGATCGTGTAGTTCGTTTGCTAGAGCTTTTCCAAATGTCAAGTATCATTTCCTTAGACCATGAGATTGTGCAACTCCCGGATATCGTAGGAGTGCTTTGGGTGTGCCAAACGTCACAACGTAACTGGGTGGCTATAAAGGTGCACTACGGGTATCTCCGAAAGTGTCTGTTGGGTTGGCACGAATCGAGACTAGGATTTGTCACTCCGTATGACAGAGAGGTATCTCTGGGCCCACTCGGTAATGCATCATCATAATGAGCTCAATGTGATCAAGTGGTTGATCACGGGATCATGCATTACGATACGAGTAAAGTGACTTGCCGGTAACGAGATTGAACGAGGTATTGGGATACCGACGATCGAGTCTCGGGCAAGTAACGTACCGATTGACAAAGGGAATTGAATACGTGATTGATTGAATCCTTGACATCATGGTTCATCCAATGAGATCATCGAGGAGCATGTGGGAGCCAACATGGGTATCCAGATCCTGCTGTTTCTTATTGACAGAGAGTCGTCTCGGTCATGTCTGCATGTCTCCCGAACCCGCAGGGTCTACACACTTAAGGTTCGGTGACGCTAGGGTTGTAGAGATATTAATATGCAGTAAACCGAAAGTTGTTTGGAGTCCCGGATGAGATCCCGGACGTCACGAGGAGTTCCGGAATGGTCCGGAGGTAAATATTTATATATAGGAAGTCAAGTTTCGGCCATCGGGAAGGTTTCGGGAGTAATCGGTATTGTACCGGGACCACCGGAAGGGTCCCGGGGGTCCACCGGGTGGGGCCACCTATCCCGGAGGGCCCCATGGGCTGAAGTGGGGAGGGGAACCAGCCCCTGGTGGGCTGGTGCGCCCCCCTTGGGCCTCCCCCTGCGCCTAGGGCAGGAAACCCTAGGGGTGGGGGGCGCCCCCCTTGGCTTGGGGGGCAAGCCACCCCCTTGGCCGCCGCCCCCCTTGGAGATCCCATCTCCTAGGGCCGGCGCCCCCCAGGGGGCCTATATATAGTGGGGGGAGGGAGGGCAGCCGCACCCTAGCCCCTGGCGCCTCCCCTCCCTCTCCAACACCTCCTCCTCTCCGTAGAGCTTGGCGAAGCCCTGCCGAGATCCCCGCTGCATCCACCACCACGCCGTCGTGCTGCTGGATCTCCATTAACCTCTCCTTCCCCCTTGCTGGATCAAGAAGGAGGAGACATCTTCCCAACCATACGTGTGTTGAACGCGGAGGTGCCGTCCGTTCGGCGCTTGGTCATCGGTGATTTGGATCACGACGAGTACGACTCCATCAACCCCGTTCTCTTGAACGCTTCCGCTCGTGATCTACAAGGGTATGTAGATGCACTCCTTTCCCCCTCGTTTCTAGATAACTCCATAGATTGATCTTGGTGAAGCGTAGAAATTTTTTGATCTCTGCTACGTTCCCCAACACTCAACATCTAACCCAGCGACCCACTCATCCGTTGAACTGTTGAACATGCGTAGGAAGCGAGCAAGCCATGCTTTCACCGTCGCGGATCCATGTGTGTAGATGACGATGAACTGATCGCCGGTGATGGCTCTAACCTGGTACTCAGTGGCGACCATGGAGATTGGGAGGCCATGGATTTTGGAGGAGGGTTATGAGAAGTTGAACTGTTGTACCCCGCAAAAACTGGGAGCGAACTAATGTGAAAGGGACGGACGACCGGGAGCGAACTGTTGTAAGGTAGTAGAAGACGGGACGAGTAGGGCGTCTGAACGGCGTGGGGTTGCTGTCTTGCACTGTGGATAAACTGCTGCAAGCCCCCAAAGAGTTCTCGGGAACTATGCGGGACCCACTAGATGTCATGTCTACTATACCCATATCGTAGGCCTGACGGTATAGCTTCTGCCTGTTCGCACGCCATGCCAGTGCGTGGATGTAACTTCACTTAATTCCGTCAACCGCGCGCCTCCGACGACCTTCGCCTCCCTCGCGCGGTCGGGCCCTTTGAGACTTCGACCGGCTATAAATGAGCAAAATTTTGCCTACTCCGCATGCATGATACTGCCTCTGGTCCTTTTTACTCCCGTAAACCGTTTGCAAAGTGTTTGACCAAATTTATACTTTTTTTTGAACACCACCTTATATTAATTAACCAGCCACACCAGTACACTCATTCGACATAATATTCACCACATGTATGTACATTATTTACAAGAATACCATCTAATCTATTGTCAAAGCTATACTTAGCGATTAAGTGTGCCACCTTATTGGCCGAACGGCTAATCTTTGACAATTGAAGATTGTTGATCAACTTTGAGATGCTCAACACTTTCATCTTCAGGTCAAGAATAGCAGACCTGTCATAGTCCCCTGATGCAAGAGACGCTACCACAAAAGCGCAATCAGTCTCTAAAATTACAGGATTATGAAGAGAAATACCTATGTAGAGACCGGCAATGCAAGCCCTAAGCTCCGCTTCCTCCACGCTTTGACAGGCATCAATGAAATTCCACGACCAAATTTATACTAAAAATATTAATATCTACAATACTGATCATAATGAGTATAAGAACTACGTTTTATAATGAGTGTAAAAATATTGATTTGACATTGTGAATGTTGATACATTTTTCTATAAGTCTGGTGAAAGTAGAGGTACATTGACTTCAGAAAAAACTTAAATGCACAATGCAGACTAGTTCCTCCATCCAGGAGCGTGCCATGTCCTATCTTGTCATCACAACAAGGTTAGCTATTAGAGTACCACTACCTCCCTTCTAGTTTAAAGGGCTCGATTCAAAAATTTCACCTACTCTTAGCAAGATAGTAGAGGCGGTGGAATAGTTTTTGAAGTCTGCAAAAGTACTCAACTAGTGTTGTCGTTCTTCACACAAAAATGTGTTTACCAATGCATGCATGAACACTAGTTACTCTCACCCCCCCTCTATTAAATAATTCTTTGACAAATCATGATGTTTGCTACTATTCCCGTGTGCATGATACCAGCTAAGATACCACCATTATGGCCAACCTTAATCATCGCATGCAATAATTTAGTGCACCTTGAAATATGAACATGTGTGGGCGTGTATGTTTTAATGACTTGAGACTATACCTAGCCCGACATGCAAGATGAATTATGATGCACTGTTCCCCATACCGCAGGACGCCTGCTCGCTCTCCAAATATTTTCCTCTCCATGTGTGGAAACAATATGCCCGCCAAACTCTCCTTCTCCTCCTCCGGTCCCACCACTCCACCCCGTGTGAAAAAATCTGCATGCATGACTCTCCTCCCCCACGCTCGTCCAATCCGTTGTGACCAGCAATATTTCCACCCCTTCGCTCCCCCATAATTTACTCCAACAAATATGCCCACGTAGCTGTTACTTAACTGCAGGTGCATTGGGTCACTGACATATGGGCCCAACAGGTGTTCGGCCCACATGTCAATGACGCAACTGGACCTGCAGTTAAGTCAGTGCAGCTCAGTCCATATCTTACGTAGGTGTGCCATTGCTCGCTATAAATACTGCGCCTCTGATGACATCGCTATCTCCTCCCCCTCACGTTCATGTTCATCGCTATCTCCTCCCCCTCCCTCTCACGTCGACCACCATGGCATCGCCCCTCCCAAGCCCTAGGAGCCCCTCGCCGCACCGCGCGGACAGTCACGCGTCGCCGTTCCGTTCCTCGCCGCCACTAGTCGAGGAGGACACGTCGGTGTTCCGCTCCTCGCCGCTACGCGACGCGTCGCCATTCCGTTCCTCGCCGCCACTAGTTGAGGAGGACGCGTCGGTGTTCCGCTCCTCGCCGCCACTAGTCAAGGAGGACGCGTCGGTGTTCCGCTCCTCGCCGTGACGCGTCGAGGTGGACGCGTCGGCGTTCCCAATCTCAACAGCACGCGCGTCGGAGGACGCGTCGGCTCCCTGCTACGAGGAGAATGCCGCGCCGCCCGCCGAGCCCCCCCAGCCTTGAGGAGCTTTGGAAAGAAATGGATGTCGCCTTGTGGGAGGCTTTGCCTCCGGCAGAGCGCGCCAAAATAGAGGCGGAGAAGAAGGCCGAGGAAGAGAAGCGCACTGAGAACAAGCTGCCCGGGAGGCCTATGTCGCGTCCAAGAGTCAGCAATTCGCTCTTTGGCGGAAGGCTCGTCGAGGGCCGTCGGGGTGGCGGAGGACGCCCGTGCCGACGCCACTGCGTGATCGGGCCCAAGCGCCTCATCTACGCTTGGCGGTACGTGGACGGGTGCACGCTTCAGCCGAGGCGGAGTACCTATTGGCGCCGGATCACCACACCGGTGAGATCGCTACGCTCACGCCGAAGTCATTAATCAGCACCTCGCGAGTTGCGAGGCTGAGGAAGAAGCGTTGTGTCGGTCGCTGGGAAACGGCCGCGCACTGTGGCACTCGTGGCACGCCGCAAGCGCTCCTGCGAGCGCCATGGCTTTTAGGAGGAGTATAATTTTTGTTTCGTAAGGCGATCTCATTAGTTTTGGGACGCAAATGATAAATCCCGAACGTTCAGTAATTTTTAGTGTCCTTAATTAAGTATGTAAAAGGGAAAGTTTGGAAACCTTGTGTATTCATACGCATTTTGCAAGTACGTGCATATAGCACAAAACTTTACTATATTCGCACTACATGTCTCTCTCAATATATGCTTGCAGACCGTGCTACTCCCTCCGTCCAGGTCAATAAGTCATCTTTGGTTGTGCACCGTGACCAAGGAGGGAAGACTTGTACACCTAGACGGAGGGAGTACTACTATTACTTATGTAATGCAAATGCACATTTTAACATTACGATGCGGTTTTTGTAAAAGTAGAAAAACAACACTAGTCAAGCTTGTGAAAGCGATTCAATGCAAAACAAATGCAAAAATGCTCGCTCGATTGTTTACTTTTAGCTTCCTTCTCATCGTTATTTCTCATCATACTTTGTAATGGAGTATCTCACCGGTTGGAAAGCCATGCAAATTCCCAAACCGCTTCCTACACCCTGTCGAATTTTTTGCCTAACAAGTTGTGTCGTGCAATTGGAATTCCAACTTGAGTACTACTACTAGTAGGAGTACCAGGGGCCAGTTATTTTAGGCTTCTAGATTAGTAATCTCATAACTACTACCTTCGTCCTGGTTTATTGGTCCCCATTGTAATATGTGTCAAATTTTGATCATAAATTTAACTAATGAAATGTTAGTACATGTCACATGCACTACTCCATCCGTCTAGGTGAGTAAGTCATCTTAGGCTGTGCACCGTGACCAAGGAGGAGGAGAAAAGCGAGAAACGTTAATGTTTATTTGCTAAATCTTTGGTCAAAATTTAGCACAAATTACAATGGTGAGGAATAAACCAGGACAGAGTAGTAGTTTAGAAGCCCAAATAAATGAGTGAGGCGCCTTATTGTTACTCTCCACTGTGACTAGTCTTGTGGGAAAAGCTGGGAAGCCGCCAAAAGAACTGGCCCTAGGAGTAGTAGCTAGGGATCGAGTGTCTTGAGATGAGCAGGAGAAAGTAAATGCAGAGATGAAATGCAAAAAAGACGGAGGGATGTGATGGTTGCTTGTCCGTTTATTTTACCAGGCCACTTATTACTGGGAGTGGTTGGGTTTTGTGATATGACGGCTTTACTGCCGCACCACGAGCGGGGTGAGAGGTGAGACTCCCGTGCAGCGCCGCCCTCTACACTTGTACTACATCGGTCGTGGTTTATTAGTCCCCCATTGAATTTGACTGAAGATTTAACTGACAAAATGTTAGTGCATGTCAACAAAAACTATATCGTTGGATTCGTATTTGAACACAGTTTTGAATGATATAATTTTAGGTGACATGCATCCGTTTTTATCGTACTATATATAATGTTAGTTCAATTTTTGGTCGTACTAATCTATAGTAGTAAGGTGCCCGTGCGTTGCTGCAATCAAGAGTGAAATGCATTGATCGGGGAGTTATTTATTTTGACAAAGGATGTGGGGGTCATCTCATGTGTAACGGTATCGATAGGTTTCTTGGATATTATCTCATCTCTAGAACTCACAAACATCCGGGTGAAATAGATAAAAGGTATCTTTTGCAAACAAAAGCGTTCAACCTGCTCAACCTGCATCCAAAACTTGTGAAGAAATAACACTTATTGTGCTTTGCAAGAAATGATCTTTAAGAATTAGTTTTTGAGTATCGATTGTTATACATGTTGGCTACAGATGACATGGCACTTTCTTATAGTCAACAGTTGGCTATACTATTAAGTAATATTAATCATGCCCTTATACACCTAGACGGAGGGATTAAATCAGGATGACTTGCAAGGGGGCAGAGGAGATGTAAGAAATGGTTCATCGTAAGTCTTTCACCACCAGTACTGTAGTTAAAATTCATACATGGAAGATTCTAGACTAAACCATAAACAGATACACTTTTATTCATGTGCGATACTCCAATAGAGCAAGATCCTGCATGGAAGTCTCCACATGCTTAGACAAATGGATTACATTGAGCGAAGACTAATGATCAACATTTAACTTGATAATGCGTATTTTTTTAGAAGAACAAGGAGGCTCCTCCCCGGTTCCATTATCAAATGAAACCCAAAGTGTCTTACATCAGCTCACTGAGAGGAGCAGTTCAAAGGAAGGACTACGGTGAAAGCCACTCAAGTTTAGCGACAACCTTACAGAATCAAAAGCGGCAAAGACACGGGCCATAAGCGCCCACACACACACTACATGTTTTCTAAGTGCACTTGATAATGCGTATGTCCAGGTGAACCTCCTTGGAGTCCCCGTGCACCGCGTCGGCGGGTAAAGGATGGAATGGATGCCATGGGTTTTCCAAGTCCAGATTGGCGGGATAGTCCCAGCTCCCCAGAGTCCAAGTCTGTCCGATGAGGCCGGTGTCGCGGCCCACGCGACCCGGAGGGGTAGTAACAGTGATCACGCACCCATAGATCTGCCTCGTGTCAGTGTCAGCGTCAGCGGCGACGCCCCTGACACACATTACAGAGACGGGGCGGCGGCCTGCGCGGGCCTCTCCGGTGCCCACGATCAAGAGGAAGGCGCTGCCGTCCTCCTCCGAGACTAGCAGCCGGCGGTGATCCTCCAGCGACTCCGGCATGGTGAATCGGTAGCACGTGTCGTACTTGATGTTCTCTGCCAAGGGCCAGCAGTGACCGCTGCACGCATCCATGAGGTGATGCACCATGTCCGCCGGCGAGCCACAAAACGGCATCGGGCACTCATAGCAGTGGACGAAGGGCTCCTTGGAGGCATCGACCAGGCCGTCCATGAAACGGGAGTGGCTGTAGGGGCGTTGCGCCCGATTGAATATATGAGCAAGTTACTACGAGATTTAATCCGAATAAGCACAAAATAAATCATGACGGCTATAACAGAGATGAAACTAATCATGTGGACTAGCACAGTAGTAGGATACAGAGTAAAACATGAATTCTACCACGATTTCGAACAGGAAGGACATAAACACATACGGTGTAACGAGAGCAGCACCGTTGGCGTTGAGGTTGTCGCCCATGTCGTTGAGGAAGAGGTTGCCGAGGTCGGGGAAGAAGTCGTCGGTGAAGTCGTGGCTGCCAAGAGTCGCGAGTGCGCCTCCCAGATTTCAACAAATACCACCGAATGGAGCGCAGGAGGGGTGGTCAGGGGATGTTCTTGACGCCCGAATGGAGCGCAGGAGTAGCACACGAAGTAGTAGATGGTGTCCTTACTAGTACTCCCTAGTCTCTATCTATCTATATCTATATATATCTACTCTTATAGAAAACCGAGGTGCTGATGATGGTATGCCTGCCATCTTGTAATATAGACCGTCGGATCTATATCCCATTTAATAGAAAGCCAACTATGACAATTTTACAAAAGATACCCGCACCTCTCTCCACATTTACAGATAAGGCCTTGCCTCGTTCATCCTTATCTCCCACAACCTCGTGCTCCTCCCTATGTCTCTATCTCTACTACTCTTCTTTGTTTTTTATAACAAATCGAATAGTGCTGCACCATCCACTGCACGCTCGGCTGAACACGCCTCCTCGCCTCCATCATCACCAAGTGAGTCTTTTATAGGAGTAGGAGTAGAGAAAAAAACTAGTTGGTGATGATGGTATGCCGTGCAATGCACGAGCATCTTGCTATTTTTTTGCATATAAGTCCAAACACCACATAGACACGGTCTTTGAGCATGGTTCGTAGTCGTTCCACGCTCGGGCATTGAAGTTTGTAACTATTTTAGATTAGAATATACTACTACTCCTCCGGTGCTAGTAGTAGAGCAGAGTCCTACTCTACTACTCTACTCTAGCAAGCTAGGGCATAGTAATCGTAGTAGGTAATCTTGAGGGAGTACCAAGATCTTGTGATCACTCAAGCAAGTTGTCCGCATCCATATGACCCTACGTTGCCGGTATGTGTCTCGTAAGTCAAGCGGCGTCAGTAGTCATCATCACCGTCCACTTCCCGCCACATATTCGCTTCTCCATCTTTGTCCGCACATAATCTCGTCCAAGCTTCCATCCCCGCTAAGGCGCCTCCCCCCCTCGTCCGAAACCCAAGCACTAACAATGGCAAAACCGAGCAGCGTCCGCCGAAAGAGTGGCTGGAATTCAGAGGTAATCAAGCTCATTGTTTTGCGTGTGGACAATCTCAGTACCATGCCGCTCGCCGCGTGCTCGTTGGGGCTGTACCGTTTACTCAAAGCCCTCAGGCCAGAGCTTTTTAAGCCAGCTCCTTGCTTGCTGATGCCGCCTGATCTTCAGAAACAGCATGTCACGCAGCATAACGATCGTAGGGTGGCGAGCATCAACCCCCTTCATCGTGATCCGATCCCCGCCACCTCGGCTACATTAACGGTATGTATCGGGTCGGCATGAACACGTCTTGGATGGTGCTCGTCGACGGTCGCGGCAGCTGGATGCTCGTGGAGGTCTACACCCGGCGATTGATCCCCCTTCCTTCGATTAACACTGCACTGCTTTGGCACCGCGGCCCATAATACTCGGGATCTTACAATAGCCAACATGATACCAAGTTTGATTTGCTCAAGGTTGTAATCTGCCAAGTGCCCACAAGATCTGCAAATTATAAAGACTTCAAAGCTAATTATGCGTTCTTCAACCGCGGTCTCGCCTATCCGATGTGTCATCGCGGTAAGTGGATAAATCTGCACGTCCATCGCAGGATCATACATCCTCCATGGTTCTTTGATGCCATTGAACACAAGGGCTTCATTTACACCGTTGACTCCTTCTATGGTCGGACGTATTGCTGGCCTACTCCGATCATCGCTACAAACGGCTATTACAGCGGTATGCTACTTTCCTATGATATCATGATGGCTTGCTTATATTATCACAACATTTAATCAAAAAATATTCATGCTCATAACATGCTGTTCTTAAGATTGACTAAATCAAGAGCCCTTTTTATTGGACTCCAACTTGATATGATGTTGTAGGTCACCGGTGTCCCTACCCTTCCTAATCCCGTAACCTTTCAAAGAAAAGCGGCATGGCGCTTGCAGGTGGTTCTGGCTCGATCAGACGATGGCGAAAGATTGATGATCGTTTGTACATACCGGACGTGTTGTTTCGCGGAATACAATCACAGTCACTGCAAGGTCTTTGAGCAGGATCCCAGCTTCTCTGGGCCTTCAGGATTTTTTGACTGGAGGCTGGTAAGTAGCCTTGGTGCACGCTCTCTATTTGTCTGACTGAAATATCCGATTAACCAGGAGATAACCGACTGCAAGGATCATGATGGCAGCGCGGTTTCGTTCATCAGGCAAAAATGTGTGTACACAGTGTACCATGCGTCTCTGCATGCACCATACCTTGATATGTGCCGCCACGCTTTGCAGCCCAAAGTAGGAGAGAGGGTCGCAAGTATCAGACTTCGACCTGCTGGCTGGAGTTTCTCGTCGAGCACCCATCTGGTTCAAGCCGTCACCAATCTCCACAAATTAATAAATAGTAACGCCTAACCGAGCCGCTTAGTTAGATGCGCATACTTGGTGTAGTAGGATCTTTATTTAGTTTGATGCATACACTTGTTCTTTTTTGTAGCCCTTTTGTAATGATGGCTGATGTTTGGTTTGGAAGAGAGAGCTGCGTCTTCACTCTTTCCGCCTGCTTATCGCTTCATTGCACCCCCAGCCCTGGTTGTTGCTGCCGATGTTTTCAATGTACAATCAGTAGTATATTTCATTCTGCTGGTTGAATAAATGTGTTGTTAGAACGACAAACACAATGTTTTGGAAGTCGTTGCATGGTTCGATCCTTTAGTGCCCTGCATCGCACGTAGCTCATACTATTTTTCAGACGGAACACATTTTCCACTTGTTGATAAGATGCAGCCCACCGATGAAGGCCCAATAGAGAAGCCCATAATTAATCGGAAGGGACACTCTCACATGAATCCGGCCCGGTACATGCTCATGGTCCCCTAAACATAAATAAGTAAATAAATAAATAAAGCTAAATGCTCATGCACCAGTTCTTTGGGAAAATAGGTAGCCCAGTATTTCTTTTTTGAAGAATACCCAAGCTAGGCCTATTTGTTTTCTCCAAATTACTGGGCTGCAAATCTTTCAAGACGAGGAGGGATGTATTCCGTCCTGGCCAAAGAGTATGGTCAATGTCTGTTAAAATTTTTTGGATTAAGAATATTTAGTTCCCCAGCAAAAATTTGCGAATTTTCAAAATTTCCCACGTATTTAGTTAATTTTTTGACACTGGTACTAACCAGAAAATGGCCAGCAATTCTAAAAATGGAAAATGGGCTGCAATAAATTCCATATGAATTAGAAAATAAGTAAAAATTATAAAAATAATAGCAAATGGCTGACTTGTTTACGCAAGGCTTTGTCAGTGAACACACGATTCTAGCAGCAGTGACTGTTGGATGTCCATCTAACGGCCGATGTGCTTCTTCAATCTCTGATCTTCCTGCTCCACCGCCTAAACTAGCGCCGGGACTGCTCGCTTCCTCCTCTTGTGGCCCATCGATGCCAGAGCTTCCCGGCCCACCCTACTCCCTCCGCTGGCCTGGCCGCACGCAATCAATCGCCTCCTTATTACGCGAAAATGATTCCTCCCATCGACATCTGGGCGCACGGTTGGGAGGCTGACACAGGCCTACTACGTTGACGCCAGACGCAGAGCTTGTCAACTTAGTCAACAAACGATTCTAGTAGCAAGAATCGTTGGATTTGAATTGAACGGTCCTGCCGCTTCTTCAATCGCTGCTCTTCTTGCACCAACCGCCCAAACCAGTATTGGGAGACCGCCGCCTCGCCTCCAAAGTGGCCGGGTCAGGTTGCTGCTGAGGCCTCATCGCCTTTACTACTCCCACCGCTAGCTGTGCCTGCGGTGACGGCAGCCTCGCATCAGCAGCCGAACCAAGTGAACCCTCGTACTCCTCTCCGCGTGGGCATCCACTGCCGCGTCTTCCCCGGCTCCGCGTCGTCCCCTTCCTAGGCCTCGCCGTCGTCCACCGCCTTGGTGCTCTCGGCGCGGCGTGGTCAATGTGGTCAACGACATTCCATCGGAAGAGTACTGTACGTGGAGAGGCCGATACCGGGTCCATGGCCACAGCCAGTTTTTTGTGATTTGCCAAGTAAGTCGCTTTGTCGTGCCTGTTGGGCTGCAAATCTTTCAAGACGAGGAGAGCTTTTCATTGGTGCCGAGAAAATGGCCCATCACTAATGAGAAATGGGCTGTACATTTTTAAAACACATCAAACCGCAATTAGTTTCAAATATCTTTTTTCATTTCAAGATTTTAAATTACATTAATTTTTATGCGTGGAGAATTTGTTGGATTTTATATTGATATACATTTATTTTTAAAATCAGTTTGAATGTGAGTCGAAATTTCGGGATTAAAAACAGTTCGGACCGCACCAAATATGCAAAATTTCAGATAATTTTTAACCGTGGCCACAATATGGGCTTTAATGCTAATAAAAAGAATATGGGCTCCAAAAAAAACCTTAAGAATTAGCAAATGGGCTGTAAATTATTAGAAATAATGGCAGATGGGTTGTATGCTGTTTTCCATAGATTTGAGGCTTTCCTAAAAAAAGGTTGACGCACAAGCAGTGACTGTTGGATGGGCATCCAATGGCCGTCGTGCTTCTGCAATGTCTGCTCTTCCTACTCCAACCGCTCAAACAAGCACCGGCGAGACTGCCTGCTCCCTCCTCCCCGCGGCCGGATGTGCTGCCGCGCAGGCCTCACCGCCCCATCGTACTCCCATCGCTGGCCTAGCCATCCCTCTACTCACCCACACCTGCTGTTATTCTCCGACGACGGCAGATTTAACCAAGAAACCCTCATACAACTCCCTCCGCTGGGAAACAATCGCCGAGTCTTCCCTGCATCCGTGTCGTCCCCTTCCTAGGCCTCGCCGTCGTCCACCGCCGTGGTGCTCTCGGCACGGCGTGGTCAATGTGGTCAACGACCGACTTCCATCGGAAGAGTACTGTGCGTGGAGACGCTGACAGCTGGGTCCACGCCGCAGCAAGGAAGTGCCTCCTTATTACGCGCAAAATAATTATTCCTCCACCTGACAGCGAGGACCCACCGGACGGGCCACCGTATTTCGCGAAAAAACATTTCCCCCCTGACTGCTGGGACCCACCAGCTACACCTTCGCACGCAAGGAAGTGCGTCTGGGCAAAAAAACAAAACGATTCGCCCCCCTGACTGCTGGGACCCACCAGCTACATCTTCGCACGCAAGGAAGTGCGTCCGGGCAAAAAAAACGATTCGCCCCCCTGACTGCTGGGACCCACCAGCTACATCTTCGCACGCAAGGAAGTGCTTGACAGTCGGGACCCACCTGGTCGGGCGCACGTAGCATTGTCATTCTGGTCGCGAACGCATATGCATTACATCTTGGTCGTTGTAGAGGCGCGCACGTGTCGTAGTAGAGGCGCGCACGTAGCATGTACACGTACGTACAACGGCCAGGGTGCAAGAAAGAAAATACGGCCATGTATGTGTACATACGGGCGGGGTCTCGAACGCCTACTCGCGCATACGTATGGCCAGGGCTCGTGTACATGGCTGGGTCGGAACGGAGAAACAACGTCGTCGTCGTGTTCATGGGGAGGCAACGGAGTGTGTCGTGTTCATGGGGAGGCAACGGAATGCGTCGTGTTCATCGGGAGGCAACGGAACGCGTGGGAGCCAACCGGCTGGGTCGGAACGGAATGCATGGTCGTGTTCATCGGGAGGGCTTGGACGGAACAGGCGATGGAAACGAGGCTGGCGTATCAGATAACGGAGGAAACGGACCTCCTACGCTTGGAACGGGTCCTGTTGATTGGGAGGGGTGTGGCGTACCGCAAAACGAAGGAAATGGACCTCAAACGGTCGAAACGGGGGTCCTGTTGATCGGGAGGGGTGTGGTGTACCGCAAACGGACAAAACGGACCTCCTACGGTCGAAACGGGGGTCCTGTTGATCGAGAGGGGAGTGGCGTATCAAAACAGAGGAAACGGACCTCCTACGGTCGAAACGGGGTCCCGTTGATCGGGAGGTGTGGCGTCGCAAAAGCAGACGAAATGGACCTCCCTACGGTCAAACGGGGTCCTGTTCATCAGAGGGTGTGGCGTGCCGCAAAACGGACTCCACGGGATACTATTCATCTCCACCGTCGACCTCCTCCAGCCTCCACGGGCTACCATCGACCTC
Organism: Aegilops bicornis; assembly: GCA_021605145.1. NCBI lineage: Eukaryota > Viridiplantae > Streptophyta > Magnoliopsida > Poales > Poaceae > Aegilops > Aegilops bicornis. Next base: position 590,553,549 of record CM038670.1, read on the forward strand.
CTCCGGCCTCCACGGGCTCCTGTTCATCCAGCCTCCACCGCCGCTTACTCCACCGCCATCGCTCAACCATCCCTGCACCGTCTACTATTCATCCAGCCCTCCACACCACGGGGTCCTGTTCAACCACCCCTCCACGGGCACCCCTCCACCGTCTACTGTTCATCCAGCCCTCCACACCACGGGGCCCTGTTCATCCAGAGGCAAACGCCACCGCTCACTGTTCATCCAACCCCCCCGCAACGCTCACTATTCACCCCAGAGGCAGCATCGATCGGCTTCAGTTAGCAGCAGTAGCGGCGAATCGCCGATCGGGTTCGATTAACAGCCATCGATTGATCGCTTCGGGTTCAAGAACGCGTAGCTCGCAGTCAATCGCCGAGTTCGATTAGAGCCCAACGCCTCGCTTGGGTTCGATTAGAGCCAATGCTCGCACAGCAGCGTCGTGCACGCCGAGAAATGCGATCGCTCCGCCCGACCTCCCACCATAACCGGAACTCCCGAAATTTTCCTCCCCTCGCTTCTACCATGGTTTTTCCGTCATGGACGGCCCAAAGAATGTCATGCAGCTGCGTCTCCGGCCCGCCCAGGACGAAAAGTCCATTTTCTCTCATGATTTTTTGTCATAGAAGTAGGAGCCCACCACATCTCTGATGATACCGGGTTTTTTTCACAATTATCGTCATAGAAGTGTCATATGTATGACAGAAAAAAATTTGTTCGGCCCAAAATGTCATGGATGTGTCTTTTTTTGTAGTGGTGGATCGATGCTTGGGTGTTGTTCTTACTTGAACAAGCCTCCCACTTATGATTAACCCCTCTCGCAAGCATCCGCAACTATGAAAGAAGAATTAAGATAAAATCTAACCATAGCATTAAACTTATGGATCCAAATCAGCCCCTTACAGAATAGCGCATAAACTAGGGTTTAAGATTCTGTCACTCTAGCAACCCATCATCTAATAACTACTCCACAATGCATTTCCTTAGGCCCAAAGATGGTGAAGTGTCATGTAGTCGACGTTCATATAACACCACTAAGTGAATCACAACATACACATCATCAAAATATCGAACTAATACAAAATTCACATGATTACTTATGACAAGACTTCTCCCATGTCCCCAAGAACAAAAGTAACTACTCACAAAACTTATTCTTCTCAAGATCATAGGGGTATTGAATTGCATAATAGATCTGAACATATAATCTTTCACCAAGTAAATCATCTAGCATCAACTACGAGATGTAATCAACACTACTAGTCACCCACAAGTACCAATTTGAGGTATTGATACAAAGATTGAACACAAGAGATGAACTAGGGTTTTGAGATGAGATGGTGTTGTTGAAGATGTTGATGAAGAATGGCCCTCCCACGATGAGAGGGTTATTGGTGATGACGATGCCTTCGGTTTTCCCCTCCAGGAGGGACCTATCCCGGGCGGAATCGCTCCCCCGGAGAGCAAAAGTGCTCCTGTCCAAGTTCTGCCTCAAGACAACGACGCTTCGTCTCGAAAGTCCTCTCTTTATTTTTTCTAGGGAAAATAACCTTATATACCAGAAGATGGGCACTGAAGGCTGGCTAGGGGCCCACTACCCACCAGGGCGCGCCAGGGGGGTAGGCACGCCCTGGTGCCTAGTGGGCACCTGGGTGGCCCCCTCTGGTATTTCTTTTCTCCAACATTTTTTATATATTCCAAGATAAATGTCTGTAAAATTTCAGCTCATTTCGAGATGTGCATAATAGGTATCTCTGACGTAGCTTTTTCAAGTCCAGAATTCCAGCTGCCGGTAATCTCCCTCTTTGTGTAAACCTTGCATAATATGAGAGAAAAGGCATTAGAATTACTCCACAAAATTTTATATTGAATAAAAACACTATAAATAACAGTAGGAAAACATGATGCAAAACAGACGTATCAACTCCCCCAAGCTTAGACCTTGCTTGTGCTCAAGCGCAAGCCGATATCGAAATCATGTCCAAATGTTTAGAAAGACAGGTGTCGATAAAAACAAAATACGGACATAGTAGCATCATGATCATTATTATAACAACAATATTTATTATCATATAACTTCTCATGAGCAAGTAACAATTCATCACAACATCGAAGTATAAAGCATAAACTTTCTTGAAAACTAACAAACTATGTTCTCAGTCAACAATGCAATTGCAATTCATCATAGTTTCAGGAAGGGTCTCATGTCGGAGCTTTTTAGCAAGTCCACATACTCAACCATCATTTAGTCTTCTATTATTGCTAACACTCACAACATATATATAGAGCAAAAAGTTTCGGCCGGACACATAGAATGATAGGGGCTTATAGTTTCGCCTCCCAACTTATGAACCTCAAGGGTGATGTCAACAATAATAACTTATGATCACTCATATCCAACTGGATATATGTGCCGAGATCTTTCCCCACCACAAGATGATTGCAAAAGAGAAAAATAGAAAGGAATAGAGGAGAACACTTTTGACTCATGCATAAAAAGTAAATACATAAAAGTAAAAGATAGGCCCTTCGCAGAGGGAAGCAGAGGTTGTCATGCGCCTTTTGGTTTTGAATGCACAATCTCTTAATGCAAAAGAACGTCACGTTATATTGGCCCTTATGATAGCAACCTTTATTATGCAGTATGTTACTTTTATTACTTTGCCATCACAAGTTTGTACAACGCTTATTTTTCTTTACAATAAAAGATCAAACATATTTAGAAGCAATTTTTATTGCCTTATGCACCGATGACAACTTACTTGAAGGACCTTATTCAATCCATAGGTAGATATAGTGGACTCTCATAACATGAAATTGGGTTTAAGGTTTTTGGATGCACAAGTAGTATCTCTACTTGGTGCAGATTTTTGGCTAGCAAAGATATTGGGCAAGCACCACATGTTGGAGGATCTATGACAATATAACTTCTCTATGAATATGAACAAACATAAATCATTACGTTGTCTTCCATGTCCAACATCAACAATTTGACATAAAATACTAAATGGAGGCTCACAATCATAAAACGTGTCCAAGACACTACTGGAATCAGCAGATTTGCCGTCTGCCCACTCTTTGCCGTCAGCTAGCGGACGAAAAGGTAGGCTTTGCCATAAGCCAGCAGAAAGCGGATAGCAAAGAGGCAGCGGGCAGCAAAGGCTGGCTTTGCCATGAGCCATCTCTTTGTCGTCTGCTAGCGGAAGGCAAAGAGGGGGTTTGGCCCACTGGCTGTCAACCCCTAACGGGGCCCTTCTTTGCCGTCCACTAGCAGATGGCAAAGCTTTCTTTGCCGTCCGCGAGCAGACGACAAAGGTGGGGCGGACGACAAAGCTTCAAAATTGACTTAACAGCCGCGCCCCCGCCGTCGCCCTCTCTCTGTCTCATCTCCTCTTTCTTCCTCCTCAGGCCACCCAGCGCTGCCGCCGCCAAGACCTCCCCCGCGCCGCCGCACCTCCCCGCCTCGTGGCCGCCCCTCCTGCCTTCCCACCCCCTCCCGAGCCTCCCGCTGCCTCCCCGCCAGAGGTGGCCGGGTCGACCGCCTCGAGGAGCGCCACCCGTCGCCGCCCCTCCCGCCCATCGCCACTCCCACCTCGCCACGCCTGCCACTGTCGCGCCCTCCATGACCCATCGCCACCCCCACGGTGAGCCCCTGCCTACCCCTATTTTCTTCTCTATTTTTTCTGTTTTTCTTTTCTGTTTAGTTTAGGTTTTTTAGCTTAAGTTTCAGTTTAGTTAGTTTAGGTTATTTAGTTTAATTAGTTTAGGTTATTTAGTTTAATTAGTTTAAGTTATTTAGTTTAGGTTTAGGTTTAATTAGTTTAGGTTATATAGTTAGCTAGATTCGATTAGATTAGATTAGATTAGTGTTAGGTTTTATTTAAATAGTAATAACTAAAGGAAGTAAAAAAAGATGAAAAAAGACGAAGAAAAGTAGAATAAGTAGAAGGGGGAAGAAGAAGAAGAAGAAGAGGAGGAGGAGGAGGGGGAGGAGGAGGAGGAGGAGTAGGAGAAGAAGAAGAAAAAGAGGAAAAGATGAGAATAAAAGAGGAAAAGGTAAATGAAGTAAGAAGAAAAATAAGAAGAAGAAGAAGAAGAAGAACAAGAATAAGAAGAAGAAGAAGAAGAAGAAGAAGAAGAAGAAGAAGAAGAAGAAGAAGAAGTAGAAGAGGAGTTCTGTTTTTTTTCTCTTTTTTCTTTTCTGTTTTAGATAATAGATATATTAGATATATAGTTAGCTAGATTAGATTATATTATATTAGATTAGTGTTAGGTTTTAGTTAAAAATTCATAATTAAAGGAAATGAAAAAAAGATGAAAAAGAAGAAGAAAAGTAGAATAAGTAGAAGGGGAAGAAAAAGAGGAAGAAGAAGAAGAAGAAGAAGAAGAAGAAGAGGAGGGGGAGGAGGAGAAGAAGAAGAAAAAAAGGAGAAGATGAGAAGAAAAGAGGAATTAGCTTAGTTAGTACTGTTAGTTTCTTTTTTTGTACTGCTACTAATTAGGTTAGTTAGTACTCTTAGTTAGGTTAGTTTGATTTTCTAGGTTAGTTAGGTTAGTTATCTTTAGACTAGGTTAGTTAGGTTAGTTTCTAGGTTAGTTAGGTTAATTAGTTTGAGGGGTTTTGGTGATGTCATCTTGTTCTCCAAAGGATGATACTTGGCAAGATAAACAAATATGGCATTTTTTACATGCTAGAATTTTCTTGGAATTTATAGAGAATATTTCCTATGAAAATATTCCAAAAGCTTGAAATATCAAAAAAGGGTTTTTGATGGATTTGACCAATATTTTGAACATGACCGTGTGTTGAAACTCTTATATATGGACAATATATGTCCAACGAGCTTCCCTAAATTTTCTCAAATATTTTTGAAACACTAAAATAATTTTAACCTATTAAAGACCACTTCTGGCCTTAAGAAAAAACCTTTAATTAGTTAGTTAGTTATTTTTAGGTTAATTACTTAGTTAGTTAGTTAATTAGTTACTTAATTTTTTTGGTGTTGTTTTCACCCACCAATTTTTTTTATCATGTTTATGTTGTACTAATTTCGTTTACACTTTGTCATTGCAGGTGTTGACAGATGGTGGGCGCGGGTCGAGAGCGCTCCGAGCTTCCTTCTTCCTTGGCGCGTGCTGGGAGGGGTGGCTATATTCCACCCCAGCAGCTTTAGAGAGCGCTCATAGACAGCATGGGGACACCGGCGTGCGCTTCTTGTTCAGCCGGGAGAGGTCGGGGAAGACGAAGAGGGGTGCACCTAGAGGTGGACGTGGCGGCGGGAGAGGTAGGAAGGTTGTTGTGCCTTCCTTGCCGCCACCCCAGCTGATTCTCTGAACCACCGGAGTGCTCCATCTCAGGTGGAGCCGTCAGACTTGGACCCGTCTCGGACTTTGGTCCACGAGCCTCGGGCTGAAGAGCCTCGGGTCACCGAGCCTTCTTCACAGGAGACTCGGGCCCCAGAGTCTTCGTCCAATGAGACTCCGGTCCCAGAGTCTTCATCCCACGTGACTCCAGAGACTAGTGGCCATGCTGATGGCGAGGAGACTTGGTATGACGATAGTTTCAGCGAGGGCGAGCTGGTTGAGCAGGGCAAGAGGGTCTATCAGCATGGTGGTATGATTTCTACTACGCAACCTTCTTCTTGTAGACGTTGTTGGGCCTCCAAGTGCAGAGGTTTGTAGGGCAGTAGCAAATTTCCCTCCAGTGGATGACCTAAGGTTTATCAATCCGTGGGAGGCGTAGGATGAAGATGGTCTCTCTCAAGCAACCCTGCAACCAAATAACAAAGAGTCTCTTGTGTCCCCAACACACCCAATACAATGATAAATTGTATAGGTGCACTAGTTCGTCGAAGAGATGGTGATACAAGTGCAATGTGGATGGTAGATATAGGTTTTTGTAATCTGAAAATATAAAAACAGCAAGGTAACAAGTGGTAAAAGTGAGCGTAAATGGTATTGCAATGCGTTGAAACAAGGCCTAGGGTTCATACTTTCACTAGTGCAAGTTCTCTCAACAATAATAACATAATTGGATCATATAACTATCCCTCAACATGTAACAAAGAGTCACTTTAAAGTCACTAATAGCGGAGAACAAACGAAGAGATTATGGTAGGGTATGAAACCACCTCAAAGTTATTCTTTCCAATCAATTCGTTGGGCTATTCCTATAAGTGTCACAAACAGCCCTAGAGTTCGTACTAGAATAACACCTTAAGACACAAATCAACCAAAACCCTAATGTCACCTAGATACTCCAACATCACCTCAAGTATCCGTGTGGTATGATTATACGATATGCATCACACAATCTCAGATTCATCTATTCAACCAACACATAGAACCTCAAAGAGTGCCCCAAAGTTTCTGCCGGAGAATCAAGACGAAAATGTGTGCCAACCTCTATGCATAGGTTCATGGGCGGAACCCGCAAGTTGATCACCAAAACATACATCAAGTGAATCACGTGATATCCCATTGTCACCACAGATACGCATTTACAAGACATACATCAAGTATTCTCAAATCATTAAAGACTCAATCCGATAAGATAACTTCAAAGGGAAAACTCAATCCATTACAAGAGAGTAGAGGGGGACAAGCAACATAAGATCCAACTATAATAGCAAAGCTCGCTATACATCAAGATCGTGCCAAATCAAGAACACGAGAGAGAGAGATCAAACACATAGCTACTGGTACATACCCTCAGCCCCGAGGGTGAACTACTCCCTCCTCGTCATGGAGAGCGCCGGATGATGAAGATGGCCACCGGTGAGGGTTCCCTCAAGGTGGTGCCGAACAGGTCCCGATTGGTTTTTGGTGACTACAGAGGCTTGCGGCGGCGGAATTCCCGATCTCTTCTGTTCCCCGATCGTTTTAGGGTATATGGATATATATATAGGAGGAAGAAGTACGTCAGGGGAGCCACGAGGGGCCCATGAGGGTGGAGGGCGCGCCAAGGGGCGTGGGCGCGCCCCCTGCCTCTTGCCTTCCTCGTCGCTTTCTTGACGTGGACTCCAAGTCCCCTGGGTTGCTTTCTTTCCAAAAATAACTTATCCAGAAGGTTTCATTCCGTTTCGACTCCGTTTGGTATTCCTTTTCTTTGAAACACTGAAACAAGGGAAAAACAGGAACTGGCACTGGGCTCTGGGTCAATAGGTTAGTCCCAAAAATAATATAAAATTGCATAGTAAAGCCCATAAAACATCCAAGACAGAGAATATAATAGCATGAAACAATCAAAAATTATAGATACGTTGGAGACGTATCAGCATCCCCAAGCTTATTTCCTGCTCATCCTCGAGTAGGTAAATGATAAAAACAGAATTTTTGATGTGGAATGCTACTTGGCATAATTTCAATGTAATTCTTCTTAATTGTGGTACGAATATTCAGATCCGAAAGATTCAACATAAAAGTTCATATTGACATAAAAGTAATAATACTTCAAGCATACTAACTAAGCAATTATGTCCTCTCAAAGTAGTATGGCCAAAGAAAGTTCATCCTACAAAATCATATACTTTAGTCATGCTCCATTTTCTTCACACAGGAATACTCTCATCATGCACAACCCCGATGACAAGCCAAGCAATTGCTTCATACTTTAGTAATCTCAAACTTATAAACCTTCACGCAATACATGAGCGTGAGCCATGGACATAGCACTATGGGTGGAATAGAATATGATGATGGGGGTTATGTGGAGAAGACCGAAAAATGAGAAAGTCTCACATTAACGAGGCTAATCAATGAGCTATGGAGATGCCCATCGATTGATGTTAATGCAAGGAGTAGGGATTGCCATGCAACGGATGCACTAGAGCTATAAATATATGAAATGTCAACAAAATAAACTAAGTGGGTGTGGATCCAACTTGCTTGCTCACGAAGACCTAGGGCACTTGAGGAGGCCCATTGTTGGAATATACAAGCCAAGTTCTATAATGAAAAATTCCCACTAGTATATGACAGTGACAAAACAAGAGACTCTCTATCATGAAGATTATGGTGCTACTTTGAAGCACAAGTGTGATAAAGGATAGTAGCATTGTCCCTTCTCTCTTTTTCTCTCCTTTTTTGGGCCTTCTCTTTTTATGGCCTTTCTCTCCCTTTTTTTATCTCTCACTTGGGACAATGCTCTAAAGAATGATGATCATCACACCTCTATTTATTTACAACTCAATGATTACAACTCGATACTATAACAAAGTATGACTCTATATGAAGGCCTCCGACGGTGTACCGGGATATGCAATGAACCAAGAGTGACATGTATGAAAGAATTATGAACGGTGGCTTTGCCACAAATACTATGTCAACTACATGATCATGCGAAGCAATATGACAATGATGAACGTGTCATGATAAACGGAATGGTAGAAAGTTGCATGGCAATATATCTCGGAATGGCTATGGAAATGCCATAATAGGTAGGTATGGTGGCTGTTTTGAGGAAGATATAAGGAGGTTTATGTGTGAAAGAGCGTATCATACCACGGGGTTTGGATGCACCGACGAAGTTTGCACCTACTCTCAATGTGAGAAAGGGCAATGCACGGTACCGAAGAGGCTAGCAATGATGGAAGGGTAAGAGTGCGTATAATCCATGGACTCAACATTAGTCATAAAGAACTCACATACTTATTGCAAAAATCTACAAGTTATCAAAAACCAAGCACTACATGCATGCTCCTAGGGGGATAGATTGGTAGGAAAAGACCATCGCTCGTCCCCGACCGCCACTCATAAGGAAGACAATCAAAGAACACCTTATGTTTCAAATTTGTTACATAACGTTTACCATACGTGCATGCTAAGGGACTTGGAAACTTCAACACATGTATTTCTCAAATTCACAACTACTCAACTAGCACAACTTTAATATCACTACCTCCATATCTCAAAACAATCATCAAGCATCAAACTTCTCTTAGTATTCAACACACTCATAAGAAAGTTTTTACTAGTCTTGAATACCTAGCATATTAGGATTAAGCAAATTACCATGCTGTTTAAGACTCTCAAAATAATATAAGTGAAGCATGAGAGTTCATCTATTTCTTCAAAATAAAACCACCACTGTGCTCTAAAAGATATAAGTGAAGCACTAGAGCAAACAACAAACTACTCTGAAAGATATAAGTGAAGATCAATGAGTAGTCGAATAATTATGCAACTATGTGAAGACTCTCTAACATTTAAGAATTTCAGATATTGGTATTTTATTCAAACAGCAAGCAAAGATAAAGAAAATAAAATGACGCTCCAAGCAAAACACATATCATGTGGTGAATAAAAATATAGCTCCAAGTTAAGTTACCGATGAACGAAGACGAAAGAGGCGATGCCATCCGGGGCATCCCCAAGCTTAGGATTTTGGTTGTCCTTGAATATTACCTTGGGGTTCCTTGGGCATCCCCAAGCTTAGGCTCTTGCCACTCCTTATTCCATAGTACATCGAATCTTTACCCAAAACTTGGAAACTTCACAACACAAAACTTAACAGAAGATCTCGTGAGCTCCGTTAGCGAAAGAAAACAAAACACCACTTCAAGATACTGTAATGAACTCATTCTTTGTTTGTATTGGTGTTAAACCTACTGTATTCCAACTTCTCTATGGTTTATAAACTATTTTACTAGCCATAGATTCATCAAAATAAGCAAACAACACATAGAAAACAAAATCTGTCAAAAACAGAACAGTCTGTAGTAATCTATATCAAACGTATACTTCTGGAACTCCAAAAATTCTAAAATAAATTGGTGGACCTGAGGAATTTGTCTAGTAATCATCTGCAAAAATAATCAACTAAATAGAAGTCTCCAGTAAAAAAAATTAGCTAGTCTCCTGAGCGCTAAAGTTTTTGTTTTTTACAGCATGATCATAAAGACTTCACCCAAGTCTTCCCAAAGGTTATACTTGGCACAAAAGCTAATTAAAACATAAAACCACATCTAAACATAATCTAGATGGATTATTTATTACCAAACAGAAGCAAAAAGTAAGAAACTAAAATAAAATTGGGTTGCCTCCCAACAAGCGCTATCGTTTAACGCCCCTAGCTAGGCATGATGATTTCAATGATGCTCACAAAAAGACAAGAATTGAAACATAAAGAGAGCATCATGAAGAATATGACTAGCACATTTAAGTCTAGCCCACTTCCTATGCATAGGGATTTTGTGAGCAAACAACTTATGGGAGCAATAATCAACTAGCATAGGAAGGCAAAACAAGCATAACTTCAAGATTTTAAGCACATAGAGAGGAAACTTGATATTATTGCAATTACTACAAGCATATGTTCCTCCCTCATAATAATTTTTAGTAGCATCATGAATGAATTCAACAATATAACCAGCACCTAAAGCATTCTTTTCATGATGCATAGAATTTTTATTACTCTCCACATAAGCAAAATTCTTTTCATTCGGAATAGTGGGAGTATCATAAGAGACTTGAATACTATAGATTGTTTCAACATTAAAAGAGTAATGTTCAGAAAAAGGGTAATCATAATCATGACAAGTTTTATAAATATAATCATCACTACTTCTTATAGCATAAGTTTCATCACAATAATCATCATAAGTAGAAACTTTGTTCTCATCATAATCGATTGAAACCTCTTCCAAGATAGTGGATACATCACTAAATAAAGTCATGACCTCTCCAAATCCACTTTCATAAGTATTATAAGATTCAACATCCTCCAAAATAGTGGGATCATTACTTCCTAAAGTTGACACTCTTCCAAACCCACTTTCATCAATATAATCATCATAAGTAGGAGGCATGCTATCATCATTATAAATTTGCATATCAAAACTTGGGAAACTAAAAATATCATCTTCATTAAACGTAGCATCCCCAAGCTTGTGGCTTTGCATATCTGTAACATCCCAAAATTTCAATTTGGAATGTTATACATAGGTCATCCATGCATATCATATTTTATTGCATCTTCGTTCCGCAATCCTCGAAATCCTACGCAACTCAAGGACCCACGGAGAGAGTTGGGGATTTTCCGGTTTTCATATTTGATTTTTATCAAATAACGAAAACAAGGATTTTTTATTTTAATTATTTTTCTCTCCGGAAATAAATCATATTAAAAATAAATGAGGGAGATAATATGACTTGTCCAAAACAATTGAAATATTGGAGGGAAAATGTTAAAATCATTAGTTCAATTTTATTTTATTTTATTTGGATTTTATTTGCGTTAGAAAAATTGCACGTTTTTAAAATTGCATTTTAGGGCCAAGAAAATGTTCATCCCGTTCTAAATATTTCATTTAGACGGTGAAAATTTGTTTTGGCATTTTTAGAAATTTTATTTTATTTTATAGGAGTTTTTCTGTCGGCGGAACTATTTAAAAAAAAGAATCCTCATACCGACCTGCCTAGGGCCCAGACGAAAGCAGACTGCCCCCGCTGAGCCGCCGCCACTCGGACCGAGTCCGAGTTGGACTCCGCCTCCGCCGCCTTGCCCCCTGCACCAAGCCGAGCCCCCCTCTCTTATAAGCCGCCTCCCCAGTAGTCACCACCCACCACCACCACCACCGCCCACCCGAGCCGCCTGAGCCGCCGCCGCCGCCTCCCGTCGCCGCCGGAGCCCCGCGCCACCCCACGCCCCGCTGGAGCCCTGCCTCACCGGACCTCTCGCCGGAGGTATCCGCCGGAACCGAGACCGCCGGTTTTAAAAAAAAACCGTCCGGTTTATTTTTTTTGAAACCCTAGTTTTCATTTTTTAATAGATCGGTTTTTCTCCGGTTTATTTATTTACCGAGCATTCGCTCATTCATTCGTTTTAATGGACGCGTTCTTCGTTTAGGTTCAGTTAATGAACGTTCATTCGTTAAGTTGTTCGTCGTTTTTCTTTTATTAGATTTTATTCCGTGATTTTCCTGATCGCGATTTCTGATCCGATGTTCGATCTAGTATAAATTTTCGCTCGTCTATCGGAATCAGGCGATTCAAGCGGCTGGAGTTTCGTCTCAAAACCCTCTTTCTGAATAATCAACTCAAACAAGTTTTTGCCTCTGTAAAATTTGACCCTAGTTCAGATTAGTAAACGGATCTTGTTTCTTTCGCCGTTTGAGTTTCGTTGCTCCGTTTGGTTTGATTCTTTTTGCAAACCGGAGTTCTTAAGTTGAACTTTCTGGTCAGCCTCTTTAGATGAAGTTTTGCTTGTGCATCTTTTCTTGTTGCTTATGTATGTATTGTTTGCTTGCGATAGAATTCCCGGAGTGCGATGCGTGCTACTACGAGTCTCTAGGATTCACGGATCGTCAGCAAGGCAAGTAACACATTGATCATACTCTTTTCATACCCAGTTTTTATGCATTAGCTCAATCCTCAAACATTGCATGATTAGGATGTCATTAATTTGTGGGTTGGGAAGTAGTAGTTGAGGTAGAACCTATTGCCCTGTTATTATCAAATCCTTGGGAGTTACTTCTACGTATTGCTTATATTGCCATGCTATGCTCGTAGACGTGGTATGGGTTTGAGTGAATCCATGACAGATGTGAGATTGTTAATTAATGGTCTAATTTAAGGTGGCAACTTTAATACACATCTGGGTGGATTGAGGCACCTGGGGAACCCAGTGTTGTCTGTTTTATTTTTGGAAATCCCGGGGTACCCGTGTGATCTTCCTATGGACCGCCACCCACGCTCAAAGGGAACTGAGATTATTCATGCTAGAAACTTCCGTGTGCAGCCACAAGCTACTATGGGCTCTAGCATAGTTGAGTAGGTTACGTGAAGCTCTTGAAGAGGTAGATCAGCAGGTAGTGGGTTTGTAGGTTTGGTATGGTCTACTCGGAGTAGAGAGTTAATGTTTCTGAAAGACTATGTCTCAGTCATCCGTTTTTCAAACACCATGTAGTGCGAGAAATCAACGGAGGCGATCGAGTCTTGTGCGGAAAAGTGCACAAACCTCTGCAGAGTGTACAATCTAATCATGGTTAGCCGTGTCCCCGGTTATGGACAATTTGAGTATCTAGTACTTGAGTATTCACATGTATCTCATCACTCTTAATTAATATTGTTGGGTTGTTAACTACTCTAATTGGGATTGAGTTGGGGTTATACCTTCTCAATGATGTCTCAACCACCATGATAGTGAAATAAAATTTATTCCTTTGTTGTAGGGAAAAATTGGCTTTTCGCAAAACTATAACCATAGAGCTTTCCACCAGCCAAATATGCATGTAGTGATAGCATTATTCTGTTCTTGCTCTATTGTGTTATATTGCCAGCATATTCTATGTGCTGACCCGTTCTCGGGCTGCAACGTATTATGTTGCAGACTTTTCAGATGAGGAGTAAGGTTTGTTAGGTCATTGCCGTGCAGCTCAGCTATGCCGTTGGAGTTGATGGACTCACTTTATCTTCCAAGCCTTCCGATGTTATCGTATTAGATGGCCTTAAGCCATATTATTGTAATAAGTTCTCTTTGAGACATTCGATGTAATAAGTGTGTGATTGCCACTGCTATAAATCCTTCGAGTACTGTGTGTCAAAGATTCTTGATCCAGGGATGACATTGGAACACAGAGACTTGACCATCTGAGGTCGGGTCGCTACAAGATGGTATCAGAGCACACGTTGAGTGTAGGACACGACCACTAAGATAAACCATAGGTCACTCTTCTCTACTCATTTCCGACTCCTCTCCATTTTTCCACTCTTTAGGATGACGGAGATGAAGAACAAGTTTGCACAACCGGATGAAGACACACCTTTTGGACGCCACTTGAAGGAAGTCACTAGGTACTTGAACATTGGAATACCAAGCTTCACCGGGACGTACAACGCCCCCCTACCAGAAGAGGAGCGTTGGATGATTCAAGTACAAGTTCCAGGAAGGACGTTCTCGCCAACTTCTAAGACCATAGAGTTTTCTTTTGAAGCACCCACCTGTAGTCTAGGCAAGAGCATGGCAGCCCACATTACCATGGGACGCATTGGAGAAGTCTACAACAGGGAGCTTAAAGACACCATCTATCAAATATGTGGGCGCCGAGACGAGCAATCGGAAGTAATCAGCACCAATGGATAGATCCATTACAGCTTTCATCTAGGAGCTAAACCAGCACATTCGACGTCAGGAGAACCAGATGTGCGCAGACATGATGGAGATGAAGAAGGTGAAGACCAGGATCATCGAGCTAGAGGAAGAACACAAGTTTACACGCGACGGATATGAGGAGGAAATCAAGACACTACTGGAGAAGAATGACGACCTAGTTAAGAAGATCAGAGTATTCATGGGAGGATCAGCACCGGAAGAAGAGGAGGAAGATCCCACTTTCCCAGACAACTACATCATCATCGACAACACCGATTCCGATCCAAGTGATGATGACTACGAAGACGAAGCAGGAGCAGACATCAAGGAGTCTTCCACCGATCAAAATTTCTAGATGACCACCATATATTAGTAGTGTTTCCCCCATGTATCTAGTAGTAGTTGAACACTTTTGCGATAGTCCTAGATCGTTTGTATGCCCTTGCTTGATTGATTGAGTGAAATGATTGTGTTTGCCTCATATGCATATGGGTAGTGTTTTCTCATTAGACCTTTTTCTATTCTAATCTCTTCCATCTAAACCCATTAGATGCCTCTGAGATGTGACACCGGTTTTGTTTTCCCACCGGAGCTCACCCAGTTGATCCAGCAACAGAATGCCTTGATGCAATTGCTAGTTCAGAACCAGGGCAACAACAACAACAGCAATAACCCACCGCCAGTGGACAACCTAGCCCGTTTCCTAAGGTTACAACCGCTGGTGTTTTCCAGTAGCACCGAGCCAATAGTTGCTGATGATTGGCTACGCCGTATTGGAAGGGAGTTAACCACCACAGGATGCACGGATGCTGAGAAGGTGCGCTTTGCCGCACATCAATTGGATGGACCAAAGACCGCATGGTGGGAGAATTACACGGCCAATTTTCCTATAGCCAATGTCACTTGGGACCAGTTTCAGCAAGCTTTTCGCACGGCCCATGTCTCAACTGGAGCCATGCAGATGAAGAAGCGCGAGTTTCGCAACTTACGCCAGGGGAACCATACTGTGGCTCGGTACGTGGATGATTTTAGAAAGTTATCACGCTATGCCCCTGATGATGTGGCCACAGATGCCGCGAAACGGGAGAAGTTTATGGAAGGACTGAATGATGAGATGAGTATGCAGTTGATGGTGGCAACTTTCAACAACTACCAGGAGTTGCTAGACAAGGCCCTTATGATTGAAGGAAAGCAGCAGCAGATTGAGAGCCGTAAGAGGAAGTATGGACAAGGGAAGTATAATTCAGGAGCTCAACAGAAGCCCCGCTTAACCCCGAACTCGGGAGGACTTGTTCATAATCATGGAGGTCACAACCATACTGGAGGAGGATCGCATAACCACAATGGTGCAAAGAATGGAAATGGGAACGGAGTTAATAACAATCAGAACCGCTCCAACCCATCTACACCTGCCAAAAGGGACCTAAGTCAAGTTACTTGCTTTAAGTGCGGGAAGACAGGGCACTATGCCAACGATTGCCCTGAAGGAAGGAATGGAAACGGAAATAGGAGCGCTGGGAAGAAGCCCAATCCATTCAACAAAGGACAAGTGAACCACGTTAACGTGGAGGAAGTTAAAGAGCAGCCGGACGCGGTAATAGGTAAGTTTTTGGTTAAGTCATTTACCGCTCTTATTCTTTTCGATACTGGTGCATTGCATTCATACATATCAATGGGATTTGTGGATAAGTTTAAGCTACCAACCCAAACCCTTAGGACCCCTCTTTTAGTGAGCTCGCCTGGAGCAGAGTACATGGCTAGCCGATGGTGCACCCAGATACCCCTAACCATTGGCACACATGTTTTTTCGTCTGACCTAATTATCTTGAAGTCGCAAGGATTGGATGTGATATTAGGTATGGACTGGATGTCAAAGTATGGAGGAAGCATTGACTGTGCTAGCAAATCAATTTATCTTACCACCCCGGAGGGAAAAATAATTAAGTATGTATCTAGGCATGTGCCTAGGAGGAGCCAAGTGAATGCCCTCACGGGAGTTGTACAGGAGGAAGTGCCTATAGTAAAGGATTTTCCGGATGTTTTCCCAGAAGAGTTACCAGGCATGCCACCGGATCGAGACATCGAATTCCTAATAGAGTTAATGCCAGGTATAGGGCCAATATCCAAGAGACCCTATCGGATGCCCGCAAATGATCTGGAGGAAATTAAGAAACAGGTCAAGGAGTTATTGGAGAAAGGTTACATTCGAAGGAGTTCATCACCTTGGGGAGCTCCAGTGCTTTTGGTGGAGAAGAAGGATAAATCCCTGAGGATGGTTGTTGATTACCGAGCCTTAAATGAAGTAACGATTAACAACAAGTATCCACTACCGATGATCAATTGTAACATCCCAAATTTTCAATTTGGAATGTTATACAAATAGATCATCTTGCATATCATATTTATTGCATTTTGCCTCGATCCTTGAAATTCTACGCAACTCAAGGACCCACGGAGAGAGTTGGGATTTCGTTATTTTCATATTTGAGTTTCTCAAATTTTGGAAAATAGGATCAATTGATTTTATTTATTTTATCTTCAATTATTTCAATCAGAAAAAAATAAAAGAGAGGGAATAAAATGACTTTCCCAAAATAAATAAATAATGAGGATTTAATAAAAAAATCAAATAAGATTTATTTCAGTGTTTTTGCTATTTTATTTGAATTTAGGAAAAATTGCATGATTTTCAAAAAAAATGCATTTTAGGACCAAAGAAATTTCATCTTGCTCTAAATATTTTATTTGGACGATGAAAATTTACTTTGGTATTTTTAGATTTTTATTTAATTTTCTAGATTTTTTTTCGGTTCGGCGATTAAAAAAAAAAACAACTCCCGCGCCCGACTGGGCCGAAGCCCAGCCGAGCCAGGCCGGCCCGCCCGCGCCACCGCCTTCCCCGTCGTGCCGCCGCCGGACTCGGGAGAGTCCGAGCCGCCGCCGCCGCCCGACCCCCTCCCCAAGTCGGAGCCGCCGCCGCCTTCCCCCCTTTAAATACCCACCCGGGGCCCCCGTTGGGACCCCAAGCCGCAGCCGTCGCCGCACTCCTCGCCGCCGGAGCCGACCCGCCCCGCCGCCCCCTGTCGCCGCCACCGGAGCCACCCCGCCGCCGGAGCCCCAACGCCCTAACCAACCCCGCCGGAGGTACCGCCGCCGCCGCCGATGCCGTTTTTTTGGAAAAAACCACTCCGTTTTTTTAAAGAAAAACCCTAGTTTTTTTTATTTTGTTAGATCAGTTTTTCTTTCGGTTTATTTATTTAGCGAGTGTTCGCTTGCTCGTTCGTTTTTAACCAACACGTTCATCGTTTAGATCCAGATAACGAACGTTCGTTCGTTAACCTGTTCGTCGTTTTTCTTTTTCTCGGATTTATTCCGCGGTTTTCTGATCGCGATTTCTGATCTGATTTTCGTTTTAGTATATCTTTTCGCTCGTTTATCGGAATCAGGCGATTCAAGCGCCTAGAGTTTCGTCTCGAAACCCTCTTTCCGAATAATCTACTCAAACCAGTTTTTGCTTATGTAAAATTTGACTTAGGTCCAGATTAGTAAACAAAGCTTGTTTCATTCGCCGTTTGAGTTTTGTTTCTTTGTTCCATTTGATTCTTTTTGCAAACCGGAGTTCTTAAGTTGAACTTTCTGGTTAGACCTCTTACTTGAGTTTTACCCATGCATTAGATGAGTACTTATTGTATGCTTGTTTGTTTGTTTGCTTGCGATAGAGTACCCGGATTGCGCGCTTGCTACTTGAATCCCTAGGTTACGCGGATCATCAGCAAGGCAAGTAACACTTTGATCATACCTCTTTACTACCCAGTTTTTATGCATTAGATCAATCCTCAAACATTGCATGATTAGGATCTAATTAAATTGTGGGTTTTGGGAAGTAGATTAAGGTAGTACCTATTACCTGTTTTATTATCAAACCCTTGGGAGTTACTTCCACGTTTGCTTATTTTGCCATGCTATGCAAGTAGACGTGGATTGGCTGAGTGATTTTCCATGACAGATGTGAGATTGTTAATTAATGGTTTATTTAAGGTGGCAACATTAATACACATCTGGGTGGATTGAGGTACTGGTTATTCCAAAGTTGCCTGTTTCTTTTGGACCGCCACCCAGGCTCAAAGGGATCATAAGATTATTCATGCTAGAAACTTCCGTGTGCAGCCACATGCTATTATGGGCTCTAGCATAGTTGATTAAGTCATGCGAACTCTTACAGTGGTAGACTAGCAGATGTAGGGGAAAGTAGGTGTACCGGTCTACCCATCGTAAGGTGCTAGCGCTTCTGAAAGACTATGTCTCGGTCATTCGTTTCTCAAACACCATGTAGTGCGAGAAAACCAACGGAGGAGATCGAGTCATGTGGGGAAAAGTGCGCAACCTCTGCAGAGTGTATAAACTAATCATGATTAGCCGTGTCCCCGGTTATGGACATCTTGAGTATCTAGTACTTGGATTTTCGTGTGAATCTCATCATGTTACTTTAAGTAATATTGTTGGGGTTTGTTTAATGATGATGTTTAATTGGGATTGAGAATGCTGTCAACCATTCTCAATGTTTAACAACCACCATGATAGTTAAATAATTTATTCCTTTGTAGTAGGGAAAAATTGGCTTTACGCAAAAAATGTAACCATAGAGCTATCCACCAAGCCTTATATGCATGTAGTATAGCTTTACTCTTTCATTATTTTTTCTCTATGTGTTACTTTGCCAGCATATTCCATGTGCTGACCCGTTTTCGGGCTGCAACATTCATGTTGCAGACTTTTCAGACAACGAGTAAGATGCTTTAGGATCGTGGTTCTATACTCAGTGATGTCGTTGGAGTTGATCGACTCACTTATCTTCCAAGCCTTCCGCTGTTATCGTTATTAGATGGCCTTAAGCCATATCTATTGTAATAAGTTTCTCTTTGGAGACATTCGATGTAATAAGTGTGTGATTGCTACTCTGTTATAAATCCTTCAAGCATCGCGGCGTGTCAAGATTATCGATCCAGGATGACAATCGATGCACAGAGATCGGACTGTTTGAGGTCTGGTCGCTACATCAATGATCTGTTTGATCAGTTGCAAGGAACTAAGGTGTTTTCGAAGATTGATCTACGGTCGGGATACCACCAGTTGAAGATCCGAGAGAAGGATATACCAAAGACAGCATTCACCACGTGGTAGGGATTATACGAGTATACGGTCATGTCGTTTGGACTGACTAACGCCCCTGCCTATTTCATGAGTATGATGAACAAGGTGTTCATGGAGTATTTGGACAAGTTTGTTGTGGTGTTCATTGATGATATTATGGTATACTCGAAGAACGAAGAGGATCACAAGGAACACTTGCGTTTAGTTCTCGAGAAACTTAGGGAACACCAGTTATACGCCAAATTCACCAAGTGCGAGTTTTGGTTGAAGGAAGTTGGATTTCTTGGGCATGATATATCAGGAGAGGGTATAGCAGTAGATCCCAGTAAGGTTCGGGCCAACATCGAATGGTTGGCACCCACTTCAGTTAGCGAGATCCGCAGTTTCCTTGGACTCGCAGGATATTATCGGAGATTCATTGAGAATTTTTCCAAGATTGCTAAGCCAATGACTGAATTGCTGAAGAAGGATACTAAGTTTAAATGGACAAAAGATTGCGAGGCAAGTTTTCAGGAGTTGAAGAAACGTTTGACTACAACCCCAGTGCTAACATTGCCAGATATACATAAGGAGTTTCAAGTGTATTGTGACGCCTCACGCTTGGGACTTGGATGTGTGCTTATGAAGGACGGAAAGGTTGTTTCGTATGCCTCACGACAACTGAAGCCTCATGAGTTGAACTATGCCACGCATGATTTGGAGCTAGCAGCAGTAGTGCATGCATTAAAAACTTGGAGACATTATCTTATTGGAAACCGTTGTGATGTGTACACGGATCATAAGAGTTTGAAGTACATTTTCACACAGAAGGAGTTGAACCTCAGATAGAGGAGATGGTTGGAACTTATAAAGGATTATGATATGAAGCTACACTATCATCCAGGAAAGGCCAATGTCGTAAGGCACGCTTTGAGCCTGAAGAGTTACCCTAATATCCTTGAAAGTAAGGGATTGCCGAAGGAGTTAGCTGAGGATATCATGGAACTTCGGTTGGAGATTGTTCCAAGAGGTTTCATTGCAACAATGGAAGTTCAGTCTACATTGTTGGACAAGATTCGAGAAGCTCAGAAGGAAGACAAAGAGATTGCTGAGATAAAGGAGAAGATGAGCAAAGGAAAGGCCAAAGGTTTTCGCGAGGATGAGCACGATACCTTATGGTTTGAGGATCGAGTTTATGTGCCTAATAACCCAGAGATCAGGAAGTTAATACTTCAAGAGGCTCATGACTCACCATATCGATACACCCTGGAAACACCAAGATGTATTTGGATTTGAAAGAACGTTTCTGGTGGACTGGTATGAAGAAGGATATTGCCGAGTATGTAGCTGTATGTGATGTATGTCAGAGAGTGAAGGCAGAGCATCAGAAGCCAGCTGGACTATTACAGCCTATGCCGATTCCTGAATGGAAGTGGGATAAACTTGGCATGGACTTTATCATCGGATTGCCCAGGACCAAAGCAGGATATGACTCAATATGGGTAGTGGTGGATCGCTTGACCAAAGTGGCTCACTTCATCCCAGTGAAAACAACTTAACAAGTGCAAAGTTGGCCAAGATATATATGTCCAGGATTGTATGTTTGTATGGAGTTCCGAGGACCATCGTATCAGATAGAGGAACACAGTTTACTTCAAAGTTTTGGCATCAGTTACACCAAACCCTGGGTACGAGATTGGAGTTCAGTACATCATTTCACCCGCAGATGGATGGATGCAGAGAGAGTCAACCAGATTACGGAGGACATGTTGAGAGCCTGTGCGCTAGATTATGGATCTAGTTGGGATGACAATTTGCCTTACGCAGAGTTCTCATACAACAATAGCTACCAGGCCAGTTTGAAGATGGCACCGTTCGAAGCTTTGTATGGACGCAGATGTAGAACACCACTGATGTGGGATGAGGTAGGAGACCAACAGCTGTTTGGACCAGATTTGATCAAGGAGTCGGAGGAGAAGGTTAAACTGATCCGTGATAGACTGAAGATTTCTCAGTCCAGGCAGAAGAGTTATGCAGACACAAAACGCAAGGAGGTAACCTATGAAATTGGAGACAGAGCATATCTGCGAGTATCGCCCTTGCGAGGAGTGAAACATTTTGGAGTGAAGGGAAAATTAGCTCTGAGATTTGTAGGACCTTATCGTGTTTTGGAACGAATGGCGGAAGTTTCCTACAAGCTAGAGTTACCTGAAGAATTGTCGGGAGTTCACGATGTGTTCCACGTCTCACAGTTGAAGAAGTGTCATGCTGAGATGGCTGATATACCATTAAGAGATACAGTACCCCTGGAGGTGATACAGTTGGACAATAATTTGACGTATGAAGAGAAGCCAGTAAAGATTCTTGACTTTGACAGCCGAGTCACTCGCAGCAAGGTTATCAAGTTATGTAAAGTTCAGTAGAGCCACCATACAGAGGAGGAAGCCACTTGGGAACGAGAGGATGATATTCGCAAGGACCACCCGCACCTATTTTCTAGCCAACCCGAATCTCGAGGGCGAGATTCATCTTAAGGGGGGTAGGTTTGTAACATCCCAAATTTTCAATTTGGAATGTTATACATAGGTCATCCATGCATATCATATTTTATTGCATCTTCGTTCCGCAATACTCGAAATCCTACGCAACTCAAGGACCCAGGAGAGAGTTGGGGATTTTCCGGTTTTCATATTTGATTTTTATCAAATAGCGAAAACGAGGATTTTTGATTTTAATTATTTTTCTCTCCAGAAATATTTCATATTAAAAATAAATGAGGGAGATAATATGACTTCTCCAAAACAATTGAAATATTGGAGGGAAAATGTTTAAATAAATAGTTTGATTTTATTTGATTTTATTTGGATTTTATTTACGTTAGAAAAATTGCACGTTTTTAAAATTGCATTTTAGGGCCAAGAAAATGTTCATTCCGTTTTAAATATTTCATTTAGACGGTGAAAATTTGTTTTGGCATTTGTAGATATTTTATTTTATTTTATAGGAGTTTTTCTGTCGGCGGAACTATTTAAAAAAAAAGAATCCCCGCGCCTGACCGGGCCTAGGGCCCAGCCTAGCCGCCGCCTCCTCCTGCGCGCGCGCCGCCCCCTCCGCCACTCGGACCGGAGTCCGAGTTGGACTCCGCCTCCGCCGCCGCCTTGCCCCCTTCTCCAAGCCGAGCCCCCCTCTCTTATAAGCCCCCCGCCACACCACCCACCACCACCACCGCCCACCCGAGCCGCCGAGCCGCCGCCGCCTCCCGCCGCCGAGCCTCACCGCCAAGACCACCCCACGCCCACGAGCCCCGCCTCGCCGGACCTCTCGCCGGAGGTATCCGCCGGATCCGAGACCGCCGTTTTAAAAAAAAACCGTTCGGTTTATTTTTTTCGAAACCCTAGTTTTCGTTTTTTAAATAGATCGGTTTTCTCCGGTTTATTTATTTAGCGAGCGTTCACTCGTTCGTTCATTTTAACGGACGCGTTCTTCGTTTAGGTTCAGTTAACGAACGTTCATTCGTTAAGCTGTTCGTCGTTTTTCTTTTATCGGATTTTATTCCGCGATTTTTCTGATCGCGATTTCTGATCCGATGTTCGATCTAGTATAAATTTTCGCTCGTTTATCAGAATCAGGCGATTCAAGCGCCTGGAGTTTCATCTCGAAACCCTCTTTCCGAATAATCAACTCAAACAAGTTTTTGCCTCTATAAAATTTGACCCTAGTTCAGATTAGTAAACGGATATTGTTTCTTTCGCCGTTTGAGTTTCATTGCTCCGTTTGGTTTGATTCTTTTTGCAAACCGGAGTTCTTAAGTTGAGCTTTCTGGTCAGCCTCTTTAGTTGAAGTTTTGCTTGTGCATCTTTGCTTGTTGCTTATGTATGTATTGTTTGCTTGCGATAGAATTCCCGAGTGCGGCGTGCTACTACGAGTCTCTAGGATTCACGGATCGTCAGCAAGGCAAGTAACACATTGATCATACTCTTTTCACACCCAGTTTTTATGCATTAGCTCAATCCTCAAACATTGCATGATTAGGATGTCATTAATTTGTGGGTTGGGAAGTAGTAGTTGAGGTAGAACCTATTGCCCTGTTATTATCAAACCCTTGGGAGTTACTTCTACGTATTGCTTATATTGCCATGCTATGCTCGTAGACGTGGTTTGGGTTTGAGTGAATCCATGACAGATGTGAGATTGTTAATTAATGGTCTAATTTAAGGTGGCAACTTTAATACACATCCTGGTGGATTGAGGCACCTGGGGAACCCAAAGTGTTGTCTGTTTATTTTTGGAAATCCCGGGTACCTGCAGTGATCTTCCTATGGACCGCCACGCAGGCTCAAAGGAACTGAGATTATTCATGCTAGAAACTTCCGTGTGCAGCCACAAGCTACTATGGGCTCTAGCATAGTTGAGTAGGTTACGTGAAGCTCTTGAAGAGGTAGATCAGCAGGTAGTGGGTTTGTAGGTTTGGTATGGTCTACCCGGAGTAGAGAGTTAATGTTTCTGAAACACTATGTCTCGGTCATCCGTTTCTCAAACACCATGTAGTGCGAGAAATCAACGGAGGCGATCGAGTCTTGTGCGGAAAAGTGCACAAACCTCTGCAGAGTGTACAATCTAATCATGGTTAGCCGTGTCCCCGGTTATGGACAATTTGAGTATCTAGTACTTGAGTATTCACATGTATCTCATCACTCTTAATTAATATTGTTGGGTTGTTAACTACTCTAATTGGGATTGAGTTGGGGTTATACCTTCTCAATGATGTTTCAACCACCATGATAGTTAAATAAAATTTATTCCTTTGTTGTAGAGGAAAATTGGCTTTTCGCAAAACTATAACCATAGAGCTTTGCACCAGCCAAATATGCATGTAGTGATAGCATTATTCTGTTCTTGCTCTATTGTGTTATATTGCCAGCATATTCTATGTGCTGACCCGTTCTCGGGCTACAACGTATTATGTTGCAAACTTTTCAGACGAGGAGTAAGGTTCGTTAGGTCATTGCCGTGCAGCTTAGCTATGCCGTTGGAGTTGATGGACTCACTTTATCTTCCAAGCCTTCCGATGTTATCGTATTAGATGGCCTTAAGCCATATTATTGTAATAAGTTCCCTTTGGAGACATTCGATGTAATAAGTGTGTGATTGCTACTCTGTTATAAATCCTTCGAGTACTGTGTGTGTCAGCATTACTGATCCAGGGATGACACTGGAACACAGAGACTTGACCATCTAAGGTCGGGTCGCTACAATATCATTAGCATCATGGGTATTCAAAGAATTCATACTAACAACATTGCAATCATGCTCATCATTCAAAGATCTAGTGCCAAACATTTTATAGATTTCTTCTCCTAGCACTTGAGCACAATTTTCCTTTCCATCATTCTCACGAAAGATATTAAAAAGATGAAGCTTATGAGGCAAACTCAATTCCATTTTGTGTAGTTTTCTTTTATAGACTAAACTAGTGATAAAACAAGAAACACAAAGATTCGATTGCAAGATCTAAAGATATACCTTCAAGCACTCACCTCCCCGGCAACGGCGCCAGAAACTGCTTGATGTCTACTACGCAACCTTCTTCTCTTCTTGTAGACGTTGTTGGGCCTCCAAATTCAGAGGTTTGTAGGACAGTAGCAAATTTCCCTCAAGTGGATGACCTATGGTTTATCAATCCGTGGGAGGTGTAGGATGAAGATGGTCTCTCTCAAGCAACCCTGCAACCAAATAACAAAGAGTCTCTGGTGTCCCCAACACACCCAATACAATGATAAATTGTATAGGTGCACTAGTTAATGAAGAGATGGTGATACAAGTGCAATATGGATGGTAGATATAGGTTTTTGTAATCTGAAAATATAAAAACAGCAAGGTAACAAGTGGTAAAAGTGAGCGTAAATGGTATTGCAATGTGTTGAAACAAGGCCTAGGGTTCATACTTTCACTAGTGCAAGTTCTCTCAATAATAATAACATAATTGGATCATATAACTATCCCTCAACATGTAACAAAGAGTCACTTTAAAGTCACTAATAGCGGAGAACAAACGAAGAGATTATGGTAGGGTACGAAACCACCTCAAAGTTATTCTTTCCAATCAATCCGTTGGGCTATTCCTATAAGTGTCACAAACAGCCCTAGAGTTCGTACTAGAATAACACCTTAAGACACAAATCAACCAAAACCCTAATGTCACCTAGATACTCCAATGTCACCTCAAGTATCCGTGGGTATATTATACGATATGCATCACACAATCTCAGATTCATCTATTCAACCAACACATAGAACCTCAAAGAGTGCCCCAAAGTTTCTGCCGGAGAATCAAGACAAAAATGTGTGCCAACCTCAATGCATAGGTTCATGGGCGGAACCCGCAAGTTGATCACCACAACATAAATCAAGTGAATCACGTGATATCCCATTGTCACCACAGATACGCATGGCAAGACATACATCAAGTGTTCTCAAATCATTAAAGACTCAATTCGATAAGATAACTTCAAAGGGAAAACTCAATCCATTACAAGAGAGTAGAGGGGGAGAAGCAACATAAGATCCAACTATAATAGCAAAGCTCGCGATACATCAAGATCATGCCAAATCTAGAACACGAGAGAGCGAGAGAGATCAAACACATAGCTAATAGTACATACCCTCAGCCCTGAGGGTGAACTACTCCCTCCTCGTCATGGAGAGCGCCGGGATGATGAAGATGGCCACCGGTGAGGGTTCCCCCCTCCGGCAGGGTGCCGGAACAGGGTCCCGATTGGTTTTTGGTGACTACAGAGGCTTGCGGCGGCGGAACTCCCGATCTCTTCTGTTCCCCGATCGTTTTAGGGTATATGGATATATATAGGAGGAAGAAGTACGTCAGGGGAGCCACGAGGGGCCCACGAGGGGCCCACGAGGGTGGAGGGTGTGCCCAGGGGGGTGAGCGCGCCCCCCTGCCTCGTGCCTTCCTCGTCGCTTTCTTGACGTGGACTCCAAGTCCCCCGGGTTGCTTTCTTTCCAAAAATAACTTCTCCAGAAGGTTTCATTTTGTTTCGACTTCGTTTGATATTCCTTTTCTTCGAAACACTGAAACGAGGGAAAACAGGAACTGGCACTGGGCTCTGGGTCAATAGGTTAGTCCCAAAACTAATATAAAAGTGCATAGTAAAGCCCATAAAACATCCAAGACATATAATATAATAGCATGGAACAATAAAAAATTATAGATACGTTGGAGACGTATCATGGTACGAAGCTCCCGGCCGTGCCGGCGACCCGCGATCTGAGTTGGCTGATTCAGCCTAATGGGGAGAAGTAAGTGCATTTACTCTTTTTAACCTTTGTCCTTCATGTTTCTTCAAATTAATATCTAATGTGTTGGCCTTGTCATACTCAGCGGTTGGATACACGCCGATGGTGTCTGTAGGCCCAACCAGGTCCTTGGTGTGATTTGTCGGCAGCACTTCCCGGGGTGGGTCACGTTGCCCGGTGAGGGTCAGGCTCCACAGCTAGCAATGAGCTGGGAGCTGTACGTGGCTGCCCCGGCCCCGCCAGAGGAGAGGGTCGACGGTGTCGTGTGCGAGACGGTGGCCGACATTGTGAGGCGGCGGTTTTGGGTAATTTCTCCTTTACAGAACTAAAAATCAACATTACCTAGTGATTGTACTAAACAATGTTGTCTTGTTCGATTGCAGACCTTCTACAGGGTTGCTGAGGAACACGAGGTGGAGGCGGCAAGGGTTCTCGAAGCCGAGGCTAGGGTGCAGGCTATTCGAGACTACTACACCTCGACTAACATTAGGAGGGCCAAGAAGAAGTGCCGCCGCAAGTATCTGAGTAAGGAAAAGTACATGAAGGTAATTACCTATTCTTAAGGCCTTGTACTTAGTTTCCTAGATTTCATTCGTAGGCGTAGCGCTGAAATTTCTCTTTGCCAAACTTAGGTGCCCTCGAGATGGTGTGCGGATATGATGGACTGTTGGGAGGCGTTGGTGGATGAGTGGTGCTCTCCTCAATGGCTAGCCGAACACAACAAGGCCAGGGATAAGTGTGCCCAAATGCGAGGTGTGCCACACCATCAAGGGAGCTCCAACCTGTTTGAGTACAGGGATCACTGGGTATGTGGTTTGAGCCCTTAACTATTCATGCTATTTCATTCTTCATGCTAGCTACAACCCTTAACTAATATGTTGTTCCTCTCTTTTAGGCGAAACACAACAAGAAGGAAGTGCCACCGCTGTACGACCTCTATGCCATGGCCCATATGGCCCCGTTCAAGAAGGCCAAGGCATTCTCTGAGGATGACCTCGATCATCCAGAGAGCTTCACCAACATCTCCTCCCACAACAAGCTCGTGAGGTACAGAGACTTTGGGAAGGCGATGAAAGGGGATGACTTCAACCCGAGCTAGAGTCCTTTTGATACAGAGCTCGTGATACTATCTGGTGAGGGGATGAAACATGCTCGGTAGCCATTGGGGATGGACTAATACATTGTCCTAGAAGTCTCCCGGAGATCAAGAAGCGCCACGCGAGGTCTCTTCCTGAGATACCGCCTCGACCAAGGCAAGTGGACCTCGCCATCGAGGCTAGGGCCCAGGAGCTTCTGGCGGAGGCAAACAGGCAGGCCAAGCAAAGGGAGATCAAGCTGGAGCAGAGGACGGCTAGTATGTTGGCAGCGGAGAGGAACCGGAACGGCGCGTCTCACCGGGCCCTATACGAGCTCCTTGTGGTAAGTTTCTCCTGCTTATTAGCCAAATCATGCATGTAATGTTCGTTTCATTACTAACTAATATGATTGACTCGTGAAAACAAAATTTGCAGTCCGTGTGCGAGAAAAACGGTCAGACCCCTCCGCCGATGCCTGAGATTGGTATAGCAGACACGGTGAGTTTCATTTGAATGGTCATTAGTTACTAGTATTCACATTTCAGTTGCATCATGCTAACGAGATATTGCAAATGATCTTTGGTGCATCATGCCTCCCGACAAGCATGGACCGACCCTTCTCCGTGTCGCACTGGCGCAACCCCGACCCCAACCGATCCTTCTTCGTCTCGCACTGGCGTAACCCCGACCCCGACCGGTCCTTCTCCGTCTGGCAGTGGCGTAAACCCGACCGGTCCTTCACCTCCGTGATGACAGTAAGTTTTCTCTAGTGTTTTGCCTACCAAATGCATAAAGACCTAGACTTAGCTTTATTTCCTCCAAAATGCTTACCATAATGACCTAGACTTAGCTAATCTTCCTCCAAAATGACATAATTAGCTTACTTAGCTCCAAAATGATCTATACTTAGATTTGTTTCCTCCGAAATGACCTAAGTTATCTCTAATATGCTAAGTTATCTCTAATATGCTTAGTTACCTAGGTTTGCTCAATAATGACATACACTTAGCTTACTTATGTAAAACATGGCATAATTAGCTTACTTAGGTTTGGAATGGCATAACAATCTTGGTAACCTCATATATGTCATATAGTTAGCTTATTATCCTCGAAAATGACATAATAAGCCTAATTAGCTCTAAAATGATCAATTTACCTAAGTTAGCTCCAAAACGATCAATTTACCTAAGTTAGCTCCA
The DNA here is from genome assembly GCA_021605145.1 of Aegilops bicornis. Classification (NCBI taxonomy): domain Eukaryota; kingdom Viridiplantae; phylum Streptophyta; class Magnoliopsida; order Poales; family Poaceae; genus Aegilops; species Aegilops bicornis. Next base: position 590,582,357 of record CM038670.1, read on the forward strand.
AAATGAGCTAAGTTAGCTCCAAGTTAGCTCTAATATGCTTAGTTACCTAGGTTAGCTCAATCAAGACCTATACTTAGCTTACTTATGTCAAAATGGCATAATATGCTTAGTTAACTCAAAAATGGCATAATTAGTCAATTTAGCTCCAAAATGACCCATTTTACCTAGGTTAGCTCCAATATGATCCATTTTACCTAGGTTAGCTCCAAACTGACCAAGTTTACCTAGGTTAGCTCCAATATGATCTATTTTACCTAGGTTAGCTCCAAAATGATCCATTTTACCTATGTTAGCTCCAATATGATCCATTTTAGCCAGGTTAGCTCCAAAATGATCCATTTTACCTACGTTAGCTCAAAAATGGCATAATTACTTATGTTAGCAAAAAAATGACCTATACTTACCTTATTTTCCTCCAAATTGACATAATAAGCTTAGTTAGCTAAAAAATGGCATAATTACCTATGTAAGCTCTAAAATGACACAAATAAGGAATAAGAAGAAGAAAAACAAGGAAGAGGAGAAAAAGAAAGAATAGAAGAAGAAAGAGAAGAAAAGGAAAGAATAAAAGAAGACGAATGAGAAGGAAAAGGGTAAAAACCTTCTTCTTCCAGTCTTCTCCTTCTTCTTCTTCTCCAAAATGACCTAAGTTAGCTCTAATATGCTTAGTTACCTAAGTTAGCTCAATAATGACCTATACTTAGCTGCTTTATATAACAAATGGCATAATATGCTTAATTCACTCAAAAATGGCATAATTAGCAAGGTTAGCTCCATTTTACCTAAGTATGCTTACTTCTTCTTCTTCTTCATTTTCTTCTTCTTCTTCTTCTTCATTTTCTTCTTCTTCTTCATTTTATTCTTCTTCTTCTTCTAGTTTTCTTCCTCTAACTTTCTTGTTTCCCATTTTGCAGATTTCATTTACTTCACGGAAGCTTGCATGGATGGAGTGCTTCTTTTCCCTTTCTGCTTTTCTTTTGTATCAATGAACAATGTGGAACTTGTTATATCGATGGTTGGATAGGTGTTGGATGAACAATGTGAAACTATTGTAATATGCATGGATGGAACTATGTGTTGGTTATGTATGTATGATGAAACTTGTGTGTTGGATATGTCATATGTCTGCTGTGAAATTTGTGTGTTGAAATTGAATGAATTTAAGAAAAAAACAGAAAAAACAGGGGCTATACAGGCTCTTTGACATCAGCCAGCAGACGGCAAAGCTGCCACATGGCAGCTACCTGTGCAACCTGGGGGCACCGGCTGGCCTATTTGGTTACTTTGCCATTTGCTAGCAGACGGCAAAGACCGTTGCACCTTTGTCATCTGCCAGCGGACGGCATAGGATGACACATGGCAGCACCTGGGGGCTGGCCTATTTGTGCACTTTACCGTCCACCGGCAGACAACAAAGGTGCAACGGTCTTTGTCGTCTGCCAGCGGCGTCAAAGCACGCCGTTAACCCCCTAACGGAGCAAACCTGCCACGTGTGTCGTCCAGGCTCTTTGCCGTTTGCTGGCGGACGACAAAGACCGTTTCATCTTTGCTGTCCGCCAGTAGACGGCAAAGAGCCCTTCATCGTAGCCTATCCAGCCGGACCTATTGCCGTCAATTGGCGGACGTCAACCTTTGCCATCTGCCAGGCATGCCTTTTCCGTCTGCCATGGCAGACGGCAAAGTGCCTGATTCCTGTAGTGAGATAGTATATTTTCTTGTGAATCTTCTCTTCCCTTATTAACTCTTTCGTGAATTGCATCACTGACCAATGCTATGTTTGTCTTCAATAAATTTTACTACTTATACTTTTCCTTATGTAATATCATTACTTTCCATAGGATTGGCATATGACCTTTTCCATTATTTTCTTTATTTTGATTGAAACATAAAATTAAAGAAGCAAAAAACTCAAACTAATCTATTATATAACTCTCAACTTGATTACACAGATGGATAGATCACGAAACTAGCACTCAAAAATAGATCATACTACATTTTTATTTCACTAAATCATGAAATAACTAAGGATCGAACTAAGATAGGCAAAGATAGTAAAAGTGATGGTGATTCGACACCGGGGCACCTCCCCCAAGCTTGGCACAAGCCAAGGGGAGTTCCGATACCTGTGTGCTTAAGTCTCCTTCTTTGGTGATGGTGGTGGTGGTGAGGAAGTAGCATTCTTCTTCTCCAGCTTATGCTTGAGGATACAATTTTCCTCCCTCAAATCATCGTTTTCTTGCTTAAGATTCAATGTCTTTTGGCATAATGCCTCCTTGCTTTCCTACAGAAAACGGGACGGGATAAATTGGATCTTAGATTTGTTTACTCCATTTGGGAGACTTGACTTCTTGAATTCCATGTGCATATCTCCAGGTTGAGGTAGTGGAACTTCATCTTCATCTGAGCTGGCATCCCTCGCTTCCTCCAAGTCAATATCTTCCTCCTCCTCGGTGGACCATAGGTAGGGATAAATCTCCCAAAAGATATTTGGATCTGCAAACATAGTGGGAGACATAGCTCTCTCCATCTAAATCTGGAGACGACATACTTTTAGATCTTCCAGAAAAATAGCACGAAACAAGAACAGAGGATATTTCCGCGATGCGGTGGTCAAATCGTCCGGGGGTATGTATGAAGAATTTTATCTTGGGAAACAAGTATACCATAGGAAAACAGAGTCGAGAAGGTTCCCGAGGGGCCCACTACCCACCAGGGCGCGCCAGGAGGGGCAGGCGTGCCCTGGTGCCTATTGGGCACCTCGGTTGCCTTCTCGGGTGTTTTTTTATAATATTCCAAAATTGATAGAAAATATTTTTGCGGAATTTTTGGAGTATGTTTACTTACCGTATTACGTACCTATTCCATTTCAGGGTTCTGGAGTGTTCTCGAAGGTCTCTTTTATGTATTCCTCCGGTGTCATGGTTTGAATAATGTTAGTTTCAACATTAATAGGTGCACCAGAAATATAGTGCTTAATTCTTTGTCCATTGACCACCTTTGGATTAGTGCCTTCGGCATTGTTGATCTTATTAATAGCTCCAGAGCGATAAACTTCTTCAATGATATATGGACCTTCCCACTTGAAGAGAAGTTTTCCTGCAAAAAATCTAGAACGATAAGTGTACAACAGAACATATTGACCCACTTTGAATTCCTGCTTTCAGATTCTTTTATCATGCCATCTTTTGATTTTTTTTCTTTTAATAGTTTGGCATTTTCATAGGCTTGGGTTTTCCATTCATCAAGTGAGCTAATATCAGATAACCTCTTTCACCGGCAAGTTTGATGTCATAATTGAGTTCTTTAATTGCCAAATATACTTTATGTTCTAACTCAAGAGGCAAATGACAAGCTTTTCCGTATAACATTTTATATGGAGACATACTCATAGGATTTTTATAAGTAGTTCTATAAGCCCCTAGTGCATTATCAAGTTTCTTACACCAATTTTTCCTAGATCTATTGACAGTCTTTTACAATATTAATTTTATTTCTCTATTTCTAAGTTCAACTTGTCCACTAGATTGAGGGTGATAAGGGGATGCAATTTTATGGTTGACATCATATTTAGCAAGCAATTTACGGAAATCACCATGAATAAAATGTGAACCACCATCAGTCATTAAATATCTAGGGACTCCAAACCTCGGGAAAATAACTTCTTTAAGCATTTTAATGGAGGTGTTGTGATCGGCACTGCTAGTTGGGATAGCTCCTACCCACTTAGCGACATAATCAACAGCAACCAAAATATGTGTATACCCTTTAGAGGAAGGAAAAGGTCCCATATAATCAAAGCCCCAAACATCAAATGGTCAATAACAAGTGAATAATTCATAGGCATTTCCTGACGTCTACCAATATTACCTATTCTTTGGCATTCATCACAAGATAACACAAACTTACGAGCATCCCTGAAAACAGTAGGCCAATGAAAACCAGATTGTAGTACCTTATGTGCAGTTCTATCTCCCGCATGATGTGCTCCATAGGCTTCAGAGTGACATTTCCGTAGGATTTGTTCATGTTCATGCTCAGGTATACAACGTCTAATAATACCATCTACTCCTTCTTTATAAAGATGTGGGTCATCCCAAAAGTAACGTCTTAAGTCAAAGAAGATTTTTTTTGTTTTGTTGGTAAGTGAAACTAGGTGGTATGAATTTAGCAACAATATAATTAGCATAGTCTACATATCAAGGAGTATTATAAGAAGCATTTATGACAGCTACTTGTTTATCGGGGAAGCTATCATCAATAGGTAGTGGGCCATCAAGGATATTTTCTAACCTAGACAAGTTATCAGCTACGGGATTCTCAGCTCCTTCCTATCAGTAATATGCAAGTCAAATTCTTCTAGCAGAAGAACCCACACCACTGCAGGATGCTGCTAACACGACACTATGATCAGAGACCCTTTGACGAAACTGTGTGCGATGCATTAATCGCAAACAGTGATGTAAAAACCTCATCAAAAAAGATGCAAAACCTTTGCGTTGGCGGATACATCAAACACGGTTTAGATTTTAGTTGCGTGTGCGATGCGGCGCATACGGTTAATCCATACGAACTTTTTGCGATGAGACAGAACAACAGAAATGGACAGCCATATCAAGGTATGTGCGATATATGGCATACGGTTCGCTCTGATAACTGTTTGTGATTAGGCAACACAACAGGAACAATCAGCCAGATCAAGATGTGTGTGATATACGGCATACGGTTCACTCGAACGAACTGTTTTCGATTAGGGAACAGAACAGAAACGGTTCAACTTAACAAGATGTGTGTGATATGTGGCATACAGTTCACATACACGTACACGTACATCCGAGAATGTGGGCCCACGTACGCCATCTGGGGACCGTTTCGGGCTTCCAATGCGTGGCATACGGTTGATCCATAAGAACTGTTTGCGATGAGCCAGAAAAATAAAAACGGGCTTTGTAGGCCCAGAACCATCAATAAATTTTGACCTTGTTTCTCGTCACATTGCAGATTACAACACAATAAGTAATTATATCACCTAAAAAAGCAATTGCAAATATATTCACACCGATCAAACCAATATGTGTTCACACTTAGCACCGGGCTATAAAAACTACCCACTCAAAAATTACTTCACAGTTCCTCTCCTCATCACCCACAAAACTGGTCTTTCCTGTCAAGTCGTTCTGCCATGACCGGTAGGAGCAGTTTCGGCTGGACATATAACGAGGGAGCAAAGACCAAGGCCGCAGAAGCACTAGAGATGTCCCGCCGCCAAGCGGCAGCCGCAACAGAAATGTCCCGGCGCGCCGCGGAGCCCTCGAACAAGCTCTCACAGGCATGTGAGGGCTCTCACAAGCACATTTGCCGCGTCGGCGATCGCGACGAGCTCGTGTTGCTGAAGTCCTTGGCCGGCGACAATGACATTCTTGCTGGCCTCATTAAGCAGCAGGAGCTGGTCGACGGCTTGATGAAGCTTCTTGAGATCCGCGATGCCTCGGTTGAGAAGGCGACCGGCCTCATCGAGCAACTCATGGGTGACAATGCGAAGCTCCTCAAGGCGCTCGCCGAGAAGGAGGAGGAGGCCACCGGCTGGAAGATCCTGCATGAGCAGATTCGTGCCTCAGGGATGACGCTGACAGCAGTCGTCGAGGAACTGATGGGTTACTTGAGGAAGCTCCGGATCGAGCGTGATCAGGAGGTGGAGGAATCTGTGGCTGCTTTCAAGCAAAGTCGTGAGGAATTGAAGAAGGAGTTGGAGGATGTCGTCGCCCCGCGATCCATCGAGGAGTAGAGACATTTTCAGAATGTCAATCAAACCAAGGCAAAAAGATATGTCTAAGCATTTCAACAAAGCGCTCAAATTCTTCTTCATCCTTACTCTTTGAAGCTTTAGGAGGAAAAGGCACGAGTTTCTGAACCCATGGTTCTCTTTCTTTACCATGTTTCCTAGCAATGAAGTCTCTCTTATCATATCTTTTATTCTTAGGTTGTGGGTTATCAAGATCAACAACAGGTTCTATTTCCAAATCATTATCATTATTAGGTTGAGCATCAACATGAGCATCCTCATTATCATTGTTACTAGGTTCATGTTCATCACCACATTGTGTTTCAGCATCAGAAAATAGAAATATGATTTGGATTTTCAGGTGTGTCTATAGTAGGTTCACTAGAGGCATGCAAAGTCTTATCATCTTTCTTTTTCTTTTTAGATGGACTAGGTGCATCAGTATTAATTCTTTGAGATTCTTGTTCAATTCTTTTAGGATGACCTTTAGGATACAATGGTTCCTGAGTCATTTTACCACCCCTAGTCATAACTCTAACAGCATGATCATTCATCTCATTAAGCAAATCATTTTGTGACTTGATGACTTGTTCTACTTGGGTTTTTATCATGAATGCATGTTTACTCACACCCTTGACATCATTAATAGTTCTAAACATAAAGTCACTCAAGCGTTCAATCATATAAGCATTTTGTTTCAATTGTCTACTAAAATATGCATTAAAGTTTTCTTGTTTGACAATAAAGTTATCCAATTCATCCAAGCGTTGACTAGAAGACTTAGTATAAGGAATATGACCTTCATCAAATCTATGGAGAGAACTTACCTCTACTACCCGTCTCGGGATGTCGAGGTCATGTATTTCTTCAATAGGTGGTAAATTATTAACATCTTTAGCTTTAACACCTTTTTCTTTCATAGATTTCTTTGCCTCTTGCATATCTTCAGGACTGAGAAATAGAATACCCATCTTCTTCATAGTTGGCTTGGGTGGTGGTTCAGGAAGAGTTCAATCATTACCATTCCTTAGTATATTATTCAGTAGTTCTTCAGCTTGTTCAACAGTTCGTTCCCTCAAAACACAACCAGCACAACTATCTAGGTAGTCCTAGAAGCATCGGTTAGTCCATTATAAAAGATATCAAGTATTTCATTTTTCTTGAGAGGATGATCAGGCAAAGCATTAAGTAATTGGTTAAGCCTCCCCCAAGCTTGAGGGAGATTCTCTTCTTTAATTTTCACAAAGTTAAATATTTCCTGTAGAGCAGCTTGTTTCTTATGAGCGGGAAAATATTTTTCAAAGAAATAATATATCATATCCTGGGGACTACGCACACAACCAGGAGCAAGAGAATTAAACCATATCTTAGCATCACCCTTTAATGATAAAGTAAACAACTTAAGAATATAGTAGTAGCGAATTTTTTCCTCGTGGTCAAATGTGGTGGCTATATCATTCAGTTTAGTAAAATGTGACACAACAGTTTCAGATTCATAACCATGGAAAAGATCAGATTCAACCAAAGTAATTAACTCAGGATCAATAGAGAATTCATAATCCTTATCAGTAACAAATATAGGTGAAGTAGCAAACTTAGGATCATATTTCATTCTAGCATTCAAAGATTTTCTTTCAACTTGCATAATAATTTCTTAAGATCATCTCTATAATTGCAAGCAAGGAATTCCCTATCTATCTCTCTATCCATAACATAACCCTCAGGTATCTCAGGCAATTCATATCTAGGAGAGCTAGGTCTAATAGGTGTTCCATAATTTTCACTTTCAATAATTTCATCAGTTTCAACACTCTCAAATTCTTTAGCTTTAGCAAGTTATTCATCAAGAAATTCACCTAGTGGCACATTATCATCAAGCAAAGTACTAGCATCATCTATAGCATCATTCATAGAAAAAGTAGCATCATCAAGTACTTGCAACATATCAGAATTAATAGTAGGTGGTGGTGTTGCAAGTTTACTCAAAACAGAATGTGAATCAAGTGTAGAGCTTGATAACAGTTCCTTACCTCCCCTCGTCTTAGAGCAAACGATCTTGGTTCTTTCATATTTAAGATTCCTCATAGTGATCAACAGATATAAATCCCAAGTGAGTCAGCAAATAGAGCTCTGCTCCCCGGCAACGGCGCCAGAAATAGGTCTTGATAACCCATAAGTATAGGGGATCGCAACAATTTTCGAGGGTAAGTATTCAACCCAAATTTATTGATTCGATAGAAGGGGGGCAAAGAATATTCACGAGTATTACTAGTTGAGTTGTCAATTCAACCACACCTGTAAGAGTTAATATCTGCAGCAAGGTGATTAGTGGCAAAGTAGTATGATAGTAACGGTAACAGAAGCAATAGTAACAGTAACAGTTTTGTAGTGATTGTAACAGCAACAACGACAAAAGTAACTTAGCAAAGATCAATATGCGAAAAACTCAGGCATTAGATCGGTGATGGATAATTGTGTTGGATGGCATTCATCATGTAATAGTTATAACCTAGAGCGACATAGAACTAGCTCCAATTCATCAATGTAATGTAGGCATGTATTCTGTATATAGTCATGCGTGCTTCTGGAAAAGTACTTGCATGTCATCTTTTGTCCTACCCTCTCGTGGCAGCAGGGTCCATAAGGAAACTAAGGGATATTAAGGCCTCCTATTAATAGAAAACCGGAACAAAGGATTAGCACTTAGTGAATATATGAACTTCTCAAACTACAATAATCACCGAAAAGAACCCCAATTATTGTCACCTTGGGGTATGCAGATCATAACTCGTAATAGGTGCATATAACTTGCAAGATAGGATAAGGAACACACATATATTCATGAAAACATAATAGGTTCAGATCTGAAATCATGGCACTCGGGCCCTAGTGATAAGTATTAAGCATAGTAAAGTCATAGCAACATCAATCTCAGAACATAGTGGATACTAGGCATCAAGCCCTAACAAAACTAACTTGATTACATGATAGATCCCATCCAACCCATCACCGTCCAGCAAGCCTATGAAGGAATTACTCACTCCTGGCAGTGAGCATCATGAAATTGATGATGGAGGAAGGTTGATGATGACGACGGCGTCGAATTCCACCCTTTGGAGCCCCGAAGGGACTCCATATCAGTCCTCTCGATGAAGACCAGGATGTGGCGGTAGCTCCGTATCGTAAAACGCGATGTATCCTTCTCTTTTTTTTCTTGGCGAATAGGTATATATGGAGTTGGAGTTAGTGTTGCCAGAGGTCCAAGGGGTCCACAAATCTGCAGGGCGCGCCCTGGGGGTAGGCATGCCCCCTGAGCTTGTGGCTCCTGGGTGGTCCCCCTCTGGTATTTTTTCCACCAGTATTTTTTATATATTCCACAAAAATTCTCCGTGAATTTTCAGGTCAATTCGAGAACTTTGATTTCTGCACAAAAACAACATCATGGCAATTCTGCTAAAAACAGCGCTAGTCCGGGTTAGTTTCATCCAAATTAGAGGCCAAAACAAGAGCAAAAGTGTTTGGAAAAGTAGATACGACAGAGACGTGTCAGGCTCCTAGATTCCAGGCAATGCGAAGGACTAGGACCTTTTAACTACGGCCATCACTATCATGATTGGAAATAGTTTAAAGGCCAGTTTTTCCTTTTTGGTTTGATATATGGCTGGGGGGGGTTTGGCGCCAAGAGATATTGCACCGTCAATTTTTTGATTGCAAGGCACAAGAATGGGTGCGTTATGAAGCAGTTGTTGAATGACCGCCGGATGCGTTTCTTAGGCGCCATCGAGACCTCCCAGTAGAACAATGAGTTCGTTGACCTATGGATTAAGCTCTAGGATGTTCACCTTGATCCTGCAATTGATGACTCCATTGTGTGGAATGCCTCCTCATCGGGATCCTACTCTGCTTCATCCGCGTACCAGCTCTAGTTTGTTGGAGACACTGTTCCGTTCATCGCTGGTAAAATTTGGAACTGCACGGTGTAGCCAAAATGCAAGTTTTTCATGTGGCTTCTTCTTCATTAGAAGGCTCTCACTGCTAACTGGCTCGCCATTCGTGGCTGGCCTCATGATGAGATTTTCAAGCTTTGCCTCACTGGTTGTGAGACGAACGGGCACCTGGCTCGTGAATGTTTTTTATCTCGAGGCTTGTGGGGAATTGTATTGACATGGTTGTCCATCCCTCATGGGACATCACTCCTTTTACTCCCTGGAAGATTGGTGGAACGTGAACATTCTTGGTGGAGATGTTCCTTCTCGCAAGCGGTTCGGGCAAGTGGTCACCTACGTTCAGTGGAACGTCTGGAAGGAAAGGAATAGGCGGATCTTCAACAACACCTCCCTTACCATGCTTGATGTTGCTTACCTCATCAAGGAAGACCTTGAGCTTGTCCACGTGGATCTTGTATTTATTCGTCTGTGTTCATGTGTCTATAGGTTGGATCCTTTCGATCTAAATGTCTCTTCAACGGCGGTGGTTGCTGATCTAGTGCATTGGTCCTATAGGGCCTTAGCATAAGGACTTCCCAACCGTCTACTACAACAAGTTTTGCCTGGCTCCAGTGAGGGAGGGACGATGACGGTGGCGCGCCTTCGGCTCGCTTCAGTGCCTGTAGTCATCGCTAGGTGGTCTACGGATCTAGATGTAATTTTTTTATTTCTGGTATTCATTGTACTATCATTATTGATAATGAATAGATTGGAATTCCTACTAAAAAAGGAAGACCTTGAGCTTGCCTGGTTGGCCTTTGTAGGAGAGATGTAATTCTGTGTGGCAACAATTTTTTCTTTTCTTTTCCCTTCTTTCTGCTTTTTCATGTAAGTAATTCTGGCACCTTTTATTTTCCCTTATCTTACTAAATGGGCAGAGCGTCAGCCTTTCCCGTAAAAAAACAAATGGAGAGAGGGAAGGTGGGAGATGGCGCCCCAATGGTCATCTTGCTCCTGCGCTCCACCCGCATCCCGCACCATCCCCTACGACCAATCCAATGGCCGCGGCGGCACCCATCCTCATCCCCACTTGTCGCTCCGTCGCTCCGATGTCCGTCGGCCAGATAACACCCCTCCCTGTTTTCGTGCTGGTGCGGGAGGAGCCGCCCCTTTGGGTTCCGATGCACCGCTTCCGGGCCACTCCAGGCCCGCCTCGGAGGATCTCGAACCGGACAATCATGGATGGACGGAAGTGCGCAGCCGTCGTCAATAGCGTTGTCAAGGGAAGGCACCCGCTGTCTACCGCCCGTCCGGCCCCAAGCTTTGGATCCCCCGGTGGCTGCTAGAATGATGTTTTAAATGCCTGGAATCGGGTCACCAGAAAGATGGGTGCACCGACGAGATTCAATGCCACAAGTGCTGGGTGTGTGGTCATATTGCCCGTGACTGCCGCTCTCCTTCCTGCTCCTCGCTTCCACCACCTCCGCCGCCACCCAGATCCAGCTAGAATCCCCGGCGCGCCGCTGCGCACCGGCCCGAGAGGTCGCCACGCCCTTCCCACCCCCAAGTTGTCGACCACCACTGCTGTTGGGGATATAACTGCTGAGTGTGAACCGCCCCGGGAGGGCCGGTCCACGCTCGTTCATGATCCAGGCCCATGTGGACGCCTGGAGCCCAGAGGCGAATTAAGGTCCATGTATGTAAACCGCCTTAGCATTATAGCTTGTGTTGTAAGACAGGAAAGGAGAGATCAAGCCGGACTCTTGTATGAGCCGGATTGGGACTCTGTAAACCGACCAAGGCGTCCATCCGTGTATATAAGGGGACGACCAGCGGCGAGAGTTGGGGACAGAGATTTCGAGGTGAGGAAAAGCTATTGCTCCCTAGTCGCCAAAACCATATCAATCACATCACAACCGGACGTAGGTTTTTACCTTCATTGAAGGGGCGAACCAGTATAATTCCCGTGTCTTGTGTCCGCTTTAACCTCTCTAGGTAAACCCGCACGATGGCCCTACGACTAAGTCCTTTCATGAGGACATCCGCCGTGACAAGTCCACGACAGCTTGGCGCCCACCGTGGGGCTATCGCACGATGGTTTGATGATCTTAGAGGGCAAGTTCGAAGGACTCGAAGGCTATGCAATGGGCGGATGACTAAGAGTCGTCGCGGCAAGCTCTACATCGACGATGCGGATCGGGCCCCGAGGCCGGCTCGGTTGAGTACGGGTACCGGGTCCCCTTTGGCGGCATACACGTGTTTATCGGCAAGATCGGCGAGCCAGAGCCTGGGCCGGACGTCTGCACTGACCTCGTCGAGACGGCTCAACGAGCGGAGAAGAGTCCTGCCCTGGCTAAGCCGGCGGTCAAGCATGTTTTCGTGGGAGTCATCCACGGAGACTACGAGGACGGATCAGCATCTGGTGACGAAACTGTTGTCTACTCTGGCGACGAATCGTCGGCCGGAGAAACTGAGTCTCTATACCAGCTACCAGATGGCCAGATCGGGGGTTGTTCCGACGGAGAGAGTATTCCGACCCTTCGATCTACCCCACCGGTTGGGATCTTCATGGCGATGCAGCGGCGCTTCACTCTTCGACCATGGCGCCCCGGTCGCCCGGTTCAACAGCGGTGATGGCAGCCGGGAAGGAGGCCTGTCGCCCGCCGCTCAAGTTTTGTCGAGCTCTTCGACGCGTTAGCTGTGCTCTTGAGGAAGCTAATCCGCGGATCGGGACCTGCACAACGCGGAGATTGCAAAGGTGAGGGAACAGATCACTAATGCTAAAGCGGACACGGCAGCCGCGGACGAAAGGATGGCAGTGAACGGGCGCTTTGGATCTGTGAGCTTATAGGCTCAGCCGACCAGAGCGCATCACAGAAGTCATGAAAAGGAAGTACAGGTCCCGTTTACCTTCCGCTTTCGAGGGAAGGAGCTTTTCAACACCCTGTAAGGGACCAGTAATCCGCCGCCATTGGTAAGCCGGCGGAAGCACTGGGACGGCCGCACGGTTCAGCCCGTATGATAGATCTATCTCGCCATCATACCGGTGCGCCCGCATCGTCGCAGACACCTCCGGGTCACTACTCCAACCCGATGGATAACCTCGTGGCGGCTGCGACACGGTTGGAGGCGATTCCAATTGAAGGCGATGCACCGCAGGCGGTGGAGACACGCCGGGTTAAGGAGCTCCTCAGGACGGCCTTGGCTCAGCAAGAAGCGTACTCAGATCGAGATCGGATCCACTCCACCCCCCGCCCGAGCCGGAGCTACAGCCGACGCGTCGATGAACCAGCCGTATCGAGCAATGCGCAGCGTGGTCCGCCTCGCGGCAACAATCCGGCAGGCGGCTTTGAAGATGCTCAAGTGGTAGTGGACCGCGCCAGGGCACGTAGGGAGGCCGAGTTAGTAGCACAAGCGGAGGATCATCCGCCCGCGCCGGTTCGACCGACCACCTTCGAACCAGGGGTCACGTCCGGCTCTTTGGGGGTGCCTTGCCTTGTCCCAGCTTTGTGCAACGTGCGATTGCCCAAGGACTTCAAGGGGCCACGCAAGGTGCCGAATTATACTGCCGACTTGGCTCCAGAGGCGTGGATAGAAAGCTACGAGATGGCCATGGAGATGCTGGACGTGGATGAGGCCGCATGTGCGAAGTACTTCACAATGATGCTTTGGAAGGTACGGCCCGGACTTGGTTAAAAACTTGCCGCCCAACTCCATCAGCTCGTGGACCCGATTGCGGACCCGGTTCATCCAAAATTTCAAAGACACCGTAAGCAGCCCATGTCGGTGGTGGATCCGGCAGCTTGTGTCGAGCAGAGGAGAGTCTACAACCCATTGGGTGCGCCGCGTTTGGAAGTTTTACATTCTTCGCACCGGATCAACCCTGATTCCGCGATCTTGACCTTGGAAGCCAATTGCGGTTCGAGCCATTGAAATTGAAGCTGGGTCGCATGAAGCGTTTTGCCATGACATGGGCACTCTAATGGGCGTGTTGGTAAAATACGCTGATTCCGATAGTACCAAGGATCCCGAATCGATAATGATGAAGTGGGAAAGGGAAAACAGAACGGCAGCTCCTGTGGTCCAAAGAAGCACCATTTGGCGAGCAATGGAGGGAACAAAGCGCAGTTTAACGGCAACACGGGTTTCAGAGCCAACACCAATGCGCAGGACAAGGGTCAGCGCGCGGCAGGCGATCAAACCGGGCGGTCACAATCCGGATCGTTTGAACTTCATATTAAATCAACCTTGTCCGAAGCATCGGGACGAAGGAGGTACCGCGAACCACCTTTGGAAGGATTGTTATATTATGCAGGAGTTTAAAACTCCAACTCTTTCCGGTATGATCAAGGACCGGCGGCGGTTCCGGATCCGCTCCGGTTACGATGGAGGAAATTCCGCCCGGATTCGTGGTAATCCGGGCGGGCAAGGCGCTCCGAATAATGAAGGTAATCATAACAGTCAGAACCAAGGGGGCTACAATCAACAACAGCAGCAGTCGGGTTATCGAGCAACCCAAAGCAGCTTGAATGGGGGCGATACCACGTCTTTACCACCAGTTTGGACCGACGGGACCAAAAACTTCAGAGGCGGGCGGTCGGTGTTGTTGAACGGCTGCGCCAGACATTACCTCGCTGGTCCGAGCAGCCGATTGTGTGGAGCAGAGAGGATCATCCTCCCGGTTTACAATCCGGGTCGATTAGCCTTGGTGGTGGCACCCCAGGTAGGAGGGTACAAGTTTACCAAGGTTCTTATGGATGGAGGAAGCAGCATCAACATCCTGTACTACGAGACTTTCCGGCGTATGGGGTTAACAGATAGGCATCTTAGGCCGTCCAGCACGGTGTTCCACGGAGTGGTGCCTGGTAAGTCAGTCGGCGTACCCGGTCGGTAAGATAGTTCGGAGGTCACCTTTGGGGACGAACATGACTCGAGCGTAAACGTTGACGTTTGAGGTGGTGAAAATTCAAAGCCCTTACCACGCCCTCTTTGGGCGGCCGGCTTATGCTAAATTTATGGCACGGCCCTGTTATGTTTACTTACAACTGAAAATGCCGGGTCACAAAGGAACGATAACGGTTCATGGGAGCCGCCGGATCGCTCTAGAGTGCGAGGAAGGTGATGCGGCTTACGCGGAGTCGGTTTGTGCCACGGAAGAGTTAAAGTATTATAAAGATAATGTTGATCCGACGGATATGAACACTTTGACGATGACAACTACAGAGCTTGATCCGGACTTGAAGTTCAAATCGGCGGCTGAGACGAAGCTTGTTGATTTTGTGCCCGCGATTCATCCAAACAGTTCACCATCGATTGCCAACCTGGATCCGAAATAGGAAAGCGCGCTCATCGAAGTTCATCCGTGAGAATCGGGACATTTTGCATGGAAGCCGTCGACATGCGGTGTACCGAGGGAGCTCGCTGAGCACACTCTTAATGTTGACCCGAAATACAGACCGGTAAAACAGTTTCTTCGCCGGTTTAATGAGGAAAGGCGCAAGGCCATCGGAGAAGAAGTTGCTAGGCTGTTGGCAGCAGGGTTTATCATCGAAGTCTTTCATCCAGAGTGGCTCGCCAACCCGGTTCTGGTCCTTAAAAGAATGGCACTTGGCGCAAAAGCGTAGATTACATGTATCTTAACAAAGCTTGTCCAAGAGATCCTTTCGCCTCCCCGCATTGATCAGATTATTGATGCGACGCGGGTTGTGAGCGTTTGAGCTTTACGGATGCGTATTCGGTTATCATCAGATTAAGATGGCGGTTAGGACCAGGAGAAAGCGGCGCTTATCACCCCTTTTGGAGCCTTCGCTATGTGTCCATGCCTTTTGGGCTCAAGAGCGCCCAGCAACTTATCGGCGTTATGCATGTAATTGTTTGCATAAACAGATCGGCCGTAATGTGCACGCTTACGTGGATGATATCGTGGTGAAATCAAGGCAGAAGGAAACATTGATTGAGGATTTAAGGGAAACCTTCGACAACTTGCGGGTGTACAAGATGATGCTCAACCCTGCCAAGTGCGTCTTTGGTGTTCCAAAGAGCAAATTGTTGGGTTTCCTCGTGTCTAACCGGGGATTGAGGCTAATCCGGAGAAAATTACAGCTATCACCTCCTTAGCCAAGCCAAAATGCATCAACGATGTCCAACGCTTAGCGGGCGGATTGCTGCGCTAAGCCGGTTTATCGATGCGCCTAGGAGAGAAGGCCATCCCTTTGTACCGAGATCTTTGAAGAAGACGGATCAATTAAATGCGGAGTTCAAAATTGTGATGAGGCATTGGAGGACTTAAAGCGGCAGGCCAACCCGCCGTTCTTGCTGCCCCTATTGACGAGGAGCCGCTCTGTTATATGTTGTCGCTAATGCTAGGGCAGTGAGTGTGGCCATTGTGGTGGAGCGCAAGGAGGCGGGGAAGGAGTATCCGGTTCAAAGAACCAGTTTACTACATCGGTGAGGTCCTCATTGAATCTAAGCAAAGATATCCACATTGGCGAAGCTGGTATATGGGGTTTTTATGGCAAGCCGGAAGTCAAGCAATATTTCCAAGGGCACCCCATCATAGTGGTCGATTCGGCTCCTTTAGGCGATATCATCTTGAACCGGAAGCAATCGGCGGATTGCTAAGTGGGCTATAGAGCTTGGGCCGCATACGGTTTAAAGTATGTGCCCAGACGGCTATAAAGTCTCGAGCACTTGTGGATTTCATTAATGATTGGACGGAGTTGCAAGCACCGTAAGAGAAGCCGGATCACACCTATTGGACCATCCATTTTGATGGATCCGAGCAATTGGAAGGCTCGGGCTGGAGTCGATTAACTTCCCCACGAGGTGATAAGTTCTGTTATGTTCTCCGCCTAATGTTCCCTTGTACTAACAATGCAGCTGAGTATGAGGCTTTGCTCCATGGCCTCGGATGGCGAGAAATGAACCTCACCGGGTTAAATGCTTTGGTGATTCGGACTTAGTGGCCCAAAGCAGGTATCCGCACTTGGGACTCCAAAGATCCACTCATGGCTGCATATCGTCGGGAAGTGGACGTTGTTGCAGGACATTTTAAAGGGTACCAGTGGACCATGTGGATCGTCGGAAGAACGAGGCGGCCGATGCTTTGAGCCGGTTGGGGTCCCAGCAGAACCGGTCCCGCCTAACGCTTTTCCTTGACGTCTTTGCATAAGCCGCCGCTTAAGCTACTGATGAAATTGAGTTGGCTATCCCTGATCCGGAGGCTCAATTGGTGGCGGCCTTGCACATCATTCCGGATTGGACGCTCCCTTATTTGGCGTACATGAATCGGGCGAAGTTACCGGAGGATGAGACGTTGGCCCGGCAGATAGTTCGGCGGTCTAAGTCTATGACCATTGTTAATGGCGAGTTGCACCGTCGCAGCGTGTCGTATGCGTTTCAGCGTTGTGTGTCCCAAGAGGGCCGTGAGATATTGCGAGAGATTCATGAAGGGGATTGTGGTCACCACGCCGGTTCAAAATCCCTGGTGGCCAAAGCGTTCGCCATGGCTTCTATTGGTTGTTGCCCATGCCGATGCGGAGGATCTGGTCGACGGTGTGATGGTTGCCAAAAGTTCTCGAGCGTGCTCATGTGCCAGCCCAAGAATTGATGATGATTCCAATTACTTGGCCGTTTGCGACTTGGGGCTGGATATGGTTGGACCTTTCAAACGATCCAAGGACAAAAAGACCCACCTGTTGGTAGCGGTGGATAAATTTACCAAGTGGGTCGAGGCAGAGCACATTAGCAAGTGTGATGCGCCACGGCGGTTCAGTTCATCAAGCGGGTGATTTTCCGGTTTGGGTTTCCGCAAGTATCATCACGCATAATGGCACCAATTTGTCCAAAGGAGCTATGAAGGAATTTTGTGAACGGGAGCACATCCGCTTGATGTTTCTTCCGTAGCCCACCCGCAATCCAATGGTCAAGCGGAACGAGCTAATCAGGAAATTTTGAAAGGTATCAAACCCGGCTTATGGTCCCTTTAGAGAGGACGCCGGGTGTTGGGTGGAAGAGCTACCATCGGTGATATGGAGTATAAATACTACCCCAACCGATCCACCGGATACACGCCGTTCTTTATGGTCTATGGAGCGGAGGCGGTCCTTCCCAAAGGATATCCGCCACGACTCGCCCAGTAGCAGCTGATGTTGAGGCGGATAGCGAGGCAGCACGGCAAGATGATTTGGATCGACTGGACGAAGAGCGGGATATGGCAGCAGCTCGCTCGGCGGTCTACCAGCAGGACCTTCGTCGGTATCACAGCCGGCGGGTTAAAACCAGAACCTTTCGGGAAGGAGACTTGGTGCTACGGCTCATTCAAGATCAGAAAGATATGCACAAGCTATCCCCACCTTGGGAAGGGCCTTTGTGGTCGATGAAGGCTCTATACAACGGGTCCTACTATCTGATTGATGTTCGAGAGCGAAAAGACTCACGCACGCCGAGGAGGAGACCAACGAGCCATGGAACATAGCTCATCTTCGCCTTATTATACTTGAGCCATTGGCTCCACTTATGTACATATCAAGACGATGTATATATTATGAATAAAAGCAATAAACCGGATCCTCGGCTAAAGCGGGTATCTGCTCTGCATAAAGGACCGGTTTGGGTACATGGAGATGATATTAAAAGCGGCCTCCGGTTTAACCCTTGGCCTTGTTTTTAGAAATTTTGTCATTTGGGGGCTTGGTCGTGTCCGAACCAACGCAACACCTCTTGGCAGGCGAAAGCCACCAGATCATTTGGGGCATGGTCACGTCTCAACCAACACACCTCTTGGTCGGCCTAAGGCCATAGAATCACTTGGGGGCTTTGGTCGAACCCGAACCATCGCAATGCCATTTGATCGGCGTCATGCCACGAGTTCGATTGGGGACCTGGCTGACTTGAACCACCGCTACACCGTATAGGGGCTTGGTCATGTCCGACCATGGTAGCGCCATCCGATCCGCTCAAGGCAGCCTTTCCTTGCAAAGTGATTTTCCTCATTGATTTTGCTTCCCTGGGGTCTTTATGCCTGTCATTTGGTTTTTGTTGGCCTTCTTAAACCGACAAAATTCTTTAAACCGGATTTATGTTCCGCATTCAATACCTTTTTCAAGCTGGCGATTGTTCCGGTTTGATTTTGCTGTTAACATCCCATTATGGAGTAACAGGGGGCTTATCATGTTCGGCTAATGCGATTTACACGGTAAATCGGTTTTATACGCAGAAGGACTGTTCTCCTGTGACAGTGATGGTTTATAAGGCCTTCACTTCGGGTTTGACTAAAAGCCAACTGTGTGCCTAAATACTGGCAGGTATGTTCGTATCACATAGCTTTGATCATATACCTCGGTATTATCTCATATCAATATATTGGTATCAGTTTGGCTAGTGGCGTAAACTGCCAAAGCGGTTTAAGAACTTGTGATTGCAGGCAAAATATGTTGCAGGATTTACTACGAAAGCCAACGGGTCCCGTCTTGCCATGCAAAAGTTTACAGATCGAGATTGTACCGCATTGTTCAAAGAAAGACACTTGCTATCCTATTACAAAGCCTTTTGAGGCCCGGCGTTTCACGCCAAGTTATGCCTTGAAAATTTGAATATGTCGCCTGCTTGGCGGATTACGCCGCTTCACCGGGTTGGCGCGAGGTGGAGGGCACGGCGCTGGCGTCGGTTCAGCTTCCTCTTCTTCTTCACCCAAAGCCCGGAAGTCATTGGTAGACCACCAATCCGGGTTAAGGCCACGAAGACAGCTTCTTCACTTATCAGCTCACCGGATCAACGTCGGGCGTAAGTGTGCTTACGGATTGGAGGAATCAGGCTCGCACTTCCGGGATGACAAAATCCACCCGTTTGTTGTTTGCGTCATAAAAAGATCGGTGAACTTCCAGATTGGCTTCAGCGCCGCTGACTCGCCAATGGACGCATTTCCTTTGTAATCCGTTTGAGGGCATCGTTATCGAAGGCTTCGCCGCGTTCTCTTGAGCGCTGGGAAAACCTTTAGCTATGTCGGCGGATCAAGATCCGCTATCCATGCCTTGGCACGAGTCGAGCCAGCAGTGGCGCCAGCCGGCTGCGGATCGCTTCATCTCTTCAAGCTGTCCCGGAATCATGGACAGCCGGTCCAAAGATCTCTCCGATCAGGGACGGCGCCCGTGTTGTCGTATGAAGTGGCGCATATGGCTGGCCCGGGCACCGTATATAGCTGTTCAATCAGGTGTACGAAGCCTTGAGCTTTTTTCGCACGCCGAGCCAGATGAGCAATACGCTTGCTGCACCAGGTTTAGACAGCCCAAGTTAAACCGGCGGAAGCGTTAACACAGGCATATTCAAGATAAATTTACTTACCAAAGACGGCAGAGGTCATGGCATGCACTTGGCGTTTGAGTCCGTAAGCTCTTCTCAACACCGGTTTAAGGGCCGCCTCCGCTTCCTCCGCCTGCTTTTATTAAACCGCTTTCTCGGTGTCCCAGTTGACCTGGCCGAATTTGTACCACTCCTTCAGCTGCTCCATGGTGGTCGTGGCGGTCTTTAGCTCATCCTTGGTTTTGGTGGCTTCGCTATTTGGGTTTCAGATTGGTTCGGAGGTCCTTGAGTTGCACAGCTTGCTGGTGTATTTCATTCTGATGACAAATAAAGCATGTTAGTGGTTTCATTATACAAGTCCCAAGCTTAATACAAGTATTCAACTTGGCACTTGGGGGCTAATGGCTAGTTGATCTCAATTTGCTAAGGAGACGCAACTTAAGTCCCGGTTTAACTTTGCAAAATTAAACCGACCCTTGGGGGCTACTATGCAGTGAAAAGATGAGAAAGGTCAAATTATTACCTCATAGCGGTCCTTCATGCGATTTACTAGACCGGCTTCAAGGTCACGGCTTGTGTAAAGCCGGTTCGTAAAGCCGGAATGAAGTTCTTAGGCGGAGAAATTGTCGTAAGGCATATGTCAGTCTTCCCCTTGTCTTTGCCGATAGTAGTGGAACTTTCTTTGATGCTATGCTTGGCTAAAGCGACCGGTTGGCTAGGAGCGGTGTAGCCACACTGTCACAAGAACATCGTCATTTTCGGCGGTCTTGTTTGGGCTTGATGTCGCCTTGCTTTGGCTCGGCGGTTCAACGGTCACGATCCGCTTCGGTGGACGGGTTTGGTGGAAGCAGGCTGTGAGGTTTCCACTTGGACCTCCGGTTCAACTTCCGGCGGGTCGCCAGTATCATCCTTGTACAACTCGCCAGAGCTTTCCTTGGCGGCTTCAGATTTTCATGTGGCTGTTCTGGGGTTTTTCCGGATCACCATCCGGAGTAGGATCAAGAGTTTTCGCTTTCTTGCTCAAACGAGCCTTGGTGCTGCAATATTCAGAGTTGGATCAAGACAAATTGACCAAATTAATAGGGAATCGAATTGATGACAAGAATTACATACCTGCGGCGATGTTCAGCGGAGGCGGTTGTGTGGTGGATGAACCGCCAGACGAGTTGGAAGAGGCCTGATAATTCGAAATGACGGATTGAGAGAACATCGGAAGAAACCTTTTAAGGGATAACGCTTTTCGGAGAGCAAGTCACCTCGGGCGACGCTTCGGATTAGGGTGTCCTGTAAACCGGTGAGGTAACCTGTTGACCATCGTGCCGGGTTGTACGGGCGCTCTTCGATCTGCTGTGTCTTCAAGAAAAGATTTGGATTCAAATAAGCACAGGAATGGTATTTTTTCACTTTCCGGACGGCGCGATTTAATTCTCTTAACAGGCGCAAGCTCAGATTCGGAAGAAAGAAGGATTACCTCAACAGGATCGGCATGACTGGCTTCAGCATCATCCTGGGAAGAAAAAGTGTCGGTAAAAAGAAGGTAAAGAGGCCAAGCATATACAAAAAGAAATACAAAGCGGAAAGCCGGTTTATGGCGGCTCCCTCGTAAATGTCAAAGTTTTACCTCGGCTTCTGATTCTTCGTCCTCCGGCGGTTCAGAGGACTCGGCGGTCTTTTTCTTGCCAGTTTTCTTAGTGGCCTTGGACTTTGCACGTGGCGCCCGGACCGGTCTGTGCGTTTCGAAGGAGCTTTCAGCACGGGAAGCGGCAAGCATTAGCATATGTCAACGATATTACGAGCACGAAAAGACGGTAAGAAGAGCTTACCGCCGGCGGTTTGTTGGCGGCACAAAATGGAGCCAACCTGGTGAGGCTGCAGACGGAGATTGGCTCATCGAGCATCTTCTTGACGATCTCGGTGGTCTCCTGTTCGGTTATGGGTAGCTCGTGACGCCTTTGAGGATCTTTGAGGCTGCCGTGTACTGCAGCATCAATCCGGGCCGGCGGCTCAGTGGCAACACGCCCAAGAGACCCAGCAACGCACAAGATCCACGCCGGTTAAGCCATTGGCCATTAGAGCCCCGAGCTTGATTATTTGTGGCGCGAAGTTTTTCCGTTCCGCGGCGGTTAAGCGTGAAGGCGATGGATGATGGTTGCTGAGCCGGTGAGGACGGTAACCCGGCAAGGGGTTTTTCGTTGGCGGTAGCGGTGTTACGGCACTAGAACCAAGTTTGGTTCCGATCCTTTGGATGGCTGTGGTGCTTGGCGTGAGGGAAATCGGCTTCCTTCCTCTTCTGAATTGAAACGCCGCCCAGCTCCGTGTTGGGACCATCGAGAAAATTCTGTGCGACGGTTCAAATGGAAAAAATCCGGAACAACTCCACAGACGGTTCTTCTTGAAGATAGACTTCACGAAGACTTGAAAGTTGCATATGTTCAAACGGAATTCGGACCGATATCCTGCGGATGGAGTTGCAAACTGGCAAGGACGTCCCTGAAAACTTTGAACCGGGCGGGCGTAACCCCGGTCTAGGTGCTGCATAAACACAATTACTTCCCCGCTCGCTGCTCGAGGAAACTTCGCCCTCGGAACACGCCAATGGAGGACGTCTTTTGGAGCCAAACGCCCGGTGGTGACGTAGCCGTTGAGCTGCGTCTCGGTGATTTTGGACGGACCCGATTTGCAAGCAGCAAATTGAGGAGCCATTCCGGAAGATTAAGGCTGCGAAAGAAAGGAAAACGGTTCACCATTGAACAGGTCAGGAGTTACAGATAAGGTTAAACCGGCAATCCAGTAAACCGGAAATCCCGGTTTAACTAAGGACTAATGGAGTGACGGATTAGATATCAGTAGTTAAACCGCCAGAGGAGGCACAGCTGAAAAAGTTGCTAAGTATAGATGTAAACAGGTTTCCCATGCAAAAGGAAATAATCTAGATCTACCGGGTTCAAGAAGGAAAATTTCTGCGACCTATGCACCTCCTACAAGCAGGAAAGTTCAGGCATGTTAAAGCGAAGGATCTGAGCAAAGGGGGAAGATGCCTAGAGTCGGGTAAACGGCGAAAACAGCCGTTTGCATATGAGGAGCGGTACGGCTGAGCCGTACGACCATGGTGGAACTGGCATGAAGAATCGGCATGAACGCTCACGAGCTATGAGACGAACCGAGTCTCCAGATGAGATCTAGGGTTTAAAGAAAACCTTACCTGACAAGCGGGAACCACGGAGGAGCGCTAAAACTCTGGTAAGATCAGTTTGATGCAGCGGCCCGGCGGGAAGCGTCGGTCGAAGGTTGAGGGCGACGGCAAGAGCTTCAGGGTCGGCGGGTCGCGAGGAAGAAGAAGAGAATGGCCCGACCGGTCTATTTATAAGGGACCGGAGCAATCAACGGGCGCGAGAATCGAGGAGTCAAAAGCGGCGGAAGGTGCAGCGGCCGCCTCGATTTCCGGAATGGCATTAAATGCAGGGAATCTTACTGTTTGGATTTCTTTATTAAGGATGACGTCATGACGCCTCGACACGCGAATCGGAAGATGACATCACGGCGGTTCAAGCAGCTGGCGGTTTACGAAAGGAGGAAAGAGATCAAGAGTTTCTTGAGGGTGTGAAGATTAACATCAACCGGTTCAAGTCAATCTGGGGCCTAATGTTGGGGATATAACTGTTGGGGAACGTAGTAATTTCAAAAAATTATCCTACGATCACGCAAGACCATGGTGATGGCATAGCAACGAGAGGGGAGAGTGTCCGTCCCACGCACTCGTGAGACCGAAAGCGAAGCGTTATAACAACGCTGTTGATGTAGTCGCACGTCTTCACGATCCGACCGATCCAAGCACCGAACGTCACGGCACCTCCGAGTTACACACGTTCAGCTCGATGACGATCCCCGGACTCCGATCCAGCAAAGTGTCGGGATGAGTTCCGTCAAGACGACGGCGCGTGGTGACGATGTTGATGCTCCACCGACGAGGGCTTCGCCTAAGCACCGCGACGATATGACTTCTCCGTGCAGGGCTTCGCCTAAGCTCCGACGATATGACCGAAGTGGAATATGGTGGAAGGGGGCACCGCACACGGCTAAGGAAAGATCCGTAGATCAACTTGTGTCATGGGGTGCCCCCCTGCCCCCGTATATAAAGGATGGAGGAGGAGGAGGCCGGCCAAGGCTAGGTGCGGCCAGGATGTGGAGTCCTACTAGGATTCCAAGTCCTAGTAGGAGTCCACCAAGAGGGGAGGAAGGGAGAAGGAAGTGGAGGAGAAGGAAAGGTGGCCGGCCCCCTTTTCCCTAGTCCAATTCGGACTAGAGGGAGGGGGCAGCAGCCCTTGGCCCTTTCTCCTCTTCCCACTAAAGCCCATCAAGGCCCATTGCTTCTCCGTAACTACCGGTACTCGAAAAATACTCGAATCATTCGAACCTTTCCGAACTCCGAATATAGTCGTCCAATATATCGATCTTTACGTCTCGACCATTTCGAGACTCCTCGTCATGTCCCCGATCTCATCCGGGACTCCGAACTCCTTCGGTACATCAAAACTCATAAACTCATAATATAAGCATCGCTATCGAAACCTTAAGCGTGCGGACCCTACGGGTTCGAGAACTATGTAGACATGACCTAGAACTATTCTCGGTCAATAACCAATAGCGGAACCTGGATGCCCATATTGGTTCCTACATATTCTACGAAGATCTTTATCGGTCAAACCGCATAACGACATACGTTGTTCCCTTTGTCATCGGTATGTTACTTACCCGAGATTCGATCGTCGGTATCCAATACCTAGTTCAATCTCGTTACCGGTAAGTCTCTTTACTCGTTCCGTAATACATCATCTCACAACTAACTCATTAGTTGCAATGCTTGCAAGGCTTATAGTGATGTGCATTACCGAGAGGGCCCAGAGATACCTCTCCGACAATCGCAGTGACAAAACCTAATCTCGAAATACGCCAACCCAACATGTACCTTTGGAGACACCTGTAGTACTCCTTTATAATCACCCGATTACGTTGTGACGTTTGTTAGCACCAAATGTGTTCCTCATGTAAACGTGTGTTGCATAATCTCATAGTTATAGGAACATGTATGGGTCATGAAGAAAGCATTAACATACTAAACGATCAAGTGTTAAGCTAACGGAATGGGTCATGTCAATCAGATCATTCAACTAATGATGTGACCTTGTTAATCAAATAACAACTCCTTGTTCATGGTTAGGAAACATAACCATCTTTGATTAACAAGCTAGTCAAGTAGAGGCATACTAGTGACATACTTGTTTGTCTATATATTCACACATGTATTATGTTTCCGGTTAATACAATTCTAGCATGAATAATAAACATTTATCATGATATAAGGAAATAAATAATAACTTTATTATTGCCTCTAGGGCATATTTCCTTCAGTCTCCCACTTGCACTAGAGTCAATAATCTAGTTCACATCATCATGTGATTCAACACTAATATTCACATCTGTATGTGATTAACACCCATAGTTCACATCGTCATGTGACCAACACCAAAAGGGTTTACTAGAGTCAATAATCTAGTTCACATCGCTATGTGATTAACACCCAAAGAGTACTAGGGTATGATCATGTTTTTGCTCGTGAGAGAAGCTTAGTCAACGGGTCTGTCACATTCAGAGCCGTATGTATTTTGCAAATATTCTATGTCTACAATTCTCTGCACGGAGCTACTCTAGCTAATTGCTCCCACATTCAATATGTATCCAGATTGAGACTTAGAGTCATCTGGATCAGTGTAAAAAGCTTGCATCGATGTAACTCTTTACGACGGGCTCTTTTATCACCTCCATAATCGAGAAATATTTCCTTAGTCCTCACTAAGGATGTCTTTGACCAATGTCCAGTGATCTACTCCTAGATCACTATTGTACTCCCTTGCCAAATTCGGAGCAAGGTATACAATAGGTCCGGTACATAGCATAGCATACTTTATAGAATCTATGGTAGAGGCATAGGGAATGACTTTCATTCTCTTTTCTATTTTCTGCCGTGGTCGGGATTTGAGTCTTACTCAATTTCACACCTTTACAACACAGGCAAGAACTCTTTCTTTGACTGTTCCATTTTGAACTTATTTCAAAATCTTGACAAGGTATGTACTTATTGAAAAAACTTATCAAGCGTCTTGATCTATCTCAATAGATCTTGATGCTTAATATGTAAGCAGCTTTCACTGAGGTCCTTCTTTGAAAAACTCCTTTCAAATACTCCTTTATGCTTTGCAGAATAATTCTACATTATTTCCGATCAACAATATGTCATTCACATATAATTATCGTAAATCTGTAGTGCTCCCACTCACTTTCTTGTAAATACGGGCTTCTCCAAAAGTCTCAGATAAAACCATATGCTTTGATCACACTATCAAAGCGTTTATTCCAACTCCGAGATGCTTGCACCAGTCCATAGATGGATCGCTGGAGCTTGCACATTTTGTTAGCACCTTTAGGATTGACAAAATCTTCTGGTTGCATCATATACAACTCTTCTTTAAGAAACCCATTAAAGAATGTAGTTTTTGACATCCATTTGCCAGATTTCATAAAATGTGGCAATTGCTAACATGATTCGGACAGACTTTAAGCATCGCTACAGTTTGAGAAAATCTCATTGTAGTCAACACCTTGAACTTGTCGAAAACCTTTTGTGACAAGTCGAGCTTTGTAGATAGTAACACTACTATCAATGTTCCGTCTTCCTCTTGAAGATCCATTTATTTAACATGGCTTGCTGATCATCGAGCAAGTCAATCAAAGTCCATACTTTGTTCTCATACATGGATCCTATCTCAGATTTTATGGCCTCAAGCCATTTCGCGAATCTGGGCTCATCATCGCTTCCTCATAGTTCGTGAGGTTCATCATGGTCTAGTAACATGACTTCCGAACATGATTACCGTACCACTCAGTGCGGATCTTACTCTGGAAGACCTACGAGGTTTGGTAGCAACTTGATCTGAAGTTTCATGATCATCATCATTAACTTCCTCACTAATTGGTGTAGGAATCATCGAACTGATTTCTGTGATGAACTACTATCCAATAAGGGAGAAGGTACAATTACCTCATCAAGTTCTACTTTCCTCCCACTCACTTCTTTCGAGAGAAACTTTCTTCTCTAGAAATGATCCATCTAAACAACGAAAAACTTGCCTTTGGATCTGTGATAGAAGGTGTACCCAATAGTTACCTTTGGGTATTCTATGAAGACGCACTTCTCCGATTTGGGTTCGAGCTTATCAGGTGAAAACTTTTTCACATAAGTATCAAAACTCCAAACTTTTAAGAAACGACAGCTTAGGTTTACTGCTAAACCATAGTTCATACGGTGTCATCTCAACGGATTTAGATGGTGCCCTATTAAACGTGAATGCAGCTGTCTCTAATGCATAACCCCAAAACGATAGTGGTAAATCGGTAAGATACATCATAGATCGCACCATATCCAATAAAGTGCGGTTACGACGCTCGGACACACCATTATGCCGTGGTGTTCCAGGTGGCGTGAGTAGTGAAACTATTTCACATTGTTTTAATCAAGGCCAAACTCGTAACTCAAATATTTTTCCTCTGCGATCATATCGTAGAAACTTTTATTTTCTTGTTACGATGATTCTTCACTTCACTCTAAAATTCTTTGAACTTTTCAAATGTTTCAGACTTGTGTTTCATCAAGTAGATATACCCATATCTGCTCAAATCATCTGTGAAGGTCAGAAAATAACGATACTTGCCGTGAGCTTCAACACTCATTGGATCGCATACATCGGTATGTATTATTTCCAATAAGTCAGTAGCTTGTTCCATTGTTCCGGAGAACGGAGTTTTAGTCATCTTGCCCAAAAGGCACGGTTCGCAAGCATCAAATGATTCATAATCAAGTGATTCAAAAATCCATCAGCATGGAGTTTCTTCATGCGCTTTACACCAATATGACCTAAACGGCAGTGCCACAAATAAGTTGCACTATCATTATTAACTTTGCATCTTTTTGGTTTCAATATTATGAATATGTGTATCACTATGATCGAGATCCAATGAACTGTTTTCATTGGGTGTGTAAACATACAAGGTTTTATTCATGTAAATAGAACAACAATTTATTCTCTTACTTAAATGAATAATCAGACAGTAATAAACATGATCAAATCATATTTATGTTCAACACCAAATAACACTTATTTAGGTTCCACACTAATCCCGAAAGTATAGGGAGTGTGCGATGATGATCATATCAATCTTGGAACTACTTCCAACACTCATCGTCACTTCCCTTCAACTAGTTTATGTTCATTCTGCAACTCCGTTTCAAGTTACTACTCTTAGCAACCGAACCAAAGATCAAATACCGAGGGGTTACTACGAACACTAGTGAAATACACATCAATGATCTCAGATATCAAATATACCTTTGTTCACTTTGCCATCCTTCTTATCCGCCAAATACTTGGGGTAGTTCCGCTTCTAGTGACCAGTTCCATTGCAGCAAAAGCACTTAGTCTCGTGCTTAGGTCCAGACTTGGGCTTCTTCACTCGAGCAGCAACTTGCTTGCCGTTCTTCTTGAAGTTCCCCTTCTTCCCTTTGCCCTTTTCCTTGAGACTAGTGGTCTTGTCAATCATCAACACTTGATGCTCTTTCTTGATTTCTACCTTCGTCGATTTCAACATCACGAAGAGCTCGGGAATTGTTTTCGTCATCCCTTGCATACTATAGTTCATCACGAAGTTCTAGTAACTTAGTGTTGGTGACTAGAGAATTCTGTCAATCACTATCTTATCTGGAAGATTAACTCCCACTTGATTCAAGCGATTGAAGTACCCAGACAATCTGAGAACATGCTCACTAGTTGAGCGATTCTCTTCCATCTTTTAGCTATAGAACTTGTTGGGGATTTCATATCTCTCAACTCGGGTATTTGCTTGAAATATTAACTTCAATTCTGGATCATCTCATATGGTCCATGACGTTCAAAACGTCTTTGAAGTCCCGATTCTAAGCTGTTAAGTATGGTGCACTAAACTATCAAGTAGTCATCATATTGAGCTAGCCAAACGTTCATAACGTCTACATTTGCTCCTGCAATAGGTCTGTCACCTAGCGGTGCATTAAGGACATAATTCTTACAGGCAGCAATGAGGATAAACCTCGGATCACGGATCCAATCCGCATCATTGCTACTTACATTTTTCAATACAATTTTCTCTAGGAACACATATAAAAACATAGGGAAGCAACAACGCGAGCTATTGATCTACAACATAATTTGCAAAATACTACCAGGACTAAGTTCATGATAAATTAAAGTTCAATTAATCATATTATTTAAGAACTCCCACTTAGATAGACATCTCTCTAGTCATCTAAGTGATCACGTGATCCATATCAACTAAACCATGTCCGATCATCACGTGAGATGGAGTAGTTTCAATGGTGAACATCACTATGTTGATCATATCTACTATATGATTCACGCCGACCTTTCGGTCTCCGTGTTCCGAGGCCATATCTGTTATATGCTAGGCTCGTCAAGTTTAACTTTGAGTATTCGCGTGCGCAACTGTTTTGCACCCGTTGTATTTGAGCGTAGAGCCTATCACACCCGATCATCACGTGGTGTCTCAAAGACGAAGAACTTTCGCAACGGTGCATACTCGGGGAGAACACTTCTTGATAATTTTAGTGAGAGATCATCTTATAATGCTACCGTCAATCAAAGCAAGATAAGATGCATAAAGGATAAACATCACATGCAATCAATATAAGTGATATGATATGGTCATCATCATCTTGTGCTTGTGATCTCCATCGCCAAGCACCGTCATGATCACCATCGCCACCGCGCCGACACCTTGATCTCCATCGTAGCATCGTTGTCGTCTCGCCAATCTTATGCTTCCACGACTATCACTACCGCTTAGTAATAAAGTAAAGCATTACATCGCGATTGCATTGCATACAATAAAGCGACAACCATATGGCTCCTGCCAGCTTGCCGATAACTCGGTTACAAAACATGATCATCTCATACAATAAAATATAGCATCACGTCTTGACCATATCACATCACAACATGCCCTGCAAAAACAAGTTAGACGTCCTCTACTTTGTTGTTGCAAGTTTTACGTGGCTGCTACGGGCTGAGCAAGAACCGTTCTTACCTACGCATCAAAACCACACCGATAGTTTGTCAAATAGACTCCGTTTTAACCTTCTCAAGGACCGGGCATAGCCATACTCGGTTCAACTAAAGTTGGAGAGACAGGTCTTCCGCGAAGCCATCTATGTGCAAAAGCACGCCGAGGGAACCGGTCTCGCGTAAGCGTCTGCGTAAGGTTGGTCCGGATCGTCTCGGCCCAACAATACCGCTGAACCAAAGTATGACATGCCGGTAGGCAGTATGACTTGTATCGTCCACAACTCACTTGTGTTCTACTCGTGCATATGACATCTACGCATAAAACCAGGCTCGGATGCCATCGTTGGGGAACTCAGTAATATCAAAAATTATCCTACGATCACGCAAGACCAAGGTGAAGTCATAGCAACGAGAGGGAGAGTGTCCGCCCACGCACTCGTGAGACCGAAAGCGGAAGCGTTATAACAACGCGGTTGATGTAGTCGCATGCGTCTTCACGATCCGACCGATCCAAGCACCGAGCGTACGGCACCTCCGGAAGTTCTGCACATCGTTCAGCTCGATGGCGATCCCGGACTCCGATCCAGCAAAGTGTCGGGATGAGTTCCACAAGACGACGGGCGTGGTGACGATGTTGATGCTCCACCGGCGAGGCTTCGCCTAAGCACCGCTGACGATATGACTTCTCCGGCGCAGGGCTTCGCCTAAGCTCCATGACGATATGACCCGAAGTGGAATATGGTGGAAGGGGGCACCGCACACGGCTAAGGAAAGATCCGTAGATCAACTTGTGTCATGGGGTGCCCCCGCCCGTGATATAAAGGATGGAGGAGGAGGAGGCCGCCAAGGCTAGGTGCGGCCAGGATGTGGAGTCCTACTAGGATTCCAAGTCCTAGTAGGAGTCCACCAAGAGGGGAGGAAGGGAGAAGGAAGTGGAGGAGAAGGAAAGGTGGCCGGCCCCCTTTTCCCTAGTCCAATTCGGACTAGAGGGGAGGGGGGAGCAGCCCTGGCCCTTTCTCCTCTTCCCACTAAAGCCCATCAAGGCCCATTGCTTCTCCCGTAACTACCCTACTCGAAAAATACTCGAATCATTCGAACCTTTCCGAACTCCGAATATAGTCGTCCAATATATCGATCTTTACGTCTCGACCATTTCGAGACTCCTCGTCATGTCCCCGATCTCATCCGGGACTCGAACTCCTTCGGTACATCAAAACTCATAAACTCATAATATAACCGTCATCGAAACCTTAGCGTGGACCCTACGGGTTCGAGAACTATGTAGACATGACCTAGAACTATTCTCGGTCAATAACCAATAAGCGGAACCTGGATGCCCATATTGGTTCCTACATATTCTCTGAAGATCTTTATCGGTCAAACCGCATAACGACATACGTTGTTCCCTTTGTCATCGGTATGTTACTTACCCGAGATTCGATCGTCGGTATCCAATACCTAGTTCAATCTACGTTGCGGTAAGTCTCTTTACTCGTTCCGTAATACATCATCTCACAACTAACTCATTAGTTGCAATGCTTGCAAGGCTTATAGTGATGTGCATTACCGAGAGGGCCCAGAGATACCTCTCCGACAATCGGAGTGACAAAACCTAATCCCGAAATACGCCAACCCAACATGTACCTTTGGAGACACCTGTAGTACTCCTTTATAATCACCCAGTTACGTTGTGACGTTTGGTAGCACCCAAAGTGTTCCTCTGGTAAACAGGAGTTGCATAATCTCATAGTTATAGGAACATGTATGGGTCATGAAGAAAGCATTAACATACTAAACCATCAAGTGTTAAGCTAACGGAATGGGTCATGTCAATCAGATCATTCAACTAATGATGTGACCTTGTTAATCAAATAACAACTCCTTGTTCATGGTTAGGAAACATAACCATCTTTGATTAACAAGCTAGTCAAGTAGAGGCATACTAGTGACATCTTGTTTGTCTATATATTCACACATGTATTATGTTTCCGGTTAATACAATTCTAGCATGAATAATAAACATTTATCATGATATAAGGAAATAAATAATAACTTTATTATTGCCTCTAGGGCATATTTCCTTCAATAACTGCTGAGTGTGAACCGCCCCGGGAGGGCCGGTCCACGCTCGTTCATGATCCAGGCCCATGTGGACGCCTGGAGCCCAGAGGCGAATTAAGGTCCATGTATGTAAACCGCCTTAGCGTTATAGCTTGTGTTGTAAGACAGAAAGGAGAGATCAAGCGGACTCTTGTATGAGCCGGATTGGGACTCAGAAACCGGCCAAGGCGTCCATCCGTGTATATAAGGGGACGACCCGGCGGCGAGTTGGGGACAGAGATTTCGAGGCTGAGGAAAAGCTATTGCTCCCTAGTCGCCGAAACCATATCAATCACATCACAACTGGACGTAGGTTTTTACCTTCATTGAAGGGGCCGAACCAGTATAATTCCCGTGTCTTGTGTCCGCTTTAACCTCTCTAGGTAAACCCGTACGATGGCCCTACGACTAAGTCCTTTCATGAGGACATCTGCCGTGACAAGTCCACGACAACTGCTGCAGTACATGGCGCACTACCCTCCCCTGGCTCATGAGAGCTTCTCGGGGGAGGTCCTCACCCACGGGGACCCAGATCTGCGGCCTGAGCGGGGCGGTGGGATCATCTCCCGCACCCAGGGTATGGATGCGCTGGAGGCGGATTTCCGCAGCCACGCGCTGCTGGCTACGGTGGGGGGCCGGCGCCCGCCTATCTCGCCGGAGGCCCTGGTCCAAATGCTCTCAAGGATCTGTGGCATGGAGAGGAGGCATGTTCGGGTTGAGGTCTCTCACCCTATGGATTTCTTCATCACGTTTGCATCCATTATGGACTGTGACATGGTCTTTTCTGAATCAAGCAAGTTGTGCTGCAAGGGGAACCCATCACATTCCAGCGGTGGCACAGAAGCGCCCTGGCCTCCAGCGGCAAGCTGGGGTTCTTCTATAGGCCGAGGATCGAGGGGCTGCCGGCGAATGCTTGGGAGTGTGGGGCCATTAGCCAACTCATCAACAACCTCAATGGGCCAGCTAGTGGAGATTGTTCCTCCTGACGACCGCTGGCAGCTCTAGGTCACGGCGTGGTTGAAGAACCCCTAGGCAGTTCCAAGGATTTACGACTTGGAGATACCTGAACCGGCAGGCCTGCACGCCTCTTTTGAAGACGATGACCCGGTGTCGCCCCCTCTCCCTGCCCCGCCGATGGAGAGAGTGATGGCATGGCGCTCTCCTTGAACTCACAAGGCCAGAGGTCTGCGCGCGGACCTGGTGCATCTGCTGGGGGTGTGCGATCGACATCGGTGGCGACTGAAGTGAGGTCCGGCTTGCTGCCCTCAGAGGCGGTCGGCTCTTATGCATTAACCACACCGCTGGCCAGGTCTATTGCTATGGGCTCTCCGTCGCCAGGCAGAGGAGGGTCCCTGGTGTCAACAACCACTGGTACAGCGAGCTCCTATACAAACGGTTTTTAACCCCTTTCCGCGACGACATTTTAAACCGTCACCAAGTGAGTGTGTGCGATACGGGGGTCCTTCCCACACAACCCAAAAACCATCAGGGATAGGGAGCCATGCTGCAAACGCCTTGCCAAATGTAATCCTCTGCGATGCAGCACACACCAAATTCTGTCACACGTGTGGGATCAATGATTAAGTGTTTCTAATGACGCAGTGAAACCAAACGGTGTGTCGTAATGAACCGTTTGAGAAACAGTATCTAAGGTACACGGGTCACCATATGAACTGTGTGCGATATGTGCCCCACATCGCAGATGAGTTTTTGGTGGAACTCATTTGCCACGCATGACTCCACCGCACATGTTTCCGAACAATTACCCTGTGCGATAATGTTCTATCACAAACGGTTCAAGTGCCCCTTCGCACACATACAAGTGCTGCAGACCATCTGTGATTTGTTGTGCGTCACCGACAGTTGCTGTAAGAGTGACGTGTGCTTTTCGTTTAGGATCCCACACATTTCCTGAAAAAATTACGACTGGGATTGTATTTTACATTGGGCGCGGTTTACTCTGAGCTCTCGTGTGCAATAATGTGGTATCACAAACGGTTCCATTTTATTGATGTATGCTTTTTATCACTGTGTATCACCGACGGTTCCGCTATGATTGATGTATGCTTTTTGATGTGGATCGCACACACTCATTTAATTGAACCGTGTGCGGAGCAATTGCCAGGTTAAAGCAAAAATATCCCATTTGAATCGGCACAAAAAAAGCAAATTTGCCACAATATGCAATTGAAAAAATAGTTTCCACAGGAAGAACATTCATCAGATTTCCCAACAATTGCAATTGAACAAATGGTAGCTAAACCCGATGATTTGTCGACATATATATGCATTACATAATTAATCATAGTGTACGAAATACGAAGACCTCATCAGATGGAAAACAATGGATCCATGCGTATATGTTTAGCGGCTAACTCTTACTCATTATTTCAGGAGAAGGCATGCTGAAATCTTCATTATCATAAGTGGAATTGATGTAGTGATTCAGGAAGAAGTCGCTGATAAATCTCTGAACCATCAGCAATTCACGAGCCGCAGTATTTTTAAGATCAGAATGTGCCATATGAATGGAGTAGAAGATATTAATTAAGATAGACTTACTGGTACTAATTCGCGAGCATCTTCACAACTATCAGCAGGTTTGCAGATGGAGTCATGTTTCTGCAAACATAGTATCCACAAAGGTTTGTCCCTGATTGTTGCTGAGGACACTGAATTTTTTTATATAGAATTAGTCATGTATTTGTCCTGTTAGGAACAACCTAACCGGTGTTAGGTGCTTTTTTCTTTGGACAGAAATAGAAAGAGGTTTATTTAGAAGCTTGAACATTTGACTAGCGTAAGAAACGGTATGTGCATACTATTGGATACATTTTCCGAAAATAACGGATTTCTGTGTGTTAGCGGAGAAACGATCTCGTGTTGCAGAGGTAGTTCCCTCTTGAACAGGTTCCCTGGTCTAGGTTTCCACAATGCAAACACACTGCAAATGAAGATGAATTTTCACAACATCAATTATTGAACCAGATATGAATGCTTTCAACATCATAGAATTCAATACCTATCCATGAATTGCTGAAGATGTGTCAAAAACTGAGCATTTATTGAATCTCTGAGAGAATCCATGTAGTAAACTATGTTCTTGTTTGGAATAATGAATGCCAAGATCCAGTGATTGCTACATATTAAGAAAGCCATGAACTTACGAATTATGTTAAAAATCTAAAAGACAATCAGTGTATGCATGGTTGGTTATTTGACTTATCGTTCATGATATGGCCAGAGAAATGATTTTGCATGGGATGTGTTTTCGAAGATAACGACGTCTGTGTTAATGGCTCACTCCCGTTCATCCTTACCATGTAATGTTGTGCCATTTGCTAATGCGGGATCTATGAAATACACACTCTCCCTTTTTCTTCTCTGCGCGTTCAATCCCCTGAGAGGAATAAAATGCAGTTAGCTATTTATCATTTACAACCTTGTATGGAGAAGTTGATCAGAGTTTGTTAAGTACTTACAAAATCAGGCATCTAACAAGAGTGGCATCAAGCTCGTTGAAGTTGAAGAAGAGATGTAAGTCCTCTAAATTCACACTGATGGAACTAGGATCGTGTCAGAAACGATCTTTGTTGTAGCAGACTAGCAGAACATGATGACCTGCTAACATTTGGTCCATGCAATATTTATGTAACTTACGGCAACTGGAGCTGCACTCATCAAAGTATTCGCCAATAGGAAATGGATGGCCATGGACATAATTGCGTGCTTCAAGTACGTCTGCTTTATTTTTAGCAAGCACCAAATCTATTTCTACATCATTCATGCCGTCAGAAATAATATTACTCTCCGATTCGAACAACTTGCTGTTAATTTGGTTCTGGGCGATGATTGCTTTAAGTAAGAGGCAATCAATCTCATTCATATTCGCTCTCTGGGCACGCTTCCTCGCTGGTGCAGCCTTTTTGCCCGCTTCCTTCTTGGTACTTGAAGCACTTTTGGTCCAAGGTCTGGATGCCTAAAAGGCAGGCTGCAGAGCAGATGGTAAAGCTTCAACGGACTACTTAGCCGATGGTTTAGCAGACTGTTGAGCTGGCAGTGCTGCTGTGACGGACCGTTGGGTTGTAGGAGCAGAGGCATTGGACTGCTGACCATGCGTTAATGCTATGTCGGGTTTCCGCACAGGTGGTGCCAACTTGTCGGTGTGCTGAGGAGGTCGTGCCAATGCGTTGGTTCGCTGAGCAGGCAGTGTTGATGCATTGGTATGCTGATCATGCGGCTATGGACCAATGGACTGATGAGCAGTCGGTTTTGAAGCATCAGACTGCTTAGTAGTCCATTCCACCAGGTTGGTCTGCTGAGCATGCATCCCCCACTGCTTCAGCAGACGGCATCTGAACCGGTGGTGCATCTTCAGCAGTTGTAGGCCTTGCCACTGGCTGCTTAGGGGCGGACGATGACATGGCCTGTACAACACAAAGTCGGGTAGGCTGATCACAGGTTGATACATCAGCCATCGGATTAGGAGTATTAGTTTCCTTGGGGGAAGCACGCGAGAGTTG
Organism: Aegilops bicornis; assembly: GCA_021605145.1. Taxonomy (NCBI): domain Eukaryota; kingdom Viridiplantae; phylum Streptophyta; class Magnoliopsida; order Poales; family Poaceae; genus Aegilops; species Aegilops bicornis. The sequence goes on from CM038670.1 coordinate 590,619,153, forward strand.
TTGTGGCAAGGAGAGCATCACCGGTTGAGGGGCAACGTTGGTTGCTCTTGGCGGGGCTTCAGGGATCTCATCCATGAAGTCTATTTCCTTTTGTGCCACTAGAAGTGATGTAACAGTGTTTCTTCCAAGGTCCTATGCTCATCAAAGTCCCCTAGGACATTCTTCAGGGCAAATTCATTGAATCCGGGCTTTACTTCAGTCACGTAGCACTTCACACAGCCCGACTTCAATGGAAAATTGTCCAACAAGAGGCCCTCTTCCAAGAAGGGTGCGAAAACCAGGTTGTTGCACATTTTAATGTACCTTCATAAATTGTAAGTACGCCCTTCAGTCTGTCTTTCATTCCATATAGATCAGATATAGCATCATCATGAGCAGCTGCAGTCTCAATGTCGCTGGGGTAAGCTGATGCACACCTACTCTTGTGCTGTGTTGTCGCGTAATAACTAGCATCCTCCACCTTCCAAACCGGAGCATCTCATAAGAAGGATCATAGTTTCCAAAAGGAGACGCGGCACTTTGGGCTCCAATTGTCAGTGACTTCATCATTCTACCTCGAATTTTTTTCACGGTAAACAATCACGGATATACCATAGGTTTGATTTTCTGGCCCATTTTCAGGTCTTGTCTGCTGTATGTAAGTCATTTTTTGCATTTACCTTGCATTTAGTGCATATAAAATCAAAACCCTACTACAACTACATGTGGGTGTTAGTTAGCAAAGAAGGTGTACAAATCATTTGTGTATCGCTTTGCGAGTTTTCATCCATTGTCCGAGAAGCGGGAGAAGTTTCAAACATTTTGGCCGCGAGGTGCGGCGACCGGCGTGGGCCTAGTTGGTATTTTATTTAGAGGAAATTCAGATGGAGCCCAGACATCATCAAAATAGGTGTGTGCCCGTGACATGCTCTCACGACCCCGTGGGAAAAATTTGGTAAAGTTTGGCACAAGTTTTGATGATCACTCCTTGGAAACCGGAGCATCTCGCAAGAAGGATCATGTTTTCCAAAAGGAGACGTGTCAATCAAACTCCAGTGGCCGGTGACTTCATTATTTGGCCTCATAAATATTTCCATGGTACGCAATCACCATTATACCATGGGTTTGATTTGCTGGCGCATTTCAGGTATCGTTTACTATATTTAAGACATTTTTTTGAATTTAAAGTGCATTTTGTGCATATAAACAGAATCACAACCACAACTGCATGTGCTGTTTAAAGGGACGAGGATTGTCATTCGATCTGGGAGCATCCAACGGTGCAGACGTACGATCCATGGGGTTTGGGTTCTAGCCAATTAGAACGCACAACTCAGATCGCACACACAACAGGGGGTGCATCAGCCACGGTTTTGGTAGGCACACGACCTGCGTGAGTGAACCGTGTGCTATTCGAAAACACTTACACGAACTAACGTCATATTTTCATTTGAATGAAAACACGAGTTCATCGTTTCGCCTAAAAAAATTCCACGGTAAGAAATCACCATTGTACCCTAAGGTTCGATTTTCTGGTGCATTTGAGATTTTGTTTGCTACACCATTATGTCCGTGTACTAAAGTAGGGGTACCTTAGTACCCCGAACTTGTGCACGGGCAGTCGCAGCGTCCCCGTGGCAACCCTCGCCGGGCGTCCGCCAAGACCCTCCGCAGCCTTTCAGAAGACAAGACCCCGGCAAGAGGAGCTTGCCGGGAAGGCCTCTCTAGGCACGAAGAAGGCCCCAACAAGAGGAGCTTGTCGGGAAGGCCACTCCAGGCACGCAGAAGACAAGGCCCCGGCAAGAGGAGCTTGCCGGGAAGGCTCGGAGCGCGACAAGCCTCCGGGCGCGACAAGGATTCGGCCGCGGCAAGGAGCTTGCCATGACATGCAACTTCTCTCCGTCTCCGCTCCAGCTCACCCAGCGGCGACGTGTCGCCATGGGACCGTTCCATGCGCGTGTGTCGAGCAGCTGTGCAGCCAGCGGAGAGCAGCGATAAGCGGCGGACAGGCTCGCCATCGTGGCGGCGGAGGCGCACTGACGGTCTGTTGCCTTTGTTTGGGCGACAACGACGGGCACTTATTGCTTTTGTCCCTTGCCGTCGAGGTTAGGTATTTTGCACCTTTGTACCTTTGTTCAAGTAGGTGTACCAACTCCTGTTTTACATTTGTACCCCGCCTATGTTGCCACCTGCCGGAGACCCTTGAGCATATAAAAGGAGGCCCGAGTGCAACGTAGAAAGGGTTGATTCGCAGGTTCGGCTCGTTCGGTTCATTCGACCCACTCGAGACCGGAGACACTCGCTTAGGTTTTGTAGCCTGCATTGCTCCCTGGCAAGAACACAATAGATCAAACAAGCAGCAGTAGGAGTTTTATCTCTCCGGAGAGCTCCGAAGCTGGGTAAACTGCTCGTGTGCATCGCCTCGATCCACTCTTTGTGTGATCTCCGCCCCCCTCCGAACCACAAGGGGCCTGGTCCGTCGGCCCCATAGGTGTTCGTGGGTACGATCAGCCTCCCTGACATCTTTGGCGCGCCAGGTAGGGGACGTCGAGGCCGTGTGAATCTGATCCGGCGTTCACACGAGCAGCGTCATCAACATCTTCCTCAACATGCCACCGAAGAAGAAGGCTTCGGCGGCGGCAGAGCCGTCCGCTGTCGTACTCCACCTTCACCGCAGCAAGCGGGTGGTGGGGCGACGCTGGCGGAGGAACGGGCGCCGGCGAAGGTGTTCGCGATGTTGCCAAGTCCAAGGACAAGGCACCGCAGACCTCGGCGTCCGTGCATCCCCGCGCCCATCTCGAGAGGCGGGACCAACAACGCCATGGCGTTCTGGCACAACGCCATACGTTCGTTGGATCGAGACCCTCAAGACCAGTATGCGGCGCCAACATGCTTGCACGAGTGAGATACTGATGCGCCGGACGGGGCGCTGCTCCTTCTAACTTAGGTAGAAGTCCGAGCGCGTCCCGCTCCTCGCACCGTTCTCCAATGCCACCCACTACTCCAGCAGAAGCTCTGGCGAGAGCTCAGCTGCTCCTCGACTACCCTCCAACGGCCGATAAGGTAGACGAGTGGAGGGCCACTATCCAGAGCCTCATCGGCTTTGCCAACGGCGACGCCCCGCGGCAACCAACCCCATCATTTCCGCGGCGTGACGACAAGGCACGAGCCGGTGGCGACGAGACTGTTGGAGGTGCAACCACCGTGCACTCTCCGCCAAGAAGGCCAAGATCGCCGACCCAACGGATCCACCTCGACAGCGACTCCACTGCATCGTCGGATCCGCGGGCTCGCCGCGATCAGCGCCAAGTTCTTCATGAGCGACAACAAGAGGACGCTGAACTTCGCATCGGCGCCAAGAGAAGCGCGACGTCGGTCCGACAAGCGTCTTGGGCCTTCATTGACATGCACGCAGCGCCGGAGGGGCGAGCGACTTGCCGACGCGGTAGGTTGCCCTGCGTTCACTCGTGAGCTGCGGCAAGTCCGATGGCCCACCGGAAAAACTTCAAACCGGACATGCGGAGAAGTATGATGGCGGGGCGCATCCGTCGAGTTCCTCGGCATCTACACCATTGCGGTGCGAGGCTGCGGGGGGCGGGACGACAAGATCCTCGCCAACTACTTCCCGCTCGTCCTCAAGCCCAACGTCGAGATCTTGGCTCATGCACTTGCGGACAGCTCCATATCCTCTTGGGTAGATCTGTGCCATCGGTTTGTTGGCGCCTTCACGGTGGCCACAAACCTCATGGCCAAGAGAGTGACCTTCACTTGCTCGCCCGGAAGGAAGGAGAATCCTGCGCAAGTTCATTCAGAGATTCAACGTGTGCACTACAACATCCCAGACGTCCACCCGCCGCGGTGATCGGCGCATTTCATCGGAATGTGCGGAACCGCGGGATGAGGAGGAGATGGCGATGTGCAAAAGTCAAGGGCGTCGGTGAGCTATGCGCCTTGGCCGACAAGTGTGCCTTGTTGAGGAAGGGAGGAGACTCCACGGAGAGAATGCGAAGCAGGATCGGCGATGATGACACTGCCCCGACAAAGAAGGGTCGGCGGCGAGGCAACAGGAAGAAGAAAGCTAGAGAAGTGCTAGCAGTCAAGCAGTCCGGCTATGGAGGTGGCGACAAGAACACCAAGGCTGGTGGCTCCGGCAAGGAGGTTGCCGCTGACGCCAACCACCAGTCGGTGGCGGCCGCCGACAAGCAGGACAGCTCCGGCAAGCGATCTTGCAAGATCCACCGCACCAAGGGCCCACGACCTCCAGAGCTGCAAGAAGGTCGAGCAGCTTGTCGAACAACAAAGAGCTGAGTACGGCGCGCGACAAGGAGAAGGCCCGGGAAGGTGCTGGGGGAGCAAGCAAGAAACATCCCGGCCGGGGAGGACGCCGCGGCAAGGCCAAGCAGCGACAAGGAGATCGACCTCCCCGCGGCCGCGACAAGGATGAAGATGACGACGCCGATGAGAAGGAGTTTCAGAAAGCCACAGAGGTTCTTTGCATTGATGGAGGTGCTTCCCTGCATACCTCCCACCGCCAACTCAAGCAATGGATGCGGGAGGTCAATGCAGCGGAACCATCCGTAGAGTCACGCAAGCCTCTGAAGTGGTCCAGCACGCCTATCGTTTTTGATATTGAGGACCACCATGATCGCATAACTGCGGTCGGGTGCTTGCCGATGTTGGTCTCACCAACCATCCGCAACCTCAAGGTCACAAAATGTTAGTTGACGGCGGGGCGGCTTGAATCTGATCTCCTCGCGGTGCTCGAAGCTTCAAATCACGATGGCGAGCTCGAAGAGACCGGAACCTTCCAAGGAATCAATCCGGGAAGGAGCAAGCCGAAGGGAAGATTACGTTGCGGTCACATTTGGCGTGAAGCTGAACTTCAGGATCGAGAGGGTTACATTCGGCGTTGCCGATTTCCCATTGCCTTACAATGGGATACTTGGCCGTCCGGCACTCGCCAAGTTCATGGCAGCCTCTCACTCGCCTACAATCTACTCAAGATGCCAGGCCGATAAGCATCATCTCTGTCCGGCGACAAGAAGGATGCCCTTATCTGTGCCGACAAGATCTACCGATGCAAGCAGCATGACGGCATCGCCCAACACTTGCCGCTGAAGCTCCGGGGAAGAAGACCAAGTCCAAGTCCGGCAAGGGCTCGATGCTCACTCCGGCAAGCGCACCTCTTCGGTGCTGCGCTACCGTCGAGGACGCACCATCGAGCTCCACCGGCAAGTGCAAGAAGATGGTGGCTCCGCCCGAAGACCAAGAAGGTGCCCGCTAAGGAGGACGTGATCGGTGGTACCTTCACCATCGGTGCCTCTCTCGACCCCAAATAGGAAGGCGCTCGTTGCTTTCTGGCGGGCGAATGTCGGCGTGTTTGCATGGCAACCGTCGATATCCCTGGTGTTGCCGGAAAGTGATTGAGCACCGCTTTGGCCGTTTGTCCTCATGCGCGGCCCGTCAAGCAAAAAAGTCGTGAAGCAAGCGGTGGGCGCCAAGAATTCATAGCCAAGAAATCAAGAAACTGGAAGCAGCGAGGCCTTGTCGGAGGTGCTCCATCCTACGTGGTTGGCCAATCCTGTAGTCGTGCGCCAAGGCAAATGGGAAATGGAGACTTTGTATTGACTTCACGGATGTTAATAAAGCTTGTCCCAAAGATCCATTTCCCTTGCGGCGCATTGACCAGATTGTTGACTCCACGGCTGGATGTGATTTGCTTTCGTTTCTTGATGCATACTCAAGATACCATCAGATCTTCATGGCTGAAGAAGATGAAGAGAAGACCGCATTCATCACACCATGTGGAACATACTGTTTCATACGGATGCCTTTCGGTTTGAAGAATGCTGGTTCAACATTTGCAAGGGTAGTCCATGACGCTTTTGAGCCGCAGATGCACGTAAATGTAGAAGCCTACATGGATGACATAGTGGTCAAGAGCAAGGACAAAGCAACTCTGGTTCAAGATTTGGGACGAGACCTTTGCGAATCTGCGCAAGATCAACCTCAAGCTCAACCCCGAGAAGTGCGTGTTTGGGGTCCCTTCCGCAAGCTTCTCGGGTTCTTCGTGTCTCGGCGAGGATTGAAGCTAATCCCGACAAGATCAAGGCCATTGAGTAGATTGAAGCACCAAAAGCGCGTCAAGGATGTACGAAGACTTGCGGTTGTGTGGCTGCTCTCGGCAGGTTTATTTCTAGGTCTGTTGAGCGCCCCGCCATTTTCAAGATTTTGAAAAAGGCAGGTCCAAAAAATGGACTCCGAAGCGGAGGCTGCTGCGCAGACTTGAAGAGATACCTGTCCTCCACTCCAACACTTGTCGCACCTAGGCCACAAGAGAAGTTGCTGCTATATATAGCGGCAACCAATCAAGTGGTTAGTGCTGCGTTAGTGGTGGAGAGGGAGGCGGTTGACGAGCCAGCAACCACGGCAAGCACATCCAGCGCCAAGCAGGGGGCTTCGCCGACAATCTCTGGTCCCGACAAGGACGAGTCCGCGAAGACGCATGAGCAGACATGTAAAAGGATGGTGCGGCGCCAAGATGCTGTTAGTTCCCTCCTGCAGGGGGCTAGGTCAAGGTACTCTGGTGTGCAAAAATTGCTTTTCGGCCTCCTCATGGCCTCGAGAAAGCTGCACCATTACTTCCAAGCACACGAAATCACAGTTGTCACTCGCTTTACGCTGAAGAGGATACTGCAGAATCCAGAAGCGACAGGCAGGATTGTCGAGTGGGCACTGGAGCTGTCAAGCTTTGGTCTTAAGTTTGAAAGCACATCAACTATCCAAAGCAGAGCCTTGGCAGAATTCATAGCAGAATGGACGCCAACACCAGATGAAGAGATTCCAGATGTACTTTGATGGTGCCTTCTCGCTGCAAGGCGCCGGTGCCGGCGTGCTGCTTATCGCACCCACCGGAGATCACCTCAAGTATGTCGTCCAGATGCACTTTCCCAAGGAGCAAGCGACAAACAATCTTGCAGAGTATGAAGGTTTGTTTGCGGTCTCGTGGATCATGATGGACCTTGGGATCAAGAAGCTTATTGTCGGGGTGACTCGCAACTCGTCAGTCCGCCAAGTGAACAAAGATTACCAGAGTCCGTTGATGGAAGCCTCGTCGATGAAGTGAGGAAGCTAGGAGAGCACTTTGACGGCCCTGCAAATGGAACATGTTCCAAGAGCTCGAGAATGATATTGTTGACGACTGTTGAAGTCTGCGCACTTAAGTTGCACTGTGGAACCAGGGATTTTCGTGCTCAAGCTGACTCAACCAACCGTAACCCCATCAACGAGGACAAAGCAAGAAGAGGAAGTTGGCCTCTGGTGACTACTTTCCGATGAGCTTCCGAAGCCGTCGTTGCAAAGGTCCCCAAGATCAACACCAACAAGGTCTTTGAGGAGCAGTCTGCTCCGGCAGACCCTGTGGTTTGTTTCGTTGAAGCGAGACGCTCCCGACAAGTCTTGCTCCGGCAAGCTTGTCGGGGAGCATCAAGCCGGCGAGACGCGAGCTCTTGCCGTGGAAGCTGATGTTCCCGGCAGCGAATGTGCCTTTAGTCCTTGTTGTCGAGCCACAAGCTCCAAAGCATGGGCGTAGCAGATTGTCCATTTCCTTGAGACGGAGAACTTCCGAAGAGCAAGAAGAAGCGTAAAGAGTAGCCCGGCGGTCAAGTATGTACCAGTTTAGTCGATAGCATACTGCATGTAAGAAGATTCAACGGTGTGAAATTGAAGTGTATTGCCGGGGAAGATGGATGTGCTGTTGGTAGAGATACATGGAGGCATATGTGGTCACCACATTGGCGCAAGAAGAGAACTTGCCAAGCAAAGCTTTCCGGCAAGGTTTCTTCGCCGACAGCCCTCCGTGATGCAACTGCACAAGTAACCAAGTGTGAAGCGTGCGGTTCCATTCCAAACAGATACACCAGCCAGCTCAAGCTCTCGGGCGATCCCTTTATCCTGGCCATTTTCGGTCCGGGGCTCGACATCCTCGGCCCCTTCCCCGAAGCCGTCGGGGCTTTGAGTACTTGTACGTCGCCATCGACAAGTTCACAAAGTGGCCGGAAGTGGAAGCGATGAGGAAGGTGACGCACGGTCGGCGATCAAGTTCTTTCAGGTCAATTGTTTGCCGTTTGGAATCCCCAACCGGATCATCACCGACAACGGCACACAATTCACGAAGTCGCACCTTCATGCAAGACGTCCAAGACCTTGGCGCCAAGGTCTGCTTTGCTTCGCTGCTCACCCGAGAAGCAACGTTCAAGCGAGAGGGCAAATCTTTGAAGTGCTGCGCGGGCTCAAGACCGAACTTTCGACGGGCTGCACAAGTGCGGAAGAAACCGGATCGAGGAGCTGCCGGTGGTTCTTTGGTCGATCAGACGACGCCAAATCGAGCCATCGCCGCACACCCTTTGCTCTAGTCTATGGAGCAGAGGCAGTTCTCCCCACGGAACTCGTGATCTGGGTCGCCTCGAGTGCTCGCTTATGATGAGCTTGAGCAAGAGCAGCTGCGACAAGATGACGCCGCTCCTTGAGGAGGATCGTCTTGAGCAACAGGCGATCCGCCGCTACCAAGAAGCTCTGCGTCGCTACCATAGCTGCAGGGTAAATGCCGAAGTCTCGAGGAAGGCGACCTTGTTCTTCGCGCTGCTCAGTCCGCCAAGAATTCAAACAAGTTGACGCTTGAAGTGGGAAGGCCCTTATCGGGTGAAAGCGAGTCACTAGGCTCAAGGCGCACCGCCTTTGAGACCGAAGATGGCATTCCGTGAGCAACTCTGGAACATTGAGCATCTTCGTAAGTTTTACCCATAGGGCGCGGTTGTCGGAACCCGTTCCGGCAACCACCTTTGTACAAGTCTTGCCGCAGTTGCATGTAATCCTTTGTACAAAGCCCGGTATGAGACCCGTGCATCGAAGAAGCTCATGCGTTGCGCACAACTTGTCAAGTTCATGCTTTCATCATTTTACTGCATGTTTTGGCTAACACTTTGTGCAGCGACCATACCCGGTAAGCAGAATCGAGCCACCGGGCTCCACAACGTTATTTCCTCTTCTTTTTCTTTTCTCAAAGAAAGGGAGGCTCCCTCGCGCACAAGTTAACCAGGGGGGAAAGAGGAGATAATATTATGGACCAGGCACCGCTCGAGGAAGCTTCACCTCATCGGGAAGCAAGAGATGTAAAAGCTAAGTTGCCAAAGTTTGAGCAATCAGTTTTAAAATTTTAAGTTATCTTCCTCGAGCGATAAGTACTTTGTATGGAGAACACATGCTAGAGGAACCAACTCATGGCTAGTCGCGCCGTTACTTGGTTTCGAGTCCGCTCAACAACTTAAGTGAGCTGCGGCTAGTCGCGACAAGGTTGCTTGTCGGAGGCGGCACTGCCAGCAGGCTGCTGACGTTCCGCACTCAGCGCTCGCGGCAAAAGTGCCCGCACCGACAAGTCCCCTAAATGCGTAAGGCAGAAACGTGCAAAGGAAGAAATCAAGTAGAGGAAATAACGTTGCATTGATCGATTCACCTAAGATAGAGTATATTACTGAATAACTTGTCGCTGATCTAACAAAGTTTTCTAAACATGATCGCAGCCGACAAGGAAAGATAAGGTTGGCGGCCTAGTCTACGCGGTCGCCCTCGATCAGCTTGATCTTGTTCACCTTGTCCACAATGGGTGCGACAAGGGCTTTGAGCTCCTCCACGTTGGCTTCGGGCGGCAAGGATCTGAGGACGCCGTTAAGGTTGAGGCCCGGGTTGCGGAAGGCCCCTTTCATCAACACCTTCTCGAGGGCCCCTGCACAAACCTGGCGCGATTCCTCGGCAAGCTGCTTCGGGACCTCCTCCCGGAGTCGTTGAAGGCCCGTCGCCACGCCTTTGAAGAATAGGCTGAGCTTGGCGCTGGGTTGGAGATGCTCGTCGGAGGAGTACGCAAGGTCCGCCATCCCAAGCTCCATCAGCTCGTTGTGGATGTCGGCGGCGGTGTCCACAAGACCTTCGTCCAGTGCTCCACGCTCTCCCTCAAGGTGTTCTGGACGGAGACAGCATTCGCCAGCAGCTCCTCCTTGGCCTTGATCGCCTCCAACAAGCCCACCTCCCGCTCTCTGGCGCCATCCAACGTCTGCGTCAGAGTGGTCAGTTTCAGCTCCAGATCTGCCTTGGAATCCTTGGCGGCGTCGAGCTCCTTGGCCCTGTCAGCGAGACGGCTCTGCAGCTCGCCAAGGGTGTAGGCGTCCTTCTCGCGCTCACGCTTGAGCACGGCAAGCTCTTCGCCGCTCTTCTTGAGGGTGGCCTCCAGTTGTGCCACCCTCGCCTTCAGTTCTTCCTTGGCGGCCTCGGCGGCTGCGGCAGCGCCCTTCGCTTCCTGAAGCGCCCCGCCAAGCGACTCCTCGCGAGCGGCGAGGTCTTCCTCGTGGCTGTCCAGGTTGACCTTCCACTGCGCCAGCTCGCTTTCCTGCGCGGCGAGCTTCTCGGCAGCCAGCCGCTGCTCTTCATCAGCTGCGGCCTTCTCAAGGATGAAGGCCGTGCGCTCTTCTGCGAGTTGCCCCCGCGCTTCCGCCACGTCGCGGAGGGCTTCCTTGTTGGCGCTCCGGAGCTCCTCGGCGCGCTTCTCCATATCCGCTCCCGCCCTCGCGACAAGGGCTTCCCGGGTCTCTAACTTGGCCTGCCGGGCGCGGTAGAGCGACAACAGCTTCTTCAGCAGCTGCTCCTCCTCGGACTCGCCGCTGCTGCTGCTTGGCGCGTCCACCAGCGTCAGGCCAGCGAAGGCGAGTAGCTCGCCGTCGAAGGTCTCGCCCTCGACCGGTGCCCTGGAGCTTGGCTCCCAGGGGAGCTTGATGAAGACGCCTTCGCCGGCCTTCAGGTAGGCACCGGGCTGGGGCTCCTCGGAACTGACGCCTTGCCCAGCGGCGGGGAGTCGGCTGTCGGTGTGGCGCTTGCAGCCTCCTGCGGCCTCGGGGCCGTCGATGCGACCGCCCGACCCCTCGCCCGGCCTCTGCGTCGGCCGCCTCGGTGGCCTCGCCATGCTGAGCTCGTCGGCGGCCTCCTCCTCCACGACGATGACCTCTTCTTCTTCGACGGCGGCCTCGTCGGTGTTGCCGCACGTTTCCTCCTCACCGGCGGCCTCGACCTCCATCGGTTCTGCGTCAGACGAAGAAAGAGCAGTCAAGCAAATATTCAAAAAAAAGAGAAATAAAAGAAAGCAAGCCCAAGGGAAAATTTCGTAAGGGAGTTACCTGCAACGGGATCCGCAGCTATGACCTCGACCACTGGAGGGTCGTTGGCGCCGTCCTTGCCGGGGTAGCCTCCATTGCCGGAGTGGCCTCCCTTGCCGGGGTGGCCTCCCTTGTCGGAGGGAGCTCCCTTGCCGGGGAGTTCTCCCTTGGCGGCGTAGTGGCAGCGGGCAGGATCTCGGAGGCGGCCTCCGAGCCCTCCTGATGAGGCTGCTCTGCTCCTACACAAACAAACAGTCAGATATCAACAAAGAAGGAGCACCCCTGCACACCTAATAGTAAGAAGAAAACTGCACACTTACTCTGGGGGCTGTCTTTGGGGGCTGCTTTCAGAGGAAGGTTGCGGGTCCGGCAAGGGAGTCTCGGACGCGTCCCCCGTTGCCACGGGAGAATCGTCCTCAACGACGACCGTCGGGATCTTGGCCCTCTTCGCCGCTCTCTGGGCCAGTGTCCTGAAAAGGAAAGAGTCTAGAACGAAGCAAATCAGGGCATAGGAAGAGCAGGGAATCGGGGCCGACCTGCTGCCTCTGCTCGTAACGGCCCAGTTTCTTTTCACTTCCATCGTCCGTGACCCCAAAAGCATGGGAACCACTTGGCGGGGATGCAGAACTGAGGCGACGGGTGAAGCGACCCCGCACGCCGCCCACTTCCCCCACGACGCCGCAATTGACGCGTGCCGTTCACGGGAACGCGGCGGATACGGCGGGTTTGGTTTGGACCCGAAGCCGCGCGTGCCCGTGCTGTTTTGGGCCTGGCCCAACAGCGCTAAATCACCGTGTATGGCCCGGACCGGGGCTCTGTCGGTGTACTAAAGTAGGGGTACCTTAGTACCCGAACTTGTGCACGGCGTCGCAGGCGTCCCCTGTGGCAAGCCTCTCGCCCGGGCATCCGCCAAGACCCTCCGCAGCCTTTCGTAAGACAAGACCCGGCGAGAGGAGCTTGCCGGGAAGGCCTCTCTAGGCATCGAAGAAGGCCCCGACAAGAGGAGCTTGTCGGGAAGGCCACCTGTGCACGCAGAAGACAAGGCCCGGCAAGAGGAGCTTGCCGGAAGGCTCGGAGCGCGACAAGCCTCCGGCGCGACAGGATTCGGCCGCGGCAAGGAGCTTGCCGCGGCATGCAACTTCTCTCCGTCTCCGCTCCAGCTCACCCAGCGACGTGTCGCCATGGGACCGTTCCATGCGCGTGTGTCGAGCAGCTGTGCAGCCAGCGGAGCGCAGCGATAAGCGGCGTTGACAGGCTCGCCATCGTGGCGAGCGGAGGCGCACCTGACGGTCTCTGCAGAATCGTTTGGGGCGACAACGACGGGCATTTATTGCTTTTGTCCCTTGCCGTCGAGTTAGGTATTTTGCATCGCATAATCGCTCAAGTAGGTGTACCAACTCCTGTTTTTACATTTGTACCCCCGCCTATGGTGCCACCTGTCGGAGACCCCTTGATCATATAAAAGGAGGCCTGAGTGCAACGTAGAAAGGGTTCGGTTCCGCAGGTTCGGCTCGTTCGGTTCATTCGACCCACTCGAGACCAGAGACACTCGCGCTAGGTTTTGTAGCCTGCATTGCTCCCTGGCAAGGACACAATAGATCAAACAAGCAGCAGTAGGAGTTTTATCTCTCCGGAGAGCTCCGAAGCTGGGTAAACTGCTCGTGTGCATCGCCTCGATCCGCTCTTCGTGCGATCTCCGCCCCCCTCCAAACCACAAGGGGCCTGGTCCGCCGGCCCCATAGGTGTTCGTGGGTACGATCAGCCTCCCCGACACATTATACCACGGGTTTGATTTTCCGGCGCATTTCAGGTATCATTTGCTATATCTAATACATTTTTTAATTTAATGTGCATTTTTTGCATATAAATAAAATCACAACCGCAACTGCATGTGCTATTGAAAGGGATGAGGATTGTCGTTCGATCTGGAAGCATCCAACGGTGCAGACGTATGATCCGTGGGGTTTGGGTTCTGGCCAATCAGAATGCATGACTCAGATCACACGCACGGTTTGGTCGACACACGGCTTTCATGAATGAACCGTGTGTTATTCGCAAACCAGAATGCATATCTTCTGTTCATACTGAAGGAAATATGCCCTAGAGGCAATAATAAAGTTATTATTTATTTCCTTATATCATGATAAATGTTTATTATTCATGCTAGAATTGTATTAACAGGAAACATAATACATGTGTGAATACATAAACCTACAGAGTGTCACTAGTATGCCTCTACTTGACTAGCTCGTTAATCAAAGATGGTTGTGTTTCCTAACCATGAACAAGGAGTTGTTATTTGATTAACGGGATCACATCATTGGTTGAATGATCTGATTGACATGACCCATTCCATTAGCATAGCACCTGATCGTATAGTTTGTTGCTAGTGCTTTTCTTCATGACTTATACATGTTCCTATGACTATGAGATTATGCAACTCCCGTTTGCACGAGGAACACTTTGGGTGCTACCAAACGTCACAACGTAATCGGGTGATTATAAAGGTACATTACAGGTGTCTCCGAAGGTACATGTTGGGTTGGCATATTTCGAGATTAGGATTTGTCACTCCGATTGCTCGGAGAGGTATCTCTGGGCCCTCTCGGTAATGCACATCACATAAGCCTTGCAAGCATTGCAACTAATGAGTTAGTTGTGAGATGATGTATTACGGAACGAGTAAAGAGACTTGCTTGCAACGAGATTGAACTAGGTATTGGATACCGACGATCGAATCTCGGGCAAGTAACATACCGATGACAAAGGGAACAACGTATGTTGTTATGCGGTCCGACCGATAAAGATCTTCGTAGAATATGTAGGAGCCAATATGGGCATCCAGGTCCCGCTTATTGGTTATTGACCGTAGAGGTGTCTCGGTCATGTCTACATAGTTCTCGAACCCGTAGGGTCCGCACGCTTAACGTTTCGATGTGATTACTATGAGTTGTTATGATGTTTCTGTACCGAAGGTTGTTCGAGTCCCGGATGAGATCACGGACGTGACGAGGAGTCTCGAAATGGTCGAGACATAAAGATTCATATATTGGAAGTCTATGTTTGGACATCGAAGTGTTCCGGGTGAAATTAGGAATTTTACCAAATGCAGGGAGGTTACGGAACCCCGGAATACTAATGGGCCAACATGGGCCTTAGTGGAAAGGAGAGAAGGGGCCCAAGTGCTGGTCGCACCTTCCCCCTTCCCTAGTCCTATTAGGACTAGGAGAAGGCGCCCCCTCTCTCCCTTCCCACTTGGGAAACCTAGTTGGACTAGGATTGGGGAATCCTACTCCTAGTAGGAGTAGGACACCCTGGCGCACCTCCCTTGGCCGGCCAGCCCCTCCTCCTTCCCTCCTTTATATACGGGGCAGAGGGCACCCCATGACACACAAGTTGATCCTTGAGATCTTTCCTTAGCCGTGTGCGGTGCCCCTTCCACCATATTACACCTCGAGAATACCGTGAGCGAGCTTAGGCGAAGCCTGCGCCGGTGGAACATCATCATCGCCACCACGCCGTCGTCTTGTGAAACTCTCCCTCAACACTCGGCTGGATCGGAGTTCGAGGGACGCCATCGAGCTGAACGTGTGCAGAACTCGGAGGTGCCGTCGTTCGGTACTTGGATCGGTTGGATCGTGAAGAAGCACGACTACTTCCTCTACGTTGCGTCAACGCTTCGCTGTGGGTCTACGAGTACGTAGACAACACTCTCATCTCGTTGCTATGCATCACCATGATCTTGCGTGATCGTAGGAAAATTTTTGAAATTACTACGTTACCCAACAGTGGCATCCGAGCCTGGTTTTATGCGTAGATGTCATATGCACGAGTAGAACACAAGTGAGTTGTGGACGATACAAGTCATACTGCCTACCAAAGCATGTCATACTTTGGTTCAGCGGTATTGTTGGAAAGACGATCCAGACCAACCTTACGCTGCATTTTACGCGAGACCGTTCCTCGACGTGCTTTGCACATAGATGGCTTGTGGAAGACTGTCTCTCCAACTTTAGTTGAACTGAGTGTAGCTACGCCGGTCCTTGAGAAGGTTAAACGGAGTCTATTTGACGAAGTATCGTTGTGGTTTTGATGCGTAGGTAAGAACGGTTCTTGCTCAGCCCGTAGCAGCCACGTAAAACTTGCAACAACAAAGTAGAGGACGTCTAACTTGTTTTTGCAGGGCATGTTGTGATGTGATATGGTCAAGACGTGATGCTATATTTTATTGTATGAGATGATCATGTTTTGTAACCGAAGTTATCGGCAACTGGCGAGAGCCATATGGTTGTCGCTTATTGTATGCAATGCAATGGCTCAGTAATGCTTTACTTTATCACTAAGCGGTAGCGATAGTCGTAGAAGCATAAGTTTGGCGAGACGACAACGATGCTACGATGGAGATCAAGGTGTCGCGGTGCTTCGGAGATGGAGATCACAAGCACAAGATGATGATGGCCATATCATATCACTTATATTGATTGCATGTGATGTTAATCCTTTATGCATCTTATCTTGCTTTGATTGGACGGTAGCATTATAAGATGATCCCTTACTAAATTATCAAGAAGTGTTCTCCCGAGTATGCAATTGCTATGTAAAAGTTCTTCGTCTTTGAGACACCACGTGATGATCGGGTGTGATAGGCTCTACGTTCAAATACAACGGTGCAAAACAGTTGCACACGCAGAATACTCAGGTTATACTTGGACGAGCTATGCATATAAGATATGACCTCGGAACACGAGAGACCGAAGGTCGGCGTGAATCATATAGTAGATATGATCAACATATTGATGTTCACCATTGAAACTACTCCATCACACGTGATGATCGGTCATGGTGTAGTTGATATGGATCACGCAATCACTTAGAGAATTGGAGGATATTTTTCTAAGTGGGAGTTCTTAAGTAATATGATTAATTGAACTTAAATTTATCATGAACTTAGTACCGATAGTATCTTGCTTGTCTATGATGTGTAGATAGATGGCTCGTCTTTGTTGTTCCGTTGAATTTTAATGCGTTCCTTGAGAAAGCAAAGTTGAAAGATGATGGCAGCAATTACACGGACCGGGTCCGTAACTTGAGGATTATCCTTATTGCTGCACAGAAGAATTACGTCTGGAAGCACCGTTAGGTGCCGGGCCTGGTGCAAGGGCTGCGCCAGATGTTGTGAACGCTCTGGCAAAGCAAAGTCGATGACTACTCTATAGTTCGATGTGCCATGCTTTACGGCTTAGAACCGACTTCAACGTCGTTTTGAACACCATGGAGCATATGAGATGTTCCAGGAGTTGAAGTTAATATTCCAAGCGAATGCCGGATTGAGAGATATGAAGTCTCCAATAAGTTCTATAGTCTGTAAGATGGAGGAGAACGGTTACGTCGGTGAGCATATACTCGTAATGTCCGGATATAACAATCACTTGATTCAACTGGGAGTTAATCTTCCGGATGATTGCGTCATTGACAGAATTCTCCAATCATTGCCACCAAGCTACAAGAGCTTCGTGATGAACTATAATATGCAAGGGATGACCAAAACAATGCCCGAGCTCTTCGCGATGCTGAAAGCCGCGGAGGTAGAAATCAAAAAGGAGCATCAAGTGTTGATGGTTAACAAAACCACTAGTTTCAAGAAAAGGGGCAAAGGAAAGAAAAAGGGAAACTTCAAAAAGAACGGCAAGCAAGTTGCTAATCAAGAGAAGAAACCCAAGTCTGGTCCTAAGCCTGAACCGAGTGCTTCTATTGCAAGCAGGCTGGTCATCGAAGCGGAACTGCCCCAAGTATTTGGCGGATAAGAAGGATGGCAAGGTTAACAAAGGTATATGTGATATACAAGTTATTGATGTGTACCTTACTAATACTCGCAGTAGCACCTGGTATTTGATACTGGTTCATTGCTAATATTTGCAACTCAAACAGGGCTACGGATTGCGAAGATTGGCTAAGGACGAGGTGACGATGCGCGCGTGGGAAATGGTTCCAAAGTCGATGTGATCGCAATCGGCACGCTTACCTCTACATCTACCTTCGATTAGTATTAGACCTAAATAATTGTTATTTAGTACCAGCGTTGAGCATGAACATTATATCTGGATCTTGTTTAATGCGAGACGGTTATTCATTTAAATCGTAGAATAATGGTTGTTCTATTTATATGAATAATATCTTTTATGGTCATGCACCATTGAAGAATGGTTTGTTTTTACTTAATCTCGATAGTAGTGATACACATATTCATAACGTTGAAGCCAAAAGATGTAGAGTTGATAATGATAGTGCAACTTATTTGTGGCACTTGCCGTTTAGGTCATATCGGTGTAAAGCGCATGAAGAAACTCCATACTGATGGACTTTTGGAGTCACTTGATTATGAATCACTTGGCACTTGCAAACCGTGCCTTATGGGCAAGATGACTAAAACACCGTTCTCCGGAACTATGGAGAGAGCAACAGATTTATTGGAAATCATACATACTGATGTATGTGGTCCAATGAATGTTGAGGCTAAATGGCGGATATCGTTATTTTCTCACCTTCACAGATGATTTGAGCAGATATGGGTATATCTACTTAATGAAACACAAATCTGAAACATTTGAAAAGTTCAAAGAATTTCAGAGTGAAGTGGAAAATCATCGTAACAAGAAAATAAAGTTTCTACGATCTGATCGTGGAGGAGAATATTTGAGTTACGAAGTTTGGCCTACATTTGAAACAATGCGAATAGTTTTCAAGAACTTACGCCACCTGGAACACCACAAAGTAATGGTGTGTCCGAACGTCGTAATCTTACATTATTAGATATGGTGCGATCTATGATGTCTCTTACTGATTTACCGCTATCGTTTTGGGGTTATGATTTAGAGACGGCTAAATACAATTTAAACAGGGCACAATCTAAATCCGATGAGACGACGCCTTATGAACTGCGGGTTTGGCAAGAAACCAAAGTTGTCGTTTCTGAAAGTTTGGGGCTGCGATGCTTATGTGAAAAAGCTTCAACCTGATAAGCTCGAACCCAAATCGAGAAATGTGTCTTCATAGGATACCCAAAGGAGATCAAGGTACACCTTCTATCACAGATCCGAAGGCAAGATTTTTGTTGCTAAATTCGGAAACTTTTTGGAGAAGGAGTTTCTCTCGAAAGAAGTGAGTGGGAGGAAAGTAGAACTTGATGAGATAACTGTATCTACTCCCTTATTGAGAAGTAGTACATCACGTAAAACAGTTTACGTGACACCTACACCAAATAGGGAAGAAGCTAATGATGAT
This sequence comes from Aegilops bicornis, assembly GCA_021605145.1. Lineage (NCBI taxonomy): Eukaryota > Viridiplantae > Streptophyta > Magnoliopsida > Poales > Poaceae > Aegilops > Aegilops bicornis. The sequence continues at coordinate 590,637,611 of CM038670.1, forward strand.
GATCATGAAACTTCAGATCAAGTTTCTACAGAACTTCAGAGATCAACCAGAGCAAGATCCGCACCAGAGTGGTACGGTAATCCTATTCTCGGAAATCATGTTACCGGAACATGATGAACCTACGAACTATGAAGAAGCGATGGTGAGCCCAGATTCCACAAAATGGCCGGAGGCCATGAAATCTGAGATGGGATCCATGTATGAGAACAAAGTGTGGACTTTGGTTGACTTGCCCGATGATCGGCAAGCAATTAAGAATAAATGGATCTTCAAGAAGAAGACTGACGCGATGGTAATGTTATCGTCTATAAAGCTCGACTTGTTGCAAAAGGTTTTCGACAAGTTCAAGGGATTGACTACGATGAGACCTTCTCACCCTAAGCGATGCTTAAGTCCGTCCGAATCATGTTAGCAATTGCCGCATTTTATGATTATGAAATTTGGCAAATGGATGTTAAAACTGCATTCCTGAATGGATTTCTGGAAGAAGAGTTGTATATGATGCAACTGGAAGGTTTTGTCGATCCAAAAGGAGCTAACAAAGTGTGCAAGCTCCAATGATCCATTTATGGACTGGTGCAAGCCTCTCGGAGTTGGAATAAACGTTTTGATAGTGTGATCAAAGCATTTGGTTTTATATGCACTTTTGGAGAAGCCTCATATTTACAAGAAAGTGAGTGGGAGCTCAGAGCATTTACGATATTATATGTGGATGACATATTACTGATCGGAAATGATATAGAATTTCTGGATAGCATAAAGGGATACTTGAATAAGAGTTTTTCGATGAAAGACCTCGGTGAAGCTGCTTACATATTGGGCATTAAGATCTATAGAGATAGATCAAGACGCTTAATAGGACTTTCACAAAGCACATACCTTGACAAAGTTTTGAAAAGTTCAAAATGGATCGTGCAAAGAAAGGGTTCTTGCCGGTGCTACAAGGTGTGAAGTTGAGTCAGACTCAATGCCCGAACACTTCAGAAGATAGAGAGAAAATGAAAGTTGTTCCATAAGCTTCAGCCAAAGGCTCTATCATGTATTCAATTCAGTGAACCAGACCTGAAGTGTGCCTTCTTTGTAAGTTTGGCGGCAGGTACCAAAGTAATCCAGAGTGGATCCATCGGACAGCGGTCAAGAACATCCTTAAGTACTTAAGAAGGACTAAGGATATGTTTCTCATTTATGGCGGTGACAAAGAACTGTCAGAACGTTACGCCGACGTTAAGCTTTGACACTCGATCCGGACGATTCTAAATCGCAAACCGGATACGTGATTTACATTAAACGGAGGAGCTGTCGGTTGGTGCAGTTCCAAACAAAGCGTCGTGGCGGGATCTACATGTGAAGTTGAGTACATAGCTGCTTCGGAAGCAGCTAATGAAGGAGTCTGGATGAAGGAGTTCATAACCGATCTAGGTGTTGTACCTAGTGTATCGGGTCCAATGAAAATCTTTTGTGACAATATCGTGCAATTGCCTTTAGCAAAGGAATCCAGATTTCACAAGAGAACCAAGCACATCAAAAGACGCTTCAACTCCATCCGGATTTGGTCCAGGTGGGAGACATAGAGATATGCAAGATACATACGGATCTGAATGTTGCAGACCCGCTGACTAAGCCTCTTCCACGAGCAAAACATGATCAGCACCAAGACTCCATGGGTGTTAGAATCATTACTTTGTGTAATCTAGATTATTGACTCTAGTGCAAGTGGGAGATCAAGGAAATATGCCCTAGAGGCAATAATAAAGTTATTATTTATTTCCTTATATCATGATAAATGTTTATTATTCATGCTAGAATTGTATTAACAGGAAACATAATACATGTGTGAATACATAAACCTACAGAGTGTCACTAGTATGCCTCTACTTGACTAGCTCGTTAATCAAAGATGGTTGTGTTTCCTAACCATGAACAAGGAGTTGTTATTTGATTAACGGGATCACATCATTGGTTGAATGATCTGATTGACATGACCCATTCCATTAGCATAGCACCTGATCGTATAGTTTGTTGCTAGTGCTTTTCTTCATGACTTATACATGTTCCTATGACTATGAGATTATGCAACTCCCGTTTGCCTCGAGGAACACTTTGGTGCTACCAAACGTCACAACGTGAATCGGGTGATTATAAAGGTACATTACGGTGTGTCTCCGAAGGTACATGTTGGGTTGGCATATTTCGAGATTAGGATTTGTCACTCCGATTGTCGGAGAGGTATCTCTGGGCCCTCTCGGTAATGCACATCACATAAGCCTTGCAAGCATTGCAACTAATGAGTTAGTTGTGAGATGATGTATTACGGAACGAGTAAAGAGACTTGCCGGTAACGAGATTGAACTAGGTATTGGATACCGACGATCGAATCTCGGCAAGTAACATACCGATGACAAAGGGAACAACGTATGTTGTTATGCGGTCCGACCGATAAAGATCTTCGTAGAATATGTAGGAGCCAATATGGGCATCCAGGTCCCGCTTATTGGTTATTGACCAGAGAGGTGTCTCGGTCATGTCTACATAGTTCTCGAACCCGTAGGGTCCGCACGCTTAACGCTTCGATGACAGCTACTATGAGTTGTTATGATGTTTCTGTACCGAAGGTTGTTCGAGTCCCGGATGAGATCACGGACGTGACGAGGAGTCTCGAAATGGTCGAGACATAAAGATTCATATATTGGAAGTCTATGTTTGGACATCGGAAGTGTTCCGGTGAAATTAGAATTTTACCAAGTACCGGAGGTTACCGAACCCCGAATACTAATGGGCCAACATGGGCCTTAGTGGAAAGGAGAGAAGGGGGCCCAAGTGCTGGTCAAGACCTTCCCCCTTCCCTAGTCCTATTAGGACTAGGAGAAGGGGCGCCCCTCTCTCCCTTCCCACTTGGGGAAACCTAGTTGGACTAGGATTGGGGGAATCCTACTCCTAGTAGGAGTAGGACACCCTGGCGCACCTCCCTTGGCCGGCCAGCCCCTCCTCCTTCCCTCCTTTATATACGGGGCAGAGGGCACCCCATGACACACAAGTTGATCCTTGAGATCTTTCCTTAGCCGCAGCGGTGCCCCTTCCACCATATTACACCTCGAGAATACCGTAGCGTAGCTTAGGCGAAGCCCTGCGCCGGTGGAACATCATCATCGCCACCACGCCGTCAGGTCGACGAAACTCTCCCTCAACACTCGGCTGGATCGGAGTTCGAGGGACGCCATCGAGCTGAACGTGTGCAGAACTCGGAGGTGCCGTGACGCTCGGTACTTGGATCGGTTGGATCGTGAAGAAGTACGACTACTTCCTCTACGTTGCGTCAACGCTTCCGCTGTGGGTCTACGAGGGTACGTAGACAACACTCTCATCTCGTTGCTATGCATCACCATGATCTTGCGTGATCGTAGGAAAATTTTTGAAATTACTACGTTACCCAACACATACATACTGGAGTGAGATCAATTGAGTGTGCTACCTCTATGGTATAATAATAATAAACATTACAAATTCATTGCGTGAGTTGGTAGCGTATCAAGGTCCACATATTAACGGATCTGACATCAACAGAAGACCGAGCATAACTCACAAATTCAGTACACGCGACAGTTCTAAACTGAATGAATTAAGTTGCAGTGTAGGCATAAAAACTAGTCTTACGGCTTAATTCCCATGTACATGGGGGAACTAGGATCATTACGTTGACCCTGAATGAACTTAGGTTTTCTGATGATTTTACACTTCTCTGTTAGGACAGTGTGTGATCCCTTGGCTGGCAACACAACAAATTCATCGTACTCGTCCTCATCGGCAACATCCTCGACGCCTAGTACCCTCCTCTTCCCATGCATCACTACATGGCAGTTCTTGTGCAAGGGGTCTTCCACATATATAGAAAATCTGGGTAGCATTGCTAGCAAGATTGAACGGGTCCGCTTGATATGCCATCATTGTCATGTTAACACAGGTCTTCCTGTAATCATCAACCTTTACCTAACTAAGAGGGATCCATGTGCACCTGAATAATGCCACCTTAACTTTCACATAGTTAAGCTTCCAAATCTCTTTGATGGTTCCATAGTATACCCTTTTATCAACTTCATATACAGTCATGCATTCTATTCGAACAGAGCTGTTCTGAAATGAGGTCTTCTCATCATGTTCCTCAGTGTAGAACATGTAGGCATTTATGTCATATGCTTGGTACATCAACATCGTAGGTGATGGATTTCGTGCCAACCACGTAGCAATGTCATCCATGGATCCTTATGCCAAATGATTCTTCAGCCATCCGGCGTAGTTCTTAGTGTGCTCCTTCATCTCCACATCTAATGGATACACCATCGGTAAGAAGCTTTGGAGTATCTCCGCCAAGTGTTCGTCAGCATATGTGCTGAGAATTGGGTTGTTACAAGACTGGCCAAATGGGCTTTGTCGGCCAAATCTCTGGGTGCAGCCTTTGCGTGCAAAGAAGGACCAGCTTACCTTTCAGCCTTCCCTCGTGGCGAGAGAGGGGCAAACCTATTGGTATTTGTTTCATGTATTCGGTGCAAAACTCAAGCACCTCCTCTGCGATATAACCTTGAATGATGCTTGCCTCTGGATGGCTTCGGTTCCGACAATAGCGCTTAAGTATTCCCATGAACCGCTCGAAGGGATACATGTTGCAAAGAAACTCGGGACCACAATACTTTCTCTCGTCGACAAGTTGCATAGTGAGATGGACCATGACATCAAAGAATGATGGTGGGCAAACATCTCTAGGCTGGAAAATATTCTTGCAATATCCTCTTGCATATGATCCAACTCTTCAGGATCTACAACTTTCTACCATAGTTTGTTGAAGAAATCACAAAGCTCAATGAGTGTGTTTCTTATATCTTTGTCCATCAGATTCCTGATGGCCACCGGGAGGATTTGTGTTAACATTACGTGGCAATCATGTGACTTCATGTGTCCCAACTTCATTTTACCTGAGCTCACATCCACGACACTTCTGATGTTTGGGAGTAGGAAGAGGGTGTCTTAACTGACAACAAATAGATGAAGAACTTGGTTGCTTCTTTTGTACTGAAATTGTAACTCTGGCGAGCATGGAGGAATTTGTTAGCATCTTCTGCTTCACTCTTGCATTTTGATTAATCACCAAGCGTATCGAGTCGTGCACCGTCACCATCCTTTGTTTTACCTTTAATCTTGAGCAGAGTACCACAGATGCTTTCACATACGTTCTTCTCTAGGTGCATGACATCAATGCAGTGACATACACGTAGAATCTCCCAGTAAGGTAATTTCCAGAACACCGATTTCTTCTTAAACACTTGACACTTGGGTGTTTGCTTCGCTATCAAAGCGTGGTTCTTGCCAAGCACAATATTAATTTGTTTAGCCATGTTGTGGACCACCTCCCCGGCATAGGGTCTTGGGCCCAAACCTACCTCTGTTGTACCATCAAATTCAGCTTGCATCTTTCGGTATGGGTGATTTCTCCGTAAGAACCTATGATGACGCAAATACATGGTTTTGCGAAAGTTGGGAAGAAATATGTTAATTGTCCTATCCATGCATGTGACACACCCTACATCTCCCTTTGTTTTCTGCCCCGACGTGTTTCTTAATGCCTGCATATCTTGAATGGTGTGCAGCAGCATCGCATATAGATGAAAAAACTCCTTTTTCTAAGCATGATAACATTTTACAGCAGGCTCTTTTACCCACACAGTCAGCAGTTCTTCTACCAGTAGCTGAAAGTAAATGTCGATGTCATTTCCTGGTTGCTTCGGGCCTTGGATAATCGTTGACATCATAATGTATTTTTTCTTCATACACAACCAAGGAGCATATATGCACAGAATCACCGGCCATGTGATGTGATTGGTGCTCATATCGCCAAAAGGATTCATCCCATTAGCACACTCCCTGAGCCTTATACTTCTAGGATCCTTGGCAAAGTCTATAAACTTGTTGTCGATTAATTCCCACTGAGCCCCATCTTTCGGGTGCCTCATATATTTATCCGCAATTCGCTCACCATGATGCCACCGCAACCTCTTTGCCTCTCTAGGGTTTGCAAACAAATGACTCAACCTTGGAATTAAAGGCAAGTACCAAACAACCTTGAACGGGATTCCTATCTTGATCTCGTCGTCCAATTTGTACCTGTCCTTTGCTCTCCTGCGCTTGTATCATGCATGCTTGCATATGGGACATGCACGCAAATCTTTGTACTCACACGGTACAATATACAGTCATTCACACAGGCGTGTATATTTTGTACTTAAAGTTCCAAAGGGCAAACAATTTTCTTCGCTTCGTTCGTGCTTTTGGGGAGCACATTATCTTCCGGAAGAATTTCTTTGAAAATAACTAACAACTCTGTGAAGCCCTTGTTTGATAGACCGTTTGCTGCTTTAAATCTGGAAGCACCAGTGTGGCACTCAACTTGGAATATTTATTTTGCAACCTGGATAAAAATCTTTCTTGGAGTCTGCATAAATGGTTGGCAGATCCTTGTACCCAATCATATCCTTTTTTGGGCCCTTGAAATCTGCAATCATAGCAGCAAATTTTGGCATATCAAGGTCGTCGTCTACGTCAATGTCTTGGTTTTCTAGTGGGGGTTTCGGCTTTCCAGTGTTCCATTGGTAGCTTGACGCCTCACCCCCGATGTTAGATTCAACATCCATGTGACTCTGACCGGGGTTTGGCATCTCGCAGCCCTGGGTACATTCATCCATGACCTGCTCTTCACTGTGTCTGGTCCAACGTGTATATCCATCCATGAATCCCGAGTGAGTAAGTGGAACTCGACAAGTGTAACTTCATGTGACTCTGTATTGGCACAATGACTGCATGGACACAGAATGTAATCCTGATGACCAATTCTCTTCTCCGATTCTTCATCCATTTAGATCATTCCATCTGCACCACACGAAAGGTAATTAAAAACAAAACAAAAACATTAATACACGAATTAACTAATGCCCAAAGATGCGTGCTTAAATCACAAGATTTTATTTTCGTAATTACTGAGGGCGCTCCATATTGTTATCCAACCGTGTGATGACAAAAATTAATGGCCAGTCAATTTACACGCAGAGTACTACAACACTACCCTTAGGAATTGAACACCTTAATTAAGCCACTCACGAAAAGAATACCTTAATTAATTAGCCGCGCAACGACCTCCACCCAGCAGACAGAGAAGCGTGATGCGGAGGCACGCCGAGACAACAGGGTTGAGGAGCAAAGCTTAGTCCGGCTACTGCCTGAAGTTCGACCTCCACTATCCCGCCATCGACCACGATGGATGTGCTCCAATCACGTCGCCGCCGACCTCCATGGTTGAGCTCCTCCTATCCACCGCTGCAGACCGAGGATTGACCTCCTATGACGCCGCCATCGCCCACCGACCTAGGATTGACCTCTTGTCCGGTAGACGCTGCCTCGACCGCTGCCGCCGCCATCACTATCTGCAGAGCGGCTGTTTTATTTTTGACGGCTATCCGCAGAGCGGCTCTTTACACTAAGTATTACTGTAACTCAATTATTGTAACCCCATATGTATAGGGTAGTAGATCACATACGGTTGTGTCACGGAAACCGAGTCTCACCTACGTTGTCTTCTCACATGGTTTTTGTGCAGAAATCATGTGTGAAGTTGTAATGCCTAACACAAACGACATGTATAAACAATGTGCCGTATACAAGATAGTGTGATAAGTAGTTCCCGACCATTAGCTTATCCCCACAGTTCCCCATTTCCCCCAAATCCCTAGATAGCCTCCAAATTCCCTCACATGGCGCTGACATTGGGGGAATGCGGATGAGTGGTACTGATGGTTTTGGTGAAACTGCTCCTGCTCGTATCACCGCTCTCAGCAGCGCCGCCATGACGGCGGTCACCACCGAGCACTTGCGTAAGGTCATCAGAAGGCAGGTGTACTACGGATCCGAATCATCCTACGAGGTTCCAATCTATCCCGATCTTTTTAGCATGTCCAAAGTAGCTCCCTACTAAATCCGTCCTGAATGACCCCCCCCCCCCTAGAAAGTGATCAGCTGTCGGATCCGGAGCATGACTCTAGACTCCCGCAACATGAGTTTGACTCTGAGTTTTGTACCATCGAGAAGTACCAAAAGCTAAGTTGTGTGCACGAGCACACTCCCGCTCGACATGTATGCACATAGGGATTTGACATTGCCAGACGGTTTCTCAGTTTCCCCTTATAGGTTAGTGCTAAGTTCATCATTTTAGTTGAGTTAATGCCATCCTGAGTACTATTTAACAGGCAGGGATATGAGGCTTGTGCCTCTGTTAACTGGCTGGATGAACAATGGCATGTCAGAGCTTGGAGTGTAATCACCAAGCTCACAGAAGATAACGTAAAGCTGAAGAAGAAACCGGCTGATATGGAGTGTACAATCAGTACGATGAAGCAAGAAAGAATCAATCATAGGCAACAAATGAAAGCAAGAGACAAGAAGGAACTAGCAGGTGTATTTGTAGTTGTCGCATTAGCCATGTTCTATGCGCTATTTGCAATGATGATTAGGGGTTTTGTTTGATAGTATTGCTAAAGCACATCTAGATGTGCTCTAAGTAATGCACATCTAGGTCCTATGCCATTGATGTTAGGCGAAGATTTGTGCAGATATTTTCCTTTGTCATTTTTCTTTTCCTTTGTAGTTTGATTATTACTAGATTCATCAATAAGAAGAGTTCAATGTATTGCTTGCCAACTGTGCTACTCTGTTCATACCAGTGCATATAAGTCACATTAGAAAACCAAATAGTCCCAAAACTCGTTCCTTGTTTTTTGTCCTGAAAAAAGAAATCAGCCAATAGGAGTCCTCAGGCTTGTATGCATTCAATGACTTCAGACTACTTTCCTCAAAAAATGACTTTAGACTACTTAGCATAACATGCAATGGTCAATTCTCTGCACGCAATAATCATCAAGTTCTCTCGCTTTTCCCCACCTGGGTCACCGGTACGGACGGAGTAGTACTATGAAAAAAGCTTGTTTCATATTTGGACGCTCCAATGCGTGTGCGTAATTCTCACATTAAGAACTGCACAACCCCGGGAATTTGGAGCGACTGGGTACAAATAATCGTGGTTGATTATATCAGCGGTTAGATAATACGTCAATCCCCCGCTTCAATTGACATTCCTCTTCTCTGCATACCCCGCTTAAGTGTTCACCATCTTCATCGTCCCCGGCCAGCTGTGCTACACACTTGCACACAATCTACAATCTGGCTTTCTCGCGGTTTGTATACGTACCGCAGCCATGTCGAGCGACAGTGAGGACAACAGTTCCACCAGTAGTCTGGCGCCCGATGTTAGGTCAACATCGGAATCAACCCGCTCGTCTTCCATGAGTCCGACGTCGAGCCGAGACCTTGATTTTATCTGGGTCATGGAAGGGCCGCTGCCTCCAGAGTCATCAGACGATAACCAGACTGACGAGTAGCCGTCGGAGGACGAAGAAGAGGATGACAATGATGAGGAGGAGGAATGGTCGAACAAGGAGGAGAACGACGATGACAACAACGACGATGACAACAACGACGATGACGACGGCGGCGACGATAAAAAGCCAACAGTCAGTGGCAAGAAGCGTCCTTGCCAAGACGATGTCGCGGGGCCATCCAACAACAACAATAACAACAAGGACTGAATTAAGCAGACTGTATATATCTCTGTTTCCGTTCGTGCATACTAATTTGTTATCTCTGTTTCCCCTGTCAATCTCATCGTAGACGATTAGTAATACGTATTTGACAGAGATCTTTTACATAATCACCCACAGGTTGGTTTCCTGAATTGTGTGCCCTGTCGAGCACACAATTCACAAAAAAGACCGCATGGGCTGTCTATAATGATCGCACATAATGCTGATTACCGACCTGTTTGCTGGTTATCACACACATCTTGTTACGCCGAATCATTTGTGTTCAAATCGATCATCGCAAACGGTTCATCAGAGGGAACTGTATGCCATATATCGCACACACCTTGATCTAGCTGCCCATTTCTGTTGTTCTGCCTCATCGCAAATAGTTCGTATGGATCAACCGTATGCCTTGCATCACACACGCAACTAAAATCTGAACAGTGTTTGATGTATCCACCATCGCAAACATTTTGCATCTTTTTTGATGGTTTTTTTACATCACCGTTTGCGACTAATGCATCACACACAGTTTCGTCGAAGGGTGTCGGTGTACAAAAAGAGGGGTATGCTTTTTGCAACCCTATAACTGTGCACGGGCAGTCCGAGCCACGGACGCCTTCACACTGAGCGAGGCGAGGAAGGTGAGCCAAGGTAAGGCCAACGCTCAAGAGGAACAGAACAAGCGCCAAGACCAAGACCGCAAAGAGCAAAGGGGACGGAGCGGACTCCCCCGGCAAGATCCTTGCCGGGGGGCAGTTCTAGCAAACCCGGCAAGACCCTTGCCGGGGCAGCTCACCCCACACCCACGGAGCGAATCACCCTTGAGTCCACTACCCCATGGGGCAAGGATTCGGGAGACATCCCGTGGTGGCATGCAGATCTTTGTGAAGACATTCAAAGATCAGATACATAGTATCAAGGATGACGACCTTTGGCGGGATCCCGCCGGGGAGGACCACGAGGCCCCCGACCAGCCCCTTGTCGGGGATGACAGTGGGCGCCACGGCAAGACCCTGGCCGGGGCCCCGACAAGGCCCTTGCCGGGGCTGCGGCAAGACCCTTGCCGGGGCTGCGGCAAAGCCCCTACCAAGGACACCCGTGGGGCCACCATCGGGCCCACACCAAGCAAACCTCCATCATGCAGCTACCGACCCAACCAGTTGGGCAGGCACCTGCGTGGCGGCGAGCGAACCTTCGTGGAGGCCCACCACGGCGCCACCTCAGCTGCCTGCCTGCCTACATGGCACCACAGGCACCGCTGGCCAGGGCACGTGTCAACACGAAAGGAAGCGGCGGCGGACGAGACTGGGCTCTCCCCCGTCCCCGATAAAGCAAGGACACCTAAGCAAGACGCATTTATGGCGCCTTGTCATGTAATGCGAGGGATAAAGTCGTATGACTGTACCCTATCCACCTCCTGTACGCCACTGTGGCAATCCCTTTCCCTATAAAAGGAGGCCCAAGGCGACCAAGAGGGGGATTCGTCTTTTTGGAGCTCCTCACGCCCCATAGCTAGCTCAGGAACGCAAATAAGCTAACCACCAAAGCAGGAGTAGGGTTTTACGCACCTCGCGGCCCAAACCTGGGTAAAAGAACCCGTGTGCTATCTGTTTGATCTGCTCCTCTCACGACCCCGCGCCCCGCAACCGTAGTAGGGATTCTTGTGATCCCATAGGTGTCGTCTCCGCACCGACATCTTTGGCGCGCTAGGTAGGGGGCGCAGTTGTGAGAATCGGCTCTAGCAGTTAATTCGACGCTTCTTCATCGTCATGGCGCCCAAGAAGAAGACGACGGTGGCGGTTGGCCCGTCGGAAGCCGGGCGTCCTGCCCCGACGCGGGCGAGCAGCGGACCGGTCGCAGAAAGGACCAGGGGCGCCGTTCGCGAACACCAACACCGTCCCAGCAGCCGAAGTTTGGGAGGCGGCGATGTTCGTGCGCCTAGCAACGGGCCGCATGCCGCCAAATCCAAAGATGGAGCCAGGCTCTCCGCGGGTGGCGCGGGGCCTTCCAAGATCGCTGTCACCCGCCATGGCGACGCGAGGGCTTCCAAGACTCCCACGCCGGCGCCGACGGCGCGTTCTTCTCAAGAGACGCGCGATGAACGGCGTAATCACGCCGAGGACCCCGGGCGTCGCCACGGAAAGAGCCCCGAGCGACACTCCCGGGATTTAGAAGACCTGCTCGCTCGCCGAGGCGCTGGAGAAGGTGGCGTGCGACCGCGGGGTCGTGATAGAGCTCCTTCTGACATGGTCAGAAGTCGAAGCGCGTCGCGATCCGTGCAGGTTGCACTGCCACCAACGCCTGCAGAAGCCCTGGCGCACGCGCAGTTGCTCCTCGATTTTCCTCCCACTACGGGGTAACTCGACGAATGGAGAGCCACTATCCGAAGCCTTGTTGCGATGGCCAACAAAGACGAACCAAGTCCGGTGGAGCCCCCGGGATGACGCTCCGGCGGAGTCCCACGCACCAGTGGCGGGAGAACCGGCGGCGCTGCAACCACAGTGCACTCGCCTCCTCGCGCCCGGTATCATGGACGCCAGCCCGTCAGCGAGATTACGGGCACGAGATCTCCGTAGCATCGTCCGACCCGCGGGCCCACCGTGACCAGCGCCAAGTTCTTCGGGAACGAGAACATGAAGATGCTCGAACCACTATCGAGCGCCGGCGCGGAGCGCGCCACCAATCAGACAGGTGAGCAGGGCCTGCTGTGAGCCACCCGGCACCGGGGAGCCATGGGGGCTTACCCTACGAGGTAGGCTGCCCGGCTTTTACCCGCGAGCTGCGGCAGTTCCAGTGGCCCACGCACCGCACCTTTAAACGCGATGTGGGCGAAAAGTACAGTGGCAAGACCCACCCGTCCGAGTTCCTCAGCGTCTACACCATCGCGATGCAAGCTGCCGGAGCCCGCGACGATAAGGTGCTTGCGAATTACTTCCCGTTGGCTCTTAAACCCAACGCCATGTCGTGGTTGATGCACTTGCCGGTAGACTCTATTTCCTCCTGGTCGGATTTATGCCATGAGTTTGTGGGCGCCTTTACTGGAGGCCACCAAGCCCATGGCCAAGCAAGCGACTTGCACGTCATTCCCCAGAAGGGAGGCGAGAGTCTCCGCAAGTATATTCAGAGGTTCAGCCGGTACAAGATAATATCCTCGATGTTCACCCCTGCCGCCATCGCTATGCTCCATCGAGCGTGCGTAATCGCAAGATGCGCGAAGAGTCATGGCGATGAACAAGGTGAGAGATGTGGCAGAACTCTACGTTCTTGCTGACAAATGTGCCCGGGCTGAGGAGGGAAGGAAGTACCCCGGCGAAGATGCCGGTGTGGAAACCGACTCCTCAGATGAGGATATTGCCGCCCCGGCGAAGAAAGGCCGGCGCCGCAATGTGAAGCGCAAAGCGAAAAGCCGTGCTTGCCGTCGAGGGGTCTGGATGACGCCGGCTCCACTAAGAAAACCAAGGCGACGACCCGGCAAGGAGGTTGCCGGATGTGTCGCCTACCGGGCCTTGGCGGCTGCCAAGAAGCCGTGAAACTCCGACAAGCGATACCGCAAGATCCATCGCACTAAAGGCCATGCTCTCCGTGATCGCCGACAAAGTTGAGCTCCTCGCTGAGAAGCAGAAAGCTGAGTACGAGAAGCGAGATAAGGAGAAGGGCTCAGACGGTGCTGAGGGGTCCGGCAAGAAGCGTGACGGCCAGGCGGACCGTCGCGACAAGGATAAGCAACAGGAGAGGCCCGCCCGGGGTCATGACAGAAAGCCAGAAGACGACGATCACGAAGAGGACGACGAATCCGGCGACCAAGGGTTTCAGAAAGCTACAGAGGCCATGTGCATCGACGGCGGCGCCTTGCTGCATACTTCTCACCGCCGGCTTAAACAGTGGGCGCGAGAGATTACAGCGGCAGAGCCGTCGTTTGATGCCCAAAGACTGCTGAAATGGTCCAGCACACCTATCATCTTTGACACCGAGGACCACCCTGATCGCACCACTGCGGTCGGGTGCTTGCCATTGTTGGTTTCACCAACAATACGCAACCTCAAGGTGACGAAGATGCTAGTCGATGGCGGGGCCGGTCTGAACCTGATCTCACCTGCCGTGATCGAGAAACTGCAGATTCCTGATGGAGACCTCGAGGATACGGGCACGTTTCAGGGGGTCAACCCGGGGAGAAGCCAACCCAAGGGAAAGGTCATGCTGCCCGTGACTTTTGGAAGCAACCTGAACCTTAGGACAGAAAGGATCGTGTTCGATGTTGTCAAGATCCCCTTGCCCTACAACGGGATCCTTGGCCGCCCAGCGCTGGCCAAGTTCATGGCGGCGTCACACCACGCCGCATAACACCACGAAGATGCCGGGACCTGTGATGATCATCACCATCCCCTCCGACAAGAAAGATGTGTTGATTTGCGTTGACCAACTATACCAGCAAGCGGTTGCAGCAGCTGCCGCCGCTAGGGCACTTGCTCCTGCCGCTGGGACCCCGGGAGCGAAGAAGAAGGAGAAGACCGGTGAGGCCTCGGACACCCACTTCGGCAAGCGCACCTCTTCGTAGTGTAGCGCTGCCGTCGAGGACGTTCCAGAGAGCTCTATCGGCGGAAACAAGAAGCCCAGGGCCATGCCGCCGGGAACCAAGAAGGTTTCTGTCAATGAGGATGGCACGGGAGGAGCTTTTACCATAAGCTCCACCCTCGACGACAAATAGGAAGACGCGCTCGTCACCTTCCTGCGGGCAAATGTCGATGTGTTTGCATGGCAAGCTTCCGACATCCCCGGTGTTCCCAGGGAGGTGATTGAGCACCACCTTGTTGTCTGCCCTCATGCGCGCCCGTCAAGCAGAAGGTCACAAAGCAAGCTTTGGAAAGACAAGAGTTCATCACAGAAGAGATCCGGAAGCTGGAAGCAGCGGGTTTGGTAAGAGGAGTGCTCCATCCAACGTGGTTGGCCAATCCGGTCGTGGTGCGCAAGTCAAATGGGAAGTGGAGACTGTGTATTGATTACACAGACATCAATAAGGCTTGCCCTAAAGACCCCTTCCCATTGTCGCGCATCGACCAGATTGTTGACTCCACGGCTGGGTGTGATCTGCTGTCATTCCTCGACGCCTACTCCAGCTACCACCAGATCTTCATGACAAGGGAAGACGAAGAGAAGACAGCATTTATCACCCCATGTGGTACGTATTGTTTCATGCGGATGCCTTTCGGGTTGAAGAGTGCTGGTTCGATGTTTGCAAGGGCGGTCCAGATTGGTTTTGAACCCCAGTTCCATAGAAATATGGAAGCTTATATGGACGACATAGTGGTCAAAACCAAGGACAAGGCAACCCTCATACCGGATTTGCAAGAAACATTTGCAAACCTGCGCAAGATCAATCTCAAGTTGAACCCTGAGAAGTGCGTCTTTGGCGTCCCGTCCGGCAAGCTTCTCGGGTTCTTGGTGTCACAGCGTGGGATAGAAGCCAATTCGGACAAAATCAAAGCTATAGAGCAGATTCAAGCACCCAAGCGAATCAAGGATGTGCGTCGGCTTGCTGGTTGCGTTGCTGCCATGGGCAGGTTCATTTCCAAGTCTGCCGAGTGCACCCTTCCCTTTTTAAAGATCCTGAAAAAGGCGGGCCCAATGGAGTGGACGCCGGGTCAAGCGGCATTGCAAGGTTTGAAGAAATACCTCTCTTCCGCGCCGATACTAGTTGCGCCCAGGCCACAAGAACCGTTGCTGCTATACCTGGCGGCAACAGACCAAGTGGTCAGCGCCGCACTGGTGGCGCAGAGAGAGGTTGACTACGAGGAGATGGCAGCGGCAGAGCCCGACACCACCAATGCAGGGACGACACAGCCAGTTGAAGTGCCGCCGAAGAAGAAAATGGTGCAGCACCCGGTCTACTTTGTCAGTTCCCTCCTGCAGGGGGCTAGATCAAGGTACTCCGGCGTGCAGAAGCTGCTCTTCGGCCTCCTTATGGCCTCGAGGAAGCTGCATCACTACTTCCAGGCGCACGAGATCACTGTTATCACTCGCTTCCCTCTGCAACGGATATTGCACAATCCAGATGCAACGGGAAGAATTGTGGAATGGGCACTGGAGCTATCTAGCTTTGGCCTCAAGTTTGAAGTACTTCGATGATTCAGAGCCGAGTCCTAGCGGAGTTCATTGCAGAATGGACCGCAACACCTGACGAAGAAGCCCAAGAGACTGCTCTCCCCGGCAAAGAGGCTAGTTGAGATTGGATCATGTACTTTGATGGAGCTTTCTCCTTACAAGGCGTCGGGGCTAGCGTACTGCTTGTCGCGCCCACCGGAGAGCACCTCAAGTATGTGATCCAGATGCGCTTCCCCAGGGAGGTGTCAACAAACAATACGACGGAGTACGAAGGGCTCTTGGCCGGTCTCAGGATCGCGGCGGACCTCGGAATCAGGAAACTCATCGTCAGGGGAGACTCACAGCTCGTCGTCAAGCAAGTCAACAAGGATTACCAGAGCCCGTTGATGAAGGCCTACGTCGATGAAGTGAGAAAGCTGGAGGAGCTGCGTTCGACGAGATACAGCTGAACATCGTTCCCCGAGCGGAGAACGATATCGCCGACTACCGTCGAACGCTGCTACCCTCAAGCTACCGTGGAACCAGTGTACCTTTTGTGCTTCAGCTAATTCTCAGCCATCTGTTGATCCATCAACAGAGCAGAATAAGAGGAGGAAATCAGGCCCGGCAAGTACTTTTCCCGCCGAAGCTCCCGGAGCCGCCCGGCAAGGATGTTGCCGAGGATACCGAGCCCGCCACGGACGGCCAGGCTCCGGCGGAGCGTCAAGCTCTTGCCGTCAAGCAGCCGCCCCACGGGCGGAGGAGATGCCCTTAGTCCTCATTGCCGAGCCCCAGGCTCCGACGTGGCACAGCCTACCGCTCGAGTCCTCCAACAGGGAACTTCCCGAGGAGCAGGAAGAAGCGGAAAAAAGTAGCCCGTCAGCTCCACCATGTACCGGTTAAATCGATGGCGTTACATGCGAGAAAGAGGCCGAACGGTGTGAAATTGAAGTGTATCCCTCGGGAGGAAGGACTGGGGCTGTTGGCAGAGATACACGGAGGCGTATGTGGATCCCTTGCCGGCAAGGCGTTTCGGCAAGGCTTCTTTTGGCCCACCGCCCTCTAGGACGCGACGACACTAGTCACTAGGTGTGAAGCGTGTCAGTTCCATTCAAAGAAGCTTCATCAGCCAGCTCAAGCCCTCCAATCCATTCCTCTCTCCTGGCCCTTCTCGCCTGGGGCTCGACATCTGGGCCCTTTCCCCCAGCACTTGGGGGCTTTGAGTACTTGTATGTTGCCATCGACAAGTTCACAAAGTGGCCGGAGGTGGAGGCAAGGAGGAAGGTCACAGCTCGATCACCGTCAAGTTCTTCAAGGGACTAGTGTGCCGTTTCAAAGATACCCAACAGAGTTATCACCGACAACGGCACATAGTTCACAAGCCGCACCTTCATGCAATATACCCAAGACCTCGGCAAAGAGTCTGCTTTCGCCTGCTGCTCACCGCGAAGCAATGGTCAAGCTGAGAGGGCAAACGCTGAAGTACTGCGAGGATTAAGGACCAAGACCTTTGACAGGCTGCACAAGAGTGGAAGGCGCTGGATTGATGAGTTGCCGGCGGTTCTTTGGTCGATCAGGACGACGCCAAATCGAGCCACCGGCCAGACACCTTTTGCCCTGGTATACGGGCGAAGCAGTTCTCCCCATCGATCTCATATACGGGTCACCTCGAGTGCTCGCTTATGACGAAGCTCGAGCAAGAGCAACTGGCAAGATGACGCAGGTTCCTTGAGGAAGATCGTCTTCGGGTGGCTATGAGAGCAGCACGCTACCAACAAGCCTTGCGCCGCTACCATAGCCGCAAGGTTCATGCCCGAAGCCTTGAGGAAGGCGACCTTGTCCTTCGGCGCATTCAATCGGCCAAGAATTCCAACAAGTTGATGCCAAAGTGGGAAGGCCCTTATTGGGTAATACGAGTCACCAGGCCTGGCGCAGTCCGCCTGGAGACCGAAGATGCTGTTCCGGTGAGCAACTCCTGGAACATTGAGCATCTTCACAAGTTTTACCCGTAAGGCGCGGCTCGCCGGGCCCCCCGGCAAGCCACCTTTTGTGCAAGCATTGCCGATGATGCATGTAACCCTTTGTACAAAGCCAGGCGCAGACCCTGAGCATAAATAAATGAAGCGCTGGTGCCCTAAGTTATAGCATGCATGCTAGGTCGAGTCTCGTCCTTGGTTAGGGTTGATAGTGCTCAGCAGCGACTAACCCCTAGCTTAGAGGCCGAGTGTGCGTCTCTTTGCCATCCTTTTGTCTTCTTTGGATCATAGGACTCACAGATATCCTTGCCGGATCACTTGAGGATGAAAAAGAAAAGAAGGGACGGACTAGTATCTAGACCCCGGCAAGCCAGTATTACCGGGGGCTGCAACTACAGAGATTCACCCACGGCAAACCAGAGTTGCCGGAGGCTACAACGACAGATAAGTCTTTCATCCCTTGTCATGCATTTCCTTATGGACTGAGGTATGTGAAACCTCGTTGTTTCCCAAAGCTACCGTGCTCCCCTGTAACTCTAGGCCCTAGGGCCCGTTCCTGGGGCCAGGTTTGGTCGAAGTCGCGGCAGCAAAGGGATGAAACGAGGAGCCTGAACCCACCTCATCCCTGCCTCCGCCAAAAGCGTGAGAAAGGTCGAGCGAAGTGGGAAGACGGCGGGGCCTGTTGCCCGGCAAGGAAATGTTTATCTTATGGATATCAAGGAGTACTCCTTGTCGTGGGTTCTACCCGCAAACAAATGACCCAGCAAGCATCCCTTTTTCATTAAAAATATTCCACTCAGGTACAGTCCATAGGGGATGAAAAACATGAATGATGGGATTACAAGTTTCAAATTCAGCTAAGGCCCGAAGGCTTACAAACTAAAAAGAGATAAGATGCTCAGAACCCTCTCTTGCCCCTCTCTTCAGGAGGCAGGTCAAGGAGGCGAAAAGGGCAAAGGGCGCCTAGACGAGCTACGAGTGGCGTAAGACACCAAGAGAACATCTCGGTGGCCGTCCAAGGCTGGATGGTGATGGCGGCGCCGAAGCGAGCTCAAAGACGAGGCAGCGGGGACGTCGGCCGCTGCGTCAAGGCGCCGATGCCAGCGTGCTCGATTTGATTTGGCAGCCTGCGCCCGCCCTCTTCCTCTTCCGCAGCCTCCCAACGCCAGCCGCCCAAGGAGACGACCACGAAGTCCAGGAAGCCGGGCGACACGGACGATGGGATCACCGGTGTCAAGACAGAGCGGCGCCTCGACACCTAGTCGGACCCGTCATCCTGCCGCCTGCTACCCTCGTCGTCGCTGCCGCTGTCCTCCTCGCCACTCCCGCCCGAGGAGGAGCCTTCGCTATCAGAAGAGCTCTCCGCGCAGCACCTTGCCCGAGTCCCGAAGCACCTGAAGACCTTGACGGAGAGGAGGCCGCCCTCCATCAGCTTGAAATGGAGAGTGAGCCCCGCCGTCAAGCGGTGGATATGGGCGAACGTCTTCCACCCTCGACCAAGGTACATCACGTGAGGGGCTGGACAGTCGACGCTGCATCGCTGCATCACAGATCCAACAGCCCCTCATGTGCAACCGCAATGACTCCGGCAGATCCAGCTCCATCTCGCTCGCGAATGGAGTTGGGAGACGGAGGCGACGACGAGGTGGTCGGCGCAGCCTGACGAAGAACTCGCAAGGATCATCACCAACATGGCCCTCCGTGGGAGGAGGAACTACTGGCGAAGGCGGGACCAACGCGCCACCCTGTTCTCCTCTTCCCTGAGCGCCTCGGCATCACCCACGGCCTCGCCCCCTCCCCCTTCCCCTCGCGGCTGGCTCTGCCACCGCGGGTGAAGGAGAAGGAAGGACGCGTTGTCGAGCGGCGACCCTTGCCGCCACCATTGAAGAACCAGGATTCCCTCTCTCCATGGCGGATGGACGGAGGGGGAGCAGAAGCTGAAGGAAGGAGAAGATGGAAGAGTGGGGGACGCCGTTACCCCCCACCCCAGTCCTTATAAAGGAACGGGGTGGGGACACGGCCACCCCGCTCAGCCAATCAAGGCGCGGAAGGCGCAGGGAACTGGGACTAACCCATTACCCCGGCCCACGACGGCCCGGTTTCCCGCCTCCACCGTTCGCCACCCCGCTCGCATGAGAACCATGTAGCGGGCGTGCGGGACCGAGGCGACGGGTGAGGCGACCTCTCCCCGCCCCGTGATCGTGGGGAGTGGACGCCTTGAAGACCACGCCCCGGCCCCGTTCAGTAAATGGGCCGCGCCTCCACGCCTCCCTCCGTTTATGGGGAAGGCGCGAACCACCCCCTTTTTACTATGACGTGACGCATGCGCGCAGGGCTCAGCCCCACGCATGCCGCCCACGTCACGCGCGCCTCCCCATGCCAAGCCACGCGCGGGAGGAATGGGAAGCGCAGCGTGTGAAGAAACTTACCGCGGTAAAAACTACCCCGCCTGCCCACGCACCGTTTTTGGGCCTAGCCTGACGACGGGATTGCGCTTACGTGTGGCCCAGGCTCGGGTGCTCCTGTCGGTGTACAAAAAGAGGGGTATGCTTTTTGTACCCCTATAACTGTGCACGGGCAGTCCGAGCCACGGACGCCGCCACACTGAGCGAGGCGAGGGAGGTGAGCCAGGGTAAGGCCAACGCTCAAGAGGAACAGAACAAGCGCCAAGACCAAGACCGCAAAGAACAAAGGGGACGGAGCGGACTCCCCCGGCAAGATCCTTGCCGAGGGCAGTTCTAGAAAACCCGGCAAGACCCTTGACGGGGCAGCTCGCCCCCACCTACAGAGCGAATCACCCTTGAGTCCACTACCCCATGGGGCAAGGATTCGGGAGACATCCCCGTGGTGGCATGCAGATCTTTGTGAAGACATTCAAAGATCAGATACATAGTATCAAGGATGACGACCCTTGGCGGGATCCTGGCCAGGGAGGACCACGAGGCCCCTGGTCAGAGCCTTGCCGGGGATGACAGTGGGCGCCGCGGCAAGACCCTTGCCGGGGCTGCGGCAAAGCCCCTGCCAAGGACACCCGTGGGGCCACCATCGGGCCAACATCAACCAAACCTCCATCATGCAGCTGCCGACCCAACCAGTTGGGCAGGCACCTGCGTGGCGGCGAGCGAACCTTTGTGGAGGCCCACCATGGCGCCACCTCAGCTGCCTGCCTGCCTACATGGCACCACAGCACCGCTGGCCGTGGCGTGTCAATCACGAAAGGAAGCGGCGGCGACGAGACCAGGCTCTCCCGTCCCGATAAAGCAAGGACACCTAAGCAAGACGCATTTATGGCGCCTTGTCATGTAATGCGAGGGATAAAGTCGTATGACTGTACCCTGTCCACCTCCTGTACGCCACTGTGGCAACCCCTTTCCCTATAAAAGGAGGCCCAAGGCGACCAAGAGGGGGATTCGGCTTTTTGGAGCTCCTCACGCCCCATAGCTAGCTAAGGAACGCAAATAAGCTAACCACCAAAGCAGGAGTAGGGTTTTACGCACCTCGTGGCCCGAACCTGGGTAAAAGAACCCATGTGCTATCTGTTTGATCTGCTCTTCTCACGACCCCGCGCCCCGCAACCGTAGTAGGGATTCTTGTGATCCCATAGGTGTCGTCTCCGCACCGACAAAGGGTCTCTGATTGTAGTGTCGCATTAGCAGCATCCTGCAGTAGTGAGCTGTTGGATCGCAGGTCCTTGTCGACACGCCCATTGTGTAGCTCTCCGCGACGACCACGGAGGTCGGTGAGGGAGTCCTGTACTAAGGGGTCCTCGGGAATCCGGCCTGTTATCCATGGGCCGGACTGATGGGCTGTGAAGACATGAAGGCTGAAGACTGTACCCGTGTCCGGATTGGACTCTCCTTGGCGTGGAAGGCAAGCTTGGCGACCGACTATGAAGATTCCTTCCTATGTAACCGACTCTATGTAAACCCTAGATCCCCCCGGTGTCTATATAAACCGGAGGGTGTAGTCTGGATAGCAGATACTCATTACCATAGTCATACATGCTAGACTTCTAGGGTTTAGCCATTACGATCTCGTGGTAGATCAACTCTTGTAATACTCATATTCATCAAGATCAATCAACAAGGAAGTAGGGTATTACCTCCATAGAGAGGGCCCGAACCTGGGTAAACATCGTGTCCCCCGTCTCATGTTACCATCAATCATAGACGCACAATTCAGGACCCCCTACCCGAGATCCGCCAGTTTTGACACTGACATTGGTGCTTTTATTGAGAGTTCCATTGTGCCGTTGACGAAAAGTTTGATGGCCCCTTCGATCGTCTATAGTGACGCTGCCCAGGGAGAAACTTTCCTCCCTGGACAGATTTTCATGTTTGGCGGCTTTGTACTGTGGGCCAACTCGCTTGGCCATCTGTAGCAGGTCGATAGCTACACCCCTGGCCATCAGGTCAGATTTGGAAGCTTGAACTACATCGTGGATATCCGTGTAGACTTGATCTTCAATGGATTTGAGACCGCGGCGATCGCTCCCCCTGGATCCGATAAACATGACCTAAATCTGTCATCGGATCGCATCCAGGAGAGGGTTCCTGTCGCTGCAACGGCCCTAGAGCCAGAGCAGATCGTGCCATCCGAAACCATGGAGTCCGCGGTGTTGGAGCCGCACATGAACTCGACACCCTGCAATATTTGCGTCAACGGAACTTCGGAATCATCTCCGGCTATAAGTTTTGGACCATGTATGCCTGCGGACACCGAGCTAGATCGGTTATCGATCTTCGAATTCAGCGCTGCAGCCGTTTTTCATCACTCACCTTTGGGCGATGTGCTGAACTCTTTAAAGAATTCGTCCTTAGAGAAGGACTCACAGCCGAACTATGTTCGGTTCGAGCTAGAGGCTGATGATGGGGAGTTTTGCTTTCCACCCACCACCCACTTCACAGCCACTGTCGATGACTTAACCGACATGCCCGCTTCTGGCTCTGAAGACATTGACGGTATAGACGACGATGCTGATAAGGAGCAAGGCCAAGACCCGCTAGTCATCAAGCGTGGGACGGCCACCCCTTCATATGACGTGTACATGATCGATACACTTCAAAAGCCTCACGGCAATGACAAGGGAGATCCAGTTAAAACTACTGAGACACAGTCTAAGTTCTGGCGCCCCAAACGCCGCCCCAAGTCACGCCGCAGCAACGATGGCACTGGAGAAAATAGTACTCCATACGACACCGAAAACAATGAAGACCCTGCTGGAGCAAGATCCGAACAGGAACAGGAAAACAGGCAAGCCAGCCCCGATGAACAGGCCCTGCCTAGATACAATTCGGAGGACGACAACTACCTTCCGCTCTCCGAAGATGAGGTAAGCCTCGGCGACGAAGACTTCATCGTACCCGAAGAGCCCCTCGAGCAAGAGCGCTTCAAGCGCAGGCTGATAGCTACGGCAAGGAGCCTGAAAAAGAAGCAGCAGCTGCTGCGAGCTGACCAAGACCTACTCAACGACAGATGGACCGAAGTCCTGGTTGCCGAAGAATACGACCTTAGTGGCCTAGCAAAAAGCTAACCAAAGCATAGATTGCTATACTAGTCCGATGACGGGGTGTTGGAGCCCATACCATCGTCACACAATGCGGCAGGTCACCGACAACTCTGTCTGGATCAAGAGGCAACTCAAGCCGAACACCAGACCGCCCACCTTGCCATAAAGGCAAGAACAACGCAGGTCATGATTATCCAGACGACCTGCAGAGGGACTTGGACAATAGAGCAGGATACGCAAGACCGATCTACGTATCGCGAAAGCATGCTTCGACACGCGATGATGGCTACCTATTCGGACGTACGAAACCTCGCCATGCCTGAGCCGAAAACCGCAAAGGGACTCCTTCGGAGTTACGTCGTAGTGTGGCCCAACATAGAGGCGCCGCACACCCGCTTTGCATCACTGATGAAAATGGATCATGAATTTCCCGTCAATATTGAATCATACGACAGGACAACCGATCCCGTGGTATGGATAGAAGATTTCATCCTCCACATCCATATGGCCCGTGGGGATGACCTCCACGCCATTAAATACCTCCCACTAAAACTAAAAGGGCCAGCTCAGTACTGGTTAAACAGCCTGCCTGAAAATTCCATAGGCAGTTGGGAGGACTTGGAAGAGGCCTTCCTTGATAACTTCCAAGGAACATATGTCCAGCCACCGGAGGCCGATGACCTAACTCACATTGTCCAACAGCCCGGAGAATCAGCCAGGGAACTCTGGAGTTGGTTCTTAGTTAAAAAGAACCAAATCGTCGATTGTCCGGACGCGGAAGCCCTTGCGGCTTTCAGACACAGCGTCCGGGACGAATGGCTTGCACGCCACCCTGGCCAAGAAGGACCTAAATCCATGTCAGCCCTCACTGCTCTGATGACCCGCTTTTGTGTGGGAGAAGACAGCTAGCTCGCTCGTAGAAGCAATAGCCCCAGCAACCAGGGCACCTCCGAAATCCGAGACGGCAACGACAAGCCACGAGGAAGCAAAAACAACAGTCGAAATGACAATGAAACATCAGGCGACACAACGGTCAACGCCGGATTCAGCAGCCCCAAGCCCGGGGAAGAAGCCATTCAAGGCGAATCGAGATGAACCATCCAACCTGGACAGGATATTGTACCGACCCTGCCAGATTTATGGCCACCCCGATAAACCAGCTAATCATATCAATAGAAACTGCTGGGTCTTTAAACAGGCCGGCAAGCTCAATGCCGAACACAGGGGGAGGAGGCCGCCAAGCGACAGGGATGACGGAAAGGTTCACCAATGAAACACCGGGGGTCAGAAGCAATATCCACCCGAGTATTAACAACTCCTAGAACGGAAAGAGCAACCCGGCTTTCGCCGCCCACTCCGTATACCTACAAAGTTTGTACCGCGCATACATCATTACGCACTCAAGATACCATGGGCATCGACGGAAGCACAATACGGACAAGCCTGCAAGCACTCCAGTAACTTTTTATTTATTTATTTTCTCTTTATTTCCTCCTTTGCTATCCTTTAAAAACAGGTGAAGAACGGGATGAACATCTGAAAACTGGCTCTATCGGAGTCCGGATCCGTACACTCACCTAAGGGGCTATTTCATCAAGTAGTCCCTCCACCGAGGATCGGCGGCGAGACGCGTCTGTGAGGTCCAAAATAACTTTTGTAGACCGCACTCTCTATTTCTCAAGCCTGTACTATGCCTGTTCCTCCGCCTCCAACCCCGAGCATGTCAAATAGCCGGGAGGATGGCTTTTATATATATATATATATATATATATATATATATATATATATATATATATATATCTTTAGTAATCATTGGCATATCGCTCAGTTCCCAGTAAATAGTACCCGAACTAATCATCCGGATTATTTCCCCAACAAAATACGGCTCCTACGGTTATTTCACAGAAATACCTTGGCATAACCTACCAGGGGCTTGGTGTGGGAACAAATGAGTTGCCAGAAAAAGTCTGAACAGCTCTATAGCAAACTTCGGCGTCGCAAGTTTGGCCTTATATGCATCAGGTCTGAATCATTGTCTTGGGTCATTAGTTGGGTTGCCCGGCTCCTGTGCTTGCTACCCTACGTTCCGCTCTATCGGCTAGGGTAGTAAAGGGAGAACTACTGCGATTGTGCCCTGGTCTAAACCGGACGAGCACCTCAGTAGAGAAAGCCGAAAACTGACTGTCATGATGCGGCGTGAGCTGGTCAACCACTTGATGACCTCTTGGAATCTTTAGTGATTCTCCGTGTCACACGAAGGATCTTTTTCAGATCAAATATGTAAGGCACCATACGCCGCATACATACCAGGGGCTATGTCGTAGTCCCACCATAAAACTCCTATGGCTAAGTGTTAACGCCCTATCGTCCGATTGCCTGGTTCGCCGCATTATCACCTCCTTCATGGACCAAGACGTTGGATAAAGAGTGATTAAATGCTTTTTCGAACACCCCCGTACTTCCTACGAGGGGGCTGAAGTTGACGACTAGAAAACTTTCATAATTATATTAAAACGGCCGCACAGGAGGAATTCAGGCTTTCGAGCAAAACATAAAAATAGATTAACTATAAAATTGTCTTTTACAATTCCCATACATCTCACTCGAACATTATGTCTTTCGAGCACTGGCCCTCTATCAAGCGGGCGGCCTCTAGGACGTATTCAAAACAATGCTCCGGTTCCGGACGGTCCTTTCCTTTGGGTGGACTCTTCGTCACAACATCGATGGCCTTCATCTTCCCCCAGAACGTCTTGACTCGGGCAAAAGCCATCCGTGCACCCTCAATGCACGTTGATCGCTTCATAGCATCGATACGCGGCACCGCGTCAACAAGCCTTTGCACCAAACCAAAATAGCTATTCGGAACAGGCTCGGTTGGCCACAACCGGATTATGACATCCTTCATGGCAGCGCAGGATATCCTATGAAGTTCGGCCCATTGGGGCAACTGTTCATTGAGAAACAGAGGGCGCTTTGATGCGCCAAACTGTGACCAAAAAAGCTTCTCTGTTGCATACCCATCTCGCGCTTGGTAATACTGCACCGCATCAGAAGAACTCTTCGGCAAGTCCAAGAACTCGTCCAGAGAACTCCACACTTGGTTAAGCTGAGCATAGTTCGGGTCACCGAACTTAGTTTGCAGCAGAAATGGCTTTCCAGCCGCAATCTCCCTAGCCTGCCGAACCTCCTCACAGACTTCTCTAGATTCCGATCGCGCTTCCCTCGCCTCTTGTAAGGCCTTGCCCAGTTCATCCGTTAAGGCTTTATTCTCCTTCTCCAGAAATTCACAGCGGCCAGTGGCATTTTCCAGTTCAAGCGCCACCATGGATATTTTCTCCTCGTCCTGGCGCCGTGCAGCTTGTTCTGCTTTCAGCTTGGCCGCTGCCTTCTCGGCAGCAGCATTGCTACACCAGGCCTGCTCCTTGGCCTGGGCCAGCTCCGCTCGAAGAACTTCAACGGCGGCAAAGACCATCTCGCAGCCACGATACTCCAAAGATACAGATTTTAGCGTCATGCTTATACCACAAAAATGCATGGGGATTGCACCGAATACATACCTTGCGACTCGTCAAGACGCATATTGACTAATGCAAGATCATCCCCTACCTCATCAATCTTCCGCTGTAGCTCGGTAATTTCCATAGTCTGGAAAGTGGCCAAGGGGGAAGCAGCCTGTGTTCAAGTTTATCAGGTTAGTCCTCAAGCGATCCTTTTCGATCCTCCGTTTGCTTCCTCGGGGAAGACAACCCGAGTCTCAGGGGCTACTACCTATACACAGGCGCATCTTCACAAATGAAACATAGCTGAAAACGTTATGTCACAAACCTCGAAGCCCTTCAGTAGGCTCATGAGGGCTTCATTTAATCCGCTTTTCGCAGACAAAATCTTCTCAATCACTGTACCCATCAAGGTACGCTGCTCCCCCGAGATAGATGCTTTCCACAACATGTCCCGCAATATATCCGGAGTCTCCAGGTCTCCGGAAGCTGCTCTTGGAGCAAAACCATCCTTTGAAGGAATCGGTTCACCTGTCTCCAGAATCACTGTCGGCTGGGAGCCAGACTGTCCGGGGCCTTTGTTATCATCAGCCCCATAATCCCGGATGGCCGGCGATCCACCTTTAGGTACTGCCTCTTTTGTCCCCTGGTCTAAAGGGACCCTCCGCGATGACATTTTAGAGTCATCCGCCTTACTGGGCGAGGAGGTCGGAGGAGGCGTCTCGCTCTCCATCATCTCTGGGAGGAGACTCCCCGAAGAAGAGGATCGCCAAGAAAAAGTGCCGACCTGTAAAAATGCTTAAATGCGTTACGCATATCTTTGGTAACAATAATGGAGCAGGACGCTATCAAAGTACTCCAGATTCTCTTATGGTTTGGCCGAGGGCTTGTCCCCCTGTTGGAGGTGCCCGACAGCGTCGCTTTCCAAACCCAAGCCGATCGACGGTGGCATCTTGCCCTTCTTGGAAGATCGCCCCTCCCAATCTTCGGAGGCGGCCCTTTTTCTCCTGCTTGGAGAAGAGATACTGGGTCCTTTTCCGCCTCCGTCTTCGGGCGAGGAAAGGTCGATTTCTCCGGACTCAGTGTCCGACTTACCTCCGGAACCAAGGTCATCTTGGGTCTTCTCGCCCTCCCCTGCTGGTGCCTGGTATGGCGCCGAGGCCAGCATCCTTGTTAACACAGGAGTAGCTGAGTCTTCGGGAAGGGGAGCCGGACACCTAATCCGTTCCACCTTCCTTATCCAGCCCTGAAAAAGGATGATATTGTTGGTATTTTGCCACTGGGTATCTGACTATAAGGTATTCGGTAAACGGGTACTTACCGGGGTATCCGGATGGTTGCAGTCTAGGCCGACATCTTCGGTGGTGTCTGGCCATTGCCTTCGTTTCCCCAAGAATAATCTCCACACTCCTTTGTGCGTTGTGCCGAAGAAGTGCTGAAGAGTTCGCGACCCTTCTGGATTGAACTCCCATAGGCGGAGAGGTCGTCGCTGGCATGGCAGGGTCCGACGAACTAGCATTACTTGAAGGACGTTGGCCATGTCGATGTCCCTCTCAATGAGGCTTCGGATGCGACTTTGCAGAGTTCGCACATCATTCGTTGATCCCCAATCCAGCCCCTTGTTAATCCACGATGCAAGCTGAATTGGGGGGCTGGATCGAAAGGCAAAAGAATCGCCCACTTGGAGCCACGGGCTCGGTGATATAGAACCACCCTCGCTGCCATAAATCGGAAGATTCGCGAAGGATCCTTTCAGCCAAACAGCGCCAAAGAAGCTTGTTTCATCGCAACGCCATCAAGACTTCAGCTTGCTCCCCTTCTATCGCTTGCGGCTTCACATCAAAAGTCTTGAGCCACAAACCAAAGTGCGGAGGAGTTCGGAGGAAGGCTTCGCATGTGACGATAAACGCCAAGATAAGAAGAATAGTGTCCGGGGCCAGATCGTGAAAATCTAGCCTGTAATAGAACATGAGCCCTTCGACGAAGGTGTTAAGTGCAAACCCTAACCCACGAAGGAAGTGGGATACGAACACGACCCTCTCGCCGGATCTGGGGGTGGGAATAACCTGCCCCTCAGCAGGAAGCCGATGATGGATTTCTGCAGTCAGGTACCTCGCCGCCCGAAGCTTGGCAATATCTCCCTTCGTGACAGAAGAAGCTACCCACCGGCCTTGACGGCTGGATCCGGACATGATTGGGGCTTGAGGCAACCGAAACCCGGGTGTTGGAACTCGGGGTAGCAGGGGTCGAGGAAGAAGCAAGCGTGAAAGAAAAAGACGGGTCTGTACCCCTATATAAAGGCTGCGAATATCAAACGTCTCCTCCTGGGCCTCGAAACTTGCCTATTCCCAAGGAGTTGTACCCAAGCGACGGTTGGGTTACCCACGTCTAGGTTGGCAAGAATCCCCTAAAGAAGGGGGGACACGATCTCCGCTTGGATCAGACATGCCAATAAAACCACATCTCGAGACGTGGGATGGTGGGCCAGTTAACGGTTCGAAAATAATGGCCGAGCAGGCGTGATGTCATATTACCAAAAATATCAGCGGATTGAACTCGTGAAATATTATATCCTCTGCAGTTGTGTATATGGTCCAGATACAATCATTACATCTGAAGACTATCTTGGAGTTCGGAAAGGGGAACCCGCCTTGCAATGCCGAAGACAATCTACGCGCCGGACTCCTCGTCATTGAAGCCGTGTTCAGGGCTACCGAGGAGTCCTGGACTAAGGGGTCCTCAAGGCCCAACCTGTTATCCATGGGCCGAACTGATGGGTTGTGAAGACATGAAGGCCGAAGACTGTACCCGTGTTCGGATTGGACTCTCCTTGGCGTGGAAGGCAAGCTTGACGACCAACTATGAAGATTCCTTCCTATGTAACCGACTCTATGTAAACCCTAGATCCCCCCGGTGTCTATATAAAACAGAGGGTGTAGTCCGGATAGCAGATACTCATTACCATAGTCATACAGGCTAGACTTATAGGGTTTAGCCATTACGATCTCGTGGTAGATCAACACTTGTAATACTTATATTCATCAAGATCAATCAAGCAGGAAGTAGGGTATTACCTCCATAGAGAGGGCCAGAACCTGGGGAAACATCATGTCCCCCGTCTCCT
Organism: Aegilops bicornis; assembly: GCA_021605145.1. Taxonomy (NCBI): domain Eukaryota; kingdom Viridiplantae; phylum Streptophyta; class Magnoliopsida; order Poales; family Poaceae; genus Aegilops; species Aegilops bicornis. Next base: position 590,667,472 of record CM038670.1, read on the forward strand.
GTTACCATCGATCCTAGACGCACAGTTCGGGACCCCCTACCCGAGATCTGCCGGTTTTGACACCGACAGTCAGCTTGAGGGTGTTTGGAAGCACCCCATCTCTCGGGAAAGTTGATCTCTGGGGCAAAGCGACGCTGCGTGATACGTCTCCAACGTATCTATAATTTATGAAGTATTCATGCTGTTATATTATCATTCTTGGGTGTTTTACAATCATTTTATAGCAACTTTATATCATTTTTTGGAACTAACCGATTGACCCAGTGCACAGTGCCAGTTGTTGTTTTTTGCTTGTTTTTACATCGCAGGAAATCAATATCAAACGGAGTCCAAACACCGTGAAACTTTATGTGGATTTTTATGGACCAGAAGTCATCCAGTGGGCCAGAGAAGCACCTGGGGGTGCCCAGAGGGGGGCACAACCCACCAGGGCGCGCCGAGGGGCCCAGGCGCGCCCAGGTGGGTTGCGCCCACCTCGGTGGCCTCCCGCACCCCTCTTTGCCCTATAAATCGCCAAAATTCCAAAAACCCTCGGGGTAATCCTACATCAGAAGTTCCACCGCCATAGGCCTCTGTAGCCATCGCAAACCAAGCTAGACCCCGTTCAGGCACTCCGCCGGAGGGGGAAATCATCACCGGTGGCCATCTTCATCATCCCGGCGGCCACCACGATGAGGAGGGAGTAGTCCACCCTCGGGGCTGAGGCTTTGTACCAGTAGCTATGTGTTTAATCTCTCTCTCTCTCTCTCGTGTTCTTGAGATGTGACGATCTTGATGTATCGTGGGATTTGTTAAGATAGTTGAATCATATGGTGTTTTCCCCTCTATCTCGTGATGAATTGAGTTTTCCCTTTGGGATTTTGTTTTATTGGATTGAATGCTTTTATGGATTTGAGAACACTTGATGTATGTCTTGCATATGAATACTCATGGTGACAATGGGGTATCGTATTGATTCACTTGATATATGTTTTGGCACTCAACTCGCGGATTCCCGAGGCGACATTGGGGTAATCTATGCATAGGGTTGATGCACGTTCTTGTCTTTGTTTCTTCGGTAGAAATTTGGGGCACTCTTTGAAGTTCTTTGTGTTGGATTGAGTATTTTGAATCTGAAATTATTTGGTGTTATTTTAGTACGAACTCTTGGATAGATCGATCGGAAAGAATAGCTTCGAGGTGGTTTCGTACCCTACAAACGATTTCTTCTTATGTTCTCCGCTAGATAGGAACTTTGGAGTGATTCTTCGTTGCACTTTGAGGGATGGTTATGTGATCCAATTATATTAGCATTGTTGAGAGATTGCACTAGAGAAAGTAAGGATCCTAGGCCTCATTTTCAAGCATTGCAATACCGTTTGTGCTCCATTTTATCAATTGCTACCTTGCTATTTTTATTGTTCTTATTACAAAAATCAATATCTACTATCCATATTGCACTTGTATCACCATCTCTTCACCGAACTAGTGCACATATAAAAATTTCCATTGTATTTGGTGTGCTGGGGACACAAGAGACCTTTTATTATTTGGTTGCAGGGTTGTTTGAGAGAGACCATCTTCATCCTACACCTCCCACGAATTGATAAACCTTAGGTCATCCACTTCAGGAAAATTCCTACGGTCCTACAAAACTCTGCGCTTCGAGGCCCAACACGTGTCTACAAGAATAAAGTTGCGTAGTAGACATCAAGCTCTTTTTTGGCACCGTTGCCGGGGAGGTGAGTGCATGAAGGTATATCTTTAGATCTTGCAATTGAATCTTTTAGTTTCTTGTTTATCACTAGTTTGGTTTATAAAAGAAAGCTACAAAAAAATGGAATTGAGGTTGCATCATATTATTCATCTTTATAATATATTTCGTGAAAATGATGGAAAGGAAAATTGTGCTCAATTGATTGAAGAAGAATTCAATAGAATTTTTGGTATAAATGATGATCATGATTGCAATGTTATTAGTATGAATTCTTTGAATATCCATGATGCTAATGATATGCAAAGCTACAAGCTTGGGGATGCTATATTTTATGAAGATGATATTTTTAGTCCCCCAAGATTTGATGTGCAAATTTGTTATAATGATTGCATGCCTCCTATTTATGATGATTATATTGATGAAAGTGGATTTGGAGATGCCACGACTTTATTTAATGATGAATCCACTACTTTTGAAGAGGTTTAAATTGACTATGATAAAAAAGTTGCTATCTATGATGATTATGGTGATGACATGTATGCTTTAAAGAATAATGATAACCATGAAACTTGTCATCATGCTTTTAATTTTCAATCACATGATAGTTATTTTGTTGAGTTTGCTCCCACTACTATTGATGAGAATAAATTTGCTTATGTGGAGAGTAACAAAATTTCTATGATTATGCATCATGAAAAGAGTGCCTTATGTGATGGTTATATTATTGAATTTCTTCATGATTCTACAGAAAATTATTATGAGGGAGGAACTTATGATTGTAGGAATTGCAATAATATCAAGTTTCCTCTCTATGTGTTGAAAGTTTTGAAGTTTGCTTGTTTTGCCTTCCTATGCTAGTTGATTCTTGTTCCCATAAGTTGTTTCATCACAAAATCCCTATGCATAGGAAGTGGGTTAGACTTAAATGTGCTAGTCATATGCTTCATGATGCTCTCCTTGAGTTTTAATTCTTATCTTTTATGTGAACATCATTGAAATCATCATGCCTAGCTTAAAAGGCATTAAAGAAAAGTGCTTGTTGGGAGACAACCCAACACTTTTACCTACTATTTTTGTGTATTCACATGATTAGGCTACTGTAGTAATCATGTTTTATAGTTTTTGTTTCAATAAAGTGCCAAGTAAGACCTTTGGGATGGTCTATGGTGATAGTTGATTTGATCTTGCTAAAAAACAGAAACTTTTGCGCTCAGAAAAATAATTTTCATTTTTAACAGAAGTGTGATTAAATACTGATTCTTTTTGCAGAAGATTAATAGACAAATTGCTCAGGTTGTCCTAATTTTTTAGAACTTTTGGAGTAGCATAAGTATGGTTGGAGTACAAATTACTACAGATTATTCTGTTTTTGATAAATTCTGTTTTCAATGCATAGTTTGCTTGTTTTCTAGTTTCTATGGCTTATATTGATCAATATAAATCATGGAAATGATATGCTACAGTAGGCATTGTGTGTAAACAATCATGAATCTTGTCTTTGACAGTGCCAAAATTGAATGGTTTGCTCTTTATCATACTAACCTATCTCACGAAGTTCTGTGAAGTTTTGTGTGATTGAAGTTTTCAAGTTTTGGGTGAGATGTCGATATGAAGAGAATAAGGAGTGACAAGACCCTAAGCTTGGGAATGCCCAAGGAACCCCCAAGTTAATATACAAGGAAGATCCAAGCAACTAAGCTTGGGGATGCCTTTCGTCTCCAACATTATCGGTAACCTCACTTGGAGCTATATTTTCATTCGTCACATGATATGAGTTTTGCATGGAGCGTCATTTTCTTTTGGTAGTATTTGCTTTCTGTTATTTAGAACAATGTTTTGCATCTTTTATTTCAATAAAAATGTCAAGTATAGCCTTTGCCATGCTTATTTTGCAAGTATACGTGCTGCTGTTTCAAAACAGAAAGTTTATCGTTGTTGCAAAAATTCCCTAGAAAATTTAGAATGTGATAAAATGCTGAAACTTTTTGCACAATAAGCTCTGATAAATTTTCAACGATGTGGTAAATGTTTAGAATTTTTGGAGTTACAGAAGTATGATTGTTCGTGCATTCTTTACAGACTGTACTATTTTGGCAGATTGCTGTTATGTTTGCATTCTTTGCATATGTTTGCTTGTTTAATGATTCTATTTGAGGATAGGAGTATTAATATGCAGAGGCATTTACTATGCAATGTTGAATAATATTTTTTGTGATTTGCTACAATAGAGAGTGGTAAGGTTTTTGCATTGGTTTATACTAACTTATCTCACGCGCTACACAAAAAAGACACATCCGCGACATTTTGGGCCGAACGAAATTTTTTCTGTCATGCTTGTGACACTTCTATGACGATAATTGTGACAAAACCTGGTATCATCATAGATGTGGTGGGCTCCTACTTCTATGACAAAAAATCATGACAGAAAATGGCATTTTCGTCCTGGGCGGGCCGGAGACGCAGCTGCATGACATTCTTTGGGCCGTCCATGACGGAAAAAACCATGGTAGAAGCAAGGGCACGGAAAATATCGGGGAGTTCCCGGTTACGGTGGGTGGTCGGGGGCCGAGCGATGCATCGCTTTCTCAGACGCCAGAGCGCGCTGCAGGCGAGGCGTTATGCCTTAATCAACCCGAAAGCGAGGCGTTGGGCTCTAATCGAACCCGAAGCGATCAGACCGCAGTTACGCTACATTTAACCCGAAAGCGATCAATCGATCCCTTGTTGTTAACTGAACCTGAGTGATTCCTTCGCTACTGCTGCTAACTGAAGCCGGTCAATGCTGCCTCTGGATAAACAGTGAGCGTTGTTCGGGGGTTTGTGCGAACAGTTCCCGGTGGGGGGTTGGATGAACAGGAACCCGTGGTAGTAGAGGCCGTTGCCGCTGGATGAACAGGTCCCCGATTGAGCTGGTTGGGGGTGGATGAACAGGACCCCGCGGAGGGCTGGATGAATAGGACCCCGTGGAGGGCTGGTTGAACAGTAGCCGGTGCAGGGCTGGATGAACAGTAGCCCGTGGAGGGGTGGTTGAACAGGACCCCGTAGAGAGGGCTGGTTGAACAGTAGCCGGTGGAGAAGCGTGCGGTGGAGGCTAGATGAACAGGAGCCCGTGGATGAACAGTCGGAAGTGGAGGCTGGAGGAGGTCGACGGTGGATGAACAGTAGCCCGTGGAGGCTGGAGGAGGTTGATGGTGGAGATGAACAGTATCCTCTGGAGTCCTGCTTTTGCGATCGCCACACCCTCCCGATGAACAGGACCCCCGTTTCGACCATAGCGCTCCAACACAAGTCCGTTTCCTCCATTTTGCGGTACGCCACACCCCTCCTGATCAACAGGACCCTGTTTTGACCAGAGGAGGTCCAAGAGAAGTCCGTTTCCTCCGTTTTGCGGTACGCCAGACCCCTCCCGATGAACAGGATCCCGTTTCAACCATGGCCAGTCGAACACAAGGCCGTTTTCTCCGTTTTGCGGTACGTCAAGCCTTGTTTCCATCAGTTGTTCCGTCCAAGCCGGTTGGCTCACGATGAACACGATGACGCATTCCGTTCCGACCCAGCCGGTTGCCTCCCCGTGAACACGACGAGGAGGCGGTTTCTCCGTTCCGACCCAGCCATGTACATGAGACCTGGCCGTACGTATGCGCGGGTAGGCGTTCGAGACCCCGCCCGTATGTACGTATGTGGCCGTATTTACTTTCTTGCACCCTGGCCGTTGTACGTACGTGTACATGCTACGTGCGCGCCTCTACTATGACAGGTGCGCGCCTCTACTACGACACGTGTGCGCCTCTACATTGACCAGTATGTACGTACACGTTCGCGACCAGAATGACAACGCTACGCACGCTTCGACCGTGTGGGTCCCGACCGCCGTGCACTTCCTTGCGTGCGAAGATGTAGCTGGTGGGTCCCAGCAGTCAGGGGCGAATCGTTTTTTGCCCGTAATATGGACGCACTTCCTTGCGTTCGAAGATGTAGCTGGTGGGTCCCAGCAGTTAGGGGGCGAATCATTTTTTCATGAAATATGGTGGCCCGTCCGGTGGGTCACTGCTGTCAGCTGGAGGAATCATTATTTTCCGCGTAATAAGGAGGCACTTCCTTGCTATGGTCATGGACCCAGTTGTCAGCCTCTCCACGTACAGTACTCTTCCGATGGAAGTCGTTCCTTGACCATGTTGACCACGCCGGGCCGAGAGCACCAGGACGGTGGACGACGGCGAGGCCTAGGAAGGGGATGACGCGGAGCCGGGGAAGACGCGGCAGTGGATGCCCACGTGGAGAGGAGTACGAGGGTTCACTGGTTCGGCTGCGATGTGAGGCTGCCGTCACTGCAGAATAACAGGGGGTGTGGGTGAGTAGAGGGATGGCCTGGCCAGCGGTGGGAATAGTAGGGGGAAGTGAGGCCTCCGCGGCATCACAGCCGGCCACGGGAGGCAGGAGCACGCAGCACGACCGGCGCTGGATTGGGCAGCTGGAGCAAGAAGACCAGAGGTTGAAGAAGCACTACGGCCGTTGGATGGACATCATACGGTCACTGGAGCTAGAATCGTTCATTTTGACTAAGTTGACAAAGCCCTCCATCCGCGTCAACTTATGAAATTGCAATTAGCCATAGATGATTTTGGTAATTCCTAACAACATATAGTTCATTGAGCTAATGCTATTTCAAGACTAATATTTCAGGAAAGCTCAATGATTGGCATGGCATGGATGAGAAAAGTGGACCCCTCAAAATACTAAGGACAAAAGGATTGGCTCAAGTTCAAAAGTTCAAGACTCAACATTTTCTATTTTAGTGATCCAAGATCACATTGAGTCTATAGGAAAAGCTAATACTATCAAGGAGGGATGAGGTGTTGCTTAATGAGGCTCTTGCTCAAAGTGCTTAGTGATATGCTCCAAACCCCTCAACTACATTATCACATCCACATATGACCCAAACCAAAAGTCAAACTCGGCCCCACCGATTATTTCCATCCGGCGCCACCGAGTTCAGATGTCATAGCCACTGCCACAAACCCTAGGCAAATCGGTCTCACCGATAGGGATCTCGGTCTCACCGAGATGGGATTGTAATCTCTCTATTTCCCTTCGTAACATTTCGGTCCTACCGAGATGAGCAATCAGTCCCACCGAGATTGCAATGTAAACTCTCTGTTTCCCTTCTGTAACATTTCGGTCTCACCGAAATGAGTGAATCGGTCCCACCGAGTTTACCTGACCAACTCTCTGGTTAGCTTATTACCGAAATCGTTCTCACCGAGTTTGTGTAATCCGTCTCACCGAGATTACGTTATGCCCTAACCCTAACCATATCGGTCCTACCGAGTTGCATGTCGGTCCCACCAAAAATCCTAACGGTCACTAGATTTGCTGAATCAGTTCGACCGAGTTTACCAATTCGGTCCCACCGAGTTTGGCAAGTTGTGTGTAACGGTTAAATTTTGTGTGGAGGCTATAAATACCCCTCCAACTCCTCTTCATTCATGGAGAGAGCCATCAGAACAAACCGACACTTCCAACCTACATTTTCTGAGGGAGAACCACCTACACTTGTGTTGAGGCCAAGATATTCCATTCCTACCATATGAATCTTGATCTCTAGCCTTCCCCAAGTGTAACATCCCAAATTTTCAATTTGGAATGTTATACATTAAGTCATCATGCATTACATATTTTCTTGCATTTGCCGATCCTAGAAATTTCACGCAACTCAAGGACCCTCGGAGAGAGTTGGAGATTTCATTATTTTCATATTTGAGTTTTCTCAAATTTTGAAAATAGGATCATTTGATTTTTATTTATTTTATCTTCAATTATTTCAATATCAAAAATAAGAGAGGGAATAATATGACAGTCCCAAAATTTAGGAAAAATGAAGATTTAATAAATAAATCAAATTTTTGGATTTTTCTCGGTTTATTTGCCTTAGTGAAAAATGCGTGTTTTCAAAAATTGCATTTTAGGCCCCGAGTAAAAGTTCATTTTGTTCGACTCATTTTTAGGAGTCGGGGAAAGTTTACTTTATTAATTTTGGAGTTCGTTTAGATTTTTTCTCTGTATTTTTCTGCGCGCGAAACCGATTTAAAAAAGAAAGAAAGAGAGAGAGCGCAGCGCCTTGGGCCAAAGGCCCAAGCCGCCAAGCCAGGAGGCCAAGGCCATCGCTAGCGCCGCACCAGGGAGCCAGGGAGCCGCCCCGGTTTCCTTTTCTTTTACAAATCCTAGTAGGATTTGGACCCGTTTCGTTATTCCGTTTTTTTCCTAGGATTCCTAATCCTACTCTAATTCTTGTCCCCTACTCCAAGCAAAAACCCCTCCCCTCCCCAATATAAATACCCAAGCACCCCCCCCCCCTCCAACACATCAAACCAACACCTCTCCTCTCCTCCGCAGCAGCAGCAGTGCCGCCGCCCTACACCGCCGCCGCCGCCGCCCTACACCGCCGCCGCCACCCAACGCCGCCGCCACCGGAGCCCCTCGCTTCTTCGAGGTACTAGCCCCGCGCCGCGTCACCTTTTCTTTTCCTCGGTTCTGTTTTTCGTAAATCGTTCCGATTTCTGTTCCGGATTTCTCTAGATCGGTTTTTCGCTTTATTGTCTTTCCGAAACCCTAGATCGGTTTTTCTCGCCGGTTTTACTTTCCGGTTTTGTTTAGCAAGCGTCACGGACCGTTCGTCCTAACGAACGAGATCACCGGTTTGATTCGGTTAATGAACGTCCGTTCGTTCAACCATTCGTCGTTTTCTTTCTCATCGGATTTATTCCGCTATTTTTCTGATAGCGATTTCAGATCCGATTTTCTTTCTAGTCTATTTTCTCGCTCGTTTATCGGAATCAGGTGATTCAAACGCCTAGAGTTTCATATCAAAACCGCCGTTCCGATTAATCAACTTAAACAAAGTTTTGCTACTGTAAAATTTGACTTAGTTTCAACTTGCTAGAACCAAGTTGTTTTCTTTCGTCGTTTGACCTTCGTTGCTTTATTTGATTCGATTCTTTTGCAACTGTGGTTCTTAAGTTGAAATTTCTGGTCGATCTTTTATTCGAGATTTACCCGTGCATTAGATGAGTACTTATTGTATGCTTGTTGTTTGTCTGCGATAGATCACCCGGAGTGCGCCGCTTGTTACTTCAATCTCTAGGTTTCGTGGACCATCGCCAGGCAAGTAACACTTGATCATACTTTTCCTACTACCCGCTTTTATGCATTAGATCTATTCCTCAAACACTTGCATGATTAGGATCTAATTAAATTGTGGGATGGGAAGTAGTTGAGGTAGTACCTATTACCTATTTTATTATAAACCCTTGGGAGTCACTTCTACGTTTGCTTATTATGCCATGCTATGCAAGTAGACGTGGATTGGGTGAGTGTATTCCATGACAGATGTGAGATTGTTAAATGAATGGTTTATTTAAGGTGGCAACTTAAACACACATCCGGGTGGATTGAGGCACCTGGTTTCTATCAGACTTGCCTGTTTTTCTTCGGACCGCCACCTGTGCTCAAAGGGATCATAAGATTATTCATGCTAGTAACTTCCGTGTGCAGCCACAAGCCATTATGGGCTCTGGCATAGTTGATTAAGTCGTGTGAACTCTTACAAGTGGTAGACTAGCTGATGTAGGGGTTGTAGGTGGTACGGTCTACCCATCGTAAGGTGCAAACACTTCGAAAGACTATGTCTCGGTCATCCGCCTCTCAAACACCATGTAGTGCGAGAAACCAAACGGAGGCGATCGAGTCTTGTGGGGAAAAGTGCGCAAACCTCTGCAGAGTGTATAAACTAATCATGATTAGCCGTGTCCCCGGTTATGGACATCTTGAGTATCTAGTACTTGAATATCATGTGAATCTCAACACGTTACTCTAATTAATATTGTTGGGTTTTTAATGAGTACTTTTAATTGGGATTGAGGATGTCATCAACCATTCTCAATGTTCAACAACCACCATGATAGTTAAACAAATTTATTCCTTTGCAGAGGGAAAAACTGGCTTTATGCAAAACTCAGAATCAGAGAGCTTTTCCACCGCATACATATGCATGTAGTACAGGCTTATCATTCATTACTCTCTATGTGTTACATTGCCAAGATATTCCATGTGTCAACCCGTTTTCGGGCTGCAACTTTCATGTTGCGCACTTTTCGCACGATGAGTAAGGTGCTTTAGGTCGTGGTTCTATACTCAGTGATGCCGATGGAGTTGATGGACTCACTTATCTTCCAAGTCTTCCGCTGTTATCATTATTAGATGGCCTTAAGCCATGTCTATTGTAATAAGTCCTCTTTTGGGCAACGATGTAATAAGTGTGTGATTGCTACTCTGTTATAAATCCTTCGAAGTACTGTGTGGTGTCAAGATTCTTGATCCAGGATGACACACGAGCACGTAGACTTGATCCATTCGGTCGGGTCGCTACTGAGATGGTATCGAGCACAGCCTGATCAGAGACCACGACCACTAAGTTAAAGCCATAGATCACTACTCTCTTCACATTTTCTAACTCCTCATCTTTTCTACTCTTTTAGGATGAAGGACGCGAAGATCAAGTACGCCCAACCAGATGAAGGCACACCTTTTGGATTTCACTTGAAGGAAGTCACCAAGTACACGAACATTGGACTACCAAGTTTCACCGACTTTCAATGCCACTCTGCTCAAGAGGAGCTGGAAGATTCAAGCTCACATTCGGAAAGGACATTCGCCCCAATCACCAAGCCTATAGATAGTGTTTTCAATTGCACCAACTCGAGTCTGGGAAAGAGCATGGCAGCTCATATCACCATGGGATGCATTGGAGAAGTTTACCAAGAAGACCTCAAGGACACCATCTATCAGATTTGTGGACGCCGAGATGAACAATGGGAGATAATCAGCACCAAGAAGGATAGATCCATTGCAGCTTTCATCCAGGAGTTAAACCAGCACATTCGACGCCAGGAGAACCAGATGTGCAATGATATGATCGAATTGAAGGATGCGAAGGGAAGGATCATCAAACTTGAAGAAGAACTAAAGTCTACACGTAAGGACTACATGGACGAGATCATAGCTGTAGCAAGACACAATAACGATCTTAAGTATGAGATTGAAGAACTCAAGAAGAAATTGGCGCTCAAGAATGAAGACAAGTACGCCGATCGTCCGAAAGCAACTACATCATCATCGACGACACCGATTCGGATCCAAGTGAACCCGACTTTGAAGACGAAGCTGGAGAGGACATCATGGAGTCTTCCACCGGTTCAAATTAGTAGATGACCCCCACATATTAGTAGTATTCCCTCCATGTAACATTTTAGCTCACGCACTTTTGCGATAGTTAGATCGTTGTAAGCCCTTTGTTTGAATTGAATGAAGTGATTTTGTGTGCATTTGCTCATGTACATTTGGGTAGTGTTTCTCCTTAGACCTCACTCTATTCTTAATTTCTCGTCTTTTCTAAAACCCATCAGATGCCTCCGAGACGCGACCCCGGGTTTGTTTTTCCGCCAGAGATCACCCAGTTGATTCAGCAGCAGAACACTTTGATCCAAACACTGGTACAGAACCAAGGCAACAATAACAACCCACCGCCACCACCACCAGTTGACCATCTGGCTCGTTTCTTAAGGCTGAACCGCTTTGTGTTTTCCAAAGAGCACCGAGCCGATAGTAGCGGATGATTGGCTCCGTAAGGTAGGGAGGGAGTTGACCACTGCAGGATGTATGATGGAGAGAAGGTGAAGTTTGCTGCACACCAGCTTGAAGGACCCGCAACAAAGCATGGTGGGAGAATTTTACAGCCACTTACCTGTAGATACTGTCACATGGGATCAGTTTCAAAGAAGCTTTCCGCCCGCCCATGTCTCAAAGAGGAGCTATGGCCATGAAGAAGCGTGAGTTTTGCAACTTACGCCAAGGAGGAAGGACTGTTGGCGGTATGTGGATGATTTTAGTAAGTTAGCACGTTATGCCCCGGATGACGTTGCTACGTATGCAACTAAGCAGAGAAGTTTCGAAGGACTGAATGATGAGTTAAGCATGCGATTGATGGAAGCAAGTTTCAATAACTACCAGAGTCGGTAGACCGTGCCCTCATGATTGAAGGAAAGCAACTGAAATTGAGAATCGCAAGAAGAAGTATGGGCAGAGGAAATATAACTCTGGAGCCCAAGAAGCCCGTTATACCCCTAAACAGGAGTTCAGTTTCAAGATACCAATGGAGGAGGTAATTCGCACAACCATAATGGCCACAAAATGGGAATGGGAATGGAGGAAGCAACGGCGAACCGGACCACACCATCAACCCCAACCAAGAAATACTTGAGTCATGTCACCGTTACAAGTGTTCCAAGAACGGACATTATGCAAATGAATGTCCCAAGGCCAAGGTGGAAATGGAAGCTCGAAAGAAGCCAAACCCTTTCAATAAAGGACAAGTGAACCACGTTACCGTGGAGGAGGTTGAAGATCAGCCCGATGCGATGAATAGGTAAGTTTTTGGTTAAGTCGTTTCTTCGCAGCTTGTTCTTTTTAAATCTGGTGCATCACATTCATACATATCAAGGGGATTTGTGGATAAGAACAAATTACCAACCCAAGCCCTTAGGTCACCCATGCTAGTAACCTCACCCGGAGCAGAATACATGGCTAGTATATGGTGTGATCGACTACCATTAAGGATTGGACACTGTTTTTTTCCCTCGGACCTAATAGTTCTGGAATGCCAAGGATTGGATGTGATATTAGGCATGGATTGGTTATCGAAGTATGGAGGGAACATAGATTGCGCCACTAAGTCGATTTTGCTTACCACCCCAGAAGGGAGGAGAATCAAGTATGTATCACGGCATGAGCCGAGGAGAGCACAAGTAACTTCCTTATCAGGAGTTGTACAGGAAGAAGTGCCAGTGGTGAAGGATTTCCCTGATGTATTTCCGAAAGAATTGCCAGGAATGCCACCGGATAGAGACATTGAGTTTTTGATTGAGCTTTTGCCAGGTACAGGCCCAATATCGAAGCGACCATACAGGATGCCCGCATGTGATTTGGCGGAAATCAAGAAGCGATTAAGGAGCTATTGGATAAAGGTTATATACGCCCAAGTTCTTCGCCTTGGGGATCACCCGTACGTTTAGTAGAGAAGAAGGACGGATCGTTAAGGATGGTTGTTGACTATCGTGGTTTAAATGAAGTAACAATCAAGAATAAGCACCCACTACCAATGATAAATGATCTGTTTGATCGTTTGCAAGGAGCTAAAGTGTTTTCCAAGATCGATTTGCGATCGTGGTACCATCGATTGAAGATTCGAGAGTAGGACATACCTAAGACAGCATTTACCACGAGATATGGACTGTATGAATATACCGTTATGTCATTTGGACCGACTAACGCTACCGCCTATTTCATGAACCTGATGAACAAAGTGTTTATGGAGTTTTTGGATAAGTTCGTCGTGGTGTTTATAGATGATATTTTGGTTTTCTCGAAGAATGAAGAGGAACATAAGGAACATTTGCGATTGGTTTTGGAGAAACTAAGGGAACATCGCTTATATGCCAAGTTCAAAGCAAATGTGAGTTTTGGCTAAAGGAAGTTGGATTTCTTGGACATGTTATATCCGGAGAAGGGATAGCGATTGACCCCACAAAGGTTGAGACCGTAACCAAATGGTAAGCACCAACGACAGTTGGAGAGATCCGAGTTTCCTTGGACTCGCAGGATACTACCGAAGATTCATTGAGAATTTCTCAAGGATTGCAAAGCCTATGACGGAATTGCGAAAAAGGATACCAAGTTCATATGGACTGAGGATTGTGAGGCAAGATTTCAGGAGTTGAAGAAAAGATTGGTTACCTCACCAAAGTGTTAATTTTGCGGATCGGACCAAGGATTATGAGGGTGTATTACACGCTTCACGCCGAGGACTTGGAGCAAAGTGCTTATGCAGGAAGGAAGAGTAGTTACCGATGCATCACGAAAGCTAAAGCCACATCAGTTGAATTAAGCCACACATGACGTGGAGTACGCAGCCGTTGAGCATCCATAGAAGACACAGAGACATTTTCTCATTGGAAATCATTGTGAGGTGTACACGGATCACAAGAGTTTGAAGTACATCTTCACGCAGAAGGAATTAAACCTCAGACAGAGGAGATGGTTGGAGCTTATTAAGGATTATGATATGAGATTGCATTATCACCCAGGGAAGAATAACGTTGTAGCAGACGCATTAAGCCGTAAGAGCCACGTCAATACACTAATGATGGGAGGAATACCCAAGGAGTTAGCCGAGGACCTTCGAGAGCTATGTTTGGAAATAGTTCCGAGAGGCTATGTAGCAGCATTGGAGATTCAGTCTACGTTGATGGACAAAATCAGAGAAGCCCAAAAGGCGAGATAAGGAAGTTGCCTCTATAAAGGAGAAAATGAGCGAAGGAAAAGCTAAGGGATTTCGTGAGGATGAGCACGATACCCTATGGTTTGAGGACCGTGTGTATGTGCCAAATGACCCGGAGATCGTGAAGTTGATTCTGCAAGAGGCACATGATTCACCATATTCGATTCACCACTGGAAATACCAAGATGTATTTGGATTTGAAGAATACTTTCGGTGGACCGGAATGAAGAAAGATATTGCGAGTATGTAGCAGTTTGTGATGTATGTCAAAGGGTAAAGGCAGAACATCAGAAGCCAGCAGGATTGTTGCAGCCATTGCCAATACCCGAATGGAAGTGGGATAAACTAGGCATGGATTTCATCACAGGTTTGCCAAAGACTCGTTACGCTATGACTCGATTTGGGTTATAGTCGACCGCTTGATTTAAGGTAGCTCATTTCATTCGATCAAGACTACCTATAGCAAAGTGCTAAGTTAGCAAAGATATACATGACCGTAATTGTGTGTTTACACGGAGTTCCGAGGAGTATCGTATCGTATAGAGGAACCCAATTTACCTCAAAGTTTTGGAATCAATTGCACGAAACATTGGGAACCGTTGGAATTCAAGATGCTTTCCACCCACAAACCGATGGATGACCGAGAGAGTCAATCAGATTTTGGAGGATATGTCGAGAGCTTGTGCACTAGATTATGGATCTAGTTGGGATGATAACTTGTCAGATGCAGTAGTTTTCTTATAACAACAGTTACCAAACCAGCTTGAAGATGGCACCTTTCGAGGCTTTGTACGGAAGGAGGTGCAGGACACCGTTATCATGGGACTAAGCCGAGACCGTCGATTGTTTGGACCAGATTTGATTAAGGAGTCTCAACAGAAGGTTAAGTTGATTCGCGATAGGCTCAAGGTAGCCCAGTCCGCATGTAAAAGCTATGCGGATTCAAAACGCATAGGCGATAGAATATGAAGTTGGAGATGAGTATATCTTAGAGTATCCCCACTTCGAGGAGTTAAGCGTTTTGGAGTTAAAGGAAAACTAGCACCACGTTTCGTTGGACCGTATAGGATCTTGCAACGCATGGGAGAAGTTGCTTATAAGCTGGAATTGCCAGAGGGACTGTCAGGAGTTCATGATGTATTCCATGTTTCTCAGCTGAAGAAATGTCACTCCGAGATAGCAGAGATACCGTTAAGAGATACTGTGCCACTTGAAGCAATTCAGTTGAAGGATGATTTGACATATGAGGAGAGACCAGTCAAGATTCTCGAATATGCCAGCAGAGTTACTCGCAGCAAGGTTATCAAGTTTTGCAAGGTTCAAAGGAGCCACCACACCGAGGATGAAGCCACCAGGAAAGAGAAGAAGATTTGCTCAAGGACCACCCTCACCTATTTTCTAGTTAACCCGAATCTCGAGGGCGAGATTCATCTTAAGGGGGGTAGGTTTGTAACATCCCAAATTTTCAATTTGGAATGTTATACATTAAGTCATCATGCATTACATATTTTCTTGCATTTGCCGATCCTAGAAATTTCACGCAACTCAAGGACCCTCGGAGAGAGTTGGAGATTTCGTTATTTTCATATTTGAGTTTTCTCAAATTTTGAAAATAGGATCATTTGATTTTTATTTATTTTATCTTCAATTATTTCAATATCAAAAATAAGAGAGGGAATAATATGACTTTCCCAAAATTTAGGAAAAATGAAGATTTAATAAATAAATCAAATTTTGGATTTTTCTCGGGTTTATTTGCCTTAGGGAAAAATGTGTGTTTTCAAAAATTGCATTTTAGGCCCCGAGTAAAAGTTCATTTTGTTCGACTCATTTTTAGGAGTCGGGGAAAGTTTACTTTATTAATTTTGGAGTTCGTTTAGATTTTTTCTCTGTATTTTTCTCACAAAACCGATTTAAAAAAGAGAGAGAGCGCGCCTTGGGCCAAAGGCCCAAGCCGCTAAGCCACCGGCCGCCAGAGGCCAAGGCCATCGCTAGCGCCACCACTGTGAGCCAGGAGCCGCCCGGTTTCCTTTTCTTTTACAAATCCTAGTAGGATTTGGACCCGTTCGTTATTCCGCTTTTTCCTAGGATTCCTAATCCTACTCTAATTCTTGTCCCCTACTCCAAGCAAAAACCCTCCCTCCCCAATATAAATACCCAAGAACCCCTCCAACACATCAAACCAACACCTCTCCTCTCCTCCTCCGCAGAGCAGGTCACGCCCTACACCGCCGCCGCTACACCGCCGCCGCCGCTTCTACACCGCCGCCGCCACTAACGCCGCCATTGCCGGAGCCCCACGCTTCTTCGAGGTACTAGCCTCAGCCGCGTCACCTTTTCTTTTCCTCGGTTCGGTTTTTCAGAATCGTTCTTTACCGCTCCGGTTTCTAGATCGGTTTTTCGTTTTGTTTTCTTTCCAAACCCTAGATCGGTTTTTCTCGCCGGTTTTACTTTCCGGTTTTGTTTAGCAAGCGTCGCCGGACCGTTCATTCCTAACGAACGAGATCACCGGTTTGCTTGTTAATGAACGTCCGCTCGCTCAACCATTCGTCGTTTTCTTTCTCATCGGATTTATTCCGCTATTTTTCTCGATAGCGATTTCAGATCCGATTTTCTTTCTAGTCTATTTTCTCGCCGCTTATCGGAATCAGGTGATTCAAACGCTCGAGTTTCATATCAAAACCGCCGTTCCGATTAATCAACTTAAACAAAGTTTTGCTACTGTAAAATTTGACTTAGTTTCAACTTGCTAGAACCAAGTTGTTTTCTTTCGTCGTTTGACCTTCGTTGCTTTATTTGATTCGATTCTTTTGCAACCAGGGTTCTTAAGTTGAAATTTCTGGTCAGATCTTTTATTCGAGATTTACCCGTGCATTAGATGAGTACTTATTGTATGCTTGTTGTTTGTCTGCGATAGATCACCCGGAGTGCGCCGCTTGTTACTTCGAATCTCTAGGTTTCGTGGACCATCAGCAAGGCAAGTAACACTTGATCATACTTTTCCTACTACCCAGTTTTATGCATTAGATCTATTCCTCAAACACTTGCATGATTAGGATCTAATTAAATTGTGGGATGGGAAGTAGTTGAGGTAGTACCTATTACCTGTTTTATTATAAACCCTTGGGAGTCACTTCTACATTTGCTTATTATGCCATGCTATGCAAGTAGACGTGGATTGGGTGAGTGTATTCCATGACAGATGTGAGATTGTTAAATTAATGGTTTATTTTAAGGTGGCAACTTAAACACACATCTGGGTGGATTGAGGCACCTGGTTTCTATCAGGACTTGCCTGTTTTTCTTCGGACCGCCACCTGTGCTCAAAGGGATCATAAGATTATTCATGCTAGTAACTTCCGTAGCAGCCACAAGCCATTATGGGCTCGCATAGTTGATTAAGTCGTGTGAACTCTTATAGTGGTAGACTAGCTGATGTAGGGGTTGTAGGTGGTACGGTCTACCCATCGTCGGTGCAAACACTTCGAAAGACTATGTCTCGGTCATCCGTCTCTCAAACACCATGTAGTGCGAGAAACCAAACGGAGGCGATCGAGTCTTGTGGGGAAAAGTGCGCAAACCTCTGCAGAGTGTATAAACTAATCATGATTAGCCGTGTCCCCGGTTATGGACATCTTGAGTATCTAGTACTTGAATATCATGTGAATCTCAACACGTTACTCTAATTAATATTGTTGAGTTTTTAATGTGTACTTTTAATTGGGATTGAGGATGCTATCAACCATTCTCAATGTTTAACAACCACCATGATAGTTAAACAAATTTATTCCTTTGTAGTAGGGAAAAACTGGCTTTATGCAAAACTGTAACCGTAGAGCTTTTCCACCAGCCACATATGCATGTAGTACAGGCTTATCATTCATTACTCTCTATGTGTTACATTGCAGATATTCCATGTCTTTGACCCGTTTCGCTGCAACTTTCATGTTGCAGACTTTTCGCATTTACGACAGTAAGGTGCTTTAGGTCGTGGTTCTATACTCAGTGATGCCGATGGAGTTGATGGACTCACTTATCTTCCAAGTCTTCCGCTGTTATCATTATTAGATGGCCTTAAGCCATGTCTATTGTAATAAGTCCTCTTTTGGGCAACGATGTAATAAGTGTGTGATTTCTACTCTGTTATAAATCCTTCGAAGTACTGTGTGGTGTCAGCATTACTGATCTAGGGATGACACCTGAGCACAGAGACTTGATCCATTCGGGTCGGGTCGCTACACCAAGTTTCTTTCCACTCAAATCTTCTTTCCACCAAATCCAAATCCTGTGAGAGAGAGTTGAGTGTTGGGGAGACTATCATTTGAAGCACAAGAGCAAGGAGTTCATCATCGACACAACATTTGTTACTTCTTGGAGAGTGGTGTCTCCTAGATTGGCTAGGTGTCACTTGGGAGCCTCCGACAAGATTGTGGAGTTGAATCAAGGAGTTTGTAAGGGCAAGGAGATCGCCTACTTCGTGAAGATCTACCGCTAGTGAGGCAAGTCCTTCGTGGGCGACGGCCATGGTGGGATAGACAAGGTTGCTTCTTCGTGGACCCTTTGTGGGTGGAGCCCTCCGTGGACTCGCACAACTGTTACCCTTCGTGGGTTGAAGTCTCCATCAACGTGAATGTACGATAGCACCACCTATCGGAACCACGACAAAAACATCCGTGTCTCCAATTGCGTTTGAATCCTCCAAACCCTTCCCTTTACATTCTTGCAAGTTGCATGCTTTACTTTCCGCTGCTCATATACTCTTTGCATGCTTTCTTGAATTGTGTTAAGATTTCTTGACTTGTTCTAAGTTGCTAAAATCTGCCAAGAACTAAAATTGGGAAAAGGCTAGATTTTTATTTGGTCAAGTAGTCTAATCACCGCCCCTCTAGACATACTTTCGATCCTACAAGTGGTAGCAGAGCTTTGGTCTCCATTTGCTTTGATTTCCATAGCTTTTGGTATTCATAGCCTTGGTTTCACAACCTAGGAGAGTATAGCGTCTACCGAGGGAAATTACCACCGTAGAGGTCCTTACTTTGATGGTACTAATTTTGCTAGTTGGAAGCATAAGATGAAAATGCATATTCTTGGACATAACCCCGCCGTTTGGGCTATTGTGTGTATTGGCTTGCAAGGTGAATTCTTCGATGGGAGAGAACCGAACCGTGAAGCTACCGCAGAAGAGTTGAAGATGCTGCAATACAATGCTCAAGCTTGTGATATCCTCTTCAACGGATTGTGCCCCGAAGAATTCAACAAAATCAGCCGTCTTGAGAATGCAAAGGAAATTTGGGATACATTGATTGATATGCACGAAGGTACCGACTCCATCAAGGAATCCAAGTTGGATGTGCTTCAAAGTCAACTTGACAAGTTCAAAATGAAGGATGGTGAAGGTGTAATTTGAAATGTACGCTAGGCTTGCTCTTATCACAAATGAGATTGCCGGCTTGGGAAGTGAAGAGATGACCGACAAATTCATCATCAAGAAGATCCTAAGAGCCTTGGATGGAAAATATGATATTGTATGCACATTGATCCAAATGATGCCCAGTTACAAAGATCTCAAGCCAACGGAAGTCATTGGAAGAATTTTTGCTCATTAGATGTCACTCAAGGATAAGGAGGAGCTCCATAACAAGTCAAGTGCTACTTATAAAGCCTCATGTGAAGCTCCCACATCATCAAGTGAGAAACAAACCTTCAATGAAGAATTGAGCCTAATGGTGAAGAACTTCAACAAGTTCTACAAGAGTAGAAGCAAAGAGAGAAGTTCCAAGTCAAGGTCCTACAATGACCAAAGATCTTCTAGTCGAGAGCGTAATTTCTACAATTGTGGAAGACCCGGACACTACTCCAATGAGTGTACGCCCCCTACAAAAGAAGAGAAGATTCTCCCAAAAGAAAAAGTAGAAGAGAAGAATCACCATCAAGGGAGAGAACGAGTAGGGATGATCGTTATGAACGAAGACCCTCTTGGAGAAGCAAGGATTCGGAAAGGAAGGACAAGTCATCAAGGAGCTACACAAAATGAAGACATCAAGATCATGTTGGTTAATGGGTATCCAGCTCCTACTCCGACAATCACTCCGAGAGAAGCTATCACTCCGAATCTGAATATACTCAAGATGAAGGTGTTGCCGGTCTAGCACTTGTGTCAACCAACTCCTACGACATATTTGATTCACCAAATGAAGGAATTGGAAGATTCTTCATGGCCAAAGGTCCAAAGGTATCACACCCCGAGTATGTTGATTTCAATAGTGATGAAGATGACTTGTTAGGTGATGATGATTTACTTGTTGACAACTCTAGTGATGAATACTTTGATGAAACATCAATTAATCATGCTAATCAAGATGAAATGAATGACAATGATAAGGAGAAGATTGAGTCTCTAACTAAAGAACTAAACACTCTTAAGTTAGCTCATGAAACTATCTTAGGAGATCATCGAGAACTTTTAAGGACTCATTAGAAATTACGTTTTGAGAAGCTCAATCTTGAGCATGAGCATGAGTTCTTAAAGGCAATCAATGATGATCTTCGCAAGAAAAGTTCTTCTTAATTTTCCAAGCATTTACTCTTATCCACTTACATGCCTCAAGTCAAGTCTAGTAACAAGAACAAGAAGGATTCTTCCTCTAGTAGCAACAATAATCATGCTAAACCCAATATTGTTGCTTCAAGTAGTTCTCTTGATTCCACTAATGATTCTCTTAGCCAAGTTACACTTGAGCAAGAAAATAGCTTATCGAAGGGAATTATAGAGAAAGGTGTTTACAAGAGCCTTGCCGGGAGTAAGCAATTCGAGGAAATTGTACACAAGCAAGGAAGGCACCGGAAGAACCAAGGTATTGGTTTTGAACGAAAGTTCAATGCCAATGGAGTTGAGTGGGAAGAAGATCAATACCCCAAGATGAAGTTTGTTCCACAACAAAAGAAGTACGATCCCACTTCTTTCAAAGGGATACAAGCTCAAGATGATCTTCCACCACAAGACCTTAAGGAAAAAGGCAAGGACAAGCTTCTATAGGAAATTGATGCATTTGAAGAAGCTCCTAAGGCCTTGGTCAAGTGGGTTCCCAAGACTACATCAAGTTCGACTTCATCAAGTACAACTACAACTCTGAGAATTCCCATCAAGATGGTGTGGATCCCGAAGAAGAAGAACTAGAGAGTTCTTGAGGGTGATTCCACCAACATACTTCACTCTTATCATTTTGGCAAGAACAAGTGCAATCAACCTCCATATCTTGCACTAGTTCAAGGAGTCACAAACCCTCTTGTTGGTAAGGCAAGGGACAAGGTAACCAAATCCTTTCATAGACATCATCTTGTGTATGCATCACTCTATGTCTATGGATATTCCTTTTTTGTTCCTTGTGGGACTAACCCGTGTAGGTATTCAAAGTGCAACTCACTCCAAAGGATTGCTCCAAATGATCTACATCAACATTGAGCATCCACATCTTCAACACCTACATGAAGTCATCATCGACAAAACCCAAGGTTAGTTCATCCCTCTTAGGGGGGATCTCACATCTAGGGGGAGCTTTACTCTAAGAATTGAGCTAAAGCAACTCCAATGGTGTGAACACAACAACGCTTTATGTAAAAGTGGTAACCCCACTTGTGCTCAAACGATGAGTATGACCTATGATCAAATGTTCTCATTTGACTCCTAAGTTAATATACTCATATATAGATGACCTAGTCATCTCCAATTGCTTGATAGATGCTAGAATTGGTTGTGCATGCCTTGCCACATATTTCATTTGCCATTTTATTATGTGAGCATGTTGGTTGCATAACTTACTCATTCGAGGACATCCACTTGTTATTTTGATTGATTGGTTCCTTCTCTCTTGCCAAGTGGATGGACAAGAATGCCTAAGAACCTTCTCTAGCTATCTATGCTCTTCTCGTATCAAACTCTATTCATGCTGCATCACAAAGTTTAATCAAGTCAGATTCGAACCACTCTGTGTGAGGAGCACTTGAAGTCCCCGATTCGTCATAGACTTAAACTTACAAAACTTCTTTGTGCGTTTCGGTCTGACCAATTCATCCATTTCGGTCATACCGAGATCACTAAGTCGATCTAGGTTTTCAATCTTGGTGCAACCGATTTGAACTTTTCGGTCACACCGAGTTGCAGTAACTGCTTGCAGTTATGCATCTCGGTGCCACCGAGTTGTTCCACTCGGTCACACCGACAGGATCAGGCTATATATACCCATGGGCCAAAATTTGGAAAACTTTTCGAACTTCTTCGCCAGCGCTCAGCCTGCTCTGCCTCCGTGGGTCTCCGGATCGTCCTCCTCGTCGCCAGCCGCCTCCAGTCACTGGTCTCCGCCGCCGTCAATGGGATCGTCTCCGCCGTTGCCGTCATAGCAAGTCCATCACCGCACTAGGGTATGGACTTGATCCTTGTGCTGATCTCACTCTGATTCCCCAGCACATTGTCTTGCCATGTATCTTGCCACGATTGAGATCACTCTATCCAATCAAAACCTCCGTAGTTTAGTTGTGGATTGAAAAATTTTGGGTTAGGTTTCCGCTGAAACCATCTCGGACCGACCGAGTTGTTGAAATCGGTTCCACCGATTTGGCTCAGGCCATTGCACATGTGATTCTCGGTCTTACCGAGAATTGCAAATTGGTTTGACCGAGTTCAAGTCTTTGTGAAACCCTAGCAGTCTCGGTGCCAATTTAACCGTGACTCGGTCTGACCGGGTTCACTAGTTTAGGTTCCAACAGATGCTTCGGTATCACCGAGATTTCAAATCGGTAGATCCGAAATGCTTTCTGTGGAAAACTAAAACTAAGTTTTTGATT
Source organism: Aegilops bicornis (assembly GCA_021605145.1). Taxonomy (NCBI): domain Eukaryota; kingdom Viridiplantae; phylum Streptophyta; class Magnoliopsida; order Poales; family Poaceae; genus Aegilops; species Aegilops bicornis. The sequence goes on from CM038670.1 coordinate 590,690,400, forward strand.
CATTCTTTTGCAAAAACCTCTGCACTTTGTGATGCTCATCCACTCTACCTCATCTATAATCTATTCACAGTGGTCACCGTCGTTGTTTGCATCATGTCGATCAGAGTGACAAATGTAACAAGTCCGAGGAGTAGGTTCACATGAGTGAGGGCACTAGTCCCTCTAGCAGCTCAGATGATGGAAGCAGGAGCACACCCAAAGAATCTCACAAAGGCTGCCACAAGGGCCAGCAAGAAAAGAACCTCAGATTCAGAGGATGAGGACTATGTGGCTGAGGAGGAAGAAGCCACCTCAAAGAAGAAGGTGCTCAAAAAGGAATATGGCACAGCAGCTGCAACTAAGCTAGGTCTGAAGACCAAGAGGCCAGCAGGAAGACAACCAATGTCTAAGCCAAGTAAAGTTGCCACAGGTGAGGAAATGGTGTTCACTCTTGAACCCAAGGAAGCTGGAGATGGCAAGAAGAGGAAAGAGAGGGTCAAGAAGACCACTGCCAGAGTTCTAGGCAAGCCCTCTATGATGAGAGACTCTGAAGAGGAAGAGGAAGAGGTTGTTGCACCAACACCTAAAGCCCAGAAGCTCATGGGGGATGCCATAAGATCAGGGGCTGCTCCATCTAAGCCCAAAGAAGCTCCCAAGCCAGCTGCTCCAAAACCCAAAACTGCACCCAAGAGGAGCACCAGGAACATACCAGCAGCAGAGAAGAACAAGACCCCAATGCCTGAAGCTGCAATGGAAGAAGAAGATGATGAGTCACATGTCTTGAGGAAGTTGAAGCCAAAAATTCCAGATCACAATGATGTTCATCCAGTAGCTGAGAACATGAAGATAAGGAAGGATTCAAGATTGAGGCTATGGAGAGAGTCAGATCCATATGCCACCAGAAGAAGAACTGTTGTGGATTACAGGTTCCATACCAAGGAACAACAGGACTTCTATGAGTCAGTGTTGCTTGACAAGAAGCCAATAGTGTGTGACATGAGATGGGTCAACTGGGAGTACATCAAGGAGAATGAAGAGCACTATCCTAGAGTCTATGATAGTTTCAAGGCTTGTGGAGTTGATGAGTTTGTGGCTCAGATGCTCACAAAGTGGAATGATGAGCTTATCATGCAGTTCTACTCCACAGCTCACTTCTGCCCAAGTCAGGTGATCACAAAATGATCAGAGGACACTCCATCAACTTGCTGCACATTTTTTATGTTCCACAGAAGTTCAAGGTCATGAGCCTAATTGTGGAAACCATAAAGAGGACAGATTCATGCATCGAAGAGGAGTTGTGGGTATGCCCCAAAGATTCAGGAGCTGATCAACTCCAAGATGGGCACTGGCACATATCTTTTGGACAAGGAGCACCTGCCCATCTACCTAGCCTTTGAGGATAACACTGTGGTGATGGATGAAAATGAACCATCTTCTGTGCAAGCACAAGCAAAGAGGGAGAAAGCAAAGACTGAAAAGGCTGCAAAGATGCCAACCATGGATGAGGCATCTCAGTATCTTCTGAAGAGCAAGTGAGATCATCTTGGCTACTTGATTGCCTCCACTCTGGGGATTGAGAAGGGACTGGCCACCCTGACTCAAAACCAGGAGAGCTTGGAGAGGATCATGGAGCAGAAGTTCTACGACTTAGATGTGAAGGTCACTGAGATACAGTATGTTGTTGAGCAACTTCAAGAAGAAGTGCAGGAGAAGAAGGGCAAGACTACCACTGATGCTTTTGCTAGAGTGCCCCGAGAACAGAGGTCTACTGCTATGCCTGTCACAGACACCAGAGCAACTTCATCTGCACCAGCTACAGCTTCTGTGCCACCAGCTCCAGCACCTACTCCTCCAGCACCATCTACATCGACTGATGCCTTCTTTCTTGGAGTTCTGTCTACACCACCACCTGAAGACCAAGCCTGAGTGTCGATCTAGCACTATGCATTTTATATGAACTTTTTGGTAACTTGTTGCCAAAGGGGGAGAAAATGTATAGATCATAGGCTTCGAGAGAGAGTGTTGCTTTTGTTCTCTCTTGTGTTTCTCTTTGGTGGTTGAACTTTGTTATTTGCTTGTTTGAAATACTTTATGCTTGTGTGTGATACTTGGATGATCGTGTGTTTGATCATATGCTACCTTAATGCTTGTTGGATGACATTATCCTTTTATATCTCCATATGATCACTCACTTTGCTTGGTGATGAGTGCATGTATTTTAATTATTATCATTTTGAGCGCTCCACCAAGATGTATGTGACATGGAAGAGTAACCCATGGTCCTAACTCTTTGTGCATTTGCAGTCCAAAGCAAATCTTAAACTATGCACAAACTTAGGGGGAGCTCTTGCTTTTCACATACTTCTCAAAGCGACAATGTCATTCACTCTTATTATCATTTGTCGAAGCTTTGATCTATATGTTATCATCAATTACCAAAAAGGGGGAGATTGAAAGTGCAACTATCCCTAGGTGGTTTTGGTAATTCCTAACAACATATAGTTCTTTGAGCTAATGCTATTTCAAGACTAATATTTCAGGAAAGCTCAATGATTGGCATGGCATGGATGAGAAAAGTGGACCCCTCAAAATACTAAGGACAAAAGGATTGGCTCAAGTTCAAAAGTTCAAGACTCTACATTTTCTATTTTAGTGATCCAAGATCACATTGAGTCTATAGGAAAAGCCAATACTATCAAGGAGGGCTGAGGTGTTGCTTAATGAGGCTCTTGCTCAAAGTGCTTAGTGATATGCTCCGAAGCCCTCAACTACATTCTCACATCCACATATGACCCCAACCAAAAGTCAAACTCCGCCCCACCGATTCTTTCCATCAGGCGCCACCGAGTTCAGATGTCATAGCCACTGCCACAAACCCAAGGCAAATCGGTCTCACCAATAGGGATCTCGGTCTCACCGAGATGGCATTGTAATCTCTCTGTTTCCCTTCGTAACGTTTCGGTCCTACCGAGATGAGCGATCGGTCCCACCGAGATTGCAATGTAAACTCTCTGTTTCCCTTTTGTAACATTCGGTCTCACCGAAATGAGCGAATCGGTCCCACCAAGTTTACCTAATCAACTCTGGTTAGCTTATTACCAAAATCTGTCTCACCGAGTTTGTGTAATCGGTCTCACCGAGATTAAGTTATGCTCTAACACTAACCATATCGGTCCTACCGAGTTGCATGTCGGTCCCACCGAAAATCCTAACGGCCACTAGATTTGCTGAATCGGTTCGACCGAGTTTACCAATTCGGTCCCACCGAGTTTGGCAAGTTGTGTGTAACGGTTAGATTTTGTGTGGAGGCTATAAATACCCCTCCACCTCCTCTTCATTCGTGGAGAGAGCCATCGTAATCTAACCTACACTTCCAACCTACATTTTCCGAGAGAGAACCACCTACACTTGTGTTGAGGCCAAGATATTCCATTCCTACCATATGAATCTTGATCTCTAGCCTTCCCAAGTTGCTTTCCACTCAAATCTTCTTTCCACCAAATCCAAATCCTGTGAGAGAGAGTTGAGTGTTGGGGAGACTATCATTTGAAGCACAAGAGCAAGGAGTTCATCATCGACACAACATTTGTTACTTCTTGGAGAGTGGTGTCTCCTAGATTGGCTAGGTGTCACTTGGGAGCCTCGACAAGATTGTGGAGTTGAACCAAGGAGTTTGTAAGGGCAAGGAGATCGCCTACTGTGAAGATCTACCGCTAGTGAGGCAAGTCCTTCGTGGGCTTACGACCATGGTGGGATAGACAAGGTTGCTTCTTCGTGGACCCTTTGTGGGTGGAGCCCTCCGTGGACTCGCACAACTGTTACCCTTCGTGGGTTGAAGTCTCCATCAACGTGAATGTACGATAGCACCACCTATCGGAACCACGACAAAAACATCCGTGTCTCCAATTGCGTTTGAATCCTCCAAACCCTTCCCTTTACATTCTTGCAAGCTGCATGCTTTACTTTCCGCTGCTCATATACTCTTTGCATGCTTGCTTGAATTGTGTTAAGATTTCTTGACTTGTTCTAAGTTGCTAAAATCTGCCAAGAACTAAAATTGGGAAAAGGCTAGATTTTTATTTGGTCAAGTAGTCTAATCACCCCCCTCTAGACATACTTTCGATCCTACAAGTGGTATCAGAGCTTTGGTCTCCATTTGCTTTTATTTCCATAGCTTTTGGTAGTCATAGCCTTGGTTTCACAACCTAGGAGAGTATGGCGTCTAGCGAGGGAAATTACCACCGTAGAGGTCCTTACTTTGATGGTACTAATTTTGCTAGTTGGAAGCATAAGATGAAAATGCATATTCTTGGACATAACCCCTCCGTTTGGGCTATTGTGTGTATTGGCTTGCAAGGTGAATTCTTTGATGGGAGAGAACCGAACCGTGAAGCTACCGCAGAAGAGTTGAAGATGCTGCAATACAATGCTCAAGCTTGTGATATCCTCTTCAACGGATTATGCCCTCAAGAATTCAAAAAATCAGCCGCCTTGAGAATGCAAAGGAAATTTGGGATACTTTTATTGATATGCACGAAGGTACCGACTCACCAAGGAATCCAAGTTGGATGTGCTTCAAAGTCAACTTGACAAGTTCAAAATGAAGGATGGTGAAGGTGTCGCTGAAATGCACTCTAGGCTTGCTCCTATCACAAATGAGATTGTCGGCTTAGGAAGTGAAGAGATGACTGACAAATTCATAATCAAGAAGATCCTAAGAGCCTTGGATGGAAAATATGATACTGTATGCACATTGATCCAAATGATGCCCAATTACAAAGATCTCAAGCCAACAGAAGTCATTGGAAGAATTGTTGCTCATTAGATGTCACTCAAGGATAAGGAGGAGCTCCATAACAAGTCAAGTGGTGCTTACAAAGCCTCATGTGAAGCTCCCACATCATCAAGTGAGAAACAAACCTTCAATGAAGAATTAAGCCTAATGGTGAAGAACTTCAACAAGTTCTACAAAATTAGAAGCAAAGAGAGAAGTTCCAAATCAAGGTCCTACAATGACAAAAGATCTTCTAGTCGAGAGCGTAATTGCTACAATTGTGGAAGACCCGGACACTACTCCAATGAGTGTACGCCCCCCTACAAAAGAAGAGAAGATTCTCCCAAAAGAAGAAGTAGAAGAGAAGAATCACCATCAAGGGAGAGAAGGAGTAGGGATGATCGTTATGAACGAAGACCCTCTCGAAGAAGCAAGGACTCGGAAAGGAAGGACAAGTCATCAAGGAGCTACACAAAATGAAGACATCAAGCTCATGTTGGTTAATGGGTATCCGGCTCCGACTCCGACAATCACTCCGAGAGAAGCTATCACTCCGACTCCGAATATACTCAAGATGAAGGTGTTGCCGGTCTAGCACTTGTGTCAACCACCTCCTACGACATATTTGGTTCACCAAATGCAGGAACTGGAAGATGCTTCATGGCCAAAGGTCCAAAGGTATCACACCCCGAGTATGTTGATTTCAATAGTGATGAAGATGACTTGTTAGGTGATGATGATTTACTTGTTGATAACTCTAGTGATGAATACTATGATGAAACGTCAATTAATCATGCTAATCAAGATGAAATGAATGACAATGATAAGGACAAGATTGAGTCTCTAACTAAAGAACTAAACACTCTTAAGTTACCTCATGAAACTATTTTAGCAGATCATCAAGAACTTTTAAGGACTCATGAGAAATTACGTTTTGAGAAACTCAATCTTGAGTAATAGCATGAGTTCTTAAAGGCAATCAATGATGATCTTCGCAAGAAAAGTTCTTCTTACATTGCCAAGCGTTTACTCTTATCCACTTACATGCCTCAAGACAAATCTAGTAACAAGAACAAGAAGGATTCTTCCTCTAGTAGCAACAATAATCATGCTAAACCCAATATTGTTGCTTCTAGAAGTTCTCTTGATTCCACTAATGATTCTCTTAGCCAAGTTACACTTGAGCAAGAAAATAGCTTATTGAAGGGAATTATAGAGAAAGGTGTTTACAAGAGCTTTGCCAGGAGTAAGCAATTCGAGGAAATTGTACGCAAGCAAGGAAGGCACCGGAAGAACCAAGGTATTGGTTTTGAACGAAAGTTCAATGCCAATGGAGTTGAGTGGGAAGAAGATCATTACCCCAAGAAAAAGTTTGTTCCTCAACGAGAGAAGTATGATCCTACTTCTTTCAAAGGGACGCAACCTCAAGATGATCTTCCACCACAAGACCACAAGGAAAAAGTCAAGGACAGGCTTCTAGAGGAAATTGATGCATTTGAAGAAGCTCCTAAGGCCTTGGTCAAGTGGGTTCCCAAGACTACATCAAGTTCCATTTCATCAAGTACAACTACAACTCCGAGGATTCCCATCAAGATGGTGTGGATCCCGAAGAAGAAGAACTAGAGAGTTCTTGAGGGTGACTCCGCCAACATACTTCACTCTTATCATTTTGGCAGGAACAAGTGCAATCAACCTCCATATATTGCACTAGTTCAAGGAGTCACAAACCCTCTTGTTGGTAAGGCAAGGGACAAGGTAACCAAATGCTTTCATAGACATCATCTTGTGTATGCATCACTCTATGTCTATGGATATTCCTTGTTTGTTCCTTGTGGGACTAACCCGTGTAGGTATTGAAAGTGCAACTCACTCCGAAGGATTGCTCCAAATGATCTACATCAACATTGAGCATCCACATCTTCAACACCTACATGAAGTCATCATCAACAAAACCCAAGATTAGTTCATCCCTCTTAGGGGGGATCTCACATCTAGTGGGAGCTTTACTCTCAGAATTGAGCTAAAGCAACTCCAATGGTGTGAACACAACAACGCTTTATGTAAAAGTGGTAACCCCACTTGTGCTTAAACGATGAGTATGACCTATGATCAAATGTTCTCATTTGACTCCTAAGCCAATATACTCATATATAGATGACCTAGTCATCGCGAATTGCTTGATAGATGCTAGAATTGGTTGTGCATGCCTTGCCACATATTTCATTTGCCATTTTATTGTGTGAGCATGTTGGTTGCATAATTTACTCATTCGAGGACATCCACTTGTTGTTTTGATTGATTGGTTCCTTCTCTCTTGCCAAGTGGATGGACAAGAATGTCTAAGAACCTTCTCTAGCTATCTATGCTCTTCTCGTCTCAAACTTTATTCATGATGCATCACAAAGTTTGATCAAGTCAGATTCGAACCACTCTGTGTGAGGAGCACTCGGAGTCCCCGATTCGTCATAGACTTAAACTTCCAAAACTTCTTTGTGCATTTCGGTCTGATCGATTCATCCATTTCGGTAATACAGAGATCACTAAGTCGATCTAGGTTTTCAATCCTGGTGCAACCGGTTTGAACTTTTCGGTCACACCGAGTTGCAGTAACTGCTTGCAGTTATGCATCTTGGTGCCACCGAGTTGTTCCACTCGGTCACACCGACAGGGTCAGGCTATATATACCCACAGGCCAAAATTTGGAAAACTTTCCAAACTTCTTCGGCCGCGCTCAGCCTGCTCTGCCTTCGTGGGTCTCCGGATCGTCCTCCTCGCCACCAGCCACCTCCAGTCGCTGGTCTCCGCCGCCGTCAACGGGATCGTCTCCACCGTTGCCGCCGTAGCAAGTCCATCGCCGCACTAGGGTATGGACTTGATCCTTGTGCTGATCTCACTCTGATTCCCCAGCACATTGTCTTGCCATGTATCTTGCCACGATTGAGATCACTCTATCTAATGAAAATCTCCGTAGTTTAGTTGTGGATTGAAAATTTTAGGGTTAGGTTTCCGCCGAAACCATCTCGGACCGACCGAGTTGTTGAAATCAGTTCCACCGATTTGGCTCAGGCCATTGCACATGTGATTCTCGGTCTGACCGAGAATTGCAAATTGGTGTGACCGAGTTCAAGTCTTTGTGAAACCCTAGCAGTCTCGGTGCCACCGAACTGTGACTCGGCCTGACCACGTTCACTAGTTTAGGTTCCAACAGCTGCTTCGGTATCACCGAGATTTCAAATCGGTAGATCTGAAATGCTTTCTGTGGAAAACTAAAACTAAGTTTTTGATTCATTCTTTTGCAAAAACCTCTGCACTTTGTGATGCTCATCCACTCTACCTCATCTATAATCTATTCACAGGGTCAGCTGTCAGTGTTTGTATCATGTCAGATCAGAGTGACAGTCAGAACAAGTAGTCTAATCACCCCCCCCCCCCCTCTAGACATACTTTCGATCCTACAACTTAGTAGGCCCAGAAGTCAGCCTCCCATATGGTGGGTCCTAGCTAGCAGGGGGAGTATTCATTTTTTTGGGGCGTGATAAGGAAGCACTTCCTTGCGTGCGAAGATATAGCTAGTGGGTCCGAGCTGTCAGCGGCGGAATGTTTTTTTCGTGAAATACAGAGGCTCTTTCGGTTGGTCCCAGATGTCAGGTGGAGGAATCATTATTTTGCGCGTAATAAGGAGGCATTTCCTTGTGTGCGGCCGTGGACCCAGCTGTCAGCCTCTCCATGTACAGTCCACGTCCGATGGATGTCGTTTGTTGACCACATTGACCACGCCGCGCCGGGAGCACCAGGGCGGTGGACGATGGCGAGGCCTAGGAAGGGATCGACATGGAGCCGGGGAAGACTCGGCAGTGGTTGCCCACGTGGTGTGGAGTACGAGGGTTTACTGGTCCGGCTACCGTCGCCGGAAAATAACAGGAGGTGTGGGTGAGTAGAGGAATGGCCTGGCCAACAATGGAGTAGGGTGGGGCGGTGCGGCCAGTGCGGTAGCACAGCCGACCATGGGAGGCGGGAGCAAGTAGTCCCACCGGCGCTGGTTTGGGCGGCTGGAGCATGAAGATCGGATATTGAAGAAGCAGCACGGCCGTTGGATTAACATCCAACGGTCACCGCTGCTAGAATCGTTTGTGGACTAAGTTGACAAAGCCATCGTACATGTCAACCTAGTAGACCCACAAGTCAGCCTCCAAATCTGTCCCAAACAGCATACGGCCCAAATTTTCTAGCCAGATTCAAATTAATTTAAAAACTAAACATACCTTAATTTTAATCCAATGAAATTTTACCTGCACAAAAACAATGAAATTTAAAATATCAAAATCTGAAAGAAAAAAGTATTTTGGAACTAATTGCCTGTTTGCTGTATTTTTTCATTTTACAGCCCATTTATTATTACTTTAGCCCTTTTCTTATTACTTATAGCCCATTCTCTGGGAAAAATGCATGAAAGATTTCCGGCCCAGCAGGGCGTAGAAAAGCAAGTAGGCCTACGTTGGTTATTCTGCAAAAAACAAAATAGTTGGGCTAGCCATTTTTAGAAGGGATAATTAGATTTATGCCCCTAGTTGTGTCCCACTCGTCTGTTTTACCCCTAATTCCCAAAATTCACCGATTCTGTCCAAGTCACTTTGATCCTCTTATGCTTTTGCCCTTTGACTGTTTGATCATCAGTTTGAAAACTTCATAACTAATTCCTACAAAATCAAAAAATGCAAATAAGATACCAAAATGTTCAGAAAAACATCACCTATATGTCAGTGTCATCTGCATTCATGAAAAAAATGTTGGAAAGTGCACATCCGAGTTTTAGCTCTTTCAATACCACCATGAATAGTAAATTCTAGAAAAATTCAAAAAAAATATGGTGGCAAAGAACGACAAGTGTTCTAAATGCTTGTCAAGTTTCATTAGGGAACAACATTATTGGAAGTCGTGGCAAAAAAATAATCTACTTTTGGAGTGCTGATTGTTTTTTTGCCGCGACACCCACGAATGTTATTCCCTGATGAAACTTGGCAGGCACTTAAAACATTTGTCATTCTTTGCCACAAATTATTATGAATTTTTTTGAACTTTTTTAGATTTTACTATTCATGGTGGTAGCATAAGAGCTAAAACTCGGATGGGCACTTTCCAACACTTTTTCATGAATGCAAATGACACTGACATATAGGTGATGTTTTTCTGAATATTTTGGTATCTTATTTGCATTCTTCTGATTTAGTATGAATTAGTTATGAAGTTTTCAAACTGATGGTCAAACGGTCAAAGGGCAAAAGCATAAGAGGAGCAAAGTGATTTGGACAGAACCGGTGACTTTTGGGAATTAGGGGTAAAACAGACGAGTGGGACACAACTAGGGGCATAAATCTAATTATCCCTTTTTAGAAAGGAAAAAATAAACTGGGCTGGTCATGTGCTAAACATATGAAATAAAAGCATGGGCTAGACGGGCCACAGCTCCCGCACAACCCAGTTGATACCCTTATCCGTCCCGAAAAAACCAAATTTCTACGCAGGCCATTGGTCCCTCATCATCCTCACCATGTACAAATATCTCCTTATTCCTCTCGGTTGTTGACCATGTTGACAACACCGAGGGCGAGGCCATGGCGAACTAAGGCGTAGGACGATGGTGAGGCCTCGGACGGGAACGAACAGGAGCCGGGGAAGATGCGCAGAGTTTTAGGGTGCGATATGGCCATGATGTGTGCGCGGAAGCTGTCGGTGTCAATACCGGCGGATCTCAGGTAGGGGTTCCCGAACTGTGCGTCTAGGATCAATGGTAACAGGAGACGTGGGACACGATGTTTACCCAGGTTCGGGCCCTCGGTATGGAGGTAATACCCTACTTCCTGCTTGATTGATCTTGATGAATATGAGTATTACAAGAGTTGATCCACCACGAGATCGTAATGAGTAAACCCTAGAAGTCTAGCCTGTATGATTATGGTAATGAGTCATATCCTATCCGAACTACGCCCCCCGGTTTATATAAGCACCGGAGGGGTCTAGGGTTACATAGAGTCAGTTACATAAGAAGGAATCTTCATAGTTGGTCGCTAAGCTTGCCTTCCACGCCAAGGAGAGTCCAATCCGGACACGGGTACAGTCTTCGGCCTTCATGTCTTCACAACCCATCAGTCCGGCCAATGGATAACAGGCTGGACGCCCGAGGACCCCTTAGTCCAGGACTCCCTCAGTAGCCCCTGAACCTGGCTTCAATGACGAGGAGTCCGGCGCGCAGATTGTCTTCGGCACTGCAAGGCGGGTTCCCCTTTCCGAACTCCAAGATAGTCTTCAGATGTAATGATTGTATCCAGACCTGTATACACAACTACAGAGGATATAATATTTCACAAACTCAATCCGTTGATAAATTTTGGTAATATGACATCACGCCTGCTCGGCCATTATTTTCGAACCGTTAGCTGGCCCACCGTCCCACGTCTCGAGACATGGTTTTATTGGCATGCCTTATCCAAGCGGAGATCGTGTCTCCCCTTATTTAGGGGATCCTTGCCAACCCAGACGTGGGTAACCCAACCGTCGCTTGGGTACAACTCCTTGGGAATAGGCAAGTTTCGAGGCCTAGGAGGAGACGTTTGATATTCGCAGCCTTTATATAGGGGTACCGACCCGTCTTTTTCTTTCACGCTTGCTTCTTCCTCGACCCCTGCTACCCCGAGTTCCAACACCCGGGTTTCGGTCGCCTCAAGCCCCAATCATGTCCGGATCCAGCCGTCAAGGCCGGTGGATAGCTTCTTCTGTCATGGAGGGAGATATTGCCAAGCTTCGGGCGGTGAGGTACCTGACCGCAGAAATCCATCATCACCTTCCTGCCGAGGGGCAGGTTATTCCCACCCCAGATCCGGCGAGAGGGTCGTGTTTGTATCCCACTTCCTCCGTGGGTTAGGGTTTACACTTAACCCCTTCGTCCGAGGGCTCATGTTCTATTACGGGCTAGATTTTCACGATCTGGCCCCGGGCTCTATTCTTCTTATCTCAGCGTTTATCGTCACATGCGAAGCCTTCCTCCGAACTCCTCCGCACTTCAGTTTGTGGCTCAAGACTTTTGATGTGAAGCCGCAAGCGATAGAAGGGGAGCAAGCTGAAATCTTGATAGCGGCTACGTGAGCAAGCTTGCTAGCGCTGTTTGGCTGAAAGGATCCTTTGCCAAATCTTCTGAGTTATGGCAGCAGGGGTGGTTCTATATCACCGAGCCCCGTGGCTCCAAGTGGATAGCTACGCCTGCCTTTCGATCCAGCCCCCCAATTCATCTTGCATCATGGATTAACAAGGGGCTGGATTGGGGATCAACGAATGAAGTGTGAACTATGCAAAGTCGCACCCGAAGCCTCATTGAGAGGGACATCGACATAGCCAACGTCGTTCAAGTAATGCTAGTTCGTCGGACCCTGCCGTGCCAGCGATGACCTCTCCGCCTATGGGAGTTCAATCCAGAAGGGCCGCAGACTCTTTAGCACTTCTTCTAAGACAACGCATTTAAGGAATGTGGAGATTATTCTTCGGGAAACGAAGGCAATCGCCGGACACCACCGAAGATGTCGGCCTAGACTGTAACCATCCGGATACCCCGGTAAGTACCCGTTTATCGAATACCTTATAGTCAGGTACCTAGTGGCAAGATACCAACAATATCATCCTTTTTCAGGGCTGGATAAAGAAGGTGGAACGGATTAGGTGTCCGGCTCCCCTTCCCGAAGACTCAGCTACTCCTGTGTTAACAAGGATGCTGGCCTCGGCACCATACCAGGCACCAGCAGGGGAGGGCGAGAAGATCCAAGATGACCTTGGTTTCGGTGGTAAGTCGGACACTGAGTCCAGAGAAATCGATCTTTCCTCGCCCGAAGATGGAGGCGGAAAAGGACCCAGTATCCCTTCTCCAAGCAGGAGAAAAAGGGCCGCCTTTGAAGATTGGGAGGGGTGGTCTTCCAAGAAGGGCAAGATGCCACCATCGATCGGCTTGGGTTTGGAAAGCGACGCCGTCAAGCAGCTCCAACAGGGGGACAAGTCCTCGGCCAAACCGTAAGAGAAACCAGAGTTCTTTGAAAGCGTCCCGCTCCATTATTGTTACCAAAGATATGTGTAACGCGTTTAAGCATGTTTACAGGTCGGCACAGAATTTTTCTGGGCGATCCTCTTCTTCGGGGAGTCTCCTCCCAGAGATGATGGAGAGCGAGACGCCTCCTCCGACCTCCTCGCCCAATAAGATAGAGGACTCTAAAGTGTCATCGCAGAGGGTCCCTTTATACCAGGGGACAAAAGAGGCAGTACCCGAAGGTGGATCTCCGGCCATCCGGGATTATGGGGCTGATGATAACAAAGGCCCTGCATAGCCTGCTCAGAGTCGACAAAGGATTCTGGAGACTGGTGAACCAATTCCTTCAAACAATGGTTTTGCTCCTAGAGCGGCTTCCGGAGACCTGGAGACTCCGGATATATTGCAGGACATCTTGTGGAAAGCATCTGCCATGGGGGAGCAGCGTACCTTGATGGGTATAGTGATTGAGAAGATTTTGTTCGCGAAAAGCGGATTAAATGAAGCCTTCATGAGCCTACTGAAGGGCTTCGAGGTTTGTGACATAATGTTTTCAGCTATGTTTCATTTGTGAAGATGCGCATGTGTATAGGTAGTATCCCCTGAGACTCGGGTTGTCTTCCCCGAGGAAGCAAACGGAGGATCGAAAAGGATCGCTTGAGGACTAACCTAATAAACTTGAACACAGGCTGCTTCCCCCTTGGCCACTTTCCGGACTATGGAAATTGCCGAGCTGCAGCGGAAGATTGATGTGGCAAGGGATGATCTTGCATTAATCAATTTGCGTCTTAATGAGTCACAAGGTATGTATTCGATGCAATCCCCATACATTTTTGTGGTATAAGCATGACGCTAAAATCTGTATGCTGGAGTATGCGTGACTGCAGATGGTACTGCCGCCGTTGAAGTTCTTCGAGCGGAGCTGGCCTAGGCCAAGGAGACGGCCCGGCGTAGCAATGTTGCTGCCGAAAAGGCAGCGGCCGAGCTGAAAGCGGAACAAGCTGCACGGCGCCAGGACGAGAAGATATCCATGGTGGCGCTTGAACTGGAAAATGCCACTGGCCGCTATCAATTTCTGGAGAAGGAGAATAAAGCCTTAACGGCTGAACTGGACAAGGCCTTACAAGAGGCAAGGGAAGCGCGATCGGAATCCAGAGCAGTCCGTGAGGAGGTTCAGCAGGCTAGGGAGATTGCGGTTGGAAAGCCATTTCTGCTGCAAACTAAGTTCGGTGACCCGAACTATGCTCCGCTTAACCAAGTGTGGAGTTCTCCGGACGAGTTCTTGGACTTGCCGAAGAGTTCTTCCGATGCGGCATAGTATTACCAAGCGCGAGATGGGTATGCAACGGAGAAGCTTCTTTGGTTGCAGTTTGGCGCATCAAAGCGCCCTCTGTTGCTCAATGAACAGTTATCCCAATGGGCCGAACTTCATAGGATATCCGGCGCTGCCATGAAGGATGTCATAATCCGGTTGTGGCCAACCGAGCCTGCCGAATAGCTATTTTGGTTTGGTGCAAAGGCTTGTTGACGCGGTGCCGTGTATCGACGTTGTGAAGCGGTCAACGTGCATTGAGGGTGCACAGATGGCTTTTGCCCGAGTCAAAACGTTCTGGGGGAAGATGAGGGCCATCGATGTTGCGACGAAGAGTCCACCCAAAGGCAAGGACCGTCCGGAACCGGAGCATTATTTTGAAGACGTCCTGGAGGTTGCCCACTTGATAGAGGGTCAGTGCTCGAAAGACATAATGTTTGAGTGAGATGTATGGGAATTGTAAAAGACAATTTTATAGTTAATCTATTTTTATGTTTTGCTCGAAAGCTTGAATTCCTCCTGTGCGGCCGTTTTAATATAATCTGAGAGTTTTCTAGTCGTTGGCTTCAGCCCCTCAGGAAGTATGGGGTGTTCGAAAAGCATTTAATCACTCTTTATCCAACATCTTGGTCCATGAAGGAGGTGATAATGCGGCGAACCAGGCAATCGGACTATAGGGCGTTAACACTTTCACTTAGCCATAGGAGTTTTATGGTGGGACTACGACATAGCCCCTGGTATGTATGCGGCGTATGGTGCCTTACATATTTGATGTGAAAAAGATCCTTCGTGTGACACGGAGAATCACTAGAGATTCCAAGAAGTCGCCAAGTGGTTGACCAGCTCACGCCGCATCATGACAGTCAGTTTTCGGCTTTCTCTACTGAGGTGCTCGTCCGGTTTAGACCAGGGCACAATCGCATCAGTTCTCCTTTTACTACCCTAGCCGATAGAGCGGAACGTAGGTTAGCAAGCACAGGAGCCGGGCAACCCAACTATTGACCCAAGACAATGATTCGGAGCTGATGCATATAAGGCCAAACTTGCGACGCCGAAGTATGCTATAGAGCTGTTCAGACTTTTACTGGCAACTCATTTGTTCCCACACCAAGCCCCTGGCAGGTTATGCCAAGGTATTTCTGTGAAATAACCGTAGGAGCCATATTTTGTTGGGGAAATAATCCGGATGATCAGTTTGGGTATTGTTTACTGGGAACTGAGCGATATGCCAATGATTACTTATGATATATACATAAAGGCCATCCTCCCAGCTATTTGACATGCTCGGGGTTGGAGGCGGAGGAACAGGCATAGTACAAGCTCGAGAAATAGAGAGTGCGGTCTACAAAAAGTTATTTTGGACCTCCTGTCGCACGTCTGTGCCGCCAGTCCTTGGTGGGGGGAATCCTTGATGGAATAGCCCCTTTGGTGAGTGTACGGATCCGGAGTCCGATAGAGGCAGTTTTCAGGTGCTTATCCTGTTCGTCACCTGTTTTTAAAGGATAGCGAAGGAGGAAATAAAGAGAAAAAATATTTACTGGAGTGCTTGCAGGCTCGTCCGTATTGTGCTTCCGCCAATGCCCATGGTATCTTGAGTGTGTAATGATGTACGCGCGGTACAAACTTTGTAGGTGTACGGAGTGGGCGGTGGAAGCTGGGTTGCTATTTCCGTTCTAGGAGTTGTTAATACTCGGGTGGATATTGCTTCTGACCCCCGGTGTTTCACTGGTGAACCTTTTCGTCATCCCTGTCGCTTGGCGGCCTCCTCCCCCTATGTTCGGCATTGAGCTTGACGGCCTGTTTAAAGACCCAGCAGTTTCTATTGGTATGATTAGCTGGTTTATCGGGGTGGCCATAAATCTGGCAGGGTCGGTCCAATATCCTGTCCAGGTTGGAGGGTTCGTCTCGATTCGCCTTGAATGGCTTTTTCCCCGGGCTTGGGGCTGCTGAATCCGGTGTTGACCGTTGTGTCGCCTGATGTTTCATTGTCATTGCGACTGTTGTTTTTGCTTCCTCGTGGCTTGCCGTTGCCGTCTCGGATTTTGGAAGTGCCCTGGTTGCTGGGGCTATTACTTCTATGAGCGAGCCAGATGTCTTCTCCCACGCAAAAGCGGGTCATCAGAGCAGTGAGGGCTGACATGGATTTAGGTCCTTCTTGGCCAAGGTGGCGTGCAAGCCATTCGTCTCGGACGCTGTGTCTGAAAGCCGCAAGGGCTTCCGCGTCCGGACAGTCGACGATTTGGTTCTTTTTAACTAAGAACCGAGTCCAGAGTTCCCTGGCTGATTCTCCGGGCTGTTGGACAATGTGACTTAGGTCCTCGGCCTCCGGTGGCTGGACATATGTTCCTTGGAAGTTATCGAGGAAGGCCTCTTCCAAGTCCTTCCAGCTGCCTATGGAATTTTCTGGCAGGCTGTTTAACCAGTACCGAGCTGGCCCTTTTAGTGTTAATGGGAGGTATTTAATGGCATGGAGGTCGTCCCCACGGGCCATATGGATGTGGAGGATGAAATCTTCTGTCCATACAGCGGGATCAGTTGTCCCGTCGTATGATTCAATATTGACGGGTTTGAATCCTTCGGGGAATTCATGATCCATTACTTCATCAGTGAAGCAAAGCGGGTGTGCGGCGGCTCTATGTTGGGCCACACTGCGACGTAACTCCGAAGGAGTCTCTTTGCAGTTTTCGGCTCGGGCGTGGCGAGGTTTGATACATCCGAATAGGTAGCTATCGTCGCGTGTTGAAGCATGCTTTCACGATCCGTCGATCGGTCTTGCATATCCTGCCCTATTGTCCGAGTACCTCTGCAGTTCGTCTGGGTAATCATGACCTGCGTTGCTCTTGCCTTTACGGCAAGGTGGGGCGGTCTGGTGTTCGGCTTGAGTTGCCTCTTTATCCGGACAGAGTTGTCGGCGACTTGCCACATTGTATGACGATGGTATGGGCTCCAACGCCCCGTCATCGGACCGGTATAGCAATTTGTGCTTTGGGTAGCTTTTGGCTAGGCCACTAAGACCGTATTCTTCGGCGACCAGGACTTCGGTCCATCTGTCATTGAGTAGGTCTTGGTCAGCTTGAAGCTGCTGCTGCTTCTTTTTCAGGCTCCTTGCCGTACCTATCAGCCTGCGCTTGAAGTGCTCCTACTCGAGGGGCTCTTCGGGTACGATGAAGTCTTCGTCGCCAAGGCTTACCTCATGTTCGGAGAGCGGAAGGTAGTTGTCGTCCTCCGAACCATCGCTGGGCGGGGCCTGTTCATCGGGGCTGGCTTGCCCGTTTTCCTGTTCCTCCTGTTTGGTATTGCTCCCACAGGGTCTTCATTGCTTTCAGCGCTGTCTGGAGTACTATTTTCTCCAGTGCCATCGTTGCTGCGGCGTGACTGGGGGCGGTGTTTGGGGCGCCGGAACTTAGACTGTGTCTCAGGAGTTTTAACTGGATCACCCTTGTCATTTCCGTGAGGCTTTTGAAGTGTATCGATCATGTACACGTCATATGAAGGGGTGGCCGTCCCACGCCTGATGACTGGCGGGTCCTGGCCTTGCTCCTTATCGGCATTGTCGTCTATACCGTCAATGTATTCGGAGCCAGAGGTGGGCATGTCGGTTAAGTCCTCGACAGTGGCTGTGAAGTGGGTGGCGGGTGGGAAGCGAAACTCCCCATCATCAGCCTCTAGCTCGAACCGAATATAGTTCGGTTATGAGTCCTTCTCTAAGGACAAATTCTTTACAGAGTTCAGCACATCGCCCAAAGGTGAGTGGTGAAAAACGTCTGCAGCACTAAATTCGAAGATTGATGACCGATCTAGCTCGGTGTCCGCAGGCGTACATGGTCCGGAACTTATAGCCGGAGACGAATCCGAAGTTCCGTTGACGCAAATATTGCAGGGTGTCAAGTTCGTGTGCGGCTCCAACGCTGCGGACTCTGTGGCTTTGGATGGTGAAATCTGCTCCGGACCTATGGCCGTAGCAGTTACAGGAACCATCTCCTGAATCTGGTCCGATGACAGATTTAAGTCATGTTCAACGGAGCGAGGGGGAGCAATCACCGCGGTATCGAATCCATTGAAGATCAAGTCTCCACGGATATCCACGACGTAGTTCAAGTTTCCAAAACTGACCTGATGGCCAGGGGCGTAGCTATCAATCTACTCCAGATGGCCAAGTGAGTTGGCCCGCAGTACGAAGCCACCGAATACGAAAATCTGTCCCGGGAGGAAGGTTTCTCCTTGGACAGCGTCACTATGTACGATTGAAGGGGCCATCGAACCTTTTGTCGACGGCAGTGTGGAACTCTCAATGAAAGCACCAATGTCGGTGTCAAAACCGGCGGATCTCAGGTAGGGGGTCCCGAACTGTGCGTCTAGGATCGATGGTAGCAGGAGACAGGGGACACGATGTTTACCCAGGTTCGGGCCCTCTCTATGGAGGTAATACCCTACTTCCTGCTTGATTGATCTTGATGAATATGAGTATTACAAGAGTTGATCCACCACAAGATCGTAATGACTAAACGCTAGAAGTCTAGCATGTATGACTATGGTAATGAGTCATATCCTATCCGGACTACGCCCCCCGGTTTATATAAGCACCGGAGGGATCTAGGGTTATATAGAGTTGGTTACATAAGAAGGAATCTTCATAGTTGGTCGCCAAGCTTGCCTTCCACGCCAAGGAGAGTCCAATCCGGACACGGGTACAGTCTTCGGCCTTCATGTCTTCACAGCCCATTAGTCCGGCCCATGGATAACAGGCCGGACGCCCGAGGAACCCTTAGTCCAGGACTCCCTCGGCAGCACAGCCAGCTGTGGGAGGCGGGAGCAGGCGGTCCCGCCGGTGCTGGTTTGGCTTTGGCGGATGGAGGAAGAAGAGATTGAAGAAACACGACAGACGTTGAATGTCAATCCAATGGTCAAGGTTGGCACAATCGTTTGTTGACTAAGCCGACACCAAGTAGCATACTTTTTTATATATAGGAAGAAAAGAAAAACTTGGCTCATTCGCCTGATAACATTCCCGAAATTGCAACCGTTCGATCTTGCATCACAACTAAAACTGCGAGGAAAATGCGTTTGTCTGCCGTCCTCCTCCCAAGGAACGTTCGCCACATAAGTGACTAGCACCCTTGGTTTTCAACCGAGAGGTCTTGGGTTTGAGTCCCAGGAACTCTCAATTTTGTCCTCCTTCCTTCCTTGCAAAAAAAAGAGAGAAAGAAAATCAAAGACTTGAGAAGGCGTACAGAACAAGCTAGTGTACCAGTAAAGAGAGTTGTTGAGTTTTAGAAAAAACAGAGACGTGCTCCTGTAGCTGGTTCGAATCCAAACCTAGACTATGACTATATATGGTGCTATGCTACTCTGCAAGTAATGAAACTGACATATCCAATGTTCGCTTCTCCTCTTCTCTACTTACTCTGCCTAGCATCAGAAGCTCTGGCCGCAGCAACCATGTCTGCTGGCTGCTCGTCTACCTGCTCTTCAGCAGGAAACAACCAAATATGCGCCAAGTCGCCACCCGTACCATCGCCTGTGGGTCTCATCACACCCCAGCTGGCACACGCACCGCACCAGTTGCTCATCGCAACCCGCTGTCGTTGGTGTGGTGCCACTGCTGCAAATCACGCAGAGTCATCTGTCGCGTCTCAACCACAATCCTCAACCCTGGCCGAGTCTTCTACAAATGCCCGAATCATGGGGTAATAATATGTTTAAGTGTTGTTCTGCTGCTTTCAGTTGCTGATTTTTTTAATAGTTTGGTTGATGATCTTCCAATTTGATTCGTGTAGAAAAGGGAAGATTCGTGTGATTTGTATTTCTGGGAAGTTGCTGATATGGGGGAATGCAACTACGCTGATTATTTGGTTAGCCGAGGAATTCCAATACTAGTAGGTTGGGGTGTTGGACAAGTAACTGAAGGAACGGCAGAAGAGGAAGATGCAGAGCAGAAGATTAAAGATGCAGTTCCTCTGATCATGGCCAAGCAACAGCTGTTGAACGGCCTTGACAGCAATGAGGAGATGAAAGAGCTTGTGAATATAATGGGCAAAATCGATGTACTCTGTAGCATGATTGCCTCTTTATTGGCAGTGTATGTAGCACTCGTGATGTATTCAGTGGCTATGACATGAGCACTTTGCTGAAACTAGTAATGAATGAAACCTGTGTACCAGGTTGGGCGTAGTGTTGTGAACATCTAATGGTTTCTATTAACGGAAATCGGGGGGTATCCCTTTTTGCTCATAAATAAATAAATAGCAGAGGCCCTTTTTGGTAATAAATAAATAAATTAGTAGAGGCCCTGTCGGGTCAGCTTTGTTCCCATTCAAAGACGTCGAGCAAATTGCAGTCCAACAGCAAACTATGTCATCAAATTCAAGTTTCGCAGCCAAATATGAGTAAAACTAAACAACAATGTCATCATGTTTTAGTCGTCATACAATCACCAAAAACAAATCAACATACATAACAAGTGATGTTCTCATAGCAAAATACTAAACAACACGTTCATCAGGTTTCAGTTTTCATAGCAAACACAATTTCACATAGTAGATAAAAAACATCTTCTGACTGGCAAATACGACAAAAGCAATCTAATCATCATCCGCAGCAGCAGCGTCAACATCTTCGCCATGTGTATGAGTCTTAATCATAATTCCCCGCAGTGTCATCTTCTTCTTCATCCTCAATGTCCTCGAACGTCGGCTTCTTCTTGATCAACTCTTGTATGTCCACAGCACGACAGGCAATCTTTTCGCCAGCGTCATTGGCGTGATGGTTCTCAAAGATATTAGGAACATCTGTGGAATCTTGTACATCAGGAGCAGTGTAAGCATCATCTTGTTGTGAAACTTCATTAAACAAATTCCTCTGCTCAAACCTTTGCGATACTCTCCAGTCATCGCTACGTGCAAATGTGTCTTCCAAGAAAAATATTTGTGTTGCTTGATTTGCCAAAATAAAAGACTCGTTGGTCTAGTACGCCGCCTTGACATTGATGGATTTGAAATAATCATCAGCTCTGGGTTTTGCGATCTTGGAAAACAGGTTATACCAATGACAACACAACAGAACCACACATCGATGATCCTCAAAACTGGAGATATACTGCAACTGAACAATGTCTGTTATGTTAGCATGCATTTCAGTTGTCTCTCTGCCATACGTATCCGTGCTCATGATGGCACTATTTTGTGTCTTCCTGCCTTCGTCACGTGCAAGGGTGTTGTAGCGCACATCTCCAACAATGCAAGATTCATAATGTCTTACCCGAGTATCAGGACCCATTGCTAGTGTGTAAAGGGCATCATCAACTGCCTGCCCATCCTCCCGCATCTTCTTAACCTATGGTTAGAAAATAGACAAGCTGATCATCTTATGTACTCGATATATTAAAAAACTGACAATGCAATTCAAAAGCTTACATGGCCCTTGAACCATTTCGCAAATCCTGCCGTAACTAGTTTGTCAATGTTTCTTGGATTTTGTGGTAGTAACTCCTTTTTGTAGATGCTGCACAACATAGTGATCAGATCAAACATCTAAATATATAAGAATATGCTGCAAGTTTAGTAGATTACGATGTATAAGCTGCAGTACTTAGCACTTACTTGATATAAGGTAGTATCTCGTGACGCTTATTCAACACATACCAAACCATTTTGTCCAAATCTTTAGGTTTGTCCTCTTGTCGACTCTTCCTCAGTAACTCGAGCAGAATAATCAAAAACATTGAGCCCGGATTGTCTTCACCCACCTCTTTGCTAAGCTGATCACCGTTTCAATGTATTTTGAATGTAATGTCAATGCTTCTGTAGCAATGTAGGCCTCTGCAATGGAACCCTCGGGTCTAGCTTTGTTCCTAACATAGCCCTTGAAAGTGCCTAGCCGCCTTTCAATAGGGTACATCCAGCCATACTGTACTGGACCTCTAAGTAGTGCCTCGTCAGGTAGATAAACAGCCAAATGCACCATCACATAAAAGAAGGCTGGAGGATATATCTTCTCAAGATCGCATAGGATAGTTGGTATCTTGTCTCTAAGACACTCCAAAGCATCTATCCTGATATTTCTACTACAGAGTTCCCTAAAGAATTTGCCCCAACTCTGCAACTGCTCTATATAAGTCAGGGCAGCCCAATCCTCTAAGGATAACAGGTAAAACCCTTTGATGTAGGACGTGGCAGTCATGAGTTTTCAACCCTTGTACCTTGTTTCCATCTCAGACCGACTCTCCTTTCGGGGTTGGAAGCAAATCCATGTGGGAATCTCACACGTGATGTGACCTCGCAGAATTCTTTTCTTTTTACCTTGTCCAAGACGCATACACCGGTGCCCGTGGTTTACCTTCATCTTCCACCTGCAAATCCTTTCTGGTACCCAGGTGTGTCAAATCAATCCTAGATTTTAAGGTATCTTTCGTCTTGCCTTCAATATTAAGAAGTGTGCCGATAATGCTGTCACATATATTTTTCTCGATGTGCATCACATGAAGATTATGTCGCAGATCCAAATCTTTCCAATACTCCAAGTCCCACAAAGTGTACCTGCGGGTAAACAATAATCTCTCTTCTGCCCTGCCATGCTTCCTTTTAACGCTACAATTACCAGGATGGTTTCCTGGTGTAATATGTCTGACCTTCTCTAATTCCACTTGCAACTCATCGGCGGTGAGCCTCTTTGGCGCATCACGGTTTTCATACTTTGCATTGAACACAGGTCTTCGGTATTTTGTAGGACGCGGCTTGTCCTTGGCAAGGAAACGGTGGTGTCCAATGTATCAGATCTTGCTAAGTATTGCGTATGACAGCGGATTCCTATCACAGCAAACACATGCATTGTAACCATGTGTCGTTCGCCCTGACATAGTGCCCAAAGCCGGATAATCATGGATGCACCAAATTATAACATCACGCAGAAAGAAATCACCTAGTGGGCTGCTATATAGGTCTCGAGTGAGAACACCCCTCCATAGTTGTTGAAGTTCCTCCACAAGAGGCTCCATGAATAACTCAAAATCCTTTCCAGGACTTTTTGGACCTGGGATGAGCAAGGTCATCATGTAGTTTGATTCTTTGGTGCAGACATTTGGAGGCATGTTGTAAGGGATAACAAGCATTGGCCACATGCTATATGTGGCGCTCTGCGGCCAAATGGGTTAAATCCATCCGAAGTTAAGCCAAGTCTAATGTTTCTCGGTCGTGACAAACTTTTGTGTTTCTGATTGAAGCTTTGCCACTCACTACCATGAGATGGATGGCTCATTACATTCTGATCTCTATACTCCTGGTTCCTTGAATGCCACAGTACATCCTCTCTTGTTTCAGCATCATGAAACAACCTTTGCAATCTTGGTATAATTGGAAAATGTCTCAGAACATTATGAGGAATCCTCTTCATAGCATCGCCATCTTTCCATCTTGATGATTTGCGCATTCACTTAAGTTGGCATAATCCTTCCGGAACAAAACACAATTATTCTTACAAACATGGATCATATCATATCCAATTCCAACTGCACGAAGGAAATTCTTCATTTTATTGTAGGTGTGTGGCAGCTCAGACGCATCTGGGAAAGATTTGCGAAAGGCAGCCAACATTGCATCGAATGATTTGTTGGTCATCTGCTCAAATGTCTTCACCTGAAGAAAGGTGACCATAGCTGAGAATACTGACAGCTTATTTCCTAGGGTGACAGCCACGTTGCATTGTTCCAACGTGCGGGCCCACCGTTTTTCTTCTGCAGGTGAATGTTCACAAAATGCACGAGCATTTCGTAGCATTGTTTCAATGTTGGTCAAACTCATCGCTCGCCACCACCACCTCCTCCTCCTCTTCCACACGAGCATCGAGCAGATCAAGATGGTGATCACCGCTTCCACGTAGTCGAGAACATTGACGTTCACAGCTTCACCATGATGAACCCACCTAGTATATGTGACCGACATCCCATACAAGTGTAGATGATTTTGCACAGTTGAGTGGGGTCTTGTAACTGAATTCATACAACTGCTACACGGCAGAGCACATCTGATTTGGACCACCATACTCAGCTCTGATAAATTTCATGAAGTTTTAACCCCCTCGACATATGCAGCGGAGAATCTTCGAGCAAAAGTTATCCAAGTCATGTCCATCTGTTAGACATGCAAATTAGTTCTTCTACTAGATATTATAGGAAAAACATATATTCTTTTTTATGAAGTCTAGAAAAAATACCTAGGTCGATGTCTAAAGATATGGCAAGATATTTGGACGGCAGATCTAAATAACGAAATATATGTAAAGCTAATTCAGCAAACAGATTTGAGTGCTAAATTATGGCAGGCTGTTTCAGCAGTTAATGAGGCCGATCACACAGCCATCAAACTATCGAAGGCCATCGCAGCAACAAAGATCGAGTATAAAACGGTGTACAGCTATTTCACCTAACAGATTGGCTACTAGACCATGGCAATCTACGTCACAATAAATATGTGGTAGGATATTTCAGCAACTAATCGGGCTAGGCATGCCATCTCAGCTAAGCAGATTGAGTGCAGAATAGGGCAAGGAAGCTTGTTAAGAAGAGCATATTGACTGTAAACTACTTCGGCAAATGGTGAGATTAACAGCGTCTATCAGCTAACATTCAGCGCTACATTGACATGCACGTGGCCTCAGTCTAGAATGTGTGTACCGTGGGAGAAGCTGACCGCTATGCGTCTCCACACGAACATCGCCAGCGGTGGCGGCGCTGACCGCCGTGCGCTTCCACAAGAACGTCGCCAGTGGTGGCAGCATGGCTAGAGGACGGCAGTCTACGAGAGCATACTGTGGGAGTGAGAGGATCGCCGTGCGTCCCCTCGACGAACCGCGGCGTCGACGTATCAGCGTGGCGGGGAAGGCGGCTTTGGCGGAGCGAATGGAGTGGAGGGGGACGGGGGGAGGGGGGTTTGGGAAATATTATTGGCTAGTTGGCCGAAGGGCGGTTGAATTTGGGATTTCGGGGGAATTTTTTTTGTGGGGGGAGGGGTTTCACGCGGTGGGCGGGGGGAGTTTGGCGCATGGTCGGTTTCTCCATGTGCAGTCCCACGTATCAGTGAAGAGGCAAGCCGAAGTGCGTTCCGTTTGCGTGAGCCGTGTGTAGGACCAAACGTGTGTGGGGTGCAATGCGACCGCCACAGGGGTGTTGTGAGTGTACCGCCTTTTTCCTTTTAAACTAGGTGCTTCGCCCCCCTAAAAAACTTGGTGTTTCGCGCGATCCATCGATACTACTACTAGTAATCCGGTAATCCCGACTAAAACGGCACGGTCGGGCATTTTCCCGCGCGATATGCTGGGAGGTTGGCTTAGTTGGGTTTTTTAGGACGAGTAATGCTACACCTACGTAATCCTAGTTACGTAATTCACGTAATGTGAAACGTGTGAGCTGTTGATTGTATATTGGGGGAGGGAGGGGCCCACCACCATGAAAATCAGGGAGGAGATAGAGAGGCAATTTACGTTAACCCTTTCGTAGGTTACCGTAGATGTAGAAAGATGTGAAATGCGTGAATGTGTAGTGGACGTACTATTGGAGTGCCTAAGATAAATTGTGTATGTAGACCCTATGTGTTTATTTACTTCGCATGTTAGCTTTGTCTCGGTTCAATAAAAAGCAGAGTTGGTGATGATGGTGTGCCTGCCATCCTGCAATATAGGCCGTCCGATCTATATCTAACGGATAGGAAGGAAACTATGACAATTTACCCGCACTTCTCTCCACATTTGCAGATAAGGCCTTCCCTCGTTCATCCTTTTCTCCCACAAGATCTTGATGTTCCGTGCAACGCACGGGCATCTTGCTAGTACTCCTACAATATACTATATTATTGTGAAAGTTCATATACGGCGGCCGAGATTAATCCAAACACGGCAGATTTTCATTACATTTCAAACTTTTGTAGGACAATAAAATAAAATAAACACGACCCTAAACCTATTCTAGGGTGGCGACCGACGTCCTCCATCTGTGATCTCCATGTACGGGGGCGGGGTTCAAGACGAAGGTGCGGTCTCTGGCGAGGAAGAGTAGAACACGGGAGACGGACCGGCCAGTTGGCACACCATGCCCTGCCGCCTCCCATGCCCTACTAATCCTCGGAGGAGTCCCCGACCTCGGCGGTGCCGGATGTTGGATGACGGCAAGAGGACGCGTGGCTGACGGTGCTCTCATCGTCGGCCGCCATCGTGGCCACCGCTTGTGCGGTCGGGTCCGCGTCCGGCTACGCCACTATTGTGTTGCGAGCGGCAACTTGAGCGAGGGCGACGACCTCGAGCTTCATCTCCGAAGACAAAGCTCTCCCACAGAGCGTTCGTGCTCGCGGTCATGGCGGATGTGGTGCCGGGTAGCATGACAATGCGCTATGGTGTGGAGGTTAGCTGGGCAGTACCGCTTTAAGTAGCGTATTCCGGTGAGGCCAAAGCGTCCGGCGCGTCATTAACTCACGGGAGTTGGTTCCTCAGGCACCGAGCCTCTTAACAACGGCATACGGACGGATGACATGAATGCGGGCAGCTGGCGCCGGCTGGGAACGCACCGCGCGATGGTGCGAGGGACGAGGGTTTTTGGTATGCCAGGGTAGTCAGCTGCGGTCGTGGCATCGTTGGAGATGCCCTTTGCTCACATGCGACCCCACATGTCATTGAAAAAGCAAGACGACCCGGCATGGTCTCAGGTCCTGGGGATGCAGTTGGCCGCGCTACACCACTCCGCGGACGCGTCGCGGCGCGCGCGCACTTCGGCGCCCTGTGCATCCTCGACGAGCCGGGTGTTGATCTGCTGGTCGTGCCACAGCGCTAACGCCACCCTCGGCACACTGAAACTGGTCGTGTCCAGCGACGATGAGCATGTCGCTCCCGCATGCCTCATTTGAACATTCCGCCGAGTATCATTCGCATGTGGGCCTAGACCATTCTTGTATTTCCAGTGTTGTAATTTGTCCGACATGCATACAAACAAGCGGTTCATTTAAAGTTTCACTTTGCCTCCATTACGTGTCGCTTCCCGTCTTAGTTTTAAAATCCCATTTGTTCATGCCCTGACACATCTTGACGAGATCGATTGATGTTGAGAGATCAATTGCGTGTCGTGCAAGGAGATAAAGGTTTGGTTTGTTTCTATGATAGAAATGACCGGTGGGGGGGGTCTGTGGGGATCAGAGGGAGTATATTGTACGTTCATAAGCGAAACGAACATATTGTACCCCACCCTAGTCCTCTTTCAATCGATCTCCGGACCCCAAGATGAAATCGAGAGAGAACGAGTGGGTGCATGTGTGATACCTAAGGCGGATTCAAAATTTTGAACCGGTGATCATAGCATCCACAAATCATATATAAAGGGTATTCAATGTTCTTTTCGCTTTTGAACATACAATATACTCCCTCTGATCCTTTCTAGTTTACATATAAGTTTTATGTGTAGTCAAAGTATCTCTACTTTGATCAGACTTACAGAAAAAAGCATCAACATTCAACAATGCCCAATCAATATTGTTAGATTCGTACGTACTCCTAGATTTGTATTCAAACAGAGATGGTTTCCAATTTGTTTTCAACCACGTGAATGTGCTTGTTCTCGCGCGTGCTCTTCCTACTAGGATTTCGCCACGTATAGCCAGTCCAATAGTAACTTTTTTAAGCTCCCTGTCCAGTAGTACTAGTGGAGTAGTGACAACATCTGTAGTAGAGTATGCAGTGCTCAT
This sequence comes from Aegilops bicornis, assembly GCA_021605145.1. Classification (NCBI taxonomy): domain Eukaryota; kingdom Viridiplantae; phylum Streptophyta; class Magnoliopsida; order Poales; family Poaceae; genus Aegilops; species Aegilops bicornis. The sequence continues at coordinate 590,718,245 of CM038670.1, forward strand.
AGTACTCCCTCCTTCCATTTATATAGGGCCTATGTGGAGGAGAGATATACGAAAAAGTAAGGGGAGTGAGCTCTCATGCAAGAGCCTAGCTATATACGCATTCCTAGTTAAATACAATAAATATGAAGAAAGAGATAGAGAGGAGATGGAAAAAAGTACTAACACAATAGCCACCAACCTTATATATATTTTTATGGAAATAGCCAACCTTATAGCCCACACTACTGTATGAGTGCATATAGATGATGGCTATAGATGACATGGCAGTTCCTTATAGCCATCGGCTAGCTATATTATTAACCATGCTCTAATGCGTTTTTCAAAACCGCCTTTTGACTATTGACAAGATTAATAGTACATGACATGTATAATGTGAAAATTATATCATTGGAAGCTCCTTTCACATACGAATTTGACCGTATGCTTTGTGTAAGTTGCATGTCATATATTATTACTCTATCATTTGGTCAAAGTTAGCCTTGAAAAACGCATTAGGCCCTGTAGATGGAAGGAGGGAGTAGTAGAGGAAGTGGATCCTCTGACGTTGGTATCCCTGCCTTACCCTCCCTTTCAGTCACTTACTGGCGGAACCCATGCTTGCTAGGCCCCCGCATGTCAGTTACTCAATGGGTTCGGCCATGTCAGGGGATCCTCATCCGTAGTATACTCCCTCTGTTTTTATTTACTCCGCATAAAACGGAGGGAGTGGAAGTATAAATGACGTGGGCAGGGAAGGGGGAGTGACGTCGGTTTGCTCTCAACTGCGGTCCCACAAGCGAGCGAAAACGCAAGACGAAGCGTGTTCCATTCGGTGAGCGATGTGGAGGGTCTAGCGTGCCGGGGTGCAACGCGAACACGACAAGAGCGATGTACAGTCAAAACCGATTGACTGGTCGTCACCGGAACCACTATTCACACCAGAACCTTCACTGCTCGGCCTACGCCAGCCACTGCCCCAAAACCACACCTCCTCTCCAGCCCATTCCCCCACCTTTCGATCCCCTAGCCCGCATCAAGTGTCCCCTAGTTCACCGGAAAGCCATGGTGCGCCGCAAGATCACGTACTACAAGATGCTGGCACCGGAGCGCCGCGTAGAAATCGCGGCGGCGGTCGGCGCCACAGACCTCCGTTCCCAAGCTCGCTTTACGGCAGGCCAATCCCCGAGTTCTCTGGAGCCAAGCTACGAGGAGGAGGAAGCCGATCCAATGTTCATGGCGGAGGTCGCGGCGCGAAGGCCCCGATGGAGTGCAGGGCGATGGACATCGACTTCGTGCCGGCGTCCGGGTCCCCCATGGTGCAGGCGGACCAGCGGTTCAACCTGGCGATACTAAAGGAGGACCGAGAGGCAGAGGCTCAACCTGACGCGGAGCGCGTGCATGCCGCTACCATCGAGGCTCTCCTGCAGGCGGAACCGGATGTCGTGGATGTGAACCGGGCGGTGGAGGCTCAACTTGAGGCGGAGCACGCGGATGCCACTGCCATCAAGGCCCTCCTACAGGCGGAACCGGACATCCTGGACTTGAACCGGCGGCGGAGGTTCAACTCGACGCGAAGCGCGCGGATGCCGCTGCCATCAAGGCCCTCCTGCAGGAGTAACCGGACATCCTCGACTTGAACCGGGCGGTGCTCTCGTCCGTGCAGAACGCTCGCACGCTCTGCGTGAACGAGTAGCTAGAGGCCGAGGACAACCACGATGCGGAGACACACGTCGGCAGCTACGGCTGGTTCGCGCCGGCAGCCAAAGACGACGAGGCCGTCTCGTTCCACGAGCAGTGATAGTTTTTCTTTATGTTGTTGTTTTTAGGGATCTTTTGCTGTGTAAAAATATATATTGTTATGCAAGTCGCCTGACTTTCATCATTTGGGTCAATCTACCATTTCAGGCGGTTGGATGAATATCCTACGTCTCCTAACCCTTCTTCCTCACCTCTTCTTCTTCCCCAACAGACCACCGCACGGGCCGTACGGATCCTCCCCAACATGCGGTTGGATGAACATACTGTATGAACGAAAATTATGTGTCAGTGGTAGGATGGCTGAGTTTGGGTTGTTCACATGCGGTAGCACGTGTCAGTGAGGGTGTGTTCCCTTTGTCGGGTTTGCGACGTGCAGGAGCGACTGTGTGAGAGTGCGGTGTGACCGCGGCGTGCAGGAGCGACCGTGTGACGGTGCGGTGCGATCGCGACAGCCGCGCGCAAGTGTACCTCCTTTTCATTTTGAAAACTTTAGGCAAGCTTGGCAAAAATGTGTAGCGAAGTATGGCAATGCAAGGCCTAGACCCAAACAGGATAAGTACGTACTACCTCCGTCCTGGTTTATAGGTCACCTTTGTAGTTCGTGCCAAATTTTGACCAAATATTTAGCTAACAAAATGTTCATGCATGTCAACAAAAATTATATCTTTGGATTCGTATTTCAACATAGTTTTCAATGGTACAATTTTTGGTAACATGCATGAATGTTTTGTTAGTTCAATCTATAGTCAAAATTTGACACAATATACAATGGGGACCAATAAACCAGGGCGGAGGTAGTACGTACTAGGAGTACTAGTGTTAAAAAAGAAAGGCGGTGTTTTCCTTTGCGGGATTAATCGATACAAATCCTCGTTTGATGTGTCAATTAATGTGTATTTTTTTCTCCAAAGCCCAAAGAGCTAACCATCTCACTCCTCATCGCTTGATTAATGCAGCGCCATGCAAACCAACCTTCTCACTTCCGCATGCATGCAAGGGTATATTAATGTCCTTGGTTGCTAGTACGAGGCAAACCCCATCAATTTTTCCTTGATTAGTGTTAGTGGCCTTTTGCAAATTGTAATTTTGATATACTGGCCTTGTGTACAAAAAAATGGAGGTAGTAACTATTTGACTTCCTTCCCCATTGCGGTGACGTCAACGATATCTCGAACGTTGTGGTTTGGCGAAATGCTTTCGACGGAGAACACCATCGAGGGAGACCACGGTAAGTCGTTCGCAAGTGCCACCTGCAAGCCGAGACAGCCGCCTTATTTGCATCCAGGAAGTCTGTTGAACCAAAGGACGCGTAGATGTACTAGTACTACTAGTACACAATAGCGTCGTCCGTCCAGCTTAGTGCGGTGAGGTGGTTTCTCGAAGAAGACGATAGATGATCCAAATCAACTAACGCATGTCCAATCATCACGTGAGATGGGGTAGTCATCAATGGTGAACATCTCTATGTTGATCATATCTACTATATATGACTCATGTTCGACCTTTCGGTCTCCAGTGTTCCAAGACCATGTCTGTACATGCTAGGCTTGTCAAGTTTAACCCAAGTATTCTGCATGTGCAAAACTGTCTTACTCCCTTTGTATGTGAACGTATAGTCTATCACACCCGATCATCACGTGGTGTCTCGAAACGACAAACTGTAGCTGAGGGAGTCCTGGACTAAGGGGTCATCGGGCGTCCGGCATGTTATTCATTGGGCCGGACTGATGGGCTGTGAAGACATGAAGGCCGAAGACTGCACCGTGTCTGGATTGGACTCTACTTGGCGTGGAGGTCAAGTTGGGGACCAACTATGAAGATTCCTTCTTATGTAACCGACCCCATGTAACCCTAGATCTCTCCAGTGTCTATATAAACCGGAGAGCATAGTCCGAATAGGGGATATTCATTACCATATACACATAGGCTAGGCTCCTAGGGTTTAGCCGTTACGATCTCGTGGTAGATCAACTCTTGTAACACTCGTATTCATCAAGATCAATCAAGCAGGAAGTAGGGTATTACCTCCATAGAGAGGGCCCAAACCTGGGTAAACATCGTGTCCCCCATCTCCTGTTACCATCGATCCTAGGCGCACAGTTTGGGACCCCCTACCCGAGATCCGCCGGGTTTGACACCGACATTGGTGCTTTCATTGAGAGTTCCACTGTGCTGTCGGCAAAGGGCTCGATGGCCCCTTCGATCATCAGTAATAACATTGTCTAGGGAGAAACCTTCCTCCCCGGACAGACCTTCGTATTCGGTGGCTTTGTACTACGGGCCAACTCGCTTGGCCATCTGGAGCAGATCGACAGCTATGCCCCTGGCCATCAGGTCAGATTCGGAAGCTTGAACTACATCACGGATATCCGTGGAGACTTGATCTTCAAGGGATTTGAGCCTGCAGCGATCGCTCCCCCTCACCCTGATGAATGTGACTTAAATCTGTCATCGGATCACACCCAGGAGATGGCTCCTGCTGCTGCGACGGCCTTAGAGCCAAAGCAGATCGTGCCATCTGAGGTCACAGAGTCCGCGGTGTTGGAGCCGCACACGGACTCAACGCCGTGCAATATTCGCTTTAACGGAACTTCAGACTTGTCTCCGGCTATAAGTTCTGGACTGTGTACGCCCGCGGACACCAAGCTAGATCGGTTATCGATCTTCGAGTTCAGCGCCGACGCCTTTCCAAAGACTCGCCTTTGGGTGACGTGCTAAAATCTTTAAAGAATTTGTCCTTGGAGAAGGACTCACAGCCGAACTACGTCCGGTTCGAGCTAGAGATGGATGACGAAGAATTTTGCTTCCCACCCGCCACCCACTTCATAGCCACCGTCGATGACTTAACCGACGTGCTTGACTATGGCTCCGAAGACATCGACGGCATGGACGACGATGCCGGTAAGGAGCAAGGCCAAGACCCGCCATTCACCGGACATTGGACGGCTACCTCTTTGTATGACGTGTACATGGTTGATACACCCAAAGGATCTGGCGACGATGAAGAACAGCCAGAGGCGAATAAAACCTCTGAGACACAGTCCAAGCGCCGACGCCCCAAACGCCGTCCTAAGCCTCGTCGCTCAAAGGACAGCAACACCGGCACCGGAGAGAATAGTACTCCAGGCGACGCCGAAAACATGAAGACCCTGTCGGAGCTACATCCGAACAGGAGGAACATGACAACAGGCAAGACAACCTTGATGAACATGCCATAGAAGATGACTCGAAGGACGACAGTTATTATCCACCCTCCGAGGAGGAGACAAGCCTCAGAAACAAAGACTTCATCGTGCCTGAGGATCCTCTGGAGCAGGAGCGCTTTAAGCTTCAGCTCATAGCCACTACAAGGAGCCTGAAAAAGAAACAGCAACAGCTTCAAGCTGAACAAGATCTGCTCGTCGACAGATGGACTGATGTCCTGATAGCCGAAGAATACGGCCTCAGACGCCCAACAAAGAGCTACCCGAAACGCAGACTGCTACCTCAATTCGATGAGGAAGCACCGGAGCACACATCTCCCTTGCGTAATGCGGAACGACCACCACGTGGTCGAGACAGGGCAGCCGATCGGCCACCCCGTGGCCGAGATAAAGCGGCAACTCAGGCCGAACAGCAGCCTGCCCCACCGCCTCGTATAAAATAGAGACGGAAGAGTTTGGGGTCACTCGTACGACCTCCAGCAAATCTTGGACGATAGAGCAGGGCATACAAGATCGATCTACGGATCGCGAGGGCGTGCCTCGAGGCACGACGACGGCTACTTCAGACGTGATAAATCTAACCACGCCCGGGCCGAATACCGCAGACGGACTCCATCAGAGCTACGCCACGACGGGGCCTGATATAGAGGTGCCGCACACCCTCTCTGCTTCACAGATGAAGTACTGGATCACGAATTTCCCGAGGGTTTCAAGTCTGTCAACATTGAATCATACGATGGCACAACTGAACCCGCAGTATGGATCGAGGATTTCATTCTCCATATCCATATGGCTCGAGGAGATGACCTCCACGCCATAAAATACCTCCCATTAAAGCTCAAAGGACTAGCTCGACACTGGTTAAATAGCCTGCCCGAGAATTCCATCGGCAGCTGGGAGGACTTGGAAGAGGCTTTCTTTTATAACTTCCAAGGAACTTATGTCCGCCACCAGATGCCGATGACTTAAGCCACATAGTTCAACAACTCAGTAGAATCAGCCGTAAAATTCTGGACTAGGTTCCTAACCAAAAAGAACCAGATCGTTGACTGTCCGGATGCCGAGGCCCTAGAAGCCTTCAAACACAGCATCCGCGACGAATGGCTAGCACGCCACCTCGGCCAAGAAAAGCCGAAGTCTATGGCAGCCCTTACGGCACTCATGACCCACTTCTGTGCGGGTGAGGACAGCTGGCTGGCTCGTAGTAAAAACACAGCCAACGAGGCAGACCCCATTGAGGCCAAGAACAGCACCGGCAAGCTCCGGCGCAATAGACACAAACGCCGAAGCAATGGCGACAACACCGATGACACCACAGTCAACGCCGGATTCAGCGGCTCCAAGTCCGGCCAACGGAAGAAGCCATACAAAAGAAACAACGAAGGACCTTCCAGCCTGGACCGCATACTCGACCGTCCGTGCCAAATTCACGGCACCCCGGATAAGCAAGCCAATCATACCAACAGGGATTGTTGGGTCTTCAAGCAGGCCGGCAAGTTAAATGCCGAAAACAAAGAAAAGGGATCACAAAGTGAGGACGAGGACGAAGAGCCCCGGCAGCCGAACACTGGGGGCGGAAGAAATTTCCCCCTCAAGTCAAAACGGTGAATATGATATACGCTACACACATCCCCAAAAGGGAGCGTAAGCGAGTACTTAGGGACGTCTATGCGGTAGAGCCAGTCACCCCAAAATTCAATCCGTGGTCATCATTCCCGATCACCTTCGATCGTCGGGATCACCCAACTAGTATCCACCATGGCAGTTCAGCCGCACTAGTCCTCGACCCAATTATTGACGGGTTTCACCTAACACGAGTCCTGATGGATGGTGGTAGCAGCCTCAACCTGCTTTATCAGGACACAGTGCGAAGATGGGCATTAACCCCTCGCGAATCAAACCAACAAAGACTGCCTTTAAAGGAGTCATACCAGGCGTAGAGGCCCGCTGTACGGGCTCAATCATGCTGGAGGTGGTCTTCGGTTCTCCAGACAACTTCCAAAGCGAAGAGCTAATCTTCGATATCGTCCCCTTCCGCAGCGGCTATCATGCACTGCGCGGATGAAACGTGTTTGCTAGATTCAACGCAGTGCCACACTATGCTTATCTCAAGCTCAAGATGCCCGGTCCACGCGGCGACATAACAGTCAATGGCAATACGGAACGCTCCCTCCGGACAGAGGAGCACACCGCCGCCCTAGCAGCAGAAATACAGAGCGGCCTTCTCAAGCAGCACCATAGTATGGCTGTCGAGCCCTCGGACATCATTAAGAGGTTCCGGACTTCACTGCAACAGGACGACGCGGCTCGTCAAGAGCTCGACTAGCAATTCGGCCTCCGTCCCAGTTCTAGTGAGGTAGTGGCATTCGTACCACGCGTACACAATTACGCACTCAAAATTCTATGGACATCGACGGAGGCACAAGATAACTCGGGGTCTACAGCTCGGCCAGACAGATCCCGACACACATACTTTTACTTTTTTCTTGTTTCAGGTTCCTTTTTCCACGGGCCTGATCGCGAGTCCTTTGGAAGGATTGGCACACAACGGAGGCAAGCAGCACAGGTGTGTAGGGTAACCTTCATACGTTCTTCTTGACAGTATTCATACTTATTTCCCAGGACCCGCACGCTGCGCCCTACTGATTCCGGCATGTTAAATAGCCCGGATACTTCTCGCACCATCTATACAAGATACGCCTTGACATATCCATCCAGTTATAATAAAAATGGTATGTGGCCTAGTTTCTGTGGTTTAAGCTTCTTACTTTGTTTTATCTCGATCTGCCTATTTGCTGCATCGATACCCTTCTGTACGTTTGATATTCGCCAGGGGCTACTTATCGCCCCATAATACGGCAGCAAAGTCCGAACACTTCTTATACATAAGTTCGGCACTCGAATTTAGCATTATATGCATTGGCTCGAATCATGTCTTTGGTCAATAGTTGGGTTGCCCGGCTCACGTGCTTGCTACCCTACGTTCCGCTCTATCGGCTAGGGTAGTAAAGGGAGAACTACTGCGATTGTGCCCTGGGCTTGACCGGATGAGCACCTCAAGAGAGAAAGCCAAAACTGATCGTCATGATACGGCGAGAGCCGGTCATTGTTCGAGGGTTACAAAATCGTTGGAGATTTTTCCGCCATCATGCGAAGGATCAAGACTTCGATCGGATCTTGTCGACAAGACTTCGCACTTGCTTAATTATAAAACTCCTATGGCTAAGTGAGGCGTTTAAGCCGTCTGATCCGATTGCCTTGTTAGTTGTGCTAAACAACTCCTCCAAAGGACCATATAATTGGATCAAGATTGTTTAGAATCCATCCCGAACACCTCCGTACTACCTCTGCGAGGGCGGAAGCCGATGGTAGCCAACCCTCAGATTACAAATAACACGGCCGCACAGGAGGAAACAATTCAAAGCATAATAAAATTATTTTACAAAAACCGGCTTTGTTCCCATAATACAAGGCAAGGGCAACATGAATACATTTAACAATGTCCTGCGAACATTGTGCCGCCACAAGTCGAGACCCCTCTACGACATCCGCGAAATATCGCTCGGGTGTGCGGTGCTCCTTGCCCTCCGGCGGCCCGCTGGCAACTTCAACAACGTTCATATTCGCCCACCACATCTTGCGGCGAGCGAAGGCCATACGGGCACCTTCAATACAGGCAGAGCGCTTGATGACATCCAGCCGAGGACAGGCGTTCACCAGCCGCCTCACGAGTCTGAAGTAGCTACCGGGCATAGCTTCGGCTGGCCATAGCCGGATTGTCAAATCCTTCATGGCTAGTTCGGCCACCCTGTGCAGCTCCACCAGCTGCTTCAGCTGATCGGTGAAGGACACAGGATGCTCTGGCGTCACATACTGCGACCAGAATAGCTTCTCCGTCGAACCTCCTCCTTCGGCTCGGTAGAACTCTGCAGCGTCTGATACACTACGTGGTAGATCCGCAAAAGCCCATGGGGAACTCCGAACCCGGGTTAGTAAAAGGTATTGTTTCTCCGCATACTTGCTTTGCATCTTAAATGCCTTACCCGCCGTGATCTTCTTGTCCTCCTTGATCTCCTGGAGGGCGGCCTGGGCCTCATTCTGTGCGGTCTCCGCGCTCTGACGAGCCTTGGTGAGTTCGGCCTCTTTAGCCGACGCATCATTCTCCAAGGTCTCACATTTTTTACCGCATCTTGGAGCTCCTGCTAGACTTCTTCGACCCGGGCCTTGAGCTTCTTACGAGCGGCCTGCTGCTGGACAACTTTCTCCCCGGCCTCGACCAAGGCCTTCCTCAAGGCCTCAACCTCGGTCGCGGCTCCTGCACATATTACGACATTACAGTCAAATATACAGTGCCTATGCTTTCCGAACACACAGCAAGACGATACTCACCTTGCTTCTTTTGAAGCCGAATTGTAACCTCGCCGAGCTCGTTCTCGGTCCGCTCCAGCCTCTGCTTCAATTCAGAGACTTCGGCAGCATGCGAGGTTGCGGCCAACAGCGACGCCTACTTATGCATAGATACTATGTTAGTGTCCTACAATAGATCCTCTGTCCGGTTCTTCTCGCCGAACACCGGACAGTGTCTCAGGGGCTACTGACTACATGGGGTGTTTTCTCTTTCTATGTCACTTACCTCGGAACCTGTCAACAGGTTGCCGCAGAATTCGTTCAGTCCAGCCTTGGCGGATTGAACCTTCTCGATCACTGCGCCCATAAGGACACGGTGCTCGTCCATAACAGAGGAGCCTCGTAATGCCTCCATCAGGTTGTCCGGCGCCCCTGGATAGACAGGGACCACCGGTGGAAGCGGCGCACCCCCCCCCCCCTCCTTCAAAGGGGCCTTCTCTCCCGACTCCGGAGCCATATAGGCCTCCGGAATCATATTCGGCTGAGGGCCAAACTGGATGCGGCCCTCTTCGCCAGTCTCCATGGGGATCGTCTCCTCCATGTGTACGGCATTGGAGGCTTCGCCTCGTGGCGCCTCCCGGACAGCGTCCTGGGCTCCTCCCCGGTTCAGATCGGCCCTCCGGGACAGCACTTCGGGGACTTCCCTGGCCCCGGGGGAGTAAGCAGGCGGTGGCGACTGGCTCACCATCTCCGATGGAGCCAACGAACCTCCAGACGAGGATCACTGGATCAGGTCGCGGGCCGGACTGCAATAGTACAGTTAAACTACATCAAGATAATGGAGAGAAAGGGCTGGATGTGCGCAGGAGAGAGCCCTGTCACTTATGATGCGGCCTGGGGCTTAGTGCGGGGGCGTCGTTCCGGACTGCTGTCAACGTCCCACGCGGTGTTGACCGCTGGAACGCCCTTCCCCTTCTTGGGCGTCTCCGCCTCCAGATGCGCCGGAGCCGCCCTCTTCTTCTTCCTCTCCTCAGGGGGAGGATTGTTTTCTTCCTCCTCCTCCTCTTCCTCGTCATTGTCCTCAGGGACAGAGGAATGAGTTTCGTCATCTTCGGACGTTACGTCCGAAGTGTCCTTACGGCGGAGGCCACTCTTGGCCCCCTTGGCCTTCTTCTTGGCCTTCTTCTCCGGCGCCTTATATGGCGCCGGCACCAGCATCTTCGCTAGACGCGGGATGACTGGTTCTTCAGGCAGCGGATCCGGACACCGGATCCGCTTCACCCTCTCCATCCAGTCCTAAAGGAACCATAATAAAAGCTCAGACATCATCCTCAAAACAATAAGGTTGGGGATACGTCAAAAGTAACATACCTTGCTGGCGGGGTGTTTACAGTCGTGACCACGGTCTGAATCCGTGGCTCGCGGTTTCTCGTTGCCCTTAAAGAGCAAATTCCAGGCGTCTTCGTGGGTGGTCTCGAAGAGCCTCGCCAGGGTCCGATGCTTCTTCGTGTTGAAATCCCACAGAGGTTGTCCTCTATGCTGGCATGGAAGAATCCGGCGAACTAGCATCACCTGGATCACATCGATGAGCTTGACGTTCTTGGCTATCATGCTCTGGACACGCGTCTGCAACGCTATCAGCTCATCAGACGAACACCAGTCCGGACTCTTCTCGACCCAAGAGGTGAGCCGCATGGGAGCACCGGAGCGGAATTCGGCAGCCGCGGCCCAGGTGGTGCCGCGGGGTTCTGTGATGTAGAACCATTGTCTCTGCCACTCCTTCACTGTCTCCACAAAAATACCTTTCGGCCAGGAGACGTTGGGCAGCTTGCTCACCATGGCTCTTCCACACTCCGCGTGCTGGCCGTCCACCACCTTCGGCTTCACGTTGAAGATTTTGAGCCACAACCCGAAGTGGGGTTGGATGCGGAGGAAGGCCTCGCACACAACGATAAACACTGAGATGTTGAGGAAGGAATTCGGGGACAGATCATGGAAATCTACCCCGTAATAATACATCAGCCCGCGGACGAAGGGGTGGATTGGAAACCCTAGCCCATGGAAGAAATGGGGATGAATACTACCCTCTCTATGGGCTCTGGCGTGGGGACGACTTGTCCTTCAGCCGGCAGATGGTGGGCGATCTCCTTCGCCAAATATCCGGCCGCTCGGAGCTCAGTAATGTCCTCCTCCTTGACGGAGGAGACCATCCACTTTCCCTGACCACCGGATCCGGACATGGTTGCTTGAGTGGAAAGGAGATGAGAACTTGGGCGCTGGAGCTCGAGATCGGGAAGGCGGAGACAGAGAAAGCGTGAGAAGAGGAAGAGGGAATCCTTATCCTCTTATAAAGGCAGCAAACATTAAACGCCTCCTCACTTGCCTTAAGATTCGCCTGTTCCCAAGGGCTGTGTAAACGGCGCGGTTGGGTTACCCATACCCACATTGATGATAATCCCGCAATAAGGGGACACGATCTCTGCTTCGACAAGACATGCCAATAGCAACCGCGTCTCGAAACGTGGGATGGCAGAAGAAAAACGGTTCAAAATTATGACCGGACAAACGCGATGCCGTGTTGCAAAGAAGCTGTCAGCAGATTAGATTCGTGCAAATATTATATTCTCTCTGCGGTTGTGTATGTTGTGTGTAACAGGTCCGGATACAATCATCGCATCCGAAGACTAACTTTGAGTTCGGAGAAAGGGGAACCCGCCTTGCAATGCCGAAGACAATCTACGCGCCGGACTCCTCGTCATTGAAGCCAGGTTCAGGGGCTACTGAGGGAGTCCTGGACTAAGGGTTCCTCGGGCATCCGGCCTGTTATTCATTGGGCCGGACTGATGGGATGTGAAGACATGAAGGCCGAAGACTGCACCGTGTCCGGATTGGATTCTACTTGGCGTGGAGGGCAAGCTTGGCGACCAACTATGAAGATTCCTTCTTATGTAACCGACCCCATGTAACCCTAGATCTCTCCGGTGTCTATATAAATCAGAGAGCATAGTCCGGATAGGGGATATTCATTACCATATACACATAGGCTAGGCTCCTAGGGTTTAGCCATTACGATCTCGTGGTAGATCAACTCTTGTAACACTCGTATTCATCAAGATCAATCAAGCAGGAAGTAGGGTATTACCTCCATAGAGAGGGCCCGAACCTGGGTAAACATCGTGTCCCCCATCTCCTGTTACCATCGATCCTAGGCGCACAGTTTCAGACCCCCTACCCGAGATCCGCCGGTTTTGACACCGACAGTAGAACGGTGCATACTCATGGAGAACACTTTTATCTTGAAATTAAGTGAAGGGATCATCATATAATGCTACCGCCTTTCTAAGGAAAATAAGATGCATAAAGGATAAACATCACATGCAATCAAAATATGTGACATGATATGGCCATCATCATCTTGTGCTTTTGATCTCCATCTCCAAAGCATCGTCATGATCTCCATCGTCACTGGCTTGACACCTTGATCTCCATCGTAGCGTCGTTGCGTCGAGGTCGTCATGCCAACTATTGCTTCTACAACTATCGCTAACGCATAGTGATAAAGTAAAGCAATTATATGGCGCTAGCACTTCATGCAATAAAGAGACAACCCTAAGGCTCCGGGCGGTTGTCGATATTACAAAATATGATCATCTCATACATCAACATATATCACATCATACCTTGACCATATCACATCACAACATGCCCTGCAAAAACAAGTTAGACGTTCTCTACTTTGTTGTTGCAAGTTTTGCGTGGCTGCTACGGGCTTCTAGCAAGAACCGTTCTTAACTATGCAAAAACCACAACGGTGATTCATCAAGTTTGCTGTTTTAACCTTCTTCAAGGACCGGCCATAGTCAAATTTGATTCAACTAAAGTAGGAGAAACAGACACCCACCAGCCACCTTTTATGCAAAACTAGCTACATGTCAGTCGGTGGAACCGGTCTCATGTGCGTGGACATGCAAGGTTGGTCCGGGCTGCTTCATTCCACAATACCGCCGAATCAAAATAAGACATTGGTGGTAAGCAGTATGACTATCACCGCCCACAACTCTTTGTGTTCAACTCGTGCATATCATCTACGCATACACCTGGCCCGGATGCCATTGTTGGGAAACATTGCATGGAAAACAAAAAAAATCTACGCACACGCAAGATCTATCCATGGAGATGCATAGCAACGAGAGTGGAGAGTATGTCTACGTACCCTCGTAGACCGTAAGCGGAAGCGTTTACCAACGCGGTTGATGTAGTCAAACTTCTTCGCGCTCCAACCGATCAAGTACCAAATGTACGGCACCTCCGTGTTCAGCACACGTTCAGCTCGATGACGTCCTCCGCCTTCTTGATCCAGCAAGACGGCGAGGTAGTGGGTGAGTTCCGGCAGCAAGACGACGTGGTGACGGTGATGGTGAAGTAATCTCCGCAGGGCTTCGCCTAAGCACTACGAAAATAGGACCGGGGGTGTAAACGGTGAAGGGGGGCGCCGCACACGGCTATGACAATGTTCTCATGTGCTAGGCGCCCCCCTCCCACATATATATAGGTGGGGGAGGAGGGAGCAGCCAGGAGGGCGCCCCAAGTAGGCTGAATCCTACTTGGGATATCCTCCTGTCGGGGATATACCAAGTGGCGTCCCCCTGCCATGTTTAGGTGCGGGGGAAAGGCAGGGGAGGGAGCCCCCCCCCCCCCTTTCCTTTCTCCCATGAGAAGGGGAAGGCAGGAGGGCCTAGCCCTCCCCCCTTTCCTTCCCTAGGGCTGGCCGCCCAGGAAGAGGGGCGCACCAGCCCCCTGTGGGCTGGTCTATCCCCTCCTTGGCCCATTAAGCCCATACACCTACCGGGGGGTGTCCGATACCCCTTCCGGTGACCCGATGACTACCCGGTGCATCCCGAAACTCTTTCGGTATCCGTATACCATCGTCCTATATATCAATCTTTACCTCTTGACCATTTTGAGACTCCTTGTCATGTCCGTTATCTCATCCGGGACTCGAAACAGCATTCAGTCACCAAATCATATAACTCATATAACACTATATCGTCAACGAACGTTAAGCGTGCGGACCCTACGGGTTCGAGAACTATGTAGACATGACCGAGACACCTCTCCGGTCAATAATCAATAGTGGAACCTGGATGCCCATATTGGCTCCTACATATTCTACGAAGATCTTTATCGGTCGAACCTTATGACAACATACATAATTCCCTTTGTCTATCAGTATGTTACTTGCCCGAGATTCGATCGTCGGTATCTTCATACCTAGTTCAATCTCGTTACCGGCAAGTCTCTTTACTCGTTCTGTAATACATCATCTTGCAACTAACTCATTAGTCACTTTGCTTGCAAGGCTTCTCATGATGTGTATTACGGAGAGTGCCCAAAGATACCTCTCTGATACTCGGAGTGACAAATCCTAATCTCGATCTATGCCAACTCAAAAAACACCTTCGGAGATACCTGTAGAGCATCTTTATGATCACCCAGTTACGCTGTGACGTTTGATAGCACACAAGGTATTCCTTCAGTATCCGGAAGTTGCATAATCTCATAGTCGAAGGAATATGTATTTGTCATTAAGAAAGCAATAGCAATAAACTGAATGATCAATATGCTAAGCTAACGGATGGGTCTTGTCCATCACATCATTCCCCTAATTATGTGATCCCATTATCAAATGACAACACATGTCCATGGTTAGAAAACCTTAACCATCTTTGATCCACGAGCTAGTCTAGTAGAGCCTTACTAGGGACATGGTATTTGTTTATGTATCCACACATGTATTTAAGTTTTCGGTCAATACAATTCTAGCATAAATAATAAACCTTTTATCATGATTAAAGAAATATAATAATAACCATTTTATTATTGTCTCTAGGGCATATTTCCATCAAAATGTAGTTTTGTTGTTTGTTGTATTTAGGATTGCCCCGGCTGGGATATACAGCTGCTCCTGATTCAGTCTACCCTTCCTAGACTGTTTCTGTTGTACTCTTCTTCTCTATCTAATAAAGATCGGCCGAGGGGCCTTCGAGAAAAAAAAAACGAATGGAGTAGCACCATGATGTACGAAGCATCTATTCTAAACCTGTTTGAGGACGGGGTGTCACCCAGTTAGCTAGGATAGCATGGGGCTATATAGCCCACCCAGGTTCAAGTTATGGAGTGACCCTTGATGCTTAGATTTTCTTCTATAAAAATATGCCTCAGAGGGCTAGTTCTGGATGGTCTTGTTTTTTTTTTTTTATTCTACACCTTCCCATGCTCTTTTGTATGTCAGCAGTTGAGTTTGTTGACCAAGTCATCATCCCAACTTCTCGAGACGGCACTGAGCCAGCGACCACGATAGTGGTGGTGATGAACTTATTATTTCATTTCCATACTACGTACTACAGTCGATTTATTTCTTCTTCTAGCAGCCACCTGTCGCTGTTGATCTTTATCACTGCTATAAGATCCTACGTAGTACGTATACATCATTAGGCGGCACACCGAGAGAGCGGCAGCTAGCTGAAACCAAAAGCAGCAAGTAACCCACACATGCTTCTCGCGCCTACGGACTATAGCTTGTGCCTGACGATCTCCTCCTTCATGGCCAGGCACAGGGCTCCCAGGTAGCCGCCGTCCTCCACCTTCACGCCCGGCATCGCCACCGCCCGGCTGCCGACGAACCCGTCTTCCCCGACGTGGACCTCGCCGAACTTCACCTTCCCGGCCTCGCCCTCGTACACGTGCCCGAACAGCAGCGCGTCGTGGCCCACGCTCGCGCCCCGCTCCAGGTGCACCATCTCCGGGTTCAGCAGCGCGCCCATCGAGTCCACGTACACCCCGTCGGCCACGGCCACCGACGACCCCATCGTCCGCATCCACGCCGCGAACAGCACCGACCCGCACGTCAGCTCCGCGAAGTACTCCGCCGTCGCCGTCCGTATGGCCTGCCAGACCGTGTCCAGGAACACCTGCGGCGCCCAGATGTGCACCGCGTCGCCTTCGCCCCTGACGCCGACCAGGGCCCATTTTGTCGCGGCGCATGTCGCCATGGAGGCCAAGCCCGACACCGCCCAGAAGACCGGCAGCAGCCAGTACAGCCGCGTGCCGGTGGCCCCGGCGACGGCAAGGAGGCCCCGGAATGGGAGGAAGATGACCAGGCCCAGGACGAAGTATGGCACCAGCGTTTGCAGCAGCGGCTGGCACAGCGTGGCCCAGAGCGCCTTGTGCCATGTCCTAGCCAGGGTCACCTTGGTCTCGCTGGCATCGGCAGTGTCGGACCTTGTGTGCATGGCGGCGGCCACTGGGCACCCCGACAGGTTGATCTTGGTGTCGGACTGCTCCAGGAACGCCGCCCATGACGCGGGCAGTGGCTCGCCGTTCCGCAGGCGTTGGCATATCTCGTAAATCAGCGAGCGCCCATGGTCGATGGACGCGCTCTGCTTGCAGGACGACGCCGGGATGACGTCCACCGCTTGGCACCGGAGGAAAGGGTTGAACTCGAGCTTCTCCGTCTCTTCTGCTGGGAGGCTGTTGTCGATGCTTATCTCTCCGATGTCAATGTACGGGAACTCCTCCTCGTCCCATGGCCGCGTGCAGTCAAGGGCGACGTCACAGGTGGCGTCGTCAGAGGGCACCTCCCTGAGCTGAAGTTGGAAGACGTAGCGCACCCCGTCTGGAACTTCCACCCTCCGACGGAAGTCGTCGGCGAGGAAGAGTAAAGGGCGTGTGTCACTCTCATCTCTTGGGATTGCACCGGTCTCTGGCGGCAAGATACCCCTTGGCACCACCTGACCGGACTCCTCCGGTATGTCTTGATCAACTGGACGAAGCTTGAATTTTGCATACATCTCCTTCCCTTCATCGAACCGCAGCAGCCGGCATATGTTGGAGTAGTAATGCAGCTCGGTGTAAGAGTTGGTGTCCCGCAGGGAGCCCCAGACAGCATCCCGGACGTGCGGAGCACGCTTGACATGCTCCTCCCTCGCTGGCAGGCCACAGACCAGCCAAGTGGCGAAGTCGGCGATTGTGCGCGCATAAAATGCTTTGCCACTCTTCAAAGTAAGGTCCAGAAGAGGCACCTCGCCATCGTCGGAGAGAATGCGCACTGCTGCACCACGCGCGTCGAGCCTGGCATCATCATCTGCACTGAGGCTATTACTGTGTCGGACGATTACTGGGAAAGACTTGCCGGCGCCAAATATCTTGTGCTTGGGCAGAGATGGAATGTCCTCGTACATCTTCAGCACCCCCCGCCCGCTTACGCCAATGCGGTGGAAGTACCTTGACTTGACGTTCATGGTGGTGATTGCCAAGTTCGCCGAGAGGTTCCCAACAATCTTCTTGTACATTGGGTCCATCATTTCAATCCTCTCATCTTCTGCAAGCAAGGTGTTCTTCACCATGGTCAGAGACTGTGCCCCAACGTAGATGCCGCCTCGCTGGAGAAGAGAATGTTCCGGTGCCACAGAAAGTGCTCCAAGGATAACATTCCCTTGGAGGACTGAGCCAGGGAGGAGCAAGCTGCCACTACCAATGATGGTGTTCTCCTGGACCTTTATCTCTGCACCAGTAAACCCCTTACTGGAGTAGAACCCTGGAACAATGTGGCAGAAATCACCTAGATGGACCCCATCACCGATGTTGATCAGTTCAGGATTTGCCACTGGATCAATGGACCGGATAGAGCAATGCCTGCCAATCTTTGCACCAAGAAGCCTCAAGTACATGCAGAATGCTTCAGTGCCAGAC
Source organism: Aegilops bicornis (assembly GCA_021605145.1). Lineage (NCBI taxonomy): Eukaryota > Viridiplantae > Streptophyta > Magnoliopsida > Poales > Poaceae > Aegilops > Aegilops bicornis. The sequence goes on from CM038670.1 coordinate 590,736,283, forward strand.
AACATCTTTGCAAATCTGAGATGCACAGCGATGTTTATACGCCTCTGGATCAAGCTTGTCATATGATTTTGCTTGGTTCCTGGCCTTGTGGTGAGAGCTGCGTTGACCATACTGGTAACAAGACTCAGGATGACACCGTAGCTCAAGTAGGCGAAGGCGATGGAGAGAGCAAATGTCAATGCGCTTGTGGGCGTCTCCCGCACAATCACAGGGTAAGCGGCGAGGGCAGCTGGTAACCAGTGGAACGCGCCCGCAATGCATGCAAAAGAGAAGTGCTGAGGTGAAGCCTCAGTGCCAGAGAAGTGAATGTACAACGTGTAGACGGTTGCACTTGATAGAGCACCTAGCAACGCAACCGCATAGATGCAAACCAGGTGTTCAAGAAGCATGGTCGCTTTCCCTGTTTCTTCCTGCACGAAATGGAGACAGTCACATAACAGCAAAAGATGATCAATTACATGAACTTGTATTTGCCCACCAACGTATGCCTTTAGCTGTATCGCCTAGCTAAAACTTGCAGAGAAGCATTTCTGGACCAATGTCCAGTGGCTCTTACGGTCTATTCCACTTGATCATTTTGTTTAAAGAGATTTAAATATATTTTGTCAGGTTTAAAAGATAAGTACATAGAAAATGAGTATGCCTAGCACCGGGGAACAAGGAATAGATTGAATTGTATGAATGGCTAGGCAAGAGCCATTGAATTATAAGTAGTATATCATCCCCTTGGTGTATACCCTGTATTATTAGCAAAAGTCCCAAAATTGCATCCAACGGTCCCGACCATTGGTTCCGCTGCTCATAGGTTCAGTGATACATTTATGTCCCTACTCATGTGTCTGCCACTAATTTGGTATTATCTCTACCAAATAAACAATAGTACTTCCATTCGGATAATATCCTAGAAAGCGTAAAGTCAAACTTCACTAAATTTGACTATTAATTCATAATATCCATTGAATTGGTCAAGTGAGCATATAATAAAAACTTGATTATCACAAATAAATGTTTCACAATTTCATAAATATTCACTAACATATCCACATAAAAATTAGCGGCCAAAGCTTCATATTGAAGAGTCTACATCCATGTCCAAGATGTCATCTATTTACGAACGGAGGGAGTATAACTAAGGGTAGGCGACGTCATGATGGTATAATGTATAATGCATGAGCAGCCAATTTGTCATCCAGTTACTAAGAATTTTAGCAATGTACGAAATACAGATATTCCAGTTACCTTCATGTCTGCAGAAGTTCTCTTATTCTGATACACTGATTTCCCTGGCTCAGTTTTTTGCAGTGGTGCGACCATAGCACCATCATCCACAACGGTGCCCTTTTGAAGCACCGCATAAGGACCAATGGAGGCCTCACGACCGATTCTGACACGCCTAAAACTCAGCACTTCATTACGGACTTCATGCCCCTGGATGAGAACACCTTCTGCAATCACTGCACCATTTGCAACCACTAACAAGGATGGGTCAGTGATGTCTACTGTGTCAATAACAACAGATGACCCAATTCGAGCCCCTTGCATCTTGAACCAATAATTCAAGAAGATTGTTCCCTTTAGATGCACAGCTAGCATCTTTGCAGCAAACCCTTGAGCCTTGTTCAGTGCCCACCATTTAACAAAGTCAACTGACCATATCGAAACATCAGGGTCAGACCATAATTTGGCTGAAGGAGTGACTTCCCCAAGATAGACAATGATAAAGAGGTGAGCAAGACATAACAAATCCAAGCAATAGGTGCCATGACCAACGAACCAAGATAGGTCGTCACTGATGCTTCAACCAGACTGACCGGGTAGAGCACGCTCATGTATGCCAAACTTGCAAGGTATGCTGGAAGTAGCAACATGAAACACACATAGGTAAGGGCCAGGAGTTGGAGAATCCCAGTAGCAAGCACACTGAAATCTGCACTGACATCTACTAAACTCTCATCCTCAGTAGAGCAAGATACATCAGATGCCAAAAGTGGTTGTGACTTGGGCAACAACTTCTCCAAAAAGCTAGCAAGCTCAGAAATACAGCTTGCTGCAAAGATGTCAATCGCTCCAACAGGAGTACCAAGAAAATCTGAGAGCTTCTGTGCTGCTCGGACCACAGCAATTGAATCGAAGCCATATGAAGGTAGGCTGCCTGTTGGAGAAATTTTATCCTTTGGAATACCTGATTGATCTGATACTATCTGAGTCAGAAACTCAATGATCTCCCTCGAACTTTTCCCCTGGCTGTTGGGATGATGTGTCAACTTTGGTTGTGACTTACTCAACAAATTCTCCAAGAAGCTAGCAAGCTCAGAAATGCAGCTTGCAGCAAAGATATCAATGGCTCCAACAGGAATACCGAGAAAATCTGAGAGCTTCTGAGCTGCTCGAACCACTGCAATCGAATCAAAGCCATAAGAAGGTAGGCTGCCTGTTGGAGAAATTTTGTCCTTTGGAATACCTGATTGATCTGATACTAACTGTGTCAGAAACTCAGTTATCTGCTTGGAGTTTTTCACTTTGCTTTCTGACTGAGGATGAATGGTGGGATCAACAGTCTGCTTCAAGAATGACCTCCTTCTCTCCATGCCGGTTCCTGTTGTGAGAGACCGGAATAGACTCCTTTTAGATGGACGATTACCATTGGCCAAACTAAGACTGTTGTCAACAAACTGCTTCATGCATTCAAATCTCCGTATCTTCCCGGATGTTGTCTTGGATATGGTTCTAGGCTTGATAAGCTTGACCGATGCAACAGTTACACCATGCTCCTCCGCCACACGTGTTTTGATGTTGTCAATGATTTCTTCAGAGACTGTCTTACCCTCCCTAACCTCTGCAATCACGACAAGTCCAACCTGATCAGAAGAATCGGGAATTGAGATGCCTTTCTGAGTCAGAACTTCCTCTGGGACACCAACAACAGCACAACATCCTGGTCGGAGGACATCGGAAGAATTTTCCACCGTCTTCTCTACATCTGCAGAATAAATATTTCTGCCAGCAACAATGATTAGATCTTTGATCCTTCCGTAATAAAAGTTTGCTGTCAATGATCCGCCCTAAATCACGGTTCTTGTGAACTTCTTGTTGGGGTGGTTCTTGAGCTGATTGCAGAAAGTTTTCTGGCTCATTTCCTGGTTGCCCCAATAACCAACTCCAGAACTAGGACTGCTGATCCATATCTCACCCTCAGTACCATCTTGATGCTCAGTCAAAGAGTCTGCGTCAACAATTCTGATGTCAATATCTGGATCATCTTGCTCAATATACCCACAACAAATTCTTCCTTGCATATCTATGAAGACCGGCTTACATTCACCAAAGGCACAACAAACATAGACACAGTTCTCAGCCAGCCCATATCCAGGTGCAAGAACGCCTTCAGAAAGGCCCAAAGGTTGAGTCAACTCTATGAACCTTCTGACAGTTTTTTGCCTTACTGGTTCTGCTGCAATCATGAGGAAGATCATTGAAGAGAGGTTATATACTTTGCTCTTCTCGGCTTCAAGTCTTCTTATCACGAGTTCAAATGCAAAGTTTGGACCTGCACTATGGGTTCCATGGTAGTCACTGATTGTTTGCAGCCACAGGAGGGGGTTCCTGATAAATGTCATCGGCGAGAATAGAATGGAAGTTCCTCCACTTACAAGAGCAGTGAAAATACCACCTATTAGTCCCATGTCATGGTACTGTGGAAGCCAACTGATAAGGACGGTTTTTGAGGTACTTTGATACCGCTTCTTCATCATCTTCACATTGTGGATTAGTCCTCCATGTGTTATCATCACCCCCTTGGCATCACCAGTGGAACCCGAAGTGAACTGCAGAAAGCACAGGTCACTTGGCTGGGGCTTGGTCATCATAGATAAAACATTTTCTGAGTTGAAGGTGTCTAGACTTCGCCGGTAGTTCTTGATCCATGACTCGGTGTGAATCCACGGGAGGTCAGGCCACTGCGCAGAGCATTTCTGATTCTTTGCTAGAGTGACAATGTTCTTGACATAACCTGCACGTACGGCAGCATGGTACGAAGAAGTTGACAGAATTGCCACAGCGCTGCACACTTTAGAGACGTTCTCGACTTTGAGAAGTGCTTGCCCACCCATTTGCATTGGATCAGGGGGAATAACTGGGACTGGTATAACTCCTGCTCTAATGCACCCAAAGAATGCATCAATAAACTCCAGACCTGGGAGGTGAATAAGGATAACTCTGTCACCAGGCTTGATAATAGGCTTCGTGCTTGTCAATAGTTTGTGTGCAATGTGAGATGCATTCTCATGAAGTTCCTGGTAGGTTCTTCGGTTCATGATTTTTCCTTCTTCATTGATCCAAGTATAGATGACATTTTCCTTGGTGACCCTGTGAGTTCCCCAATATTGCAAGTATCCATCCAGGGATGGAAGATCGGGAAATTCAACACCTTCAAGCTCACCAAGATCTCTAGGAGGTGAAGGGTTGCTGTTGCGGGACAGAGGAAATAGTCTCTGTGTAAACAAGAATTGAAAAAGCATAAGCACGACTCGTCTCATATATACAATTCTACTCATACAGACCGTGACAATATTTTCTAACTCACCTTGACATAAGGAGTTACAGTTTGCTCAACATCGATGGCAAAGTGTTTACAAACAGCCGCAATGGAGTATGAAGCATTTCGTTCGGTAAGCTCAAATGCTAGCAGACCTCCGACATAGTAAGTGTTCTGAAAGCCTTGCAACTCAGATTCAAGCCTCTCATAGAATCCATCTTTCATGTCTGCAATAGAATAAATGATCACAGTTGGAATATGGAAAAGGTAAATAGAAGACTTGGCAATTAGTGACATTGCTATTATGCTATACCTTCACTGTTAACATGAGGGAAATACTTGAATCGACGCTGCAAAAGCACATTCTGAGCAGTGCCTCCCATAGAACTCACGATGTCCGTCACACATTTGGCCACATATGAACCGTTGATGTCTGCTGAATTCCCATAAGACCAGAACAAGAAAATGTCCGTGCCATCAAAGAATTTTTGCATTGCCACTGGATGCCCTATTGTTGCTGGATCCTCCATGAATTCTCCAAAGTAATAAAATCCCTTTGGCATGTGCTCAAATCCATTGATCTTAACAACAGTAGTATAGTAGTCCACTGTCTGTACCTTACTGAATAGTTCTCTTTCGAGATCATTCAGTTCCACCACTTCACTTTCTCCATCTGAACAGAAGAGCATACAAACTAATCAGACAGCTGAAACGCAGACTTCAGACAAAGTTGAAGATAAATCACGCTCACCAGTGAGACTAGAAGATCGATATGTGTTGCCATTTTTAAAAGCAAGAGCACCTGAGAATATAATTTTGTCAAACTCCATAACTTGTTTGTCACCATTGTCCTTCTTAATGGTTACACTTGCACCATCGCTGCTGCGCCTGACTCTCAAAACCTCCGTGCCACAAAGAACTTCAAATGGTAATGACTGACTAAGTTTCTCCCACATGCTCATGTAGCCATGCTTGAAACGTCGGATTTTGCCAGCCATAGAGGTTCTAGTGAATTCTTGAATGAACGCATAGGGCATGTCTTGAACAAAACCATAGCCAGAAGCCGTGTATCCATATGCTACAGATTTCGGAACTGAATTTATCCCATGCTGCCTCAAAAACTGAGGAGTTGGGTCAGAAGCCAATCCACTGAGAGCATGGATGCCCACTCGGCCTGACTTATTTGCTTCATCCTATAAGAATTACCAAAAGGCATACATGTAAACAATAGAATGGGTGTCATAAAGGTAAAACTAGACCCACATATTCATAACTTCTTAACTGAACTTAATCTATAACTTTATACTTAGTTATTTGTAATCACACTTTACACAAACAGCTCACCTGTAGTTTTAGCGTCAGAGATACCATGGATACATAGTCCTCAGCTACTTCAAGATCTCGAATATTTCCAGTTTGGCTGTCGATCAGAGCAAGCTTGTGTGAATCCATCTCCTCGAATTCAGCTCCTACCTCTTTTGCCAGGTGAGTTATAGCAGGCGCACTGTTTGCTGCTATAACTTGTCCTCCCAAGTCATATGTTCTTCCTGAATACAGTTGTCACTGATAACTACAACAGTGCAGAAAATGGTAACTAAATAGGAATGCAGTCAATAAGTAACTCACCTTCTATGTCAATGGACTCACACATCCCTGAAACAGTCTTGCATTTCTCAAACACGGTTACATTGCAGTACCCGAGTTTAGCTAGTGCATAGGCTGCTGATAAGCCACTTGGCCCTGCTCCCACTATGCCAATTCTAGTGTTTATTGGCAAACTTGGATGCAACTTAGAGAATTTATCATCTATTGATTTCTTTGGGTCCATTTTCGAACAGCTGTGGCCCTTGACAAATCAACCTGTCAAATTTGTATAAATAGTCGTGACATTGGCATCTTTCAAAATTATTATTTTTGTATAAAAGCATATATACAAATAAGCAAAATATCTTGTGGGCATGCTGACTTGCATTCCCTTTAACAAATTAACACTTGAACATATAACTTCAGGTATGTCAGCCTCCATTTTAGTTAACATAGCAACTAGTCCACAGAAAATTGTAAAGTTGCTTCCTCATCTGAAATGTCAATCCTATACATTGCAAGGAATGTATATAGCTATTTAAAATGCTAGCTGAAATGTATACACCTATTTAAAATACTAGCTTGATGACCATCAAGGAATGACTAATTAATGATTATCAAGTGGTTGTAACCTCAATTCATATGACATGGTGATTAGGAATCATGATTTTTTTTTTACCGGAGCATATAAGAAAACTTCAAAATGGCCATAAGAACCAGAAAAACAATACTGTAATAACATAGGAGAAGCTGTCTAAAAATAGGTTTGCTCACTAGGACAAGATAGGAATATGATAACATATGCTCACTCTCCGGAAATCAGTCTGATAAGCATGTGCATATGATATGCGCGACAATACTAAATAAACCAAATCATGATGTTATTCTTGCTTTAGATTTTACTCGCCTTAGTCGGAAAACTCCGTCCAGAACCTAACAGTACTTGATCCAACAACCTTAAATTCTCAAATAACCAAACAGTACTTGATCCGACAACCTTAAATTCTCAATAAACCAAATCATGATGTTCATTGGCAGAGTTTCAACCACTGTTGATGATGCTATTCTTCATGAATGTTTTACTCATCTTCTACAGAAAACTCCGGCCAGAACCTAACTGTACTGGATCCAAGAACCTTAAATTCTCAAGAAATCAAAGAAAAATGGGTTCGATCCTAACGTAACTGGAATCGGAGGCATAGGTAGCAGCGAAGTAAATGCACTGATCAAATGCAAAAAAGATAGGCAACAATAATGAAGAAGGGAGGAGCAGCATACATGTCAGGCACGCAGCACTTGCACACTGCATTACCATGGCATTGCATCGACGAACTAAGCAACCCTGAACCCCCCTCCATAAACCCAAAGAAGTAAAAAAGAAAAACCACCTCAGAAAGACATGCTTATTTACTGAAGGATTTACTGAAGAAATGTAAAAGAGGAATGGTACTCACTCCCTCGGATCACATGCCCAGGCCCCAGAACACAACCAAACCACGCAGGCAGGCACAGGCTAGCACAATGCGGAGGCAAATATGACTGGCAGGAATGGAGCAGGCAGAGACAGGGTCGTCGTTCAGGGTGGAAGAGGGGGAGAAAGTTACCTCTCTGGTGGTCGGGCGGGCGTCCGGGGTGCAGGAGCCGGCGGCGTGGCGCCAAATGGCAGCTCCTCTCGCAGGCGCGGGCTCCCTCCGGGTGGGGGTGTACCATTGGCGCCGTGACGCCTTAAATACTGCCCAGATTCCGCGCCGTGGCCAAGGGCGTGGCGACAAACCGGAGGGCGGAAGCGCTGGGTCTCGGCGACGGCGACCCCGCGGAGGGAGGTGCGGGGTTTGATTGGTTTTTTGTTACCGCCGCCTAGGAAATGGGCGCGCATATTCTTCTCCGTATCCGTATGCCCGGGAAATTACCGGCGCGGAGGTGGGGGGTGGGGTTGGTGTCTCCGCCGGCGGGCACAGCCCGTCCGTAGGTTTTCGAGGAGGACAGGGAAGGGGTGCGGTAAAAAAAAAGGGTTCTCGTTCTGATCCTCAAGTGTGCGTATACGGGGCAAGGGAAAGGAGACATCCCTTGTACGTACACGGTAATTTTGACACCACGCAAAATTTTGACGCCGTCCAGATTTTCTAGTGCCGACCCTATGGGATCCGGCTCGCCTGCTCCCTTCCATGCTCATATCCGTGCTTCCACTTCATCTTACAGTTATTTTTTTTTCTTTTTAATCTAATTATTTTTTATTATTTTAAAAAAATAAAGCTGGGCCTTATTTTATATTTCAATCAAATCAAGCAACGTACGCGGAAGCACGGATAGGCGCATGCATGGAAAGCAGGCAAGTTTAGTCCGACCCTACGTACCACACAACCAGTCCAGCACGCCAACTCGGTCGCCAAGTCAGAGCCGGCATGCCACCTCAGATGCAACCACGTGGCAAGCTTCTCCTTCGCCGAGGCCTGTGGGGCCCAGTGTCCGGGACTGCATGTGCGTCTGCCACGACGTCGTCAACCCTGCAGTAGCACTCACTACTCTTCTCGCATGGGCCGCTCACGTACCGCTTGGTAAAAAGGAAAACGAAAGTTGAGTTTTTTTTCCTTCCCTTTTTTGAGTTGAGTTGGACGAAAGTTGAGTTTAATTCAACACGACTGGTGCTTTCAGGTACACATACTTCGTGTCAGACACACGGCAGACATGCAACCGGCACATGGGAGAAATGGTGCAATTTTTTTACTGTCTGCTACTAATATATATAGGCCTTATTTCTCCCTCAAAAAATATAGACCTTGTCAAGTTGTCATGTGCTAAAGAGAACTGTATTATCAAATCGACGTTGCTTCAATTGATATACAAATACAAGCATTCTTATTTTGGATGAAACAAGGCAAAATGAGATGGACCGTTAGGTTAGTTAGTGCCACCCACTGAGGGGCAGAATTATATAACTCAAACCAACCGCAATAGTCTTTGCGTAATAAAATAGACTTCTCGACTGTCTACTACAATAAGGTTTGTCCGGCTCCGGCGAGGGAGGGACGATGACAGCGGCGCACCTTCAACCCGCTTCAGTGCTTGTAGTCGTCTAGGTGGTCTACGGATCTGGATGTAATTTTTATTATTTCTAGTGTTCATTTTACTACCATGATTAAAGATGAATAGATTGAAAAAAATCACAAAAAAAAGAAAAAATAGGTTTTTGTCATTCATCTCAACATTTGCCGGATAAAATACAACAGGTAATATATTAGAAATAAAAACAATAAGTAATATGCACCTTTTCTTTGCGTGGTATGATATGAACGTTACTAACAAAGAAAATTACATTACACTACAAAACGGTTAACGGTGCAGTAAATAGTTGTTGACGTACAACGTACAACCAGAAGTAGCGCATAACATGTTAAAACAGAAGAAACGGAGCAGCAATATACTAATTGTATGTATTAACCCCGCAAATAATAAATTATATGTATTACATACTCCCATACGCATACATGATACGTCCAACGTGTCATGCACGCTATTTGTATGTTGCATTTCTTTTCTTCATGAAATCACTTGGGGACAAAATTGATGCTTGACAGTAACGAAGATTGAACAGAGAGGATCTCAACTCCCAGAACTTCAAATACAATAACATGATAACATAGGTCGATGACCTCGATGATTTCCTCATTCTTTAACTGGGTGGGAATGATGACATGTAACATGGAGCCATGCTTTAGTGCATCCGTGCATGTTATTGGTTCCTTAATGTCCTTGTGATTCTCAATAAATATTGTGTTAAAAAAGTGACTCTCAATAAATATTTTACTACATACAAGGCTGTTAATCCAAAAATATTTTCATAGTAGCCTTGTATAAGAGAATGGAGGGAGTAACTTATTTTGTGTTACTATGTACTATGATCCAGGAATCACAAAATAAAACTTGCCAACACACACACTACAAAAAAATTCCTTGTAATGACTTTATGACAACATAATGAATGACAGATTTGCACTTTTATCTAATTATTAACAATACAGCTTAGATCGGTGGACAATATAATTCTGGTCCTACCAAGACCCATGTATAAATCCCTAATGTGATTAAACCTACTAGGAGATCACATGGAGAGTTATGTCAGGTCTTGGCGGCTTTTAACGGCTGTTTTATTTTGCTAAAAAGTTTGTAACGGTTGATCTCATTATTTTGAGCCGTCTTTGAATTCCGTAGGGAAGGAAGCTAGTGTGTTTTCAGGCGACTGAAGTTTAGCTGTTGTGAATGTTTAAACTCCACCGCAGATTTGCGTCGAAAGTTGTAAACTTTTCAAAAGGAGGGTGCACCGAAGCAGCAATTTGAATTATGTGCATCTTTCGGTTGCGAGGTCGGCAAAGATATTTCTTCCATTGCTGAAAAACAATAAATCATTTTCCTTTTTCATTTTAAGATAGGAGACAGACTTTTGCAGACAATAGAAGTCTGTTCAGCAATCCACCAACTTCCGAAATCCAAGAATCTGCGGAGCGAGGAAATAGCTGCTCCCTGATTTTCAACTACAACTCCGGCTGCTCCGGAGCGGAGTTGTGGAGTCAGAGTGATTCCAAACAGGGCCTAGGAATAGTCACTCGAGCTAGACAAGTGCCTTGTCCAAACTGAAACCTCTTGGGCAGAAGGATCCAAATCACGGCTACGAACGTGGCATATTCGAGCACGAAGTAGAGCATATCTGATCGAACTGCGTGTGTTGCTGAAAGTGAGATTTGTAAATTAGTGAGGAGGGGATGCAATTAGCAGTTGGAAGCGAGGCAAGTGGGGCGATGCAGGGGGACAATGCGCGCGGTGGCTTTTGGCCGACGCGGCCGCGAGGAGATATGCTCCCAATATGCGCTCAGGTGCCCCAGGATTTGGCCACTGGGATTGCTCTGTTTTCTCTTTGCAGAAGGGATCACTCTGCCTGGACAGCGACCGTTCGTGTGACACACGGTCTAGACAATGCGCCCTTTGTTGCGGCTCGGCGTAGAATATTTGGTCGACGATGTATCCAAGGGAATTGGGATGACGCTGCTGTAGGAGCTGTATCATTTATCCAAAGGAGAGTTGGCAACTTTGAGGACTTGTTTTTTTAAATTCTTTTTTGAAATGCAGGATGAGGTGCGCAAGATTTGGCTTCATCATCCATGTCATTGTTTGGAGCCACTTGATTCTTTTAAATCTTATTAAATCCACTTGATTTTTCCTGATAGGTTGGCGAAGTCGTGGAAGTAGTCGAACAAACGCGAACTTCCCGAAAAACATACCACCCTTTACTCCATGTAGGTTTGCAAAGTGCACGGTTCTAACGGTTTGCACTCCCATATAGTTGTGCATGTGGTTATCGGGGTAAGGAAATGGGAAGTGGCACAACCAGAAATAATGGTGGCAAAGGCAGAAGGCAAATGTGACCTGATGGGGGGCGGCTAAGGTCGCCAAACTCCTTTATATAGTCCCTCGGGACCCATATATGAGTTGGTAATCACATACCATCCTAAAAAGTCAGGAACGACTATTTTTAACGCATTTGTCAAATACTCATAATTAATATAATAAAAAATCACACCTTGATATAGAAGGAATGTGCGTACATCTCCTCTTCTGAAATTCTAAGGAGTAACAGAAACATAATCTCCCTCCGTAAGTGGTGATCTAAACGTTCTTACATTTCTTTACAAAGGGGGTAAGTTGTTTCGACTCCCCTTCACTCTCCACGTAGGACTAATTTCTCACTGTGTTACAAAACTAGTATTGTTAGAACCACGGCACAACACTAGTGAGTCGGAGAGTTTTTAAAAAATGGTTATTAGGCACAAGGCCCATACCTTCAACATCAGTTAGTCGTATACCACCATTGAGCAACTCTACAAAATAATCAAAATCTCAACTTTTGTATTATCTAACTGATATAATAGAGACTGAAACGTGTGACATCAAACTCAGAATCACTATAAACCAGCCTCCAACATTTTCTAACATGTGAGCAACTTGTCATTGGCTGGCTCTTCTTCCCCAAATCCACACCCACACCTGGTTCACCCACATGTGGATACCCTTCATGTCTAGCGCATTTTTGTAGTCCTTTGCTCTATCCTTGTCGTACCTGGTCGAGCTCCTCTCTCATGGATCTGCCACCTAAAAAGGCCCCAAGTGCCAACGCCTCCTCCTCCTTCTCTTGCATGGGGCACATGTAGCTCTACTCTGCAGCGGCCCACGCCAACTATCCGATTAACACACCCGAGCACATCTAGGGGCGGCTCAACGAGGGGATGCTCTTGGAGGCCGCGGGAAAGTACCCCTCCTTTCCTCTCATTGTGCCATTACAGCTAGTGGGCATGTAATGCATGCATGCGAAGGAGGTGATGTGGTGTCGTCTTCCTCAACCATAGGTTGGGGATCTCCACGAATCAACGGTTGTACCGCCTGAAAGATCTTTAGGCTGCATCGAGCCGGGTACCTGCACCCACCCTTAGATGGAATGCCGACGCCGCGCATCAAGACGCGGATGCTGCTGGTCGACCCTCAATGCTGGTGTGAGCTCCCTCTATGATGCAATGGTGTGAGTTCGACGAGCAGCACAACATTGTTGTAACAACGACCACGGCGGCGATGCCTTAGAGGAGATGGGAACTAGTTAGGAAAGGAAATACATATGACAGCCCCCCCTCCCACCAGAATTCACATGGATGGAGCTCCCTCCAAAATCCATCTCCATGTTTGCAGATATGGAGGCTAGGGAGGCAAATATGGCATGCGCTCCAAATATTTAGCGATAGTGGCTGCTATGGTCATTCTCTTGGACTATTTTTTTACCCCCTAGCCTCCATATTCTTGGCAATTATTACGGGGTGAGGGGATATATGGTTATTTCACTGATTTTATCTTAGTTAGCCTAGCTTGAAGCAATGAAATGCTATATGTCGTTGCTCACGTGTGCCCCTACATGGATCGCGCCCAATACTGGGAGACTAGCGATTTTTGATTTATTTTCGGTTTTTACTTTTAGCTTTCGTTTGATCTCTCGGTTCTCTTTATTTATCTTGGTTTCTTTTCTGGATTTCTATTTTACCTACAGGTTTTTATTCAATTTCCTTTTCCCTTTTTCCTTTTGTTTTTGCTTCTTTCCCTTTTTTAGTTTTCTTTTCCTTCCCTTTTCTTTTTCAATTTTATGAAATACTTCTAAAATATTTAAACATCTTCTTGGAAAAAGCAGAACATTTTCATTAAATAATACATGAACATATTTTAAAAGACCTGTAGACTTTATAAAATTTTCATGTGCACTTTTAAATTTCATGAGTGTCTTTTCAACATGTGTGCATATTTTTAAACCACATGATCATCTAATATAATGGACGATCTTTAAACAAAATGTGTGGACACTTCTTAAAAATTAAATGAACATTTTTAAAATAGAAGAACACTATTTAGAAAATATGTAATATTTACAGTAGATGACTTTTTATAAATATGTGATCATTTTAAAATAAAATATTTATGTTAAAATTGCAAACACTTCTTAAATTAAGCGAACATTTTTTAAAATATTTGATGTTTTGAATTATATGAATTTACCTTATAAATTGTGTAAACAATGTTTAAATTACATGAAAACAATTTAGATACACAAACACTTTAAATTTTTACATGAGCATTTTTTTAATGCATGAGCACGTTTTAACATGAACAGTTTTTCCAAAAATGTGCGAAGAATTTTCTCCTTACATAACTCCGATCCATATTACTTGTTTTAGATTTGTCTAGATACAAATATAATAGTACCTAACACTAAAACGTGTCTAGCTACATCTGTATCTAGACAAATTTAAGATAAGTAATATGAATTAGAAGGGGTATTATTTTTTCAAACCAGGAGTACGTAAAATTGATACAATTATTATTTTGGAATACACACATTTTAATGACTTCCCGACAGAACTGTTTTTTTAATAAAAGAAGCCCACAGGGCTCCCAATTTCATTGCTACTCTTTTTGTACTAAATCTTTTTTTTTCAAATATCATTTTGTACTAAATCGGCGGCACTTAGGGCGTGTTCGGAAGTCCTCCACGCTCCACACTCCGCAAACTTCTCGCGAGAAGTTAGGTCGAACGCTCTAGCTTCATGGAGCCAGTTTTTTTTTTTTTGAGGACCAAGAGTAGATACTCTATGGTGTGTTTACATATTCAGAAACCATCAGCTGGTGTAGGCTGCTCGGGACGTTCGGTTTTTTTTCGAAAAGGGGGACTCCCCGGCCTCTGCATCAGAACGATGCATACGACCACATTTATTAAAGAGTAAATAAGGTTCAACAAGGTCTTAAAGTCTGCAAACAAAAGCAACGGCTAGCTCACACAGAGCCTCAACGCCAAAACAAAATGCCCAAAAGCCACAACCGGCAGGCAAAATAAAAGATAGGTAAACTAATTGCCTATCCTATTACATGACCGCCATCCAAACCGGTTGAAGATATCCCGCGCTACCATCTCCCACCGCATGCATCCAAGAACCAAACGCCTCCTCGCCTCCGCCGGAGTGAGTAAGGACCACATATGGATCAAGGCAGAGTCGAATAAATCCTGCAAAAAATGAATAGTTGTTGTTCTGTTAAAAGCCAAATCATTTCTGCAATTCCAAACTGCCCATAACAACGCACATACTCCTACACGAATGTGTCTAGCTGTTCCGGACTCTCTCCCAGCAAGCCATGCCCCGAATAACGTGTTGACCGAAGTCGGAGGAGTAATGTTAAAGGCAATTTTCATAGAGCGCCACAACCCTCGTGCCAACGGACAGTCAAAAAAGAGATGCTTAATAGTCTCGTCCCGATCATAAAAACTACACCTAGTAGAACCTGTCCAGTTGCGCTTAACTAAATTGTCCTTTGTTAAAATTACTTGTTTATGCACAAACCACATAAACACTTTAATCTTCAAAGGGACCTTAACTTTCCAAACCTCTTTGGAACTAGGAATCACAGTAGAGTTAATGATATCGATATACATCGATTTAACCGTGAACTCCCCAGATCTAGTAAGCTTCCAACATAACTGATCGGGCTGAGGAGTTATATGAACCTCCATCAGTCTACGGACTAAGTGAAGCCATGCTTCCCATCGATCACCCACAAGCACCCTCCTGAATCAATGTTGAGAGGAACGGACTGCATAACCGTGGCAACAAGAGCCTCACGACACTGAACAATACGATATAGGGACGGATACTGGGTCGCCAATGGCGTGTCGCCAAGCCACGTATCCTCCCAGAATCGCGTGTTGTTACCATCACCGATAATACACCTCGCTCGTTAAAGAAGGCAGCTTTGATTCTCATGAGCCCCTTCCGTAACGGGCGAATCTGCTGGTCTCAGAGTGACCTGGGATAGGGTCTTGGATCGCAGATATTTACTACGTAAAATCTGTGCCCACGTTGCCTCCGCCTCGTAAGACAACTTAAACAGCCACTTCATCGAGCAAGCATCTATTCTTGACTTCAAGATTTTCAATACCAAGGCCCCCGGTCCTTTGGTCGATAGATAATATCCCATTTGGCAAGTCTGTACTTCCTCTTAAGCTCATCACTCGCCAAAAGAATCGAGATCGATAGAAGTCCAGCCTTTTCCTAACCCCAACTAGGACCTCAAAGAAGGATAAGAGGAACATAGGTAAACTCGTGAGCACCGAGTTAATAAGAATCAACCGGCCTCCATAAGACATGAGTTTTCCTTTCCAGCAACTCAGTTTCTTCTGGAACCGATCCTCGATGCACTTCCACTCGCTGTTTGTTAGCTTACGATGGTAAATGGGAATACCGAGATACGTGAAAGGTAAAGCCCCGCTTCACAACCAAACAATTGTCTATAAGCCTCTTGTTCGTCTTTGGCTCTACCAGAGCAGAACAGCTCGCTTTTATGGAAATTAATCTTCAGCCCCGTCAATTGTTCAAATAAGCATAACACTAACTTCATGTTTCTCGCTTTTGTCAAATCGTGTTCCATGAAAATGATTGTATCATCAGCGTATTGCAGAATGGAAAAACCACCATCAACTAGATGAGGCACCAAGCCATCCACCTGACCAGCCTCCTTTGCCCTCCCAATTAGGATCGCCAACATATCAACCACAATATTCAACAAAATTGGCGACATAGGATCGCCTTATCTCAGGCCCTTGTGTGTTTGGAAATAATGACCTATGTCGTCATTTACTTTAATTCCAACACTCCCTTTTTGCGTGAATGCTTCCACCTGGCGTCGCCAAGCTTCATCAAAGCCCTTCATGCGTAAAGCCTGTTGAAGGAACGACCATTTGACTTTATCATAAGCCTTCTCGAAATCGACTTTGAAAATAACACCATCAAGTTTTTTCGTGTCAATCTCATGGAGCGTTTCATGAAGGACCACAACCCCTTCCAGGATGTTCCTGTCCGGCATGAAAGCCGTTTGTGACGCCCCCGATTCAATCGTACACTAATCATGCACGCAAATGTGTACGATCAAGATCAGGGACTCACGGGAAGATATCACAACACAACTCTAAAACATAAATAAGTCATACAAGCATCATAATACAAGCCAGGGGCCTCGAGGGCTCGAATACAAGTGCTCGATCATAGACGAATCAGCGGAAGCAACAATATCTGAGTACTGACATAAGTTAAACAAGTTTATGCGTTAAGAAGGCTAGCACAAACTGGGATACAGACGAAGAGGCGCAGGCCTCCCGCTCGATCCTCCTAACTACTCCTGGTCGCCGCTGCCGGGCTGCACATAGTAGTAGGCACCTCCGGTAGTAGTCGCCATCGACGGTGGCGTCGCTCCTGGGCTCCATCGTCGTCGCAGCAATCGAGTAGAGATAGGGGAAAAGGGGAACAAGGCAACCGTGAGTACTCATCCAAAGTACTGCAAGCAAAGAGCTACACTACATATGCATGGATATATGTGTAAAGGGCCATATCAATGGACCGAATCGCGTAATGCCGTAATAAGAGGGGATAGCTAATCCTCGTCAAGACTACGCTTCGCAGCCTACGCCTTGCAAAGATGTAGTAGAGAGTAGATCAAGTCCTCCAAGTAGCATCACATAGCAATAATCCTACCGGCGATCCTCCTCGTAACCCCGAGAGAGCGACCACCGGTTTTATCCGCACTTGGAAGGGTGTGTTTTATTAAGTATCCGGTTCTAGTTGTCATAAGGTCAAGGTACAACTCCTAGTCGTCCTGCTATCAAGATCACGGCTATTCGAATAGATTAACTTCCCTGCAGGGTGCACCACATAACCCAACACGCTTGATCCCATTTGGCGGACACACTTTCCTGGGTCATGCCCGCCGCAGAAGATCAACACGCTGCAGCCCCACCTAGGCACAACAGAGAGGCCAAAGACGCCGGTCTAAACCTAAGCGCCGAAGTGCAGGCCCATCGCCTTAGCACACAAGCATGTTGCGAACGCGCCGGAAGCGTAACTAGCCCCTTAATACAAGAGCAGGCTTACGTTCCAATCCGCACGCGCCGCCGCCGTCAAGGCCACGAAGTGCCGGTGATACCACGCCGAAAGTGCCCATAAATGTTCCCGCGTAGTTGGTTAGTGCGTATAGACCAAATGGCCAGACTCAGGTCAAATACCAAGAACTCGTTAAGCGTGTTAAGTATCCACGAACGCCGAACAGGGTCAGGCCCACCTCTCTCCTAGGCAGTCTCAACCTGCCCTGTCGCTCCTCCACAAAGATCCACTCGCGGGTGCTCCTACGAGCCGACCCGTCTTTAGTCACCACATGTATCATGTATAAGTATAAGTATATACCCGTGATCACCTCCCGAGTGATCACGGCCCGATAGTATAGCACAAACAGACGGACAAGAATGTAGGGCCACAGATGGAATACTAGCATCCTATACTAAGCATGTAGGATTGCGTGTAAAGGTAACAACAAGAGTAGCAAGGACAAGGCTATGCAAAGCAAGATAGGATTAATCGAAAGCAAGTAATATGCTACACTACTCTAGTGCAAGCAAGATAGAGAAGAGTAGGCGATATCCGGTGATCAAAGGGGGCTTGCCTGGTTGCTCGCAAGAGAGAGGGTCACAACACCGTAGTCGTCTTTGAGTAGCAGCAAGGCGTCGGTCTCGGTGTCTAAGCGGAAAAAGAGGGGAAGAAACAATAAATACATAGCAAGCAAGTGCATAACAGACAACAAGCGAGCTAGACGTGTTCTAACGCGGTATGAGGTGATACCGGTGAAGGGGGGAAACATCCGGGAAGCATCCCCGGTGTTCCGTGTTTTCGGGCAGATGAACCGGAGGTGAAATGTTGCAGGTTCACTATGCTAGGGACACGTGGCGGATGAACGGGCTGCGTATCCGAATTCGTCTCGTCGTTCTGAGCAACTTTCATGTAGAAAGTTTTTCCATCTGAGCTACGGTTTATTTTATATTAATTCTTAAAGTTTTAAATCATTTTTAGGATTAATTTAAATATTTTAATTCAACATTATCTGAAAAGGCTCGCCGACGTCATCATGACGCCGTAGTCAACAGGTGTTGACCGTCAACTGACGTGTGGGTCCTGCTCGTCATCGATCGCTTAGTCTAATTAGGGTTTAAGTAATCTAATTATCGCTTAATTAAACTAACTAGTTAATTAGGTTAACTAAACAGGATTAATTTAGTTAATTAATTTAATTAATTAATTAATTAAATTTATTATTATTACTATTATTATTCTCTTTTTTTTATAAAACCGTTCTGGGGCGTGGGCCCCAATTGTCATTGGGCCAGGGGGCCTTGGCGGGTTTGGTCGCTAACGGCAGCTAACTGGGCACCACCCGAATGAGGGCATGCCCGAGGGTGCTGAGCACGACACAAGACGCCGGCCGACGGCCAGGCTGGCCAAGGAGGCGGCAGAGGGGCGAGGCCACGACGGGCAAAGGCGTGGCGAAGGCACATGGATGGCGTGCGCCAAGGCCTCGGCCGGGCGAGTAGGGGACGGTGACAAGGCCACTGGTGGCGCGATGATACCGGCCCGCGAGGCGCGGCGGTCGGGCGAGGCTGGACAGAAGCGACGACCGGAGCGGGTGGCGGGAAGGAAGGAGGGAGTGGAGGCCGGAGGTGGCCTCACCGCTGGAGAGAAGCGGGCGGCGAGGCTCGGGGGCGACCGTTGTGGAGGAGGACGGGGACGAGGCGTCGACGAGGAGGAGGCAGGCCGGCGATGGAGCGCTCCGGCGAGGAAGGCAGTCCGGTGGGGTGGCGAGGTGGCTCCGGTGACGGGGAGTCGAGGGCGACGGGCGGCCGGGCAGAGGCTGCGGGCGACGCTGCTGCCGCGGCTCGCGGCGGGCGACGGGAGGCGCGGAGCGGTCGGTTGCCTGCACCGGATCCGCTGGGTGGAGGCAGCGGTTCCGGCGGCGTTGGTGCGGCACACAGCGAAGGCGCCGTTGTCCAGGGCGGCGGGACGTGGTGCGGGTCGAGCCGGGCGACGTCGGGGTCGGGCCTCTCCCCGATCCAGATGGGATCGAGAGGAGAGGGGGGGAGAGTGAGTGGCGTCGTGGGGGGGGGGGGCGTGGGAGAGCGGTAGTGGGTTAGGGTTTGCGGTCAAGGTGGAGTGGCCTTGTAGGCGAGAGAGAGTGGGGACGGGCCATGGGGTCGGCTGGCGGCAGGTGGCTACGGTGTGCCACGAGGCCCAGCTGGGGGATGTTCTCCTTCTTTTCCGTAGTTAGTTTTGTTTTTTTAATTTATTTTCTTCTTATTTTATTTCATTTTAAATATTTAGGCCTTTTATAAAAGCACGGTTCCTTCACCATAAACACCTAAGCAATTATTGCACACTCAACATTTTAGTTTAATATTTTGAAAACTTTTATTTTTGCCTTTTATTAAATTTTGAATTTGAATTGATTTTTGAACTAACGCGGGATTATCAATGAGAATCGTGATGACGTGGCATCATTAATGTGGGATTATCAGAGCCTAATTATCCCAAGGCCACAATTCTCCTCCACTACAAGAAATCTCGTCCCGAGATTTAAGAGGTAGAGATGGGGGGGAGGTCTAGTTACAAAATTCTAACGGATCTTCTCGGCCTTGGTTGCTCTCCTCGAAGAGGTCGATCCGTTACATTGACGTCTTCATTTCTTTGCTTCAGGTCATCATGGTGAAGTCGTCATCTTTTCTTCGGGGGTTCCTTCGTGCTTACAAATAGGTAAGGGGTAGCTCGGCTACGACAGAATGCTTAAGTGGGAATCGTCTGGGTTTTCCCGTGAATGAACAGATGAGTATCTCTCGAGTCGAACAAATCGAGAGTAAGGTAAGAAGGTACAACAAGGAGTTCCAAGCGGATAGACAATCGTTCGATGCCTGAAAAAAGAGTGTGAAAGGGGTTCAAAGCATCAAGTTTAAGTATTGCATCTGATATCGGAACAGATCACTAGGAAGGTGGCTCATGAATTACACACGAAACCAAGAGTAAGGGATAACTTTGTCAACAAGGTGTACCGGACAGTCAGGTTTCGATCCTGTGGAACTGTGGGTTATGGGCCCACCATGTGGGTTTTAAGTAGGAAGGGTGGTGACGTCTTGCACGATCATGTAAGCAAGGCATGCCGGAGGATAGCCTGTCAGTTATGTCGGCAACAACATCGGTACCAAGGGCGAGGGACGAAGAGAACCATTCTCCTGCTCGTTGAACGAGGCGGACCAATAGGCAAAGTTCTCATCCATCGATGGTTACCGAAATGTCATCAACTATAGTAACAGGGTCTTGCTGACAGAATTGTACACCGAGGTGTTTACATAAGCAGAAGAATACTACTGCTTATATAATAAGGATCACAAGTAGGGTTAAGCAATCCAATGGAAAGGAAAGGTGATTACCAGATTTAATCGTAACAATGGAAAGAAATATGTGTTTAAACACATAATTGAGGTATATCCTTCCCAAGGACAAGCAGGGCATGATATCCATAAGAGGATAGAAGGTAGAAAACCCTTTAGGTAAGGGGAGAGAAATTTCATGACATTACCCATACAAAGGTGTTTGGATAATCGAGCAAGAAACATTTAGCATTGGGCTTCAAATGTCCTTGTTGAAAATCGGAGTATCACAAACCTGCTTTGAGATAGTATTGGCATGGTCTTTGGGTAAAGATCATACTTTGGATTCACAAAGGATCCGTCAGGAGCAACTTATAGAATAAGTCTTACAATTTCCTCATGGAAGAATGGCTAAACTTGCTAAAAAGGATACTACAATAATAGGTCCTCCACCTAGGTGTGATAGGCATGACATCATGTTACGGGTCATCAAAGGACCAACATCATAACTCTTGGAAAGTTGTCCCAACCATCATATCTGGCCGAGATTCATCTCGATTGGTGTCATGATACCTCGGACTCGTGGATGTCCGAGAAGAAAAGGTGCAACACAAATAGACGAAATGACATTTCAAGATTCTCGTGAAATGAACTATGGGAACGGGTTCTTGAAGCAATAGTTCATCCTTAAACCAAGGAGGGATGAGAAGGTGGCTGATGGGCTCAATGACAATTCATCGAGAATTCCAAACGGATGGCTTTCCACAATAATGTGAACAAGAAGATGACACTTGTCAATTCAAAGATATAATGGGGTATGCTCGAGGAAAACATACCCAATTAAACATCGATTGAAAGGTGCAACCGAAATGTGGGCTTATAGTAGCATGATCAACGTTAGAATGGTGGTTCAAAGAACCGATAGGCTAAGAATGAATTATCGATCATTAACTTCAAAGAAATAGGGTTGCTAGAAGTGCAGAATCCAAACAACACCGTTCACATGTGGGTACCCCGGTTGGAATCCACACGAGGACCAAGAAAGAATGGTGATGGTGAGAAGTATCATTATAGCAAGAATTTCTTAAGAGGTGGATCAATCCTCACAACATTCTTGACATCAAAGATGGTAATACTCCGCGGTAGATCATAACATAAGTTGGATAGCATGGAACTCAAGGTACAACACAAAACTTCTTGTTTTGTGTTGGAGGGAATGCAATAATGTTGTGGATTATAACCCAAATCATCGAGGGCAAAGGATGCTATTTCTCATCAAGAATTCGATAGATATCTTGGAAGGCCTCAGAATGTTGATGATGATCACGACACATTTGTCGAGAGGTTTCGAGAAGATGTAATTGATCGGCGATGACACCAAGTCAACGGAATGATGAAGCAAAAAGTTATTGGAATCATGGGTACGACACAAAATCGAAAGCAAGCTTGCTGTTCAAGGACAAATGATATGACGTGGAAGATTGATTGTAAGATTAGCTCACATCGAAATTTGTGCTCCGGGAAGAAGGACCCGGTAGCACAGTTAAAATTTAGCATGATAATGATATAGCCGATCAGGCTAGGAATGATGTGATCGGGTACAAACTCGTACTTATAGAAGCTTACTGAAGAGTTGTTGAACCGTAGTGCGGACTCGGTTCAGTTATTGGTGCCTTTGAGTGTTTAATAACTCAGAGCCCATGAAAAATTGGAATCAGTGGGAATGTAGCACTTGATGAAGAACTCATAAGATGTTATGCAGTTCCATGATAATCTCGAGATACCAGGGGGGTAATACTCGATGACATATCAAAGTAGAGGTTGGACGGGGGTATTGCTCTACAGAAGACAAGTGCTAAAACTTGCACGAGAAATGGTATTTAAAAGAGAACATGGTCGGAACCAAGATTGCAAAAAAGGCCGGATCCCTGATATAAGATGAACTTATACCAAAGGAATAATTAATTTAAGAGAAGCTTTAATGATAAGATCTACATCGTGTCCATGGGCATGAACACAAGTTCAAGGTCGACTCCCACTTCTCCAATGCATAACCTTTCATTCACTTATCACGCTCGATGAAGTTGCGTTGTTGAAATTTTATCCGTGAAGCACCGTAAGAGTATGACTCGTGAAAACTTTCGGGTTCACACGGTTTAGAGAAGGCATATGTTCAACCCATAGGGGCTTCTTAGAAACATATACCACAAGTTTCAAGAGTAAATAACACAAGCCCGAAAGCAGAGCATGGTTGGCCAAGCAGAGGATACAACTTAACAAAGGCATTATGTATCAGGGGAAGAACTCACAAAGTGATCAATGTGAAGGACACTGTCGGATAACAACCCAACAAAGGACTTGATGGTCCACAAAGGATCTGATATGAGTATCGATACTCAACCAGAAGAGGAAGGAATGCAAATGCAACAGGTTATGGAATCATCTGAATAATTCAAAGCTTAAATGCAAAGGAATTATGATTTCCAAAACAAAGGATCGTAAGCGTACGTCACGATCAAGGATGGATCAATTGAATATACCAGAGGCACAATCAACGATGATAGTTTGGTGAGAACCAGCTCATGTTCAAAATGACGTCTGAGCCGGAAGGATGAATTCTAGGATCTATTTGAGGATTACAGCATTCGCAACATATTGAATCAACAGACTCAAAATGATAATGACAAGGTATGCCATTAAGATTACGAGACTTATGGGATTAACCATAATGCAAGCAAGCAAGAATTTCAAGAGCAATAGGCTGCTCAGGATTTTCGGAAGATCGGCTAGTATTTGAATGTATTTTTGTGAAACACATGAACAACTAGGGATGTACAGATACAAAATAAGTGCGAGGAATCTTCAATAGGGGTATTCATGTGGTAAAGAACAACAAGGCAGTAAGCTTAAAGGATTTTCGGAACAACGGAGAGCAATTTAGGGCATCTTGTAATAACAAGAGCAACTGAGGATGAAGGAATGGACGACAATTGTAGGTAGTTATCCATAGGGATATTTCAGTGGTAGGGAATTGCAAAAGCAATGGGCACAAGGTCTGGAGAGAATATCGGAGATTATCTTCGAAATCTTCTGGTGCAATCAATCAGTGTATTAAGGGGCTCTCCGGAGGAAGTAGTTACGAGAACCTAGAGTCAGATTTAGTAAAATCATTTAACCCGAGTAGAAGAGAGTTCAGAGTCCCAGAGTAAAGGTCGAGGAGTAAAAGATCCTAGTACCACCCAAATGGCGACATGGGCCCGTAAGGCACACGGCCATGTTAGTCAAAGTTTTGCAATGTCTAGACTCGACTTCGGCCAAGGAGTTGGGAAGGATTCTACAGCAATGGGCTCGATATACCAACTTGTGACGCCTTCCGATTCAATCATACACTAATCATGCACGCAAATGTGTACGATCAAGATCGAGGACTCACGGAAGATATCACAACACAACTCTAAAACATAAATAAGTCATACAAGCATCATAATACAACCCAGGGCCTCGAGGGCTCGAATACAAGTGCTCGATCATAGACGAGTCAGTGAAGCAACAATATCTGAGTACGCACATAAGTTAAACAAGTTTGCCTTAAGAAGGCTAGCACAAACTAGGATACAGATCGAAGAGGCGCAGGCCTCCGCCTCGATCCTCCTAACTACTCCCCGGTCGCCGCTGGCTGCACGTAGTAGTAGGCACCTCCGGGTAGTAGTCGCCATCGACGCAAGCGTCACAGCTCCCAGGCTCCATCGTGCTGTCGCAGCAATCGAGTAGAGATAGGGGAAAAGGGGAACAAGGCAATCGTGAGTACTCATCCAAAGTACTGCAAGCAAAGAGCTACACTACATATGCATGGATATATGTGTAAAGGGCCATATCAAGGACCGAATCGCGAATGCCGTAATAAGAGGGGATAGCTAATCACCGTCAAGACTACGCTCGGCAGCCTCCGCTTTGCAAAGATGTAGCGTAGAGTAGATCAAGTCCTCCAAATAGCATCACATAGCAATAATCCTACCCGGTGATCCCTCCTCGTAACCACGAGAGAGAGCGACCACCGGGTTGTATCCGCACTTGGAAGGGTGTGTTTTATTAAGTATCCGGTTCTAGTTGTCATAAGGTCAAGGTACAACTCCAAGTCGTCCTATTACCGAAGATCATGGCTATTCGAATAGATTAACTTCACTGCAGGGTGCACCACATAACCCAACACGCTTGATCCCATTTGGCGGGACACACTTTCTGGGTCATGCCCGGCCGGAAGATCAACACGTCGCAGCCCCACCTAGGCACAACAGAGAGGCCAAGACGCCGGTTCAAACCTAAGCGCCAGGGTCCGGGGCCCATCGCCCTTAGCACACCTGCACGTTGCGAACGCGGCCGGAAGCAGAACTAGCCCCCTTAATACAAGAGCAGGCTTACGTTCCAATCCGGCGCGCGCCGCTCAGTCGCTGGCGTCACGAAGTGCTTCGGCTGATACCACGACGTCGAGTGCCCATAACTGTTCCCGCGTAGTTGGTTAGTGCGTATAGACCAAATGGCCAGACTCAGATCAAATACCAAGAACTCGTTAAGCATGTTAAGTATCCATGAGAACGCCCGAGCAGTCGTGCCCACCTCTCTCCTAGGCGGTCTCAACCTGCCCTGTCGCTCCGCCACAAAGATCCACTCGCGGGCGCTCCTACGAGCCGACCCGTCTTTAGTCACCACATGTATCATGTATAAGTATAAGTATATACCCGTGATCACCTCCCGAGTGATCACGGCTCGATAGTATAGCACAGCAGACGGACAAGAATGTAGGGCCACAGATGGAATACTAGCATCCTATACTAAGCATGTAGGATTGCAGGTAAAGGTAACAACAAGAGTAGCAAGGACAAAGCTATGCAGCGGATAGGATTAATCGAAGCAAGAACATGCTACACTACTCTAGTGCAAGCAGATAGAGAAGAGTAGGCGATATCCGGTGATCAAAGGGGCTTGCCTGGTTGCTCTGGCAAGAGAGAGAGGTCGCCAACACCGTGAGTCGTCTTGGGTAGCAATGGCGCTCGGTCTCGGTGTCTAAGCGGAAGAAGAGGGGAAGAAACAATAAATACATAGCAAGCAAGTGCATAACAGACAACAAGTAGAGCTAGACGTGTTCTAACGCGGTATGAGGTGATACCGGTGAAGGGAAACATCCGGAAGCATCCCGGTGTTCCGTGTTTTCAGCGAGATGAACCGGAGGTGAAATGTTGTAGGTTCACTATGCTAGGGACGCGTGGCGGATGAACGGACTGCGTATCCGGATTCGTCTCGTCGTTCTGAGCAACTTTCATGTAGAAAGTTTTTCCATCTGAGCTACGGTTTATTTTATATTAATTCTTAAATTTTTAAATCATTTTTAGGATTAATTTAAATATTTTAATTCAACATTATCCAGAACATTGCCTGCTGACATCATCATGACGTCAGCAGTCAACAGAGGTGTTGACTGGTCAACTGACGTGTGGGTCCCGTTCGTCATTGACTGTTTAGTCTAATTAGGGTTTAAGTAATCTAATTACTGTTTAATTAAACTAACTAGTTAATTAGGTTAACTAAACATGATTAATTTAGTTAATTAATTTAATTTAATTAATTAAATTTATTATTATTATTATTATTTTAATTCTCTTTTTTTATAAAACCGTTCTGGGGCGTGGGCCCCAATTGTCATTGGGCCAGGGGGCCTTGGCGGGTTTGGTCGCTAACGGGTGCGGGCTAACGGGCACCACCCGAATGAGGGCATGCCCGAGGGGCGCTGGGCACGCACAGCGCACGCCGGCGCCGACGGCCAGGGCCAAGGGAGGCGGCAGAGGGGCGAGGCCACGACGGGCAGGCGCGGCGAAGGCACATGGATGGCAGGGGCGCGCCCGCTCGGCCGGGTGAGTAGCAGGACGACGACAAGACCACAGGTGGGCGCGAGCAGCCTGGCTGCGAGGCGCTGGGCGGTCGGGCGAGGCCAAGGATGTGATAGCGACGATCAAGCGGGCTGGCGCGAAGGAAGGAAGGAGTGGAGGCCGGAGGTGGCCTCACCAGCGTTGGAGAGAAGCGGGGCGGCGAGGCTCGGGGGCGACCGTTGTGGAGGAGGACGGGGACGAGGCGTCGACGAGGAGGAGGCAGGCCGGCGATGGAGCGCTCCGGCGAGGAAGGCAGTCCGGTGGGGTGGCGAGGTGGCTCCGGTGACAGGGAGTCGAGGGCGACGGGGCAGCTGGCAGAGGCGGCGGGCGACGCTGCCAGCCGTGCTCTGCGCGGGGCGACGGGAGGCGCGGGCGGCTGCCCGAACCGGATCCAGCGAGGTGGTGGCAGCGGTTCCAAGGCGTTAGTGCGCGGCACACGGCGACGGGCGCCGTTGTCAGTGGCGGCGGACGTGGTGCGGGTCGAGCCGGGCGGCGTCGGTTTGCCTCACCCGATCCAGATGGGATCGAGAGGAGAGGGTGGGAGAGTGAGTGGCGTCGTGGAGGGGGGGGGAATGGGAGAGCGGTAGTGGGTTAGGGTTTGCGGTCAAGGTGGAGTGGCCTTGTAGGCCAGGGAGAGTGGGGAGACCATGGGGCTGGCTTTGGCGGCGGGTGGCCGGTAAGACCCACGAGCCAGCCAAAGGTGTTTCTCCTTTTCCTTAGTTAGTTTTGTTTTTTTTTTAATTTATTTTCTCTTCTGTTTTATTTCATTTTAAATATTTAGGCGTTTTATAAAAGCACGGTTCCTTCACCATAAACACCTAAGCAATTATTGCACACTCCGAACATTTTAGTTTAATATTTTGAAAACTTTTATTTTTGCATTTTATTAAATTTTGAATTTGAATTGATTTTTGAACTAACGCGGGATTATCAACAGTAACTGCGATGATGTGGCATCATTAACAGGGGATTACTATAGCCTAATTATCCGGGCGTCACACCATTTGAGAAGGCTGCACAACGGCGTGTGCAATCTATGTGAGCCTAATCGTCCCAACCTTGGTAAAGATTTTGAAACTGACATTCAAAAGACAGATAGGCCGAAATTGCTCGATTCTCACGGCCTCTGTTTTCTTAGGGAGCAGGGTTATTGTTCCAAAATTTAGTTGGAAAAGCTGCAAATGTCCCGAGAACAAATCATGGAACATTGGCATCAAGTCTCCTTTAATAATATGCCAGCACTTCTTATAAAACTCAGCCGGGAAACCATCCGGACCAGGTGCCTTATTATATTTCATCTTGGAAATGGCCTCGAAAACCTTCTTTTCCGAGAAAGGGGCAGTTAAGATATCGTTCTCCACAGCAGTAAGTTGAGGTACATCTTGGACCCTAGACTCATCCAGCGACACACAGTTCTCCTCTGGTGGTCCAAATAAACATTTGTAATACTCAGTAATGTAAAGCTTTAGGTTTTCCTGACCGATAATTGTACCCTCATCTTGATCTAGCTGGAAGATTCTCTTCTTCCTATGTTTGCCATTGGCAATCATGTGGAAGAATTGAGTGTTCGCATCCCCCTGGACCACTTTTCGCACCTTGGCTCGCAGTGCCCACTTTAATTCTTCTTCACGAAGTAGCTCTTTCAAC
Source organism: Aegilops bicornis (assembly GCA_021605145.1). Classification (NCBI taxonomy): domain Eukaryota; kingdom Viridiplantae; phylum Streptophyta; class Magnoliopsida; order Poales; family Poaceae; genus Aegilops; species Aegilops bicornis. Next base: position 590,764,778 of record CM038670.1, read on the forward strand.
CTCATCTCAGCGTCAAGCTTGGTATGAAACTCGGTGGCTAGCAAAACTGTGGTTTCTGCTTTTACATCTAAGGCCTGAATAAGGGTAAGGAGCCGTTCCTTCTCAACCTTATAAATTCCAGTAAGATGTTTAGCCCACCCACGTAGGAAACTTCTCAGATGCCTAATATTATTCTGCCAGCGCTCAAGCGCATTCCTACCGCCTGCATCCTTAGCCCACTCTCTGGCTACGAGATCCAGGAAGCCTTCTCTTTCGAACCACGCAAGCTCGAATGAGAACAAATTCTTGTTGCCCGAGTAGGTGCCCCACTAGAGTCAAGCAAAAGAGGCGTGTGATCAGAAATCCCGCGAGAGAGAGCCTGAACTGTTACAAAGGGAAACTTTTGTTCCCATTCGACACTCGCAAGTACCCGATCCAACTTCTCGAACGTTGGATTTGGCAAAGCGTTAGCCCATGTGAACTTCCTACCTGAAAGCTCAATCTCTCTCAAATCCAAGCTTTCAATAATAGTGTTAAACATGAATGACCATCTCCCGTCGAAATCATTGTTCTTTTCATCACGTCTCCTAATAATGTTGAAGTCTCCCCCAACAAGAATGGGGAGTTGCTCGGACCCGCAGACTCTAACAAGATCGGCCAAAAAATCTGGTTTTAATTCTGCCTGCGCGGCACCATACACCGCCACCAGAGCCCAGTCAAATCCGTCAACTTTGGACCGCACCCTGAACTTAACAGCAAAATCTCCCATGATCACACTTCGAACTTCGAGAGAGTCGCATCTAACACCAAGTAAGATCCCTCTCGACCTTCCTCTCGGTGGCAGACAATGCCAGTCAAACTCAATACCCCCCGATAAAGTGTTGAGAAATTGTGGTGAGAAATTTGCTCTACCAGTTTCCGACAATGCAATAAAGTCCAATCTATGCTCGATGGATGCTTCTGCAAGGAACCTCCTTTTAGCCAAGTCCTTAAGACCTCTGCTATTCCAAAAGATTCCTCTCATATTTCATCATGGAATTTTTTAGCCGTGCGGATCCTAGCACTCCTACGTATCGCGGACATCGGGTATATCTTGCGCTTCCACTTGCGCTTAGGGCTGGTCCTCGTTCCCACCGGTCCTCTCTCCCCGTTTCTGAGGGTCTAACTACATCCATGTCGACATTCCCGTCCTCCTCCTCCGGCTCCTGGAGGGGAGGCGCGAGATCATCACAAAAATTATCGAGCACCCGTACTCCCAAAGCATCAATCTCGGAATCGTTCATGGGTTTGACAGCGGCTAAGTTACGAATCAATTCTAAAGCCCTCTCGGCTTCTAGATCAAGCAAATCATTTATGGAATTAGAAACTTCACCCTCATTAGTACCTAGTGAAATTCCTAATTGGTTTGCATTATCAACAATCTCATCATTCGAAAAATGCAAGATAGTATTCGAAGTATTCACGGACATACCAGTAGTGACCTGAACGTCACGAAGCTTGGCCGCCCTCACGGCGCAGCGCTGCTGCATGTCGTCCACCTCCAGACGGCCCTGAAGACGACAACTCAACCGTCGGCCCTCAGACGCCTGGTCCGGAATCCCGCCGAACCGAATAACCTCCTCCCTTGTGAAGTTGCCCGGGGAGTGACCGCCTGTCACTCCCCGAACACTCAACCGGTCCCCACGACCGGGAGAGGGCGCCGAGTCAGATGATGGGGAACCAAGGGCCACCTGCCCCTGCTCCCCATCCACCCCAGACCGCATGCCAGGAGTGCTCACCGGCGCCACGGGGATCCCCCTAGGCGCAGAAGGTGAAGAGGGCCTGGAGGCCACCTGCCCCAAGCCCTCTCCAAAGACCGGACCTGCCACCTGCAGTACCGGCCCAGCAAAAGGGGAAGAGGGCGCCGAGGCCACCTGCCCCGGCCCCCCTTCCGAAGGTAACTCCTCCCTCCCGGTAGCCCCGACCGGAGCAAGAGGAGAAGGGGGCGTCGAGGCCACCTGCCTCGAACCCCCAGTCAAGCTCGGAACGACCACCTGCAGCTCAGCCGTCTCAACAATATCCGAGGGAGGCAAGAACACTATCTCCGGACCCCCCCCCCTCCGCGCCAGAACCCTCCACTCCCGGGCCCTCAAAGTCCAACGCAGGTAAAGAGTGCTCAAAAACCTCAAGAGACTCCACCCGCTCGCTCCATAGTCTCGGAGGTGCAGTAGCAGGCTCAATGGATCCAAATCTCAAAGTGGTCGATGGCACAGAAGAGGGAGGCGCCGTCCCACCTCCGATCGTCTGAGCAGCCGACCCCGGTCCCTCGGCCATCTCTCGTCCAGGATCAGCGGCCGGAGTCTCGTTACCACCCTCGTGCATATCAACGTCAGTGGCAGCAGGTGCCTCAGCAAACAAGCTGTCATCCTCAAACTCAATCTCAAGGTTGTAAACCTGACCTCGATAAGCCCACTTAACCACATCCGGCACAAACTCAATATCCAAAATACTGACCAACAAGCGAGCAACCCCATGAGCTCTAGTAAAGGCCATATCCACTCGCTCGGTCTTTCCCACCATGATGCCCAGACTAGCAACGACTCGGCATCCTGCAAGGGCTTGGAAGGAGCTCCCGAAAAACGCAACCAGGCCTGGGTAAGAGGTTTACCCTGAGGCTCAATCAACTTCCACTCGTGGAACTCAAGGATGCCCTCCGTGCCTGGCACCTTACACATCCCAAAGCTCAGCAACATCTGTAAATCCTCCACTGTCGGGAACTCAACCCTGAACAAGTTTGCTTCTAGACTGACAAGCTCCTAGTGGAAGTCTCCTGAGTCAGCCTCCCGAGCATTTGCACAATCTGGGTCTCAGAGACTTCACCTTTAGTCACTTTTACCACCCCAGTTGTCATGTTGTGCACCTCATCAGGAACCTCCCTCTCGGTCGGCGACTCAAAAAATGTGAGCTCGGAACAGTACACTCCGTACATCATAAGACTCGGTGCCTGCTCTCTCAAAAGAGGACATGCCCCTGACTCATGGGCTGGCTTGCCACATGTATCGCATAAAACTACCACACACTCAGCAATGAAATGGCCCTTATCGCCACAGCGGTAACATAGCATTCTTTCCTTCTTGCGCGCATACTTGGCCGCCCTGTCCGAATCAGCCCTATCTGACGCCTCCACAGACACAGACCCGAAGCCAACATTCTCAGGAACCTCCACATCAGCGAGTGCCGCCACCACCTCCATAGCCTGGGTAGATAACCCGGACTCCTCGGTAACCCCACCCGCAGCCACCTGTTCGACGACAACTGCATGTTGTTTTGGACGAGAGCGGCCACCTCGACCGCCTCGGCTACCACGATGACCGCGAAAACCACCGCGGTGACGATGTCCCGGGCCTGACGCCCCTTCAACAAAGCCTCCCGTAGGACCCAAGAAAGGCCTCTCAGCCGAACCATCGCTCTGCCAGGAATAACCCCGACCACCGCCTGTGGACGAAGATCCCCGGTGATGTCCATCTCCATATGCATTATAACCATCGTCGCCCCATTGACCACGAGGCGCAGTCGAATCATCACCACCAGCTGTAGCATGCGGCAATCGAGCTCACACAAGACCGTGCAAATGCAAATGCCGCGATCGCCAGCGACAAAGTGCGGCGGTTCGGGCGCTGATCGCTGCTGCCGGCGGTCGAGGCGGCAGGCCGGAAGCGGGGTGTGGCGGCCTCGGACCAGAAGCCCCTCTGCCCATAGCAGCAGCAGGATTCGGCACCGGGGGGCGATGAAGCACACCACCCCGGCCCAACGCCGGTTGCAGCACCACCACCGGCGTCGGGGGTCGAGCACCCAGGAGACCAGCCCCGCGGCCTACCGCGACATGGCCAGGCGCCCCGCTAGCAGACGGCGGCCTAGGGCCGGTGACCTCAGTCGCTGCCCTGCCGGTGCCAACGCTCGGTACCACCCCACCGCGGCCCGTCCCTAGCTGGGGTCCGTTTCCACCACGTCCAGCTCCCGGCAGCGGGCCATTCCCGCCGCGTCCAACTCCCGGCAGCGGCGCTTGCCCTCCGCGGCCAGCACCTCCCATGGCAGCGCTCTTGCCAGGAGGCGGCAAAGCTCCCCGGCCAGCCATGTCCCGGAGTGGGGGGATGCGCCTTGCCCGCCCCGCACCACGATCGCAGAACCCCGGCCGGCCACTTCGGAAAACCCTAGATCGCAACAACGAACCACAGCCTCGATGGTCGATCGTGCGTTGGTCAGCAGGGGAGATCGACATAGTAGTCTGCATGAAGTCTCCTGATGTTCTAGCCAGAGCTGCCAGTTCGTGAGCCAAGACATTTTGCTTCCTCCCGGTGTGGACGATGCGATGCTCAGCGAACCCATCAAGTAATTTGTTAATGTCCACAACCAGAGGGAACCAAAGGCGATCGATTTTGAACCTCGTTGTTCAGGTGGCTCACTACCTCAAAGACAATCCATTTCCATGATCGGTGTCCCCTCAGAGACCCTGCTTAATTCTTTAAGCCCCATCGGTGCATAATCGCCTCAGCCTCCTCTGCACAAGAGCATCTGCCAATATGTTTTCCGCGGAGAAACAAACCAAGCCATGATCGTCTCTCGCGACCACACTTGCCCAGCTCTCTCCAGTCGGGAGGAAAGACGATCGTTGTTCATTTTAATCTGTCCCGACAGCCAAGACTCCAGGTTCAAGACCCAAATTCAGATCCATAATTTGCACATCAGATGGGACATGTGAGCTACCCTTGTTTGATCCCACAGTTGGCCCATTCATAGCATCGATTAACTCCTCCTCATATCTCAACAGAAGCGCCTGAATCTGAGACGGTCTCTTTCCCGTCTCCGTGAATCGCATTGTTTCGTGTACCATGCTCGCCATAGTAGCAGCATAATTTTCTTTCTGACATTCTCATGTTGCGAGCACAGGAGCAGCTATAGCCAGTCCTCTCCGGTGTATCTGAAGGATTCTTCTTTTGGCAATCCCCAAGCAGCTCTCAAAGCCTGCCTGAGTGCCCTACTCCAGGTGCAAGTAACCACTGCATGATGTTCATCTTCCTTCCCATTCTCGCGGATCTCACACACATTCTCATGAGTGATTGTGCGTCTAAACACATTGTGTTTTGTTGCGAGGGAGTTTGTGGCAACACGCCATCCGAAGATTTTTATTTTCTCTGGAATATCCGATTTCCAAATTAAATCCCATATACTCCGGTCGCCCACCTCTCTAGAGGAACTCGATGCAGCTTCTTTGGAGTTCCTCTTCAGCGTATCAGCAAGTTTGTAAGCACTCTTTACAGTGAAACATCCTGACTTCTCATGATGCCATGCCACACAATCCTCCACATTAGCCATGGGGATTCTTATCTTGCAAATTTCTTGAGCATCAAAGTCATGGAATATCTGATATATTAGTGATGTGTTCCACTCTTTTGTTCCTGCCAACATGAGCTGGTTCACCCATATGAGCCTTGAGTTTTTGATAAAACTCGCGTCTTTGAGTCCATCCTTTCTTGGGATCCATGGGTCTCTTTGGATCTGAATATTCTTCCCATTCCCTACTCTCCACACGGACCCTTTTTTAAGGAGTTCCAAACCGAATTCGATCCCTCTCCATGAGGGTGATGCATCCGACGAAAAGACAGTGTCCGTAAGATTACCGCGAGGGTAGTATTTAAATTTGAGCACTCTAGCACAAAGGCTATCGAGTATTAGATCAGCGCCAAGCTTGCCTTGCCAACAAAGCTTGGTTAAATAAATGCATATCCCAAAAGCCGATACCCCCATCTCTTTTGGTTTTGTCATGTTTTCCCACGACATCTAGTGCACTTTCCTAAGTCATCCTTGTCGCCCCACCGTAAGTCTCTCGATAACCTTCTCATACTTGTCACGAAACTCTGATTTAATTTGAAAACACCCATTACATAGGTTGGTAGGGCTTGGACTACTGATTTAACATGCACCTCTTTAGTTGCTCGTGACATGAATCTCTCATTCCAATCATTACACCTTTTTCCGAATCTGTCCATAATGGGCTGGAAGTTCTCATTTTCATCCTCCCTTCGTGTAGGCAATCCGAGGTACTTACTCTCAAAAGCCGACGCCTCCACTCCCAAAACTTGTTTGATCTCCTCTACGATTTGTGCAGGACAACACTCGCTGAAAAGGAGCGAGCATTTACCTTGGCTTATCAGTTGTCCCGTGCTCTTTTGGAATAGATCAAGAGTTTCTTTGACTTTCACTGCTTGGTTTACCGAGGCTTTGAAAAAGAGGAGACTATCATCTGCAAATAGCAGGTTTGCGATGCCCGGGCTCTCACGGGCTACCTTTATTGGAGTGATGCCTCCCCTTGCAATCTCCTTGTTAAGTGCACATGTGAGCCCATCTGCCACAAAAAGAAAAAGATAAGGGCTTAGCGGATCTCCCTGTCGGAGTCCTCTGGTTGGAGTGAAAGGTTCAAGCAGCTCCCCATTGCACCTAACAGAATATCTAACCGACCTCACACACGTCATCACCCACTTAATCCACTTGCTGTCAAAACCCAACTTCCTGAGAGTGCCTTCCAAGAACTCCCAATCTACCCAGTCGTAAGCCTTTGCCAAGTCGAGCTTATATGCACAGCAAGTGTCTCTTGGGTTCCTGCAATGTTGTATCTTGTGGAAACATTCAAACGCTATGATTGTGTTGTCCGTGATCATTCGTCCCGGGACGAAAGCGTTTTGGGATTCCGAAATTATTCCATCCAGGAAAGGTCTGAGTCGGTTCACAATTGTTTTTGAGATGACTTTATAGATTACATTGCAGAGGCTTATGGGTCGATTGTAACGCCCCGGATTCGATGCGCCAGGTGTCTGCCAGTTATTCGCCCTCGTTGCCATGTCATTTGCTTGCGTGTTGCATATTGCCATGTCATCATGTGCATTGCATTGCATACATGTTCGCCTCATGCATCCGAGCATTTTCCCCGTTGTCCGTTTTGCAATCCGGTGCTCCTATGTCATCCGGCGTCCCCCTTTTGTCTCTCGTTGTGAGCGGGTGTTAAATGTTCTCGGAATGGACCGAGGTTTGCCAAGCGGCCTTGGTATAGAACCGGTAGACCGCTTGTCAAGTTTCGTGCCATTTGGAGTCCGTTTGATACTCCAACAGTTAACCGGGTAACCGTAAAGCCCTCTTTTGTTGCAGCCCAACACCCCTTCCAAACTGGCCCAAAACCCATCCAAACCCCCTCCATGCTCTCGGTCGTTCGATCACGATCGTGTGGGCGAAAACCGCTCCTCATTTGGACTCTCCTAGCTCCCTCTACCTATATATAGACCCTCTCCCCCGAAATTCTCGGTCTAACCCTAGCCTCCTTCTACCTCGCGCCATGGACCAAAATCCCTTGCCGGACCGTCCGCCCGCTCCCCGTCCACTCCGCAGCTGCCACGTGTGGCACGCCGCCGCCCTCCGCCCGCCCTTGTGCGAGCCACGGAGCACAGCCAGCGCCCGCGCCCACGCGTCTGCCTCACGGCCGCGCCCATCATGCCGCCCTCCTCACGCCGCCCGGCCGGCCCGCTTCAGCCTGCCGCCCCTACGCCCATGCGCCCCAGCGCCGCAGGCTCCGCCCAGCGCCCGCCCGTCCCTACGCCTCCATGCCCGCCCGGCGAATCCGGCCATGGAAAAGCCGAATCCGGCGCCCTCGCCCGGCCCCTCCTCTCAGCGCCCTCTTCCCCATCTCCGGCCTTCTTCCTCGTCTCCGCGCCCTGCTGTCCCGCCGAAGCTGGCCAAGGCAGCTCCGGCGATCCTCGAAGTCCGTGCCCGCAGCCCCAGATCCAGATCCAGAAGAGGTTGACCCCGATTTTGCCTAAGTCCCCGAATATTTTGCATTATCATGCCATGTTCATCGCATTATAACTTGCTGCATACTGCTCCATTTAGTGCGTGTAATATGTCAAAGTGTACGTTGCGAGATTCTCTTCATTTCTTTCCATTGTGCCATGTTCATTTGAGTTCATATTGATGCCTGAATCATCGTTGCAAGAGTGCTATATGATGTTAATCTGCTGAAACTGTTATAACTTGATGATTTGTCATTTTTGTTGCATTTGATGTGTGCATCTTATGAGCATGAGCTCTACATGTGTTTTATGCTATGTCATGCCATCTTCACAGTGGTGCCATCCATGGATTTTTGTTGGTCTTGTACTAAGTGCATCAAGCTTGTTAAGTAGGGTAGTTGCTGTTGCTGTTTTGCTAGGCTGATTCTGTTATATTATGATGCTATGTAAACCTGCTGCTACAAGTCATTATATGCATAATCTGGAGATGTTAACTAAATATGTTTTGTTATAAATGTCTTGCTCTATCCATCCATGCCCTTTGTTGTAAATATAGTCTGCTGTAACTTGTTGTAATCTTGCTCTCAAATTGCTAAATAATGTTGCTGTCAGCCTGTTAACTTTAAGTTCAATGTTTCCATGATTGTTGCTAGTGATCAATGCACCCTATGAACTTGTTATTGCCATGCTTAGCTTCATAAACATGTCTTCTTACTGTTGGTTGCCTCGTCATGCCATGTATTGCTCTGTGATGAGTGGTTCAAGCTCACCAGCATGCCTACTTATTGTTGTTCCTGCCATGTATGAATCTGTCATATAACTTGCCATGTTGACATGTGTGCCATCATATTTTATGTGCCCTTATGGCTCATGGTCAGTAAGGGAAATTTGTTATATGAAATTAGTAGATTCATGTCATGCCTTTGTTTGCCATGATAAGTTCCTGTAACATGTTGTTTGATAGCTCTAAACATTGCAACCTGATGTTATTTTCTGCAAAGTCTGAACTGATATTATTTTCAATCTTGCCATGTGTTTTTGAGCATGTTCTAGTGATTTCTGGAGATAGCTCAGTGTTCATGTTTTGTCATGCTTTACATGTACATCATTCCCATGCCTTTTGTTCTTACGTTGAGATGTTGTAGCATAGTGTTTTGATGCTTGCAATATGCCTAGTTGCTGTTTTGGACAGTTTGTCCTTTAAACTTGTATAGTGTATGTGTTGAACCGTTGCTCCGTTTTGAGTGTGCTCTATATGAAACTTGCTTGATTTTGCATGTAGTTTCATATTATCATGTTGCATCCTTGTTTTGAGGTGTTTGCTTGATGTTTGGATGCATTTTGCATCAATGCCATGTTTAACTTGTTTTGCTCATATCTTCTAGGCCGTAGCTCCGAGTTAAATGGACTTTATATGTAACTTCACTAGAATTTCATGTAGATCATCGTGGTGCATCTTAACTTGATGTTTAACAACTTGAACATAAGGTTTGTTCATATCTGGACCAATTTTGAAATTTGCATATGAGGACTTACCGGAATTGTTATATGTTGTATCCGGCCTCATTTAAACTTGCTTTGATGTGTTGCTCTTGTTTGCATCATCTCTTGCAATGAGTAGCTTCATGTAGCCTTTGTCATGCATCATGCTTGTTGTGCATCATGTCTTGTCTATGTGTGGTGTGTTTACCTTGTTGTGTGCTTCTCTCGATAGTTCCCGTTTCGTTGCGAGTGTGAGGATTCGTTCGTCTATGCTTGGTTCGTCTTCGTGGCTTCATCTTCTTAATGGACTCGTTCTTCTTCCTTGTGGGATTTCAGGCAAGATGACCATCACCTTGGATCTCATTACTATCATTGCTATGCTAGTTGCTTCGTTCTATCGCTTTGCTGCGCTACCTATCAATTGCTCTTCAAGCCTCCCAAATTGCCATGTCAGCCTCTAACCTTTGTCACCCTTCCTAGCAAACCGTTGTTTGGCTATGTTACCGCTTTGCTCAGCCCTCTTATAGCGTTGCTAGTTGCAGGTGAAGATGAAGATTGCTCCATGTTGGATTATGTTATGTTGGGATATCACAATATCTCTTATATTATTAATGCATCTATATACTTGGTAAAGGGTGGAAGGCTCGGCCCTATGCCTAGTGTTTTGTTCCACTCTTGTCGCCCTAGTTTCCGTCATATCGGTATTATGTTCCCGGATTTTGCGTCCCTAACGCGGTTGGGTGATTTATGGGACCCCCTTGACAGTTCGCTTTGAATAAGACTCCTCCAGCAAGGCCCAACCTTGGTTTTACCATTTGCCTCACCACCACCTACTTTTCCCTTGGGAGTAATTAACCCAAGGGTCATCTTTATTTAGCCCCCCGGGCCAATGCTTGTCTAAGTGTTGGCCCGAACTGAGTAGATCATGGGCCCCTCGTGGGAAACTTCGGGTCTGGTTTTACTCATAGGATGTCTCATCCGTGTTGCCTGAGAACGAGATATAGGCAGCTCCTATCGGGATTGTCGGCGCATCGGGCGGCTTTCTTTGGTCTTGTTTTATTACTGTCGAAATGTCTTGTAGCCGGGATTCCGAGACTGATCGGGTCTTCCCGGGAAAAAGGAATATCCTTCGTTGACCGCGAGAGCTTATCATGGGCTAAGTTGGGACACCCCTGCAGGGTATAAAATTTCGAGAGCCGTGCCCGCGGTTACGTGGCAGATGGGAATTTGTTAATATCCGGTTGTAGTAAACTTGAAGTAAACTCTTCTAAAATACACCAACCGTGTGTGTAACTGTGAGTGTCTCTTTTCGGGGTTGATCAAGAGGAGAACACGGTTTCTGGGTTATGTCTGACGTAAGTAGGAGTTCAGGATCACTTCTTGATCATTACTAGTTGTCGACCGTTCCGCTTGCTCTCTTCTCGCTCTTATTTGCGTTGGTTAGCCATCATATATGCTTAGTCGCTGCTGCAACCTCACCATTTTACCCCTTCCTTTCCCATTAAGCTTTGCTAGTCTTGATACCCATGGTAATGGGATTGCTGAGTCCTCGTGGCTCACGATTACTACAACAACGATTGCAGGTACATGTTATGCGATGATCCCGACGCGAGAGTGATGTTTGCTTGTTTTGGAGTTCTTCTTCCGCTTCTTCTTCGATCGAGGATAGGTTCCGTGTCGGCAGCCGGGCTAAGGTGGTGGATGTCGTTTGAGTTTCTGTTTATGTTTCATCCGTAGTCGGATATTGATCTTGTATGTTGTATTGTTGTATTCATGTGACTTTGTATGTATTGGATGTATCCCCATCTATTATGTAATGTTGATGTAATGATATCCACCTTGCAAAAGCGTTTCAATATGCGGTTCTATCCTTAGTGGGACCTTCGAGTCTCTTTAGGATAGTATCGCATATTGGGCGTGACATTGATAGTCCTTGATGCTCTGTGGGTTATTACCCTTTGGGATTAAGACAATTACAGTCTCATTTATGCCCTCTGGCATGATGCCATCCTCAAAAAATTTGATCACAACGTTGGTCACCTCCTCCTTAATCACACCCCAATTTCTTTGGAAAAACCTTGCTGGAAATCCATCAGGTCCCGGTGCCTTAAGCGGGTCAATCTGGAATAGAGCGTTGCTCACCTCCTCAGGGGTGACTTGCTTCGTGAGGGCGTTGTTCATGTTCTCGTCCACTCTCTCAGCCATAAGATCTATTACCTCGTTTGTTGACACTTCATCATCTTTCTGGTAAAGATCCTTAAAGAAGGCATTTATCTGCTCTTGTAATTCTTCTTTCTTTTCTACCCATCCACCGTCAGATTTTTGTAGCCTTGTAATTCTATTCTTTTTCCTTCTCCAAGTGGCTTTGCGGTGGAAAAAATCCGTGTTTTTGTCTCCTTCTATTAGCCATGTCGCACGAGAGCGTTGTCTCCACATCACCTCTTCGCGCAGTAGCATTTCATCCAACTCTTTTTCAGTTTGCTTGATCATCTTTTCCATTTCTCTTGACGGAGTGAGGGACCAGAACCGTTTCAGTTTATTCCGAAGGTTGCAGATTTTGTTTTGGAGAGAACAGAAGTCCCTCAAGGCCCATTTTTGCAGTGCCCCTTGCATGCGCTGCAGCTTGCTTGCTACCCCCTCCAGAGAATTAGTACGTTCATCTGTCTTCCAAGTGTCATTTACAACATCCGTCAGAGAGTCCACCCTCTCCCACATGGCTTCATACTTGAAGGATTCTTTAACAGGTCTCCACTCTTGCCTTGCCCCAAAACGCAGAAGTAAAGGCACATGATCAGACCTAGTAGAGACAATGTGCTCAATTTCGGCTTCTCTGAACATTCTGCTCCAGTCCGGGCTTGCAACCCCCCCTGTCCAGTCGTGCCTTAACGTTTTTGCTCCCCATTTGCTTATTATTGTAAGTCCAGTCAGTACCCTTGTATCCAAGATCATGCAAGTTGCAGTCAGCCAAGACTTTGTGAAAGTTTGCCATGTTATTTTCAGACCGTTTCGCTCTCGAAAAGTGCTCACTTTGCCACATGGTTTCGTTGAAGTCTCCCATTACTAGCCAAGGTTCAGAGGCATTCGGTCTAATTCTCTGTAACAAGTCCCACATGTGATGTCTCTCATTACTCTTGGGCTCTCCATATAGGAAGGTGCCCCTCCATTGTGGGCTATGAGGATTAAGTCGTATCAACACGTCAATATACCTCGGACCAACGGCGAGCTCTTTTATTTCTATACTCTCATCATAGAACAATGCAATACCTGCACTTTTACCAGTGCCAGCATGCATGATACAGTGTTTGAGGCCTAGCCTCCACCTCATTTTATTGACGTACGCATTGCTCTGCCGCGTCTCGGAGAGGAAGACTAATTTGGGCTTGAGCGTGTGCACAAGGCACACAAGTTCCTGAACTGTTCGGGGCTGCCCGAGGCCTCGACAGTTCCAACTTAAGATTGTCATGGCTCCTGGTGGGCGCCATCTTTAGCACCCACCAGTTGACTGGCAGCCCTGGGACCAGTTGCTTCCTCTCCTCCATTCTCCTCACCTTGCAGATTGCCACCCCTCTTCTTTTTGATCTGATCTGATTTCTCACCTCCATCCATGACATCAAATTTGCCAGCCTTTTCTTCTGCACGATCCCCACGCTTACCCAGGACCAAGGGATGCTTGTCTCCACCAGCAACCATGTTCCTAATGTTGGTTCCTTTCTTCCTGATCGCAGCGACCCGCCCGAGCAGTACAGCTTCATTGTTTGCCGCCGGTTTTAATTCAGCACAAGCATTCCTGTCTCCGACCAGAGTATTTCCATCAGTGTTTTCTTCAGCCCCATCCCCGGTGTTGGTGTAGAGGGATTTAGGACCGAAACCAGGTGGAAAAACCGGCTCATGTATGCCCGTTCCCATCAGTGCAGGTTCAGTACGCTTTGCAACAGTTGAGTGGATAGGGGTTGTGGAGCCAGTTTCTGGAAGCTGTACCGAGCCGTAGTGCGATTTGGTGGAGTAAAAGAAGCTGGGATTTCGCAGCTTCACGGAATCCTCAGAAACGCGGAGTTCGTCAAATTACACGTGATGCCACCGCCAAGTGAGTTCTCGTAACGGTTCGTGCGATCCCGATTCTTATGTCGCCCGCCATCCTCTCGATCGTTGGATAAGGCAGCGTAAACGCATCCTGACGCGCGAACCAATCTGTGGTTGGATGGTTAGAGGGACGGTGGTATCCCCAGTCCATTAGGGTTCAAATCCTGGTGCTCGCATTTATTCCTGGATTTATTTCAGGATTTCCGGCAATGCGCATTCGGTGGGAGGAGACGTTCCCGTCGACGACGAGGCGCCTACGATGACTTCGTAAATCTCAAAATGATGTGCCGGCTCAGGCTTTCGAAGGTGCTCATAGGGGTAAGATGTGCGTATATGCGTTCATAGGGGTAAATGTATGCGCGTGTATATGAGCGCTTGTATTTGTATTGATGTTAAAAAAACACATCCTGACGCTTACCTCCAAACTGGGCCAAGTCCAGTCTCTCTCCTCCTCTCCCGAGTAGGCCTAAGGCCTCTTTTCCTCTTGAGTTAGATGGGCTTTTGACCGTCCAAGCAGGCTGCCAGCCCGCCTAGCGTGGAGAGGAGTTGGAAGCACATACAGAACGGTGCTGGCTTCTCGCTACAGGTGGAGTTTGGAGCGCAGCTGAGAAGATGTGGAGTTGAGCGACGCGGAGGACTTCCAAACACGCTCTTAATATGTACTCCCTAGATGACTTTCTGACATGATGTTGTTAATTGATTTTCATCATATGCTGCTGAAAATTGGAGTCATTACTCTTTTGCCTAAGGTTAGCGATCGATGCTACATAGTGTTGCACTTGTTAATTAATTAGCTTATACTGTAGCTTAGAGATGCATGTGCGGTGCCTGGCAACCTGCAACTTGTAATAAAGTCATTGTTTTTTTACATCAGTATAGACACAAGCGCTCATATACACACACATACACACACCTTATTCATATGAGCATCTCCGAAAGACTGAGTGGGCATATCATTTTAAGATTTACGAAGTCGCCGTAGGCGCCTCGTTATCGAAATCCAGAAATAAATCGAAGATCAAGATTTGAGCCTAAGTGAAATTTAATCTGCACGATCCTCTAACCATCCAACCACAGTCATTGTTGACCGAGAAGGAGGACTTGGTGTGGCTACTACAATTACTTGAAATGCATTTGGATAATATCCTTTTTCAATTGGGTATTCATGCAAGTTTTTTTAGGGGAATATATCATGCAAGTGTGCGAGGTTGTTTTCGTCCCTTTTTAATTGTCCTTTTCCTGCATCTGCTGCAGCCTGCAAGACCACGACAATCGGGAAATGCTGCATCAGGCAGGCCCATATCGGTACCACATCACTCGGGAGAAATGAGCATCATCATAAAAACAGCTCGATTAAAAAAACATAAAAACAGCTGATACAGAACGTTTCTCTCTCAAAAACAAACTGATGGTGAAGGAACCATTGGGGTACAGTTTACAGAACAAAACACAGATAAACGACCTACGCAATCATCTTCATTCTTCTCGCTGGTTGCTACTCCCTCCGATCCATATTATTTGTTGCTGCTTTAGCTTCAGGAGTAGTAAGTAATTTTACGAGCTCATCTCTCCAGGAACTTCTTGAACCAGCCAGCGGAGCGCTTGGGGTACCGCTTCCGCCCATCATCGTAGTCCACGAAGTGTAACCCGAAGCGCACCGTGTACCCAGTTGCCCACTCGAAGTTGTCCAGCAGCGACCACGCGAAGTACCCCTTCACATTTGCCCCGTCCCTGACAAACGCAAGCAATTAATCCACTGTCAGATAAGTATAAGATTTGAAGGTTGTTGACAGAGTTGGAGTTGTCCGACCTGATCGCACTCAACAAGGCAACAAGGTGCATGTGGTGGTACTCTATCCTCGCATCGTCCTTCAGTGCTTCCGCAAGTGGTAGGCTCGTGTTGGTGGTGGTTTCACCGAGGCCTAGATCACAGAGGCAAATAGTTCTGTAAGTTTAAGTTTCAGTATGTTTATGTTTCTATGAGAGGGAATATGCTCACCATTTTCGGTGATGTAGATGGTAGGATTTCCATACTTCTCCTTGACATAAAGCAACAGATGACGTAACCCTCGAGGGTAGACGTAGAGCCAAGGTAAACCAGTCTATATGCATGATATTTACGGAAACGAATCAGCACACATGAAAAATGTGGAAACGATTATGGAAGATTTGTTTCTATGTATGGAAGAGGCAAATTACCTCAGGACCTATGGGGGCACCATTTCGAACACCTAACATAATTGGAAAAGTTAGTACATATAGTAGAGATGGTAAGCTGCAAATATTTGTACTTTGAAATCGCAAAAACAGTACACTTAATATTTGATCCTAAAGGAAAATGATTGATCCAAGACTCACCGGTAAGATTAGCTCGGGCATCTGTATTGTAGCTCTTCAGGCCATTTGATGGTGGAAGGTTATCAGCATAGTTTGCAGTGTAGTAGTTGATACCAATGAAGTCGAATGCACCCTTTACCAATTTAGATTGTTGTTTGGTGAACCGCGGCAAGCGATCTCTGACCATTCTTCTCATGCTCAGTGGGTAGTCTCCTCTGGTTAGGGGGTCCATAAACCTACAGGGAACTCCTGGCTAGTAAGGTCTTCATTCCCATCTAGACCATGACAATCAGAAAATGTGTGGATCACTGAGAACTTACCATCCAAGCATGAAGTCTATAGCGCGCTTTGCGGCATCACTATCAGAGTCTGAACGGGAGAAGGGAACAAACCAGGCTGAGACTAAAGTTATCCCAATCTTCCCCTTCTGAACGACCTGCATTTGAATCAGTCATCGGATCGTTCATGCACAAATAATACTGAAGGGCTTTCGTTAATCACCTTATATTTCTTTCTGTATAATTTGACGGCCGCCGCATGGGCGAGTAGCTGATGGTGGGATACTGTGTAAGGCTCACTTGCTGAATCTCCAGCGCTGCATTTCCCCATCTCCCAGGGTGAGCACCTACCTGGAGCAAGCACGCCCATTGCATAGCCCGCAACGCTCACGGCCCAGGGCTCATTGAATGTGATCCAGTGCTTCACTCGGTCCCCGAACTCCCTGAAGCAGACTTCAGCGTAATCCTTATAGTCGTTTCTGCACCAGTGGTGGTACAATTAAATTATCTTTCTACGCTATTGTGCAGTCACACACACACACAGAGAGAGAGAGAGAGAGAGAGAGACTATCGCTAGTTCAATGGCTCTGTTGCAATAGTGTAATAGTAATAAACATACATGCCGGTTTACAAAAAGTACATGTCATTTCCTGTACGCACATGTGATAACTCATCTCAAATTAAGACAATATTCAGATATATCTACGACTCCTTGTTGAAAGGAACATAAAAACTTCAGTAAGTGATAAAATATCATGGAAGGAGATCTACTCATGAATCATAAACATCTCTTTAACTTCAGTTTTAGTTGTTGAAAGGAACATCTATTTAACTTCAGTAAGTGATAAAATATCGTGGAAGGAGATCTATTCATGAATCATGAACATTCTTTAACTGCAGTTTTGCAGGAGTACATGCATTGTTTTCAACAACAACAGTAAATGATGAAATATGCAGAGAAGAGAGACCCATGTTTATTGCTGACTACTTTTGATGTTCTTATTTGACCTTTTCATTTTCCTAGCTGACTTAACTTGTTGCCATCATAGCATTTTGGACAGGATATTTTTAAAGGCAGGAAATATTATTATCTCAATTATTCTTTCAAGTGAGCTGTTACATTGTTTTCACGATGCTTTGTTAGCACTTACATGATATTAGGGTTAAGAAACCCTCCATATTTATCTTCTAACGCCTGAGGTGAATCCCAGTGAAAAAGGGTCACAAATGGCTGCACCCCTGCAAACGTATAAAGATTTCTGATCTTAAGAATCATCCGGTGAAATAGAGAACGAATAGTATGATCTTGTCTGCACCATTCAGGTCGACACCATTTGGTAATAAATCTCAATAAATAATCAAGGCTAGATACATCTACCTCTGGACAATAGCTCATTAATCAAGTTGTTGTAATACTCGATGCCTTCTCTGTTGACTCCACCTCTCAGAGTCCCATCTGGCATGATTTTTCTCAACTTATATTTGGATGATATGCAGGATAAAATAAGGGACAGAACATATGAGGACTGAAGCATATATTTGGTCGTACCTGGAAGAATCCTTGTCCATGATATGGAGAACCTGTATGCATCCATTCCCATATCCTTCATGAGGCGCACATCTTCCTACAGTTTTTGCGAAGTTGATATCAGTACTACCTAACTGTTTTCATGAGTGCAATCTTGATCTACCTAACTGTTTTTCTGAATTAGAATTTAAATGCAATAATCTTTTCATGAGTGCCATCTTGATATACATATTTGAGCATATAATTTATGAAATGCTAAAAATGCAGGATAGCCAGTTTGAAATATCAGTGACTATATCCTTACCTTGTAAAGATGGTAGGAATCCACTGCAACATCCCCGTTGCTTCCGTCGACAATTTTGGCTGCAAAAAATCATTTTGAATTTTATTGATAAAGTCTCTTCTGCTCATTGATATTCTTGCTGTTGAAAGGTATATCGTGATTTAACCTCAGACTTACATGCACTACTTTACCAATAATCACACCCCCATTGACCCGATGGATAGAAATGCGTTCCCGAAAAAAAAAGATAAAAATGCTTAGTTGCCTTTGAAACTTACAGTTATTGACATAAAAAGTGTGCTTATATATTCAGACTCGTTAGGCGACTTGGATGGCAAACCCTAGCCGCCACTCTCCGAGCTCCTTCCTTCGTCTTCCTCCCTCGCTACCGCCGGTCAAAGCCCACTCGGTAGATGGTGACAGCGGGGTCTTCCTCCTCGTGCCCGGCCGGCTTGGGTAGGCCGATGCGGCCATGGCGGCGCTCCGAGTTGGTGGCGGCGCAGTGCACTGCTCGTCGAAAGCGTGAGTGGTAGGGGTACGGTGGGCGGCGCTGCCGTGGAAGGTGCTCGAGCCCGTTGTGGCCGTATGTACACCGCGGGTGGTCCTCGCGTTTGTTGGTCGCTTGACCTGGCAGGATCTACTCCCTCGCGGCTGGATTTTGCCCGAGCTCCGCAGCGGCCGGCGTGTGGGTTGTTCGATCCTGGCCGGCGGTCAGTTCTCTGTCTGGATTCCATCATTCGGCCCGTTTTGTTTGGGTGTTCGACCAAGGAGAGAGACCTGGACCCAAACCTGGGCATATTGCCGGCCTGGCCCGGCACAACCTGGCTATAAAAAGGCCTGTACCGTGCCGGCCCGAAGGCCTGACCCGGCACGCGAATTAAAAGGACGATTACTCTTGTGCGCCCGCTACCCAGCGGCGCTCATCCGCCAGCTTCCGTTGACCGGCCCAGCAACGACCTCGTTCACTGTTGACCAATCGGCTATTAACACTTGACCGTTGACTATAGAAAAAGTTCATGGATTAAACAAATCGCAATTTTTTTAAAAAAAATATGAACTCGAAAATGGTTCATGAATTTGAACAGCGTTCACAAAGTTGAAAAGAAATCCAAAAAAACAAAGAAGTTCATGAGTTTTGAAAAACATTCACAAAATTTGAAGAAAATTTGATGAACTCAAAAAAGGTTCACACAAGATTGAAAAAAGCGTGAATTTGAACAGAGTTTAATTTTTTTTCTGCATTTGAGAAATTCTCATGAAAAATTTCTTGATTTTGAAAATTCAATTTTAAAAAAATCTGTGAATTCAGAAGTTCTCAAAATTTAAAAAGATTCATGAATTTTAAAATAGTTTGTGATTTAAATCAATTTAATTGTTTTATTAAAAACAAAAGGTAAAAAGAAAAAACAAATAGGAAAGAAGAAAAAAAGAACAAAAAACCTGGTGAAAAAGACCCATCGAATACGCGACCCGGTAAAGAACCTATCTAGAAGGTTCCCAAAATCGAAGGAGCCAGGGGGGATGGCCCGCAACCCACTTTAGACTTGCAAACCAGGGTGTATGTGCGTGTGTGTTTTTACACTTTACTTGGAGCTTAAGGATTCGGGAAATGGGACGCCCCAGCACGACACGGATGTGGACCAGCCCATGATAAATATGTTAAAATACACCCCAAATGGCAAAACAACCCTAGAACAACCTTAAAAAGCCAAAACAACCTAAAAAGGTAAAAAAGCACGTCCCTAAAAGGCCCAGCAATTAAAAGGTTCATGTCATGCCCGACCTTAAGGCTTAACCTTGAGGATCGGCCTTGTTCTGTGGCAGGCCGAAGGCCGGCCCAACCTATTTTATCGCATGCCCGGGGGCCTCCCCGTACGGCATGGCCCATATGTGCAGGTTTGCCTGAACCCCACCATTTACTCTTATAAGATAAAAGTGATAAAAAATATGGCAAATGATCACAATTTCGCTTCAACAGGGAGTGTAGGGGCGATGGGCCTAGATGGTAGGGGCCACGTCTTGGAACGTGGTGATTGCTCTAAGACTAGTAACATGCATATGTTAATACTTTATATTACTACCTCTATAATGGGGAGTAACATATATGTGGTGTCATGCAACACTTTATTTATTAGGTTGTAGACTCATCTTTTATTGATATGTGTGATGTTACGGTAACTAGTTATGTTACCACATGACTCTCTTTCCTTATTAATTACTCGTCACATTATCTGTTTTGCCTAGAGATGTGTGATGTTACCGCCTGTGTTATTCTCATTGTGGGTAGTCTAATGATGGTCGATGGTCATGACTGTATCGGTGGCTTGGCGCGCGTCATTAATTTAGCACATACCCCCTGTCTCAATGATATATTCATATTGCGTTCCAAACTAGAATATGCAGTTGTCTTTGTTTCCAACAGAAGATTTTGATCATTATTTTTGTGTAAATATGTGAGCAAAAGATTATAGAATTATAATATTTTAAAAAATAATTTTTATAATAAATCTGATGATACTAATTCTATTTTACTATTCTAAATAATTTTATATATTACGAGTCAATTTTAGAGTCCTTTTTTTAACACAATACAAACGCATACCTCACATACAAGCACGCACGCTCACCCCTTTAAATGCGTGTACGCACGTCCTACCATATGAGCATCTGTGAGAGAATGAGTTGGCATATCTTGAGATTGACGAAGTCGACACAGTTAAACTTGTAGTCGACGTGCATCATGCCATACCACTGAAATAATATCGTTGGAAAGCCTGGACTAAATCCAGAAAAATTCGAACGCCCTAGCCAAGTCTAGTATTTGAACCTGGATGGACAGGCTTGACCGCAAGGAACATAACAAACTGAGTTATGCTCAGCTAGCAAATGTATAGAAGTTTGATGCGGTATTGTAGAATGTATTCACTTAATGGATAGGTGTTCACATTAATTAGTACATATGTTCTTGACAAGGCTCCAAGTTACAACATTTTGCTCAATAAAAAGATACAAGTCGCATCGCAAAAAAGAAAGAAAGATACATGCTGCGTGTAGCAGTTGTATGCATTAGTAGTATATATTCACATGCCTGGGTTCTGGTGAGTGAAGTTGTCCCAGATGCTTGGTCCCCTGCCCCCCTCCATTGCACCACCCTCATACTGCATGCATATGAATGTCCAACAAATTTGTAATGGATGCCAGCACCAAAAAGTTGCATGATGTAGATATCGCTATTAGTTAAATGTAAGAGGAGACCAGGTCCAGAACTGAAAATTTCATAATGTAGATAGTCAACTGTCAGATATAGTTAACTGGCCGATCACTGCATGTGCATACTGTTAATTTTTGTTTGGATAGGCTACCATTTACTGTTATGTCTTTCCTTTTTTTTAACTTGCTTGTTCATAGTTTAATTTGTTATTGTTCTTCGGCGGGTAAAAAAATCGCATGTGGAAGAGTGTCCCATGTGCATTGGCAAGGCACCAGATCCAGAATAAAAAAAATATTAGCATATACTACTCCGTCCTATAATGTAGGATGTTTTTTGACACTATAGAAGGAGTAGTAATTAATTGGCTAATCACTTCACGGACCAGATCAAAGATCAAATCATACATGTTGAGTTGAGTATAATTCCCGTCCCTCTTCTTCCTTACAACCATTCATGATCTCGTTCTATTTGTTCTTACTCCTTCCATGAGTTGTTTTCTAGTTCTATTTCTAACTACATTTACTTCTAATATTAAGCAGCAGCCGCTTGCATGCTTGCTACAGCCAGCTTCCGTACTTGTAGCAGCAACCAAAGTTGTTCTGAACTGAGAAAAGCGAACCAACAGACGAAAGAAGTTGAAACCTGATAGGACGAGGAGGCCGTTCCGAAGACGAAGCCCTTGGGGAAGCTCCCCCGGCTTATCAGCTGCTGTCCGACGCCATCGTAGGCGCCGGAAGCGACAGCTACAAGGAGAAATGAGAGGAGAAGACGACCAGGCATCGCCACCAACGCTCTTGCAGAGTATATGGGATAGTTGCAGAGGAGGATACTACCTGTATATATTGCAGTGCTTCTCACTGTGCGTCAAAGGGTTACTGTCAAAGGGCACTAGCCATAGGCCGGCTGGCCGGTAGAACAAGTTGTTAAATCATAATCTATTACGAGTATTGTCCATTGGAGACAACCATGTTGTACAAGAGTGTCAACTGTTCCTGAGTTCAAGCAAATAAATCCTCTTTTTATCCAACACTTGTGCTTAATTTAAATTTTAACCATCTGACAGGGTAACATCCCATGCACGTCAGGCCCTCAGATGCTTGGTCCCCTGCACATACTGCATGCATGTGAATGTCCACCAAATAAGACGATGGCAGAACAAAAAAAAATCATAATGTAAATATCATTTAAGAGGAGACCGTAATTGGCTAATCACTTCTATGCTGAACTTGAGTATAGTTAACCTCTCCAACTTGTTACTAACATTCATGATTCCGGTCCATTTTTCTGCTCCGTCCATCAGTCCATGTATTTCCTAGAATCCATCTTGTTTTAACTTCTGATCATATTCATAAGAGCCGGTGAATGAACATATCATGTAGCATCAGCTTAATTATGCTACTCGCCGCAAAAAAAAAAGCTTAATTATGCTACAGCTTTCACACTAACTAGCTGTGATGAACTAAGAAAGGAAACCGACAACGTCACAACCTACGTTATCCATGAAGGGAATCAAAGAAAGGAAAATCGAGTGGCAATAGGACGAGGAGGCCGTTCCAAAGACGAAGCCCGGCTTATCGATTGCCGGCCATAGAGACGCAGTCGTCGGCGCTGGAAGCGACAAGAAGAAGTGGGAGGACAGCCCCCACCAATGGATCTTGCAGCCATATGGAGTAATGCCGGAGGCTATGTTGCAGCGTCAAAGGCTTCCCTTGGCACCACCTAGATAGGCCTGTGTCTGTATGGAGATCCGCTGCTGCTAACCAACTCGTCTTCTCGTGGATGAAGAATTGAATCAATTTTTTTAGCAAAACAATCAAAAGAACTCAAAACTTTAATATAAATGATACATTAACAAATTCTCTACATGCCTGCAAAATTTCATGACCACATGACACCAGGAGCTCGGAACAGAAAAAAATAAAATAAGTGCCCCAAAATCGAAAATTTGAACCTTTCTCGAAGCTTCGATTTTTTTTTCAAAAGCTCTCCTGGTATCATATCGGCATGCAATTTTGCAGGCACATAGAAAACTTGTTCATCTTTCATATAAAATATATTTAAAATTTTGCTTTTTTTTGCTAGTTTTTTCAAATTTACTTCTTCACCCACAGAAGCAACGCACCAGAATAGCAACCGTCACCAATGAAGAGAAGCGTCGATCGGAAGGATCCAACCTGTAGAAACACAAACGCAGACGAGCGAAGACTGGATGCAAGCAGACCCATGGAGACAAACACCGATTGAAGCCCGTGAGGTCCAACAAAGACACATCTCCACACGCCCTCCGACGACGCTAGTTGCAGCTAGGCGGGAAGAATCTTATTTCATATTCAGGGAGCCATCATCTACTCGCCTTCCTAAGTAGGACACAAACCCTAACAAACTAAAAACAATACCTAAAAATAAAGTATGAGCCCTCCCGCCGTCAGGGCCCGGGACCCACCGTGCCTCCATGGCTCTAAGAGCCCAGGAGACGAGGCAGATCAACGACAACACCGACGGGAGGTAGGAGAAACCCTAATCACCTGTGCATCTGGGAGCCACGAGACGAAAGGGTACGTCATGTGCAGCATGTGTTTTTTATGTGGTAAGAAAGTAAGAGCAACTCTAGCAGATTCGTCATATGCCTAAATCGTCATAATAGTCACCTATATGTCAGTCATGGTTGAAAAGGGTGGTCTAGTACAATCATTATATTGGCCTCGATCTGCATAATTTTTGAAGCTCAATCTAGATCTAGCCAACAAGCCTCCATATTTGGAGGTTGGTGACACTTATATGGAGTGGCCTCCAAACCCAACCACCCATGCGGGAAGGAAGTTTGTGACCATTTTTTCCTCCAAGCCCAGCCTTGCCAATGGCACAACAATACGTATAACTGCCACTTCTGCTGCTGCAAATGGCGCAATCATTTTTCCACCATGAAGAGCGTCCATTCATGTCTGCCACCGTATTTTCACCCATTTTCCACCCGTGTATGCCAAGTCATGCTCCGTTTTCATCAGAGCACACCCAATTGCGGGTATATAAACCGACCCACCCCGATCGGGGCGCCACTCCTCATGCCCATCTTCTCCCTTCACCAGCTCCACTCCTGACCCATATTCCTCCGTAGCCGCCGCACTCACCCCCATCAGCCATGTCGAGGCAGTCGAGCCCTCCTCGGGGTCCTTACCGCAGCGAGACTAAAGAGGACCCACGCCGAGAAATTTCGAGGAAAGTGTGTGGCAGATTTTGAGTGGGGCCAGGAGGACACCCTTTGTAAGGCTGAAACAACCATCGGGCCGGAGTGCCTCCCAGCCACCCACTCCTACCTTGCCTGCATTGCGATCGCTATCTTAGCTGAAGGGCGACTTATGGGAAGGGGAAACCATTTTGAACGGTGGGACCACGTGGTATCAAGTGATGAGAGTGAGGCTACTTGCTCCCGTTCAGTAGTTTTTTCACCAATATTATTAATGAGCATATAGTGAGAATGTTTTTAAAGTGTAGTTCCATTCATTATTTCTACCCTTCTTACTGAACACATGATATTACGGCAAAACATAGCTATCCTTGACTTCGTGTCCCTGACAGAGATAACCACCAAACCAATTTTTCAATGAATGGTGCATGCGGGTTTTCTTTATGAAAGTCCATCAGCCAAAAAAGATTTAGGGAAGTCCATCAGCCAAAAGGATTTATCAAAGTCCATGCGATTTAGGTGATCCATATTTTTCTACGTCATGCTAATTTTTAACCCCCATGGGCAAAATCCTATTTGATGCTTTATCGGTCAAAATAGTGGGATTACACACAGAGCGTTGAGGCATGCGCAAGCTCCATTTACCGTTTCCAACACAAACTTCTTTGGTGGGGTTTTTCGAGATGTTTTTATTTATGAACAATTATGAATATTTTTAAATTTGAGAATGTTTCTAATATTCATGATTATTTTTACTTTGTATGAACATTTTAATATCATGAACAATTTTTACAATCCAAGAATTTTTTAAAAAGTCATACATTTGTTTAAGTTCAAAAACATTTTAAAAAATGCATGCACTTTCTAAAATTTACAATATTTAAATTTATCTGAACATTTTTTTAAACACGACCTTTTAAAGAAATGGAACATTTTTGTAGTATTACTGCAACAATTGTTTTTTTAAGAAAAAGGCAAGAAAGACAAAAGAATTAAAGAAAATCGCTATGCTCCTAACTCTTGAAATAGGCTTTCGCCCTGCTTTATAAATAAAACCAACATCCATACAACAAGTTCAAATTCACGAAAGCAACATAGACAGTTGGCGCAGCAACACAAATACGCCTAAAAATTTATAAAAGAAATAAGAAAAAAGCCACCAAGTGGCTGCATACTCATGGGATCATACTGCCAGGATAGATGGCGAGCGGTAGCATGTAAGCATCCATCTTAAGTTATAGACTCTCACAGTAACGCTGCCTAGACAACAGATGCCAATGCTATAAGAAAGTAGGGACTTTGAAGAACGAATCAGAGGCATGACGAGGAGAGACCATCTCAATCATCATTTTATTACGAGTTGTTCACATCAGCCAAGCCAACACCGCAAACAAAAGCCAGAATAGGTGTCGTGGCCGCCCAGTCTGGTTGGCTCTAGTTTCAAGGAACCCAGGGAGGTCCAAGGCCTCCCAGTCAGGTCCTAGAGCCTCACAAACAAAGCTCCAGAAAACTCACGCTGCAGTGCAAGAGAAAAGGATGTGGGTATCTTTCTCAGGACATCACAGAGGGGACACAAGCCATTACCAAGGTTGTGTCTCTTGAGCACCTCCACCCCAGATGGGAGCCCGTCCCTCAACAAATTGCAACACAAAAATCTTGATTTTCAAAGGCAGAGGCGCTTTCCAAAGAGGAAGCCCAAGGCATAGTCGCTCTACGGCACAAAGCATGGTTTGCCGAGCCGATGGAGAAAACACGCGAGGGTGATAGACTCCAAGATACGATGTTGTAACGCCCTCGATGCGGCTATATCTCCCACGTGTCGAGGCACGACTTAGAGGCATAACCGCATTGAAAGCAATGTCGCAAGTGAGGTAATCTTCACACAACCCATGTAATACATAAGGAAAGAGATACATAGTTGGCTTACGCCGCCACTTCACACAATACATAAATAAACATCCATCATTCAGAGTACACTCAAGGTCCGACTACGGAACCAAAATAAAAGAAGATACCCCAAATGCTACACGGATCCTCGATCGTCCCAACTGGGCACCACTACGATCATCGTGAAAGACACATAGTAACGCCCACGTTCTCGTCGAACTCCCACTTGAGTTCGGTTGAGTCACCTGACCGCATCGTCGGCACTGCAACTGTTTTGGAAGTATCTGTGAGTCACGGGGACTCAAAGCAATCTCACACCAGCGAGATCAAGACTATTTAAGCTTATAGGAAGGACAGAGTAATAAGGTGGAGCTGCGACAAGCGACCGGCATATATGGTGGCTACTTAAAAGAGAGCGAGAAGAGGAGCAAAGCACGGTCGTGAAGCTAGTAGCGATCAAGAAGTGATCCTGAACTACTTACGTCGGACATAACTCCAACATCAGTTCACTTCCGGACTCCGCCGAGAAGAGACCATCACGGTTACACACGCCTTGATGTGTATTTTATTTGAGGTCAACTTCGGGTTTTCTACAACCGGACATTAACAAATTCCCATCTGCCTCATAACCGGGCACGGCTTTGAAAGATATTACCTGCAGGGTGTCCCAACTTAGCCCATTATAAGCTCTCACGGTCAACGAAGGATATTCCTTCTACCGAAGACCCGATCAATCTCGGAATCCCGGACTACAAGACATTTCGACAAAGAATAAAACAAGACCCGCAAAGCCGCCCGATTGTGCCGACAAATCCCGAGAGGAGTTGCACATATCTCGTTCTCAAGGCACATCCGGATAAGTCAAGCTACGAGTAAAACCAAGCCTCGAGTTTCCCTGTGGTGGCCCCAGTTGCTCGGTTCGGGCCAAGACTCGAAGGAGCACCGTCCGGGGTTAAAATAAAGATGACCCTCGGGCTCGCGAAACCCGGGGAAAAGGCTTAGGTGGCAAATGGTAAAACCAATGTTGGGCCTTCTTTGGAGGAGTCTTATTCAAAGCGAACTGTCAAGGGGTCCCATAAATCACCCAACCGTGTAAGGAACGCGAAATCAAGGAACATAACACCGGTATGGCCGGAAACTAGGGTGGCAAGAGTGGAACAAAACACTGTGCATAAGGCCGAGCCTTCCACCCTTTACCAAGTATATAGATGTATTAATTATAGCAGATATATATTGTGATATCCCCAACAAGTAAACATGTTCCAACAAGGAACAACATCTCCATGTTCCAAAAGGAACACAACTTCATCTTCACCGCAACTAGCAACGCTATAAGAGGGTGAAACAAGCGGTAACATAGCCAATCAACGGTTTGCTAGGAAAGGATGGTTAGGGGCTGACATGGCAATATGGGTGGCATGATATAGCAAGTGGTAGGCATCGTAGCATAGGCATAGCAAAAGAGCGAGCATCTAGCATAGCAAAGATAGAAGTGATTTCGAGGGTATGGTCATCTTGCCTGAAATCCCGCAAGGAAGAAGAACGAGTCCATGAAGAAGACAAACAGACGAAGTCGAACGAATCCTCACAACTCCGGAACGAAACCGAAGCTAACGAGAAAAACAACCCGGAAAGAAACAAACAACATAGTAAACAACCATCACATAAACATGGCATGATGCGCAAACAAGTATGATGCATGTCCGGTTTAATGATTCATGGCATGGCAATATGCACAAACAAAACTACAAGTTAAATGGAGCCCAATATGCAACGAGTTGCATATTGACGAAACAACACCACATCAATTGTTTAGTTCTCTCGGTTATGTACCCAACAATATTAAATGTTATTAAACATGGCAAGGGGTGAAGCAAATGAAAACTAACTATTTAGGCAAGTTTAAATGAGGCCGGAAACAACAAACGATAATTCCGGAAATCCTCATGTGCATATATTAGGTTTGGTACTGTTCTGCCATGTACATAATTTTAGAGTTGTTAAACATTCAAAGTGATGCTACCATGTTAATCTATGCATTTTTCTACCCCATTTACATGTATAATTTATTTAAAACCGAGCTACGGTTATTTAGTTATGAAATAAATCATTTTAACATGGCATTATGAAAATTAATGCAAACAACAAGTTTAACCATTTAACCATGGATGAAAGTGGAATATTATGAAACTAGATGAAATTCTAAGCATTTTACATGTTGAAAACATTTTAAAATGATGCATGGTTATTTAGTTATTCAATGCATGAACATGAAGGGCTTTTACGCAAATCTGCAAATCAACGGATAATAGACAAATTCGTTCGAGCAGAAAAAAACATGGCAGGCGAATCTGGTGCATGTTGGGCCAATGAGAGGAGGGGCTGGTGTTGCTCACATTGGGCCGGCCGGAAGCGTAAGAGGCTGGGCTTGGCGTGGTCGCGTTCCACGTAGGCGCAGGAAGGCGCGGTCAACGCAATGCAGCGAGAGGCGTCGTCCTCCCCGCCGAACGAATCGAGGAGGCGAGCAGGCGCTGGGCAGCAGGTCGGCGCGCGAACCGCAAGGAACTCCGGCGACGGATCCGGCCAGAAGTGCCGTGGGCTGGAGGAGGAGGTGGATCCACCGGATCTGAGGCGGGAAGGGCGCGACGGCGCTGGCAGAGGCGGCTTCCTCTGTCTCGCCCGGCGAAGGAGGCAGCGCGGTCGGAATAAAGCGTTTGGCTGCGGCATGGAGACGACGGCAAGCGACGAGTACGGGCTCCGGCGAGGCGATGCAGATCTGAGGAGGCGGTCGCGGGCGGCCGTCGGCGGGCTTGAGATACTTGCAGCTTCCATGGCGTTCTCCTGCGAGAACAGAGAGGGCGAGAGATACTAGAGTGAGAAAGAGAAGAGGAACCAAGGGAGGAAGGGGACAGGAGGAGAAGGGAGGCGAGGCCGGCCTGGGAGTGATGGAGCCGCCGGGCGACGTCCGGTTGAGGGAGAGGCGGCGGGTCGAGGCGCGCGCAGAACTCATGTGCGTGCTTTCGCACACGAGCGCCGAGCTCTTTCCTCGGGTGGTTCCCGGAGGCAGCAAGGACGAGGTGCTCGGGACGGCCAGTGTCAGCCGGCGCAGGTGGAGCTCCGGCTCTGGTTGCCGCCGGGAGGCGCGGGCGAGGAGGGGCACGATCACTCAGCCTGCCCGCCTCCGCGAGGAGCCGCAGGCGCGGCGACGAGGTTGATCTCGGGGAGGCACGGGAGGAAGTGGATGGGTTTGATCGGTGGGAATCGAGGAGGAGCAGGAGGCGCTGGATCGAGCGAGGTGGAGGCGAGGGATCTGGAGGCTGTGGGTGGCGAGCGATGGTTGGGGAGGATGGATCCAGGGGATTTGGTGAGTCTTGGCGGCGAGGACAAATCTCCTAGAATTTAGGGTTCGGTCCAAAATGGACTAGGGGTAGACTATATATATATGGAAAAGAGAGGAGTTGGATCATCCGATCAAAATTCGACGGTCGGGAAAAGATAGGTTAGGAAAGTCTAAATAAGAAACGGAGATGTTTTGGGGATGTTAGGGGATGATCCGGACCCACCGCAATAACAGAGCCGGTCGGGTTTGGAGCAGTTTCGTACACACACGAGGGTCAAGAGAGGTCAACGAGTACAAGGGCACGACAAAATGACAACAGAGGCAAAGAGAAAGGGCAATCATGACGGCTACGAGTTTTATGAAAACATGTAAATGCAATGCGCATGATGCTATGAGATGAGATGCATGACATGAACACAATGCAAAACAAAAGACAAACCCAACCACGGAGGAAATAACATATCACATAGCCGGAAATGGCAAGAGTTGGAGTAACAAATATGGAAAGTTGTATCCGGGGTGTTACAGATGTCCAGACCACCCGACGCACCGATTGGACCACTCACACCATGTGTGTTTTCCCTCCAATTTGTAACAAAATGTAGGTCCCTTGGCCATACGCCAGGGCTATTTCTCGCATGTTGCGAGATGTAGTTCATCCCGCCTCCGGTGTAGCACTACGGACCGGCCTAGTACCATAGTTGCGCATGATTTTTTTCTCCATGGTTTTCTTATAATTTTTCACTGTTTGCGTCGGTTTTCTAGTTTTCGTTAGTTTTCTTCTGTTTTCATTTTATTGTTTTCTTTGTTTTTCACCCTTTTATTTTCCATTTCCCCCTTTTCTACAACACAGGTCTATATATTTTACACACATTGTACATTTTTTATAAATTATGAGAAACAATTATACATGTTTAACATTTTTCAAATACACGATTACACTTTAACAAACATATGTTTTGATGTCTAGTATTTTCATACACATTTCATTATTTGGGATACATACAAAACATTTTATACGCATTAATTGTTTTTAAAATATTATTTATTTTTACTTATAATACATATTTTTGAAAAAACATATTTATTAAAAAAATGGGATACACTCTAATTTTTTTAATGATACAGTTTTTTTTAAAGCTATCTGAAGTTTTTTAAACTGCACAGACATTATTGTAAAAATATCACAAACATATTTTTGAAACTCGTAACATTTTTATAAATGCAATGTACATTTTTTAATGGTAAGAACATTTTTGAGTTACACGTTTTACATTGTACAAGCATTTCTTTAAAATTGCCACGTACAGTTGTTTTGAAATGTGTTACATTTTCAAAATGTCACATTTTTTTGAATTTTACAAACATTTTAACACTTGCATGCTTTTTTTAATAAAATTTATGATAAAAGTTTAAAATAATGTGATATTTTAAATATATATTTGCAATTTTTAAAATAGAAAAATATAGTAAAACGAAAATAAACTTGTTAAATAGATGTGAGTCGCTGATGCATGCTCTCACGTCTGTTGAAGTGCTCTTCGCATTAAGCAAGACATATTCCTCGGCGAACCCTATTTGATGCCCGCGTGCGACTGCTGCACTTTCGGGGAAGCGCATTAAATTTAGCGATACCACGTGGAACGAGCCGGCCTACTTTAAGCGTTAAAACAGTGCCAGTCAAACCGGTTTTGGGAACTTCCAGAAGTTCCGTCAACCTGTTTTTTTCTGATTTTTTTTTTCTTTTGCTGGTTTTCTATTTTTTCATGTTTTGTTTTTTCTTTTTCTTTTCTGTTTTTCTTGTTGTTTCTGTTTTTCTTAGACAGTTGGAGCAGCAACACAAATACGCCTAAAAATTTATAAAAGAAATAAGAAAAAAGCCACCAAGTGGCTGCATACTCATGGGATCATACTGCCAGGATAGATGTCGAGCGGTAGCATGTAAGCATCCATCTTAAGTTATAGACTCTCACAGTAACGCTGCCTAGACAACAGATGCCAATGCTATAATAAAGTAGGGAATTTGAAGAACGAATCAGAGGCATGACGAGGAGAGACCATCTCAATCATCATTTTATTACGAGTTGTTCACATCAGCCAAGCCAACACCGCAAACAAAAGCCAGAATAGGTGTCGTGGCCGCCCAGTCTGGTTGGCTCTAGTTTCAAGGAACCCAGCAAGGTCCAAGGCCTCCCAGTCAGGTCCTAGAGCCTCACAAACAAAGCTCCAGAGAACTCACGCTGCAGTGCAAGAGAAAAGGATGTGGGTATCTTTCTCAGGACATCACAGAGGGGACACAAGCCATTACCAAGGCTGTGTCTCTTGAGCACCTCCTCCCCAGATGGGAGCCCGTCCCTCAACAAATTGCAACACAAAAATCTTGATTTTCAAAGGCAGAGGCGCTTTCCAAAGAGGAAGCCCAAGGCATAGTCGCTCTACTGCACAAAGCATGGTTTGCCGAGCCGATGGAGAAAACACGCGAGGGTGATAGACTCCAAGATACGATGTCCAGACCACCCGACGCACCGATTGGACCACTCACACCATGTGTGTTTTCCCTCCAATTTGTAACAAAATGTAGGTCCCTTGGCCATACGCCAGGGCTATTTCTCGCATGTTGCAAGATGTAGTTCATCCCGCCTCCAGTGTAGCACTACGGACCGGCCTAGTACCATAGTTGCGCACGATTTTTTTCTCCATGGTTTTCTTATAATTTTTCACTGTTTGCATCGGTTTTCTAGTTTTCGTTAGTTTTCTTCGGTTTTCATTTTATTGTTTTCTTTGTTTTTCACCCTTTTATTTTCCATTTCCCCCTTTTCTACAACACAGGTCTATATATTTTACACACATTGTACATTTTTTATAAATTATGAGAAACAATTATACATGTTTAACATTTTTCAAATACACGATTACACTTTATCAAACATATGTTTTGATGTCTAGTATTTTCATACACATTTCATTATTTGGGATACATACAAAACATTTTATACGCATTAATTGTTTTTAAAATATTATTTATTTTTACTTATAATACATATTTTTGAAAAAACATATTTATTAAAAAAATGGAATACACTCTAATTTTTTTAATGATACAGTTTTTTTTAAAGCTATGTGAAGTTTTTTAAACTGCACAGACATTATTGTAAAAATATCACAAACATATTTTTGAAACTCGTAACATTTTTATAAATGCAATGTACATTTTTTAATGGTAAGAACATTTTTGAGTTACACGTTTTTACATTGTACAAGCATTTCTTTAAAATTGCCACGTACAGTTGTTTTGAAATGTGTTACATTTTCAAAATGTCACATTTTTTTGAATTTTACAAACATTTTAACACTTGCATGCTTTTTTTTAATAAAATTTATGATAAAAGTTTAAAATAATGTGATATTTTAAATATATATTTGCAATTTTTAAAATAGAAAAATATAGTAAAACGAAAATAAACTTGTTAAATAGATGTGAGTCGCTGATGCATGCTCTCACGTCTGTTGAAGTGCTCTTCGCATTAAGCAAGACATATTCCTCGGCGAACCCTATTTGATGCCCAGGCGACTGCTGCACTTTCGGCGAAGCGCATTAAATTTAGCGATACCACGTGGAACGAGCCGGCCTACTTTAAGCGTTAAAGCAGTGCCAGTCAAACCGGTTTTGGGAACTTCCAGAAGTTCCGTCAACCTGCTTTTTTCTGAATTTTTTTCTTTTGCTGGTTTTCTATTTTTTCATGTTTTGTTTTTTCTTTTTCTTTTCTGTTTTTCTTGTTGTTTCTGTTTTTCTTAGACAGTTGGAGCAGCAACACAAATACGCCTAAAAATTTATAAAAGAAATAAGAAAAAAGCCACCAAGTGGCTGCATACTCATGGGATCATACTGCCAGGATAGATGGCGAGCGGTAGCATGTAAGCATCCATCTTAAGTTATAGACTCTTCTGATGCAGCTGCCTAGACAACAGATGCCAATGCTATAAGAAAGTAGGGAATTTGAAGAACGAATCAGAGGCATGACGAGGAGAGACCATCTCAATCATCATTTTATTACGAGTTGTTCACATCAGCCAAGCCAACACCGCAAACAAAAGCCAGAATAGGTGTCGTGGCCGCCCAGTCTGGTTGGCTCTAGTTTCAAGGAACCGAGCGAGGTCCAAGGCCTCCCAGTCAGGTCCTAGAGCCTCACAAACAAAGCTCCAGAAAACTCACGCTGCAGTGCAAGAGAAAAGGATGTGAGTATCTTTCTCAGGACATCACAGAGGGGACACAAGCCATTACCAAGGCTGTGTCTCTTGAGCACCTCCACCGCAGATGGGAGCCCGTCCCTCAACAAATTGCAACACAAAAATCTTGATTTTCAAAGGCAGAGGCGCTTTCCAAAGAGGAAGCCCAAGGCATAGTCACTCTACGGCACAAAGCATGGTTTGCCGAGCCGATGGAGAAAACACGCGAGGGTGATAGACTCCAAGATACGATGTCCAGACCACCCGACGCACCGATTGGACCACTCACACCATGTGTGTTTTCCCTCCAATTTGTAACAAAATGTAGGTCCCTTGGCCATATGCCAGGGCTATTTCTCGCATGTTGCGAGATGTAGTTCATCCCGCCTCCAGTGTAGCACTACGGACCGGCCTAGTACCATAGTTGCGCACGATTTTTTTCTCCATGGTTTTCTTATAATTTTTCACTGTTTGCATCGGTTTTCTAGTTTTCGTTAGTTTTCTTCGGTTTTCACTTTATTGTTTTCTTTGTTTTTCACCCTTTTATTTTCCATTTCCCCCTTTCCTACAACACAGGTCTATATATTTTACACACATTGTACATTTTTTATAAATTATGAGAAACAATTATACATGTTTAACATTTTTCAAATACACGATTACACTTTAACAAACATATGTTTTGATGTCTAGTATTTTCATACACATTTCATTATTTGGGATACATACAAAACATTTTATACGCATTAATTGTTTTTATAATATTATTTATTTTTACTTATAATACATATTTTTGAAAAACATATTTATTAAAAAATGGAATACACTCTAATTTTTTTAATGATACAGTTTTTTTAAAGCTATGTGAAGTTTTTTAAACTGCACAGACATTATTATAAAAATATCACAAACATATTTTTGAAACTCGTAACATTTTTATAAATGCAATGTACATTTTTTAATGGTAAGAACATTTTTGAGTTACACGTTTTTATATTGTACAAGCATTTCTTTAAAATTGCCACGTACAGTTGTTTTGAAATGTGTTACATTTTCAAAATGTCACATTTTTTTGAAATTTACAAACATTTTAACACTTGCATGCTTTTTTTAATAAAATTTATGATAAAAGTTTAAAATAATGTGATATTTTAAATATATATTTGCAATTTTTAAAATAGAAAAATATAGTAAAACGAAAATAAACTTGTTAAATAGATGTGAGTCGCTGATGCATGCTCTCACGTCTGTTGAAGTGCTCTTCGCATTAAGCAAGACATATTCCCTCGGCGAACCCTATTTGATGCCCGCGTGCGACTGCTGCACTTTCGGGGAAGCGCATTAAATTTAGCGATACCACGTGGAACGAGCCGGCCTACTTTAAGCGTTAAAGCAGTGCCAGTCAAACCGGTTTTGGGAACTTCCAGAAGTTCCGTCAACCTGCTTTTTTCTGAATTTTTTTCTTTTGCTGGTTTTCTATTTTTTCATGTTTTGTTTTTTCTTTTTCTTTTCTGTTTTTCTTGTTGTTTCTGTTTCAATTCCCCCCCCCCCCTTTTCCTTTGTTTAATTTAATCCCTTTTTGTTTTTATTGTTATCTTTTGTTTTCAAAAAATGTTTGAAATTACAAAATTTTCATGATTTTAGAAAAAATTCATGGTTTTCAAATTTTGTTCACTCTTTAAAATTTTCTTCACAAAAAATTTGTTCGGTGTATATCACAAAAATGTTCGGTGTGTATTTGAATTTTATTCAATGTATATCACAAAATTGTTTAATGTGTAGTTCAAAATTGGTCAACATATATTACAAAAATGTTCAATGTGTAGACTAAGACATAGCCTAGTGGTGGAAAGGGGCTGATGCCTTCCACACACCCAGGTTCAAAGCACGGTACTTATAATTTGGGTTTGTTGCACCGATTATACGGTGGGCCCCCCTTACGGTCTTTTTGTCAACAAAATGTTCAGTTTATGTTTCAATTTTTTTCATCATATATCACAAAAAGTTCAATGTTTATTTAAATATTGCTCGGCGTATATCACAAAAAAGTTCAATCCATAGTTAAAAATTGTTCAATGTATATGGCAAAAATGTTCATTTATATTTAAAAATTGAACTTCGTATATAATTTTTTTAGTAAAGTTTGGAATTTCAATTTTTAGTTCATGTTTCAGTAATCTTTCACTATTTTCAAAACGTGTTCATGTTTTACAAGTTTGTTCGAGTTTTGGAATTTGTTCACGATTTTCAGACCTATTCAATTTTTAAGGAAGACTAAAAAACAAATCTGTTGTTGCACGTAGTACATTAAATTTAGCGCTGCAACTTTAGCGATACTCAATTGCTAGCTGCAGCGGCCCACAATGTTGCTATCTAGCGTTGCCTCCGTGGCTCGAGTTCATCGCCCGATTGCACGCATCTTTCAGCAAAAGCTCTTCTATTGGATGCACGGGGCATCCAATAAGAGCTCTCTATTCCCTCCCCTAGCCCATAAGCTCAACTGGAACCAAATAGGTCACATATGTGCCAGAAGCCATGCAAGTCTCATGCGAAGTGGCTATTTTTTACAATAAGTTTTCAGGTTTGGCCTTTTGTGTGTGAAAATGATCAGGTATATTATAAGAGTTCACTTGAAAGGCAAATCATCTCAAACACAATAAAATTTACATCAAAATACCGAGACCAACGAACAACCACTATTGCCGTCACAATGAGCCGCTGATGCGCCGTTGTTGCCGCTCCCATCTCGAAGCCGGCTTGACCTTGTCAATGATAGCAGGAAAATCTTCATACGTGTGCCCCTAAGGACCAGTGCCCTGGAGCTGCAGTCGTCGCTGTTGAACCCTTGCATAGATCTGAAGCACCTAACACCAATTCTCGCCACGTGACGAGAAACCCTAACCTTACTGCGGCAGGAATCTAAGTTGATGCTCTGTCGACTACGTTCAAACAGACAAACTCGAGGAGGATCATAGTCTAGAAGACAAACTCGAAGAAGAAGCACCACCATCTGTTCGAGTGCCTCACATGTGAGGAATAAATAACCTTGACCTAATAAATTACTAACCGGAGAGAACACATCGGTATTCCCCTCCACACCACCGGCCGCCGGAGCGGCATGCAGAGGGGAGGCAAAATCCAAGGGCTCGCCGATGAAGCATGAACATTTTTATGATAGACTCCAAGATACGATGTCCAGACCACCCGACGCACCGATTGGACCACTCACACCATGTGTGTTTTCCCTCCAATTTGTAACAAAAAGTAGGTCCCTCGGCCATACGCCAGGGCTACTTCTCGCATGTTGCGAGATGTAGTTCATCCCGCCTCCAATATAGCACTACGGACCGGCCTAGTACCATAGTTGCGCAAGATTTTTTTTCTCCATGGTTTTTTTATAATTTTTCACTATTTGCATCGGTTTTCTAGTTTTCATTAGTTTTCTTCGGTTTTCATTTTATTGTTTTCTTTGCTTTTCACCCTTTTACTTTCCATTTCCCCCTTTTCTACAACACAGGCCTATATATTTTACACACATTGTACATTTTTTATAAATTATGAGAAACAATTATACATGTTTAACATTTTTCAAATACATGATTACACTTTAACAAACATATGTTTTGATGTCTAGTATTTTCATACACATTTCATTATTTGGGATACATACAAAACATATTATACGCATTAATTGTATTTAAAATATTATTTATTTTTACTTATAATACATATTTTGAAAAAACATATTTATTAAAAGATGGAATACACTCTATTTTTTTAATGATACAGTTTTTTTTAAAGCTATGTGAAGTTTTTTAAACTGCACAGAAATTATTATAGAAATATCACAAACATATTTTTGAAACTCGTAACATTTTTATAAATGCAATGTACATTTTTTAATGGTAAGAACATTTTTGAGTTACACGTTTTTACATTGTACAAGCATTTCTTTAAAATTGCCACGTACAGTTGTTTTGAAATGTGTTACATTTTCAAAATGTCACATTTTTTTGAATTCTACAAACATTTCTTAACACTTGCATGCTTTTTTTAATAAAATTTATGATAAAAGTTTAAAAATAATGTGATCTTTTATATATATATTTGCAATATTTTAAAATAGAAAAATATAGTAAAACGAAAATAAACTTGTTAAATAGATGTGAGTCGCTGATGCATGCTCTCACGTCTGTTGAAGTGCTCTTCGCATTAAGCAAGACATATTCCCTCGGCGAACCCTATTTGATGCCCGCGTGCGACTGCTGCACTTTCGGCGAAGCGCATTAAATTTAGCGATACCACGTGGAACGAGCCGGCCTACTTTAAGCGTTAAAGCAGTGCCAGTCAAACCGGTTTTGGGAACTTTCAGAAGTTCCGTCAACCTGCTTTTTTCTGATTTTTTTCTTTTGCTGGTTTTCTATTTTTTTCATGTTTTCTTTTTCTTTTTCTTTTCTGTTTTTCTTGTTGTTTCTGTTTCAATTCCCCCCCTTTTTCCTTTGTTTAATTTAATCCTTTTCTTGTTTTTATTGTTATCCTTTGTTTTCAAAAAATGTTTGAAATTACAAATTTTTCATGATTTTAGAAAAAATTCATGGTTTTCAAATTTTGTTCACTCTTTAAAATTTTCTTCACAAAAAATTTGTTCGGTGTATATCACAAAAATGTTCGGTGTGCATTTGAATATAAAGCGGGGCGAAAGCCTTTTTCGGTAAGCCTGAAGGGGAGAGTTTGTTCTAGCCGTCTTGGGTAAGGATCAGGTCCGGCTTTATCTTTACCTAATATTAAAGGGAGGAGCGTTTCTTCACTTTTTTCGTCACATCTTTATCTTTATCTTTATCTAATATTAAAGGGACAATACCATCACGCCAAGCTACTGTCTTTGGTGGAGAAGCGGAAGTCCACTTATTATTGCGGCCCGCCGAAGCTCGCCTAGCTGCAGGACCTTGCTGCAGGCAGCAGTTTTATGGACCGGCCCATTTGAATGTATGACGTCCCACATATTTTAATTCTTTTGTTTGTACTTTCTGTTTCAATTTTTCTCTTATGTTTTTTTTTCAATTTCCTTTTTCCTATTTAGGTTTGTAAAGTATTCATCACACTTTTAAAAAAATTAAGTCATGCATTTAAAAAATGTTAAACATGTATAAAAAAATATTTTTGATGTATAAGAAAAGTACAGTGTGTATGAAAAATAGTGATCAAAACATGTATTTGAAGAAAATGTTAATCATCTATTTAAATATGTTAAACATACATAAATTTGTTTCACATGTATATGAAACTTGTACAATATGTATGAAAAAAAGGGACATCAAAATATATATTTCACGAAATTTTAACCATGTATTTTTTTAAATAATAACCTGTGTAATCAATATTTCATATGTACGCAAAAGATGTACAATATGTTGAAAAAACTAGACATCAAAACGTATATATGAAAAGATGTTAATCATATATTATAAAAATGTTAAACATGCATAAAAGTATGTACAATGTGTATTACAAAATGTAGACATGTGTTGAAAAGAAGTAGACACCAAACATTTATTTCAAAAAAATGTAATTATTTATTTGAAGAATGTTAAACATGTATAAAGAAATGTTCCTAATATATACAAACAAATGTATAATGTGTAAGAAGAAACATAGACAGTAAAACCTATATTAAAATAATGTTAACTATGTATTTTAAAAAGGTTAAACATATGCAATAAAAATGTCCTTTATGTATAAGAAAAATGTACATTATGCGTGAAAAAGTAGACAAGTGTTGAAAAAAGAAAAATGAAAAAATGGGGAAAACCAACTCTACCCCCAAGGGTTCATGGAGCACATGTCAAACCTCCATCGTCCATCTCTAATCTGTCCTTGCCTCCATGAATCGCATTGTCGCGGACATCTCATGTGCGTGCAATGTGACCAGACACCACCCTTATCGAATTGATTGCTAATTAGTACTGCGTCTGAAGACATCTTCTAAGGAAGGCACATATATATCATTTGGCTCAAGCTTCAGTGGAGGCAATCGCCACATCTCGGCCTACCGTCAATATTGATACTACCGCGTACCTCCCGCTAGATGTCCAAATACAGACAGATGCGCTAATTATCATGACAATTTTCATTTTTTGATGAAAGTTCTCATTGATAACCTAGACATATGAAATCGTCCAGGAGTCGTGTCCAAGGCGGTAGCATTAGATAGGCGGGTGTGAACGTGTACAAGGTGCGTGCCTGCACACGACATGGAATCACATCTTCACCAACTACCGCGTCAACTAGCCGACTCCCGCACGATGCACTTCTGCCTTGGGCGCCATCAGGAAGGAGCCCACCTCATTTGCCCCACTACCATCCCTGGGTGGCATTGTCCAGAGGCTGGTGTGTCGTGCTGGTGAATGTTCTGAAGGACACGATAATTTTCTCTCCCACAGAACGGCCGCGTATATATGCTTGTTGAAAGCAGAAGTATTGAACGTGGGTTTGCGTATATATCAAACTGATAGGAAGTAGGAATTCTTCCACTAAAAAAAAGAGAGTAGGAACTCTTGGGTGGAAGCCCGAAATTATTCATTGCAATGCAGTATCACCGTAAAACAGAAGAACGTGACAGGTCGATCAGCCTCAGCGACCCACGACCTAGCACGTCGGCAACGGGGTCCCGCACAGGCACTTGTTGTGCTCGTAGGCCTCCGGCTTGAACCGACCCATGTTCCCGCCGGTGGGTATCTCCCCGCAGAGCTGGTTGTAGCTGAGGTCGAGCGTGGTCAGCTTCTTCAACTGCGCCAGCGACGCCGGCACGCCGCCGTAGATCCGGTTGCGGCTCATGTTGAGGAACAGCAGGTTCTCTGGCATCACCACGCCGGTCAGGTTGAACCGCAGCCTGTTCCCGGACAGGTCGACGTCGTACACCGTGTTCCGCCGGCCGAACAGGAACGCCGCGTCCCCAGTGAGCATGTTGTTGGCCACCCGGAAGTTCATGAAGTACCTCTCGCGCGCGTACGTCCGGGGGATCGGCCCCGTCAGCCGGTTGTTTGTCAGCGTCAGGCCGAGCGGCCTGTCGGGCGCGCCGTTGCTCACCAGCCGCGGCGGGATCCGGCCGACCAGGCGGTTGTTCGAGGCATCGAAGTAGTCAGGTAAGGCAGGTCCTGGAGCGACCTGGGGATCCTTCCGGTCAGCTTGTTGCTGAAGAAGCTGACGGAGGTGAGGTTTGTGCGGGAGAGCGACGCCGGCAGGGAGCCCGAGACGGAGGTGCGCATGATGTTGAAGATGGAGAGGTGCGAGAGCTTGCCGAAGGTGTCCGGGATGGGGCCATGGAGGCCCGGGATGCTGTGGATGCTGATGGTGTGGAGCTGGTCGAGGTCGCCGATGGCCGGTGGGATCGTGGAGGTGATGTTGACGTTCTGGAGGAAGATGGCGACGACGCGGCGGTCCTGGTTGCACTGGGCGTATGCCCAGTTGCACTGGTCGGTGCCGGGATGCAAGGACACCAGCGCGGCCTGGTCGCCGAACTGCTCCTTGATCTTGAGGAGCGTCCGGAAGTCCGGGTCGTCGCCGGGCTGCTGTGAGAATGACGCGGTGAGCTGGAGAGACAGTAGTAGTAGAAGTGCAACGTGGTTGGCCATGTTGACCGATGGAAACTGGTAGTGAGTAAGAGAATGCTGCTCAGCTATTTGTAGGCAGTTCAAATCAGCTGGATGATCTCGCCGGAAATTAGTCAACTGGATTGATGTGATCATGAAGGCAGCCAAAGCGTGGTCAAAGTTTTCGTGAGTGGCTTGGTGCATTTGCAAGGGAGAGGAACGTGCGGTTTCTTGCGAGGCACTTGATAGACATTGAACGGTACCTATTCTCCGAGTCTATCTACATCGACTAATCTTTTTTAACATTCAACACCTCCTTTATTAATTGACTACAATTGTAGCATCAGAAACCAGAAGAGGAACAACAGCCATCGGGGCTGCTTCCATCCATACATCAGGAGGAGTGAATCTAGCTAGTCTAGCTAATTCGTGGGCTACTTTATTGTTCTCTCTATAACAATGTTAAAAAACAATATTATTGAAATCTAAGGAAATGAAAAAACAATCATCAAAGATCGCGCTGGCCACCAAAGATGAGTATCCCTCTTTGAGTGCTGAAATAATCTCCACGCTGTCTGAATTCACTTCAATTTTGCTGCACCCAACTATACGGGCGAGGTTGAGTCCAAACCTAACTGCAATGG
Organism: Aegilops bicornis; assembly: GCA_021605145.1. NCBI lineage: Eukaryota > Viridiplantae > Streptophyta > Magnoliopsida > Poales > Poaceae > Aegilops > Aegilops bicornis. The sequence goes on from CM038670.1 coordinate 590,806,641, forward strand.
CCTCTGCAGTGAAAGCATCATAGCATATTTCCAGTTTTTCATTCGCGGCAGCTACGAATTTACCATTATGGTCTCTGATGACAGCATCAACAGAACCTTCAAGTGAATCGGGATCAAATCCCGCATCCATGTTTAGTTTGACGTAATCCGTCCTTGGTCTTGTCCAGCCACCCACGCGAATTTTCGGCTTTGAGGAACATGCAGAAGTAAAGTTTGCTGCCAAGGCTCGAACAACAAGGTTGATCTGTGCCGTAGATTGTGGAACATCTCCATGTGTAGTCTTCCTCCTTTCCCACCACAAAAACCAACAACATGTAGCAACAGTTTCTCTCAATTTTGGCAGACCTAGCACGTGGACATGATTGTCTGGTAAGCTGGGAAGAAATTCCAACACTACCTCGCCGGACACACTAATCTGTAGTCCATTCTTTATCACATCCAACACTCCCAGAAGTTTCCATACCTGCACCACAACAGGGCATTCAAAAAGAAGGTGGCGGATGCTCTCCGGTCCTTGAATGCATACTGGGCAGTGTGGCTTGATCTTGACATGTCTATCAGCAAGAATGGAACGGCATGGAATAGCACTAAGAAGTACTCCCCAGACAGAAATTTTAATCTTTGATGGGCAACTCAAACTCCACACCAAATCCCAAGTAGGTGTTGGTGCGGATGAGCACTCCATGTCCTGCAGATTGTGGCCAAACTTTGCTTTCCACACGGCATGATATGCTGATTTCATCGTGAACACTCCTGTTTTAGTGAAGCTCCATGCTACAAAATCTGTCATTTCATGTACTGGAAGTGAGATTGCAAGAATTCTCTGAGCATCAACACTACAAAAAGTTTGGTTCACAAGCAGCGAATCCCAATCACCTGACACTGGATCAATAAGTTCTGACACCCGCGAGAGGAGATGATTTCCTCTACTAGATATAACTTTCCTGGATGGTGATTGTGGGATCCAACTATCCTCCCATATCTTATTTTTTTTACCATCACCCACCCTCCAAATGTGTCCATGTTTCAAAGTTTCCACTCCTGCCATTATGCTTTGCCACGTATAAGAAGCCTTCTTCTTCAACCTAGCATTCATGAGGTCATCATTAGGATAATATTTTGCTTTAAGAATCTTTGCACAGAGAGATTCGGGATCATCAATAAGCCGCCATGCTTGTTTAGCCAATAGCGCCAAATTAAAACAATGGATGTCTCGAAACCCCATTCCTCCTCAGCTCTTTGGGATGCACATCTTCCATCAAGTAAACCCGTGCATTCTCTTGTGTGACGCATCATCGCCCCACTAGTAACGCGAGATCGCATCTGCAATTCCTTTGCAGATTTTCTTAGGAATTTTAAACACCGACATCGCGTACATTGGTATGGCTTGTGCAACAGCTTTGATAAGCACTTCCTTACCTCCAGAAGACAAACATTTTTCCTTCCACCCTGACAATTTCAAGATCAATCGATCAATTAAGTATTGAAAACTCTCAGTTTTGTCCAGTCCTAGGGTTGTGGGCAACCCCAAATATTTGTCATTCAGCCTCCGTCATGATATTAAGAATAGTGCAGACTTGAGACTTGATGTTTACATCCGTACTAGGGCTGAAAAAATATTGGATTTATCCACACTCACCAACTGGCTAGAAGCACCACAATAAGAATCCAGAACAGATTTCAAACTTATCGCATTCGACACATTAGCTTTCATCAGAATTAAGGAGTCATCAGCAAACAAGAGATTTGTAACAGAGGGTGCATCTCGACAAACCTTAATCCCCACAATCTCACCTGATTGCTCTGCATGGTTCAGTAGTGCTGTCAGTCCCTCAGTAACCAGCAAAAATAAGTAGGGTGATAATGGGTCACCCTGGCGAAGGCCACGCGAAGGTTTGATAGTATCTGTTTCAACCGAATTGTATCTTACTCAACTCCACGGATGATACACAAACCATGATCATATTAACCCAATCAGCCCTGAATCCTAGTTTTAATAGCATTGCCTCCAAGAAAACCCACTCAACACGATCATAGGCTTTATGCATATCCAATTTTACCGCAGACCATCCCTCTTTACCTTTTTTCTTCTGTTTAATTGCATGGAGACTCTCATAGGCTATTAAGACATTGTCAGTGATGAGCCTCCCTGGAACAAAGGCACTCTGTGTGGGACTAATGATTTCTAGGAGCAAAATTTTCAGTCTTGCAACAATCATCTTTGAAATAGTTTTATAGACCACATTGCACAAGCTAATAGGTCTGAACTATGTAACTTTCTCAGGTGTGTTTACCTTGGGGATCATAACAATAGTTGTGTCATTCCATCCTGGTGGCATCACCTGTGAGTTAACTGCAGTAAGAACTTCCATCACAAGATCTTCCCTTAGCATTGGCCAAAACCTCTTATAAAAAAATGCATGCAATCCATCCGGCCCAGGAGCTTTGAGGTCACCAATCGAGAACAAAGCTTTCCGAACCTCCTCTGCCTTGTAGGGAGCCATAAGAGCAATATTCATGTCCTCCGTTACGCGACGTTGTACCTTGGACAACACATTCAGGTCCGGCTGCTGCACCTGTGCTGTGAAGAGAACAGAAAAGTAATCTGAAATAATGGTATTAATGTCCTCCTCAGTTTCCTTCCACACTCCGGTGTCATCAAGTAACTTCTTAATGCAATTCCTCTTCTTACGTGCCGAAGCTGCTTTATGAAAGTAAGCTGTGTTACGCTCTCCATGCAACAGCCAATTTGCTCTACCACGTTGGAGCCAGATAAGCTCTTCTTGATCCAGCAGGTTTTCAATCAAAACCTGGATATCTTTCATTTTCTGCCGGCTCTCAGCAGTGTTCGGCCCCCTCCTGACCTTCTCCAAGTCTTTCTTTAACTTATTTATTCTCTTCTTGGGACTCTTGAGGGTCTCACGATCCCACTCGTGCAAATCATTCAGCACAGCCTTTGTGCGGTCCGCTAGGGAGGGACCTAATCCAGCTAACTTGGCACGCTCCCAAGCCGAATTGATAATCTCGTTCACTGTCCCTTCGTCCAACCAGCGGGCTTCAAACATTCGTTTCCGATTCTGCTGTTGCCCCATGAGCCCTTTGACATACTCAGTGTCAAGCAAAATAGGCATGTGGTCTGAGTGGATATGATGTTCATGCACTAAGGCCGCATAAGGAAATTTTTTTGCCCACATCTCGTTGCACAGAGCCCTGTCAAGCCGCTCTCTGATAGCCCCTCGGCTCCATGTGAAAGTATCACCAATCATCATCACTTCCTGTAACCCGCAGTCCTTGATGCAATCTCTGAAATCCCGCATGTAGTGTTCAGGTCAGATATTACCACCTTCCTTTTCACTCATGTTGGTAATTTCGTTGAAGTCACCAATGATCATCCATGGCCCAGAATTATTTGCGTGGATGTCTCGCAAGTACGTCCAAGAGAGGTGTTTCCTCTCCCAACTCGGTTCTCCATAGAATCCTGTAATTCGCCAAGCTGGGTTACTCCCATCCATCACTATGCCATCAATAAAATTATCCGAGGAATAATTCAAAACCATTTCATTTGCTAAGTTGTAGTAGAGTACAAGTCCATCAGCACGACCATCAGCGGCCACTAAGTGAAACTGGTCAAATCCTAACTTAACTCTCAAAACTTCTGCCTTATCTTTGCTCAGATGTGATTCCGACAGAAAGACCACATCCGCTTTCAGCCGCCCTTGGAGATCCAAGAGCTCTCTAATCGCTGTGGGCGAAAGCATTCCACGGCAATTCCATGCTAAGGTTTTCATTGCTCCTGGCGATCCTCCAGCTTCCACTCGACAGGCGCCGAAGAAAGTTGTTGAACTTCACGTAGTAAAGACGAAAATCTTGACAAAGCAAGCGACGAAAAACCGATCACAGAACCTCACACAACAGAGATCCACGCCGGGACAAACAAACCAGCACCACACCGTAGCGTGATGGGACTGCAGACAACTCCGGTGAGACCGTAGTCAAGATCACCACCCAATCTAGTTAGCACGCATGCCTTTTATGCCCGCACTTTCCATGGACTACAAGGCCCGGCAGAGGAGCAAGAGAAGAACAACAGACGACGCCTACACCAGCGCCGGATTTGTTGCCGCCCACGCCGCCGCCGGCGGCTGCGGCCGAAACCCTAGCAAGGTCGCCCTTGCGATCGCCCAACCCTATTTCCGCCAAAATGTTTTTCTCCTAGCTGTGCTCTGTGTTGGTTACATCGACTAATCTTGATTAAAAAGATCTCATGCGACTTAGATTTAGCAAAACAGTTTATTCTTCTCGTGGCAGTTTTTTTTTGGCGACAGTGGGGTGTTAATCGACCACTGTGGGCTTCTTTCCCTTCTAGCAAAAAAGGCTCACGGCCTGGTTTATATAAAGCCACGACCAACATACTGACACTCGTATACAACACGCCATCATAAACACACAAGCAAAACAAGATACAAATGAGTCGACGAACAAAACGCCATCCCAGACAACTCAAAGCAAACAATAAGTGAACAAATAGAGCATCACTAAGAGTCGACATAGCTCTCAACCTTGACTACGCCGCTGCGAAGAGACGAAGCCAAACCATGGACTCCAAAACGGTGCCTTCAAGAAGGGCGCAATACCAAAGCCCCACCACTGTTAAATCCAATGGATCCGGGTCTACACCCGGAGCACCACGAAAGACAAAGGGCTACCGCGACGATGCATTCAAAAAGGGAACGGCGTCCATGGACTTCGCAACGAAAGTGAAAACATGAGGTTTGAGAAAATGTTAAGAATCCTCCAAAATGTGAAGGGGAGGAAGGATTCCTTAGAAATTTTCAAAGTCAATACTACAATCCAAAGGGCCCATAGAAATTTTTTCCTATATGATGTCATTCCTACGAAATTCCTGCAAAATTCCTTTATTCGAAACGGGCCTCTCACATATGAAGGAGTATGTTTTAATCTCCACCAATGTTCCAATTAAAAGGGGTACTGAAGTAAACCCCAAATACAATGCATGCATAATTTCTCGTTGGTTTCTAGAGTAGTTGATTTGTGAAATCATCTCTTGAGGAACCTCTTGAACCAGCCGGCGGAGCGCTTGGGGTACCGCTTCCGACCATGGTTGTAGTCCACAAAGTGTAACCCGAAGCGCACCGTGTACCCGCTCGCCCACTCGAAGTTGTCTAACAGCGACCACGCGAAGTACCCCTTCACGTTCGCCCCGTCCCTGCAGTAAAATCAGCACAATGAACTCTCAGTTGATGTCTTGACATAGTTGGATTGTAAAAGTCAAAGTGCTAGCTTTGACCTGATCGCACTCAGCAGGGCATCAAGGTGCATGTGGTGGTACTTTATCCTGGCATCGTCCTTGAGGGCTTCCTCGAGTGGTAGGCTCTTGTCGTTGGCTTCATCGACACCTAAAATATAAAGGGAAGACAATACTTTTTCAAATAAGTTTCAACCTGGTTGCTCACCATTTCCAGGGGAGGAAAATGTACTTGCCGTTTTCAGTGATGTAGACGGTGGGATTGCGGTACTTCTCCTTGAGATAAAGTAGAAGATCATGGAACCCTTTAGGGTAGACATAGAGCCAAGGTGAAGCAGCCTAAATGCACATCATTTACTCGGTCAACTAAACCACCAGACAAGTGGGGAAAAACTGATGGAAGATTTGCTTGTTTATGTGGGTAAAGGTTGCAAGTTACCTGAGGACCTATGGGGACACCATTTCGAACACCTGGCATAATTGGGCAATGTTAGCATGTTTTTCTAAAACCGGATCATTTCCTTAACATTGTTAGGCTGGTAAACGAGAACACTGACAGATTGATCATTGACTGAGCGTGATCAACTCACCGGTAAGATTTGCTTGAGCATCGGTAGAGTAGCTGTTCCTCAGGCCATTTGATAGAGGAAGGCTACTCGCATAGTTTGTAGTATAGTAGTGATTCCAATGAAGTCGCATGAACCCTTCACCAATTTAGACTGTTTTTTGGTGAAGTGCGGCAGACGGTTTCCTACTAATTCTTTCATGCTCTTGGGGTAGTCTCCTCTGGCGAGCGGGTCCAAAAACCTACAGGGTTTTTATTCTTGGTGAGATGAATCTGCATTCTTTTCTAGACTTCTAAAATGAAATTATGCAGGAACCACACGTAGAGAGTTTACCATCCAAGCATGAATTCGATGGCGCGTCTCGTCGCGATGACGCTTGATTTTGAACGGGACAAGGGAGTGAACCAGTTTGACACCAAACTTATTCCGATCTTCCCCTTCTGCTCGGCCTTCATTTCATTGATGTGCAGCATATCAATCACGTTCATGGATGAACTGCAACTGCATGATATATATAACGAAGGGCTGGGTCAGTCACCTTATATTTCTGTTTATACAATCTAGCTGCTGCTGCATGAGCGAGTATCTGATGGTGGGCTGCAGTGTACGGCTCCCTTCCTGAATCTCCGGCGCTGCAGTTTGCCTTCTCCCAAAGGCGAACACCGGCCCGGCGCAAATACACCCCTTTCATAACCCGTGACGCAGAATGACCAGGGCTCGTTGAACGTGATCCAGTGCTTCACCCGATCTCCGAATTCTCTGAAGCAGACTTCAGCATAATCTTTGTAGTCATTTCTGCATTGGTGTCAGTTGGTTATTTTGCAAGTTAACGTGTACATGTTTTTAGAAGATAAATAGTGGCTGACTTACATGATATTAGGGCTAAGAAATCCTCCATATTTGTCTTCCAATCCCTGTGGAGAGTCCCAGTGAAAAAGGGTCACAAATGGCTGCACCCCTGCAGGTATATAAAGATAGCAAATCTTAAGAATTGTATGATGAAATAAAGGACCTGATGTTCCATGCAGTTTGGTACATTGGATATAATAAACACAATTAAATATTGACAGTTAGACGACCTACCTTTGGACAGCAGCTCATTGATCAAGTTGTTGTAATACTTGATGCCTTCTCGGTTGACTCCATCTTTGAGAGTTCCATCTGTCATGCATTAAGACATTATATGATCGATGTGAATATATTATATAAATTAGGAAATGGCAAGATAATGCAAAATATTCTAGTTGAGAACAAAAATGAGAGTAGAAGTATTGAGTCTGAAAATATCATACCTGGAAGAATTCTTGTCCATGAGATGGAGAACCTGTATGCGTCCATTCCCATATCCTTCATGAGGCGCACATCTTCCTACGTTTTTGGCAAATCAGGATCAGTACTACCTAGTTTCTTCTTGTTGGATCGGAACCGATATTCAAAGATCTTGTCACAGTATGATCTTAATCAACAACTTTGAGCACATGATTTATTGAAAAATCTTAAAGATCTAATTAAAAAGCAGGACATATAAACTATCCCTACCTTGTAAAGATGGTAGGAGTCCACTGCCACATCCCCATTGCTTCTATCGGCGATTTTATCTGCCAAAGTTATTTACCTTTATGAGAAAAAGGCTACTTTGAACTTCAGTTTGAAATGAAAATTACTTTGCTGGTTATCACACCATTGGTCAATAGAATGGCCTAGTTGTCAACAAAACTAAAAATTTGGACATAGAAATTTGGTAAGACTTTATGAACATTTCATGCTGTGAAATAAAAAAAAATCTAATTTCTGTTGCTCTCACTCCCTCAAAAGGCCTTTGATAATGTTCCTGAGTGCTGAACATTTTTCTATAAAAAGATATAGACGCTGCGTGTAGAAAATGTATATACATGCCTGGGTGCTCGTGAGTGAAGTTGTCCCAGATGCTTGGTCCCCTGCCCCCCTCCATTGCACCACCCTCATACTGCATGCATGTGAATGTCCAGCAAATTTGTAATAAGGCGATGTCAGAACCAAAAATTTCATAATGTAGATATCATTAAATAATTGTAAGAGGAGAGCAGATTCAGAACCGAAGATTTCATAATGTAGAGAGACAATTGGCCAATCACTGTTGGGTCCAGATCAAGGATCAACTCATATATGCTGAACTTGAGTACAGTTAGTTTTCTCCAACTTGTTACTACCATTCATAATTCTGGACCATTTTTTCCTGCTCCGTCCATGCATTTCCAAGAACATACCCTGTTCTAACTTTTGATTGTATTCCTAAGAGTTCGGCCACGCAGCATCAGCTTATGCTACAGCTTTCATGCTAACAAACTGTGATGTACTCCCTCCGTTCGGAATTACTTGCCTCGGAAATGGATGTATCATCCATTTTCGCGACAAGTAATTCCGAACGGAGGGAGTACTAAGAAAGGAAGCCAACGATCTACGGCATCCATGGATCAATGAAGTAACAGCGAGTGGAAACCTGATAGGACGAGGTGGCCGTCCCAAAGAGGAAGCCCTCGGGGAAGCTCCTCCGGCTTATCGGACGCCGACCATGGGCGCCGCCGTAGGCGCTGGTAGCGACAACCAGAAGGAGAAGCGGGAGGACAGCCGCCACCAGTGCTCTTGCAGCCATGTGGAGTGATGGCAGGGGCTATGTTGCAGCGTCAAGGCCTCCCTTGGCACCACCTATATAGGCCTGCGTCTGTGTGCATATTTAGCAGAAAATAATCTGGGCCAATAATTTCTTCTTCTGAGATGAGATGGCACATGGCAGGGAACCATGCGTAGTGTTTTTTATGTGCTAGAGACCAAGAACACATGCTCGCATGTGTTGATTTTTGGAACTGCTGTCTCTGTGTTTGATCAGAGTGATAGGGACGACACAGGCTCCGTCTGTGTTGAATTGCTCGCATGAAGCACTACGGGAATCGCACCCTATGCCGACGGCCAGGGCCGTCGGCATAGCCCTGACTAGCCGTCGGGACAGGCCTATGCCGACGGCCCCCGTCGGCATAGGGCCGTCGGCAACATATCCGTCGGCGTAGCCAGGATGACCGTCGGCATAGAACGGCCGTCGGCATAGACCATATCCCGACGGTGGCCGTACATCTATGCCGACGGCCAGGGCCGTCGGCAAAGCCATCGCCTAACGGCGGCTGCCGTCAACTGCTGAGCAACGGCGGCTCGCCACGTGGCACCTCTATGCCGACGGCCTGGCCGTCGGCTTAGTTTAGAACTATGCCGACGGCCGGTAGCTGTCGACATAGAGGTGCCATGTGGCGAGCCGCCGTTTCTCTGGTCTTGCCTATGCCGACGGCCGTGCCGTCGGCTTAGTTTAGAACGATGCCGGCGACTAGGCCGTCGGCATAGACGAGCCACGATGTAAATCGGGCACTCTGAGGCGTAAACTAAGCCGGACTGGGCCGTCGGCATAGACGGCCACGTGTCGACAGGAGCTCACGCCAGCCTATGCCGGCAGCTGAGCCATCGGCATAGTTCTGTCGATTTTTTTCTTTTTCCGCTTTTCAGCTCAATTCATTTGAATATACACAACATATATAAGAATCAGCATATATAAGAAGCAGCATCACGTAATAGTAAGGAGCAGCATAGCACAACAATATATGCATAAGCATCATCACAATCATAAGCATAAGCACAATCATAAGGCATAAGCATATAGAGAAGCACACAAGTCATCTAAAGGATCATCACCACACACAAGTCATCTAAAAACATAAGCATAAGCACACAAGTCCCCGAATGGCTTAAGCGCCGGGACGTCGAAAGCACCGCGAGGTCGCCACCACCAAGAGCGCCGAAGCCAGTCGTCGCTGCTTCCGCCCTACCGCCAAGACCGCCTCCACCTCCGCCTCCGCCTCAAGTGGATCGGAGTGGTCGGGCCCGTGTCTCCGAGTGTCATAAGACCACCGCCAACCAGTAGATCCACCTGTTCTCGGATGTTGAAAAGACATATTAATGGGATATATGATCGGGTTGAAAGGCATGACATGCTTTGGGTGAATAGATTGGGGATGAACTAACCGCGAGGGGCCGCCGTTACATGCCACAAACTCCTCAAGGTCGGCTGACCTTTGGTTGTCTTTGGAGGGCATTGTCTTTGGCTAATCGAGGACACCGCCGGCCGCCATTTCTGAAAAAGCCTGCTCCATTTGGCGATCCCTCTGCACTTGGTGTTCATGAAGCCTCGATGCCACGCCATGGTCTCCTGGCGTGTGTACTCAGTAGGCCTACGGTATGACATGATGGAACTCATAAAACTACTAGATGCGGAAAATAAAGTGAGCAATGAAGATAAGAGGAAAATACTTACAGATTGTTGCTCTGAAAGAGGGATCGTGGAATCGACACCTTTGGGCTGGCTCGTCTGCTGGCTCAGGCTCGGTCGATCCGATGAAGCTGTGTGTAGGAGATAGTCGGAGTGACCACAAAGACGAGAACCGCCTCCCGACCGTGCTCCTTGGGCCCCATGCTCACCACCGCCTGCCGTCCATATCCGCCGCAATGGGGTCAGTGTGTCGAGATGTAACCAGATACGCTGCGGAGTAGGCCTCCTTCCTCCACGCGGTCTTCTTGCCGTAGTACTTGGGCTCGCCAGGCTTGGGGTCCTTCCGCGTATGGGTGATCTCCCACGCCTGCATGTGTGAGAGCGGCCGCTTCAATTTCTCCTCCTGCACCACCAAACAGATGTTAGTCATACATTAACTGCCTTGTGGAGATAGTGGTTTCGGTTTCCCTGAGCATGTACTCCCTCATTCCCTCGGTTAGCCTTATTTTTTATTCTCATAGCCGCCTGTGCTCCAAATTTCATCACACCAAAGATCCACCAATGCCGCCCAAGACTCGTCTTTTCCATAACACCAATTTGGACACACCTACATAATAAAAGCATAATGGCATGTCAACATGAAACGGTGAAATGTACCACATGGTAATGAAAGCATAATGAAAGCATAATATATGAAAGCATAATGAAAAATCTTTTATACTTACCGCCAAGTACTCGTGCCTCTCCAAGGTAATGCCCATCCTCCGCGCTTCTTCCTTGGTCATCTTCACACCAAGAACGCTGTGGTAGTATGTCGAGATGGCCACATAAGCGCACCTCGTCTTTGCATCTGGCGGGCCTTCTTCTTGCATTGGCGCAGACGATCCGTCCGCTCTATTACATGCTCCGGAAGAACTTCGATAGAATTTCTACAATCATGCATGAAACAAGAATGGAAGAAGCCATGAGTTAAATCATTCATGAAACTAGAATGGACTTGTGCTCAAGAGAACTCACCCAGAAAGTAGTGGTCACGGCCTTGGCATGGGTCTCATGGTCCGCGTGGAGGGCCGCTTCCCGATGGTCCCAGCTCGTGGCCAAAACCCGACGGTCCGGTACTGGCTGGATCCGGACAAGACAACCCGGCCAAGATAACTTCAACAAGACGGTGATGAGGCCGTTTGGAATACGGACCCCTTTAGAATATATCCGATTCTTTGCAAAAGAATGAACTATTAGCATGTGACAAGCAAAATAAATAACAACCGGAATATGCATGTGACAAGCAAAATAATGAACCGCTTACTCTTTTCCCTGGGCTCAATGAGCCACTTCGCTTCCTCAAGAGCAGGGAACTGCTTTGGTAGCTTTATGCTGCCACGCAGCCATCCCTTGTTGTCAACCCCTTCCCGTCACCACCATCATCCCCGCCACCACCCCCTCCTCGCCTGCCTCTCCCTCCCCAACCTCCTCCTCCTCCTCCTCCTCCTCCTCCTCCTCGCGTGCCTCCTCCTCCACCTCCTCCTCCTCCTCCTCCTCCTCCTCCCTAGAGTGTACCTCACTAGAGGAGGGTACCTCACTAGAGGAGGGCCTCGAAGACAACACCCCTAAGTCGGTGAGGGTGTGCTCTTTTTGGCCGCGACCCTCAGAGTGGCTCTCCCCAAAGACCTCGTCCTCTAGAGGCTCTCCCCGCCCCTCCTCCTCTAGGGGCACCTCTCCCTCGACCTCCTGTGAGGAGTCATCGTCCAAGTAGTCGAGGGGAGGATTACGTGCTCGACCACTCCGACTAGGCGGGCCGACGACCTTGCGTAGGAAACCCACGCCGTCGGCCTTCCCTTGCCCATGTTCCACGAACCTGCATTGAAAAGAGAAAAGCAATTAGTAAATTAATGAAATGAAGAAAAAGGCATGATAATAAACACATTAATAAAAATGCATAAAAAGGCATATTCCTAAACTTGAAACATACATCCGCTAGAACCCATATGAATCATCCTTTGTTGTAACCTCTTTCTCGGTCCGTCTCATCATCACTATCAATCATATCATCTTCGTTGTCCGACGGAGGTGGAGGCTCTTCCTCCTCGTCGGCGTCTTCGTTTAACTTTTCTAGCATAAGTATGTCATTTTCATTGACAATGGTCTCACCATCATTCCGTGCATCGTCGACGTTTGGGTCCACATCATCATCACCCAATGGTCTAGCGTCATCGTTTCTAACCACATCATCATCATCATCATCAGGTTGCTCTTGATAGAACACTCCCTCGTATGTCATGGGGTTAATGTTGTAGTAATCGTCTTCATTCGGTCTGGTAGCTTACCATGTGGCGACACCTTGAACACAACTTCCCAACCCTTTAGATACACTTTCCGCATGGGTAAGGCGGATAATATACTTGTGTAGCTTGGGTAGCCGCAATGAAGAGATCGGCTCCGGCATAGACGGTTGATGGTTTAACTTCGACCAAACCAATGGAAGGCGTATGTTTTACCCTCCTCATGGATCGAACCATCGGCATTTGAACACAGTGACTTAGGGTCTCACGCCTCGGCGGAATTTAACCTCGTATATATTTTGTACCCTTCCGTAGTAGTCTACTGAATTTTGACCGGGGTGTACACTCCGATTTATAGTTTTCGGATCGGGGCGGCTGTTTTGGTGCTCCTCTGTATGGAAGCGATACCCATTCACATCATACTTTGTACATGTCATGACGGCAGGGTCAAAACCCATGGAAACCCATCTCAATTCATCATCCATAGATATGTTCGGATCTTTTCCCTACAAGTATAATGGAAATTGTTGCGTGCATTAGTTCGGTTAACTAATAAATGTTGAAGTAGGTATTTAATAGGGAGTGTGGAAATTTACTTTCTCCATGAACCAAGCAACAAAATTTTTTACGTCCGGGGTTTCCATGACGGAGAAGAGTAAGTGCCTCCGCCTCGAGAGGAGGATTCACTCCCGTCCATTCCTCTTGAACGAAATCACTAAAAAAGATAAGCGGTGTTAGACCGGGACTAAGTGAACATGAAACATGATGATGTGGAAGACATAAAGGAATGGTGTAGTGGTATTACCTCATCCACACTTCCTCAACTTCCTTGATGTTGTGCAAGATATAGAACATGAGGTCCTCCCACTCTTGTCGTGGCATGTTATAAGATTTCGAGGCCCCAGCCCTCCCACCTTGCGCGTTGAATAGATCGAGCTTGGGTTGATACTTGGGCTCTTCTATATTGTATCGAGGCACCTTGTTATGAAGATGGGGAACATGGTCTGGATAGTATGATGTCCTGAGGTCTGACACCTCCTCTAGGATAACTGCCTCAGCTATGGAAGCTTCAATCTTAGCTTTGTTTCCACATTTCCGTCGGAGATGCTTGTTCGCCTCTCGTACGTCTTGCCACCGATTTTGCACAGGGCCCCCAACAATACCTCGTTCATGAGGTGCGAGAATGAGATGTGTCATCGGAGTAAAGAAGCTGGCGGAAATATCTTCTCTAGCTTGACTATCAACTCCGGTGCCTTCTTATGCAATTTTTCAATCACCTCTTTACTTACTTCTTTAGCACAGGCGTGCGGAAGAAATGGCTAAGCTCGGCAAGCACTCGCCCGGACATGCTCGGGGACATAGCCTCGAACCATCACCGGCATTATCCGCTCAATCCATACATGGTAGTCATGACTCTTCAGGCCGGTCACTTTGCCCGTTGAAAGATTGACTCCTTACTTATATTCGATGCATAACCATCGGTGAACTTCAAAATTTGTTTCAGCCAGATAAGTACTTCTTTTTTTTTACGGCGGTTTAAGGACAAAGTCGACATCCGGCTTGAACCAGTTTTTTCGGCCGCTGTGGGAGGCTTCATGTTCGCGTGGTCTATCACAAATTCTCTGTTGATCGGCTCTAGCTTTTACGTTATCCTTCGTCTTATCAGGAATGTTGAGGATCGTGTGGAAAAGGGACTCTGCCACATTCTTTTTCGTGTGCATCACATCAATATTGTAAGGAAGTTTGAGGTCCTTGAAATAGGGAAGTCATGCGAGAAGGGGTAATGTGAGTCCAGTTGTGCGTCTCACCATATCCCTCGAAGCCTTTGTCTTTGGCTTTGCCTTTGCCTTTGACTTTAGGCTTCGAGCTTTTAGTGAGCAAGAACATCGCCCCCCAAAATGTTGGAATCTCGGTTACTTCATGAACAACCCGGCCATTCGTGAAGTTCTTCTTGTCTTCCCTGTCTGGATGGTCAGGAGGGAGGAACTGTCGATGCAGGTCAAAGGCTACATACTTGCCACCCTTACTCAGCCAAATCATTCGCAGAGCCTGCATGCAAACTTGGCATGGCATCTTACCACTGGTACACCATCCAGCAGAATAGAGCATAGCCGGAAAGTCATGCATGCAATAGTGCAACCAAACTTTCATCAAGAAATTTCTCTGCAGATCCCGGTCGTATGTCAACCTCGGAAAGTACCAAGAATGGTGCAAAGCATCCACAAGCGGCTGCATAAACACACCCAATTGCTTCCCGGGTAGTCGGGCCCTAATGATGAGCGACAAGAACATGGTCTTCCGTTGCATTAGGGCACCGAGAGGAAGATTGAGCGGAATTACAAACACGAGCAGCATTTGTATGGATTGGACGACATACCATATGGATTCAACCCATCACCGATATGGCTATTCGACATTCCCAGCCTCGGCTGCTTCCTCGGGTATTCTTCATCGAATGACTTCCATGCTTCCCTCCCGATGGATGTACGATTTTTTTGGATTGTACCTTATACCTTCCTTGTGCCACTTCATCATTTTGGTAGACTCCTTCGTGATGAAAAGGCGCCGCAGTCTTTTTATAAAATCAAGATACCGAAGAACCTTAACGGGATGGTTAGCTTCTTTTCTCACCATCCTCACCGACCACCTCAATGTACCGAGACGAACCACACTTCCTACAAAGATTTGTCATCCGCATACTCGTGCCTAAACAAAAGGCAATTCTTGAGCAAACATCTATTTTCTCATAATCCATAGAGAGTGCCTTCATGATTTTCTTTGTATCGTACATGCTTTTCGGCAGTTCATGACCCTCGAGGCTGTTAGCCCATATTACCGAGAATGCTTGAAGCATTTACAGCTCTGACCAAATACTCAGCCTTGGCCCCGCAATCGATTCTGCGAGATGGCATCCAGCTGAGATATTTTCGCACCCGCATAAAGAGGTTTCTTCGACGAAGCCAAGACCTCCAAGAAGGCCTTTGCGGTTGCCTCCGGCTCCTCCGGTTCGTTCTCTGAAGGTGTCACATTTGCCGTTTCTGCAACAATGACATCATCTAGCATGTCCCTGACCCCGTCGTCCTCATATCCATCGATGCGTTGTCGCATCACCTCCTCTCTACCACGGTCCTGATCGGCTATGTTTATCGGCGGCATGTCAAAGTTTGGCATATATCCGTGCGTGCGAAGGTGCTCACTCATGTCCGTCTGATTTCTACGGTGACGTCTGGCACATCTCGCACAGGGGCATGGTGGGATAATTCTCATTGGACGACGGAATATCTCCTTCAAATACACATCGGTTTTCGCGATCCACTCTGATGTTACTCGATTCCGACGGATAAAACCACTGTACATCCAATATTATCTGCCATCCTCTGCTATTTTGCAAACCACACAACATAATTAAGGATTCACTTAAATTAATCACATCAAATTTTCAGTTTCTACCGCATTGAATCCACCTACATCTCTAATAGGTAAAGATGGGTCCTAATCCCACCCGAGGATGTGTAGATTGAGTACGTTCTCCATTCTACCCCGTTCTGAGACAAAATTTCGGCAGCACCTCCCCGCTGTTCTCCAGATACACGTCTCGTCAAATAGCCGAGAGAATGTGCTCCGGAGAACAATGGGGAGGCACCGCCGAAATCCTGTCTCGGAACGGGGTAGAACATGGAGAACATACCCAATCTACACATCCTCGGGCTGTCCGTGGAAAACCTTTGGACAATCCGAAACAGCTGCGGTGATAAATATGCAATTGAATGCATATTTATCGATGCAACCCTTTCAGACGGGAGACGCCTAGGTTACGCCAGTTGACTTGAGAATGAAATCTAGTGACATCAAAAAATGGAGGAGATGGACTTGTAGCTCACCCTCGGTACATGGGGAAGGAGTCGAACAACAGAGGGATGCTCGAGGACCAACGCGTCGGACGACGGTCACTTTGATGAAATGCAACACCACAAAGCCTGCAAATTCCATCGGGACAAAAAATTTAGAACATCACAACTCATAGAGCATATTTAAAACATTTAAACATGCATTCATTTATTTTTGCATCATGTAGGCAAAAAAACTAAAAACATTAACAATATATTCATCATCGTCATCACATATTCATCATCATCATTATCACCTATTCGTCATAATCATTGATTCATCTCATCGAACCAAATTTTTTGCAAGATATGCAACATATAGCATCTCATCTAACCAAATTTTTTACTACCTATCTCACTATCTATCTAACTATCTAACTATCTACCTACTAACTATCTCACTATCTATCTAACTATCTACCTATCTAACTATCTATATAACTATCTATCTAACTAGGTATCTAACTATCTAAATATCTATCTAAATACCTATCTAACTAGCTACAAAATTACTAAAAAACCCTAAAAATACATAAATTTTTCACCTTCGAGTGGGCCGGCGGGAGTTGGGGCGGGAGGCGCGAGTCGGGCGGGAGGTCGACGGGGTTCAAGGCGAGGCGGGAGGCCGAGGGTCGAGGCGGGCGGGAAGGTCGAGGCGGGCGGTGAGGTCGGGCGGGAAGGTCGGAGGCGGGGCGGGCGGCCGGGCTCGGGCGGAGTCGAGGCGGGCGGCCGGCCTGGGTCGGGCTGGTGACTGGTCGGGCGGAGGCGGGCGACGGCGGGTTCAGTGGGCGGCGCAGGTTGGAGCGGGAGGCGCGGGCGCCTGTTTGGGCGGGCCGGTGGCGTGCTCAGGGCGGGCGGAGGAGGTGGGCGGCGGCGGTATAGGGGTCGGGGTCGGGTGCGGTTGAGGGAGAAATGAGTGGAGGAAGTCGGGTGCGGTGAGGATAAGGTTGGTCCTATGCCGACGGCATGGCCGTCGGCATAGGCCTGGGCCCCACATGTCAGCAGCCCGGGGGAGTGGATAACGTGCACATATGCCGGCCTTGCAGGCCGTCGGCATAGGTGGGAGGCCTATGCCGACGGCTAGGCCGTCGGCATATATGCAAACTACAATTTTTTTTAAATAGTCCCACCTCGCCGAGGGGAAAGCAATTTGACCTGTTTAAATAGTTCACTAATCCACACATTACAAGCTCCGGTATTCATTAGACTTATATGAATATTATTAAATACTCTGAGCGTCTCCGGGGTGTGCCCCCTCACGCAGACGGCCTTGCCGCACCGGAGGCGGGGCCAGAGCCTTTGGGTAAGCAATGCCACCGAGGCGTCAGTCTGGGCCCTCATACATGCGGGGTGGTGTGGTGGCATGTCCGAAGAGGCGACACGCGTCTCCGGGGTGTGCCCCCCCCCTCACGGACGGCGCAGCCGCCGGCACCTTGGGGGGGGGGGAACGGACGCGTCGGGTCTACACGAAGGGGATCTTGCCGTGGGTCTCGCTCGGATGTTGCTCCAAAGTCTTCCTATGGGTTGACCGAACACAACCGGGTGCATAGGTCCACTGCTCAAAGCCCGTCCGTGCAAAGTCAAAGGGCTAGATAGCGTGGTCAAACACTATGTGGTTAGGCGGGATGGGGCCCTGGGGGTAGCAATGCCACCGAGGCGTCGCATCGGGCCCTCATACATGCGGGGTGGTGTGGTGGCATGTCCGAAGAGGCGCAGCGTCTCCGGTGTGGCCCCCCCTCACGGACGGCGATGACACGGTAGTAGATGTTATGCGGAAACGATGCGGCGTGAATATTATTAAATACTGGAGCGCGATAAAATCATGAGTTTTTACATGACGTGGGCACATGTGCTATAGGACCGATGGTAAATTTTCATAA
The DNA here is from genome assembly GCA_021605145.1 of Aegilops bicornis. NCBI lineage: Eukaryota > Viridiplantae > Streptophyta > Magnoliopsida > Poales > Poaceae > Aegilops > Aegilops bicornis. Next base: position 590,824,807 of record CM038670.1, read on the forward strand.
TTTTTCGTGATGGAGAAGTATCTGAACACTTCCCTCTCTGGCGGATTGCTCTTCGCTGCGTCTCACGATGGCCGGCGGCCTCCGGGGCCTAGCATACCGTCAAATCTTGTGTAGGCGGCCTCTCACAAGTCTGGAAGTGTTGTGGTGGTTGCAAATGCCCGGCACGCGTCTCCGGGGTGTGCCCCCCCCCCTCACGGACGGCGCCGCGCCGGCACCTGGAGGGGGGAAACAGACGCGTCGGGTCTACACGGAGTGGATGTAGCTGTGGGTTTGGCCCGGATGTTGCTCCCGGGTGTCCCTATGGGCCGAACTGACACAACCGGGTGGAGAGGTCCACTGGTCAAAGCCCGTCCGTGCAAAGTCAAAGGGCTAGATCGCATGGTCAAACGCTACAGGGTTAGGCGGGACGGGGGCACTGGGGGGTAGCAATGCCACCGGAGCGTCGTACCGGGCCCTCATACATGCGGGGTGGTGTGGTGGCATGTCTGAAGAGGCGGCACGCGTGTCCGGGGTGTGCCCCCCCTCACGGACGGCGCCGCCGCCGGCACCTGGAGGGGGGAAACGGACGCGTCGGGTCTACGCGGAGGGGATCTTGCTGTGGGTCTGGCCCGGATGTTGCTCCAAAGTGTTCCTATGGGCTGACCTAACACAACCGGGTGGAGAGGCCCACTGGTCAAAGCCCGTCCGTGGGAAGTCAAAGGGCTAGATCTCGTGGTCAACCGCTCCAGTGTTAGGCGGGACAGGGGGCCCTAGGGGTAGCAATGCCACCGAAGCGTCGCATCGGGCCCTCATACATGCGGGGTGGTGTGGTGGCATGTCCGAAGAGGCGGCACGCGTCTCCGGGGTGTGGCCCCTCTCACGGACGGCGATGACACGGTAGTAGACGTTTTGCGGAAACGATGCGGCCTGAATATTATTAAATACTCGGAGCGCGAAAAAATCATGAGTTTTTTACATGACGTGGGCACATGTGCTATAGGACCGATGGTAATTTTTCATAATTTTTCGTGATGGAGAAGTATCTGAACACTTCCCTCTACGCGGATTGCTCTTCGCGTCTACGACTGTACGGCCGGCCTCGGGCTAGCATACCGTCAAATCTTGCGTGGCGGCCTCACAAGTCTGGAAGTGTTGTGGCGGTTGCAAATGCCCGCACACGTCTCGGTGTGCCCCCCTCACGGACGGCGCCGCCGCCGACACTGGAGGGGGGGCAGACGTCGGGTCTACACGGAGTGGATGTAGCTGTGGGTTTGGCCGGATGTTGCTCCCGGTGTCCCTATGGGCGAACCGACACAACCGGGTGGAGAGGTCCATGGTCAAAGCCCGTCCGTGCAAAGTCAAAGGGCTAGATCGCGTGGTCAAACGCTATAGGGTTAGGCGGGACGGGGGCACTGGGGGGTTAGCAATGCCACCGGAGCGTCGTACCGGGCCCTCATACATGCGGGGTGGTGTGGTGGCATGTCTAAAGAGGCGGCACGCGTGTCCGGGGTGTGCCCCCCCTCACGGACGGTGCATGCCGCCGCACTGGATGGGGAAGCAGACGTCGGGTCTACACGGAGGGATCTTCTTTGTGGGTCCAGCCGGATGTTGCTCCAAAGTGTTCCTATGGGCTGACCCTAACACAACCGGGTGGAGAGGCCCTTTGGTCAAATCCCGTCCGTGCAAAGTCAAAGGCTAGATCCGGTGGTCAAACGCTACTGAGGTTAGGCGGGGCCAGGGTCCTGAGGGTACCAATGCCACGGAGGCGTCGCATCGGGCCCTCATACATGCGGGGTGGTGTGGTGGCATGTCCGAAGAGGCGGCACGCGTCTCCGGGGTGTGGCCCCCCTCACGGACGGCGATGACACGGTAGTAGACGTTCTGCGGAAACGATGCGGCGTGAATATTATTAGATACTCGGAACGCGATAAAATCATGAGTTTTTTACATGACGTGGGCACATGTGCTATAGGACCGATGGTAATTTTTCATAATTTTTCGTGATGGAGAAGTATCTGAACACTTCCCTCTACGCGGATTGCTCTTCGCGTGTCTACGACTCTGGCCGGCGGCCTCCGGGGGCTAGCATACCGTCAAATCTTGCGTAGGCGGCCTCTCACAAGTCTGGAAGTGTTGTGGCGGTTGCAAATGCCCGGCACGCGTCTCCGGGGTGTGCCCCCCCCCTCACGGACGGCGCCGCCGCCGGCACCTGGAGGGGGGAAACGGACGCGTCGGGTCTACACGGAGTGGATGTAGCTGTGGGTTTGGCCCGGATGTTGCTCCCGGGTGTCCCTATGGGCGGCCCGACACAACCGGGTGGAGAGGTCCCTTTGGTCAAAGCCCGTCCGTGCAAAGTCAAAGGGCTAGATCGCGTGGTCAAACGCTTCTGAGGTTAGGCGGGGCCAGGGGGCAGAGGGATAGCAATGCCACCGGAGCGTCGTACCGGGCCCTCATACATGCGAGGTGGTGTGGTGGCATGTCTGAAGAGGCGGCACGCGTGTCCGGGGTGTGCCCCCCCTCACGGACGGTGCATGCCGCTTGGCACCTGGAGAAGCAGACGCGTCTGGTCTACACGGAGGGGATCTTGCTGTGGGTCTGGCCCGGATGTTGCTCCAAAGTGTTCTTATGGGCTGACCTAACACAATCGGGTGGAGAGGCACACTGGTCAAATCCCGTCCGTGCAAACTCAAAGGGCTAGATCCGGTGGTCAAACGCTACAGGGTTAGGCGGGGCCAGGGTCCATGGGGGTAGCAATGCCACCGAGTGTCGCATCGGGCCCTCATACATGCGGGGTGGTGTGGTGGCATGTCCGAAGAGGCGGCACGCGTCTCCGGTGTGGCCCCTCACGAACAGCGATGACACGGTAGTAGGCGTTCTGCGGAAACGATGCGGCGTGAATATTATTAAATACTCGGGGCCCGATAAAATCGTGAGTTTTTTACATGACGTGGGCACATGTGCTATAGGACCGATGGTAATTTTTCATAATTTTTCGTGATGGAGAAGTATCTGAACACTTCCCTCTACGCGGATTGCTCTTCGCGCGTCTACGACTCTGGCCGACGGCCTCCGGGGGCTAGCATAGCGTCAAATCTTGTGTAGGCGGCCTCTCACAAGTCTGGAAGTGTTGTGGTGGTTGCAAATGCCCGGCACGCGTCTCCGGGGGGTGCCCCCCCCCTCACGGACGGCGCCGCCGCCGGCACCAGGAGGGGGGAATCGGACGCGTTGAGTCTACACGGAGTGGATGTAGCTGTGGGTTTGGCCCAGATGTTGCTCCCGGGTGTCCCTATGGGCCGAACTGACACAACCGGGTGGGGAGGTCCACTAGTCAAAGCCCGTCCGTGCAAAGTCAAAGGTCTAGATCGCGAGGTCAAACGCTACAGGGTTAGGCGGGACGGGGGCACTAGGGGGGCAATGCCACCGAGGCGTCATCTGGGCCCCTCATACATGCGGGTGGTGTGGTGGCATGTCCGAAGAGGCGGCGCGTGTCCGGGGTGTGCCCCCTCACGGACGGCGCGCCGCCCGGCACCGGATGGGGAAGCAGACGCGTCGGGTCTACGGAGGGGATCTTGCTGTGGGTCCGCCCGGATGTTGCTCCAAAGTGTTCCTATGGGCTGACCTAACACAACGGGTGGAGAGGCCCATTGGTCAAATCCCGTCTGCAAAGTCAAAGGGCTAGATCCGGTGGTCAAACGCTACTGAGGTTAGGCGGGGCCAGGGGCCACTGGGGGTAGTACGCAATGCCGGGAGGCGTCGCATCGGGCCCTCATACATGCGGGGTGGTGTGGTGGCATGTCCGAAGAGGCGCACGCGTCTCCGGTGTGGCCCCTCACGGACGGCGATGACACGGTAGTAGACGTTTTGCGAAAACGATGCGGCGTGAATATTATTAAATACTCGGAGCGCGATAAAATCATGAGTTTTTTACATGACGTGGGCACATGTGCTATAGGACCGATGGTAATTTTTCATAATTTTTCATGATGGAGAAGTATCTGAACACTTCCCTCTACGCGGATTGCTCTTGGCTGCGTCTCGACTCTGGCGGCGGCCTCTGGGGCTAGTATACCGTCAAATCTTGCGTGGCGGCCTCTCACAAGTCTGGAAGTGTTGTGGCGGTTGCAAATGCCCGACGTGTCTCCGGTGTGCCCCCCCCCCTCAGACGGCCGCCGCCCGGCACTGGAGAAGCGGACTAGATCCGGTGGTGACGCTTCTGAGGTTAGGCGGGGCGGGGGCCACAGGGGGTAGCAATGCCACCGGGCGACGCCCGGTGGCATTGCTACCCCCAGTGCCCCCGTCCTGCCTAACCCTGTAGCGTTTGACCACGCGATCTAGCCCTTTGACTTTGCACGGACGGGCTTTGACAAGTGGACCTTCCTACCCGGTTGTGTTAGGTCAGCCCATAGGAACACTCTGGAGCGACATCCGGGCCTGACCCACAGCAAGATCCCCTCCGTGTAGACCCGACGCGTCTGCTTCTCCGGTGTCGGCGACGCCGTCCGTGAGGGGGCACACCGAGCCCCAAGACGGGCGTCACGCATGCATGAACACTTTCACATATGCATCGGGACCCGTGCGATGTTTCGGTGACATAGCTACACCCGAATCCCCCATCAACCGTAATTCCTTCCGTGTTGACCGTTTCCCCCCCTCCGTGACACGCGGCGATAGCGACGTTAGAATCGGGGCAATCGATATACCATCGGGTATGTTTTTTTAGATAAGGCATAATTATCTTATACAAAACAAAAACTAAAATAAAGTAAAAATAACAAAAGCGAGTAAAAATAAAAAATAAAGTAAAATACCACGTATGCTTAAACGGCTGGGCCGTCGGCATATCTATCTTACCTACGGAGGTTGTCCCACGGATCGTCGATGTGGCGTGGCACACGGATCGGGACGTGGCGAGAGGGGTTTATGCCGACGGCCGCCCGTGAGCATACCTCTACCAGATATGCCGATCGTCGCCGTTACTGCCCGTCGGCGTAGGGTCAACGCCGTCAAATGGTCGGCCCGACCGGCGGGTGGGCCGCAGCTATGCCGACGGCATCCTATGCCGACGGGCCCCGTAGGCGTACCACGGGCGGTCCCGACGGCCTGGTCTATGCCGACGGCCCCGTCGACATAAATGGATGTATGCCGACGGCTTTTCTACGCCTACGGCCTTTCCTTGGCCGTCGGCATAGGTCCATAGATGCCGACGGGGGCCATCGGCATAGATTTGGCCGTCGGCAACCCCAGTTTTTCTGGTAGTGAAGGAAGAGAACCGGTGTATAATAGTGTTTCTGCAGATCGGTGGCTGTGCTGCTCGTGAACCATGCACGCTCTGACTGATTCTAGCTGCAGCCGGATCGTCAGCACGTGGCTACCTGCCGCATCAGCCAATACCTGCGGACATCACGCGTCGTCTGCCACGAGATTAGATTGGTAGGATGCACATTTCGTGCTCATATAGTATAATGCTTAATCGGAAGGCTGGGTCGGGAATGGCTCTGGTCGGTCGATTGAATTTCAATTTGAGTCGGTCGATCGTTTGTGGCCGTTGGATGCAGATCAAGCGGGTGGCAGCCTTTCTTCTTCCTCCTGCTTCTTCCCAGCCACCGGCCAAACCGCTGCGACCACTACCCGCGGCCCGGCGCTCCGTCTTGACCCTCGCCGCCCGCCGAACCGCTCCCCACCACCGGTCTTGCCGCCGCCCTCGGCCATCACTCTAGCCTCGCCTGCGTTTGTTTTTTTTTCATCGGCAAAGTCCCACCACCGTCCTCACCATAAGCCCTAAGATAGATAATGGGGTTGCCCTCCGACGAGCCCCTTTCTTCTCCTTCCTTCTCTCCGGCTCACTCCGGCGAACTCTCAAAATTGATTGACCCAAATTTAAATTCAATCGACTGACATTTAGCTAATTTGGACTGGGTCATGGCATAGCGACTCATAGGAGTTGCCCGAGCGCGTCCTTTGGATAGCAAGTGAAAGCCCCTCCATACAATTTTTTTCACCCGAGCGCGTCCTTTGGATAGCAAGTGAAAGCCCCTCCATACAATTTTTTTAATCATGCATTTTTTTAAAAACTCTATATTTAAAAACATTATAATTTCTTTGATATATGATGGAATTTTTTAAATAGAGTTTTAAAAAAATGCATGACTAAAAAAATTTAAACACCTGATGAACATTTTCTAAATTTATGAGAACATTATTTAAAAATGTACAAATCTGATAGTATAACATTTCGGAAATTAAATATTACAAAGTACTATTTATCGCCGATCGAATGAAAAAGGGAACGGGAAATTGGGAGAAGCGGGGATGGAGAGAGCTCGCGGCGCTAGCCAATGCGCCCGTGTCTTTCCACGCGATAAGTTGTTGGCGTGTTTTCTACTTGAGGTGAACGAAGCCGGGGTTTTCCATTGTTTTTCATGGGTTTTTTTCTTTTTTCTTTTTTAAGGGCTTTCTTCGTTTTTATTTGGTTTCTTTTTTCTCCATTTTTTGTTTGGCTTTATTTTTTCTTCTCCATTTTTTGTTTCGTTTTCTTCTTCTTTTCCATTCTTTTTCTTATGTTTGTTTTCGTTTCCACTCTACATTTTTGTATATGTCAAAATATTTTTTATTAAGTGATCCACATTTTTTGTACACACGTTTAACATTGTCCAAACGTTTTTTCAACATTTTTAAAATACTTGTTCAACATTTTTAATACTTATTCCACACTTTCAAATACTTGTTCAACATTTTTCATATACTCGTTGAACATTTTTAATTAGTATTCAACATTTTTAAAATACTTGTTCTACATTTTTCAAATACTTGGTTCAAAAAAAATACTTATTTCAACATTTTTTAAATACTTGTTCAACATTTTAAAATACTAGTTCAACATTTTTCATATATTCGTTCAACATTTTTTAATAATTATTCAACATTTCTAAAATACTTTTTTGATATTTGTAATACTTATTTAACATTTCCAAATATCTGTTCAACATTTTCAAATTCTTATTCAATTTTAGAAAAACTTATTTCACAACTTTCAGATTCTTGTTCAACATTGTTTTTCAAATTCTTATTTAAACTAAGTGTGAGTATAGAATAGTTCATTCTATATCCTAAGTAATGCTCTATAGAAAATATAGTAATGTAGCATACAAAATATAGTAATTTTTTTTACAATGTACTAAAAATTTAAAACTTGGCGTGTTTTACTAGATTGTGTACATAGCGTTAATGGTGGAGTAGAATAAACTATTCTATACTTATGCTTAGAATAGCATTACCCTATATTTTTAAAATATAAAAAAGTACAATAATAAAGCAAAAATAAAAATAAAAAAAGTACAAAAATAATTTTAAAGTAGAATATCTTTCAAATTACTACACTAGTAACGTACCATGACATGGCAGTTAACATTCGTTCTTGTCAGGCGGGTCACGAATGGCATCCCGATGTAGGCATCACGTGGCGAAAGTATGTACTAGAGGTTGTCTGATTCCTCCTCGCTCAGCCTGATTCTTTGGGCATAGAGGACTTCATCAAGTGGGTCATCATCATCTTCCTCCGTGTTGAGGTAGATAACAGCCAACCTTGTACTTTGTCCTCTGAAAGAGAAGCTGATCAATTCACCCCAGTGAGATGCATGTGGGCGATGAAACGATCTCATTCATCTCCTTCGATCTAGGATATCTTTTGTCCCTTCTCGACCTCCATAATGTAGGCCCCCCAAAAACGCCAAAGATCACATTGCATGCGACGATCCGTGTAAGAAAAAACAAAACACACACACACACAATGCATTAGTGAAAATAGCAACAAAAACAAATATGAATTAACTGTTAGAAGGTTCATACAATTTATTATCGTTGCACGAACAAAACTCGGCTAGAAGTAGATGCCGAACCGCGTGCCAGTTGCAAGGCTAGTTTCGCACCTTGACTTGCACACTCGACATGGTGATAGTTGCGCCGTTCTACACAAAACATATTAAAAAACAAAGTATAATCGGATTCTAGACTACTAAATCAACACTGAGTATAATCGGTTTCTATTAAATCAATTTCAACTAAATATAATCGGACATTACAGTGCTAAATATAATTCTACACTAGTAATTGTATACACAAATAAACAAAATCCACAGAGGGAGACACAAATAAAATGAATTCTACACCACCAATTTAATTTATAGGAGTTCATCTTATTTATTTCAAACATTCCAGACCAAATTAAGTTGAACTTGAATCATTAATATTCTCTCAAAAAAATTCTACTCAAAATACACTAGTAAAATCAGATTCTACACAATATTAATCAGATTACCACTAATTTTTTTTACACAAAGCAATTCATGGAACTAACTTTGGATTCTACATCACTACACATGTTGATTCAACAGTACTTAAATTCTACACGAATCAACTTATATATGTAGGAATCCCATGGATTTCGTGTGGCATCCGGTGACGAAGGAGGTTCGAGTGGAGAGGAAGGAGATGGGATGGGAGGGGAAGGACATGATAGAACCTTGCTGTTGGCGGTGCGGCGAGGGGCGGCGACAGGCGGCGAAGCGTGACGAGGTCCGGAGGTGGTAGCGGTGACTAGTTGAGGGGGAGTGTGTGTGTGGGTGAAATGAGGGTGTCAACTAGCTAGATCTTTTACTAAGGTGGGCAGTTAACTCAGGTGGGCTAGTGCTGGCGTGGACCTAAAACGCAAGGCCATAGCTAATAATAGCCCAAATAAAGAAAAAGACTAAGATTAATAAAAGACTCAATATTATAAATGATAGTAAAGAAATAAAAGACGCAAAATGATTAAAAAATGCTACTAATAATAAAGACAAAAATATAATATAAAAATATTCATTATTTTTTTACTAGTATAATCATTAAATACTTAAAATACTTGATAAATAAAAATAATGTTTCTGGGGAAACATAAGTTAGCACGCCAACACTAGTTAATTCCTACAGCGTGCATAGAAATCCGACGCCACCACTATCTTCCATAAAGTGAGTATAGATGGGCCAACAGAGTTGTGACGTGCGATTTAGGCCGACGCCAACATTATTTGAAAAAAATAGTGTTGACGTTGATGGAAAATGACACGCCACCAATGAAAAATGTGGCTAGCTGATTTTCCATTAGTATATAGGTGTAGGGGAGAGAGGAGGGGTGGTGGACTCCCCTCCCCTTGCACCTGCCATAGGGGGAGGTGGAGTTGGACTCCACCTCCCAATTAGGCCTCCTCTTGGGGCGCCTCCACTAATGGGCCTTAGGGCACATTAACTCTCCACTAATAGGGCTTTGTGTGTTTTCTTTAGCCCAATAACTTTAAATAAATTCCTAGGACCTTACAATAATATTTCAGCCCTTTATAATTTATATTTAAGTCCCTGAGAACAATTTCCACCTATATTTTAATTCCGGTATTACCCGATACGCCATACGCCCCGAAACACTTCTGATAATCCTGAAACGCTTCTGGTTTCTCTTGAAACGATTTCTTTTATTCCTAAAACTATTTGGATAGTATTTTTTCGTATTCTTAAGTCCTATAGAACTCAACAAATCGTAATCCCTTAAGAGTGTGACCCTACAGGTTCGGTAAAATAAAGACATGAATGAAAACACCTTTCGTTCAATGATCAATAGCGGAACCGTGGACATCCTTATTGATCCCTATACTTACAAGAATGATATTCGAGTGAACTGTTGGCTATTATATGTTATTCCCTTTGCTTCCCGATCATTACAAAACTCGAGGTGAGATATATCGGTATCCCCATGAGTCATTCACATGCTCACTATACATGTCTCTTGGTTATCGGTTTTGTTCTTCTTTCCCATTGTCATGTTCCGGCATCCTTGTGATGTAGTCACCTATGAATAACCACATGATGATGGATGTCGTCAAACCAAGAGGTCCCTAAGAATATCTCTCCATCGCCGGAGAAGCAAATCCCAGTCTCAAGTTATCTAGTCTCTCGTCATACATTTCCAATGAACCCGTAAGTTGACGGTATGATCACCCTGTTACGGATGATGTTGCAAAACAACCCCAAAGTGCAACATCCGGTATGGAGTAACTCGATACTCTCATGCTTGAAGGAATCATACATATGTTAACTCCTGCGTTATGAACTAAAGACTTCAGACGATATCATCTCTTAAGTATAACAAACAACTTGGGTCAATTCAACATGAGAGTTCTACCAATCACGCTCTCAAATGTTACTGGCATATGCCCATAATCAGGAAAATGGAATGATACGTCTCCAACGTATCTATAATTTTTTATTGCTCCATGCTATATTATCTACTGTTTTGGACATTATTGGGCTTTATTATCCACTTTTATATTATTTTTGGGACTAACCTATTAACCGGAGGCCCATCCCAGAATTGCTGTTTTTTGCCTATTTCAGAGTTTCGCAGAAAAGGAATATCGAACGGAGTCCAAACGGAATGAAACCTTTGGGAACGTGATTTTTAGGAAGATTATGATCCGGGAGACTTGGACCCTACGTCAAGAAACAAAAGAGGAAAGCACGAGGTAGGGGGGGCGCCCCTCGTGGCCCCCCTGTTGCTCCACCGACGTACTCCTTCCTCCTATATATACCCACGTACCCCCAAACAATCAGATACGGAGCCAAAAACCTAATTTCACCGCCGCAACCTTCTGTACCCACGAGATCCCATCTTGGGGCCTGTTTCGGAGCTCCGCCGGAGGGGCATCCATCACGGAGGGCTTCTACATCAACACCATAGCCTCTCCGATGAAGTGTGAGTAGTTTACCTCAGACCTTCGGGTCCATAGTTAGTAGCTAGATGGCTTCTTCTCTCTTTTTGTATCTCAATACAATGTTCTCCCCCTCTCTCGCGGAGATCTATTTGATGTAATCTTGTTTTTGCGGTGTGTTTGTCGAGGCCGATGAATTGTGGGTTTATGATCAAGATTATCTATGAACAATATTTGAATCTTTTCTGAATTCTTTTATGTATGATTGGTTATCTTTGCAAGTCTCTTCGAATTATCAGTTTGGTTTGGCCTACTAGATTGATCCTTCTTGCAATGGGAGAAGTGCTTAGCTTTGGGTTCAATCTTGCGGTGTCCTTTCTCGATGTGATGAGGGGCAGCAAGGCAAGTATTGTATTGTTGCAATAGATTATAACAAGATGGTTTTTTATCATATTGAATGAATTTATCGCTATACATCATGTCATATTGCTTAAGGCGTTACTCTGTTTTCATGAACTTAATACTCTAGATGCATGCTGGATAGCGGTCGATGAGTGGAGTAATAGTAGTAGATGCAGGCATGAGTCGGTCTACTTGTCTCGTACGTGATGCCTATATACATGATCATACGTAGATACTCTCATAACTATGCTCAATTCAGTCAATTACTCAACAGTAATTCGTTCACCCACCGTAAAATACTTATGCTCTTGAGAGAAGCCACTAGTGAAATCTATGCCCCCCGGGTCTATCTTCATCATATTAATCTTTCAAACACTTAGTTATTTCCTTTGCTTTTTTACTTTGCTTTTATTTTACTTTGCATCTTTATCACAAAAATACCAAAAATATTATCTTATCATCTCTATCAGATCTCACTCTCGTAAGTGACCGTGAAGGGATTGACAACCCCTTATCGTGTTGGTTGCGAGGAGTTATTTGCTTTATTGTAGGTACGAGGGACTCATGGCGTAGCCTCCTACTGGATTGATACCTTGGTTCTCAAAAACTGAGGGAAATACTTACGCTACTTTGCTGCATCACCCTTTCCTCTTCAAGGAAATCCAACGCAGTGCTCAAGAGGTAGCATGGAACCATCATTATAACTCTTGAGCTAGTCCTAGAGGCAAGACTAGGAATCAAGTTTTACTATTTATACTTCTACATGTGCTTATGAGTTTTCCCCTGAATCACATATTCAAGAACCATAGCAGTTATAGCATAGAATATAAACATTAACTATAAACTTGGAAATAAATAATACAAATAGTATTGCCTCTATGGCATATTTCCAACAGCTGCAGTAGCTTCTCTGTACCAGCACCATTATCCTTTCCTTAAAGCTTCTAAGTTTTGTGATCAAATAGAGCCTCGCATGCACTTCTGTTCTCAAAATTCTCAGTAGGGGAATAGTGGATCCCCGGAACATCAAGAACAAGCATCGGCGAGATTTGTGCAGGATCAAGGGCAATTGCCTTGTTTTCCTTCCTCAAATCAAATCTTCTCCCGGGTATCAGTCCACATTGCATGTTGCCCACCAAAATTTGGTAGTAGTTGTTGTGTTTTGCCATATAATATCCTCTATCTTCCGCCAAACTCTTGATGTGGAAGGACAGGAACCAGTACCGTATTCTGGTTGCTCGATCGAACCACCGTATTCAACAAAAACTGATGACGTCTATATTGGCAGCTTACTCGCAATTGAAGCAATGGCAACCCTATTGCACACATGAAACTTCTGAACCACAACCCACTCTCCATCAAGGTAAATGTGTGCGCATGGGGAGGCCGGAATTTGCTTTCTAGCGGTGACCTCATCCCTGTGCCTCCCCGGCCCCAGATTAGGAGGTGTGTGTTTGCCCTCCTCTTCACTGCAACTTGTAGTTAGCGGCTATTTCTCCCCATTGTTCTCAGCTTCAAAAGGACATCTCAGATCCTTATATACAACATTAGTTGGAACCTCGCCGGCTCCTCCAATGCAGTCCAACTGTCAACTCAGTCTGTTGCTGGTTCCGGCAACAGGAATGGCCAGGGATCCACCGCTTTTGGCTCCGGCGGGACACTTGTGGGCATCAGACCTAAAAATACATTCCCACCTTGCCTTGTGCCACGCGTCGTTCGATTTCCCTTCCTGCTTCAGCCAGTTGAAGAACGCCACTAGCAGAGCAGTTGGGGGCGGTATCCTGCGCTTCTCCTCCATGGTGCCCTCGAAATAGATCCAATGGGCCGACATCTGACAGCTCTGATCCGCTTTGTTCTTTGAACATCAGGCATATCCCCTCCATCTCGATCTCGAATCCGGATCCTCTTCCATGTCTTGCTCGGCTTCCTTCCATTCCCACATGCACTACAACCATGAGAGCGTGTCATCGTAGATCCTCATCGGTCGCTCCCTCCACCGCTACGCTCTTGTCTCCTCCAGTATCACCGGTTGCACAGATTCGATTGGCCGCAGCATCTCCGGAAACGCCTGATAAACGAACAGGAGCGGCATCCGAGTTACCTCCACATGTCGTGTGGTGTCTACTACACAACCTTCTTCTTGTAGACGTTGTAGGGCCTCCAAGTGCAGAGGTTTGTAGGACAATAGCAAATTTCCCTCAAGTGGATGACCTAAGGTTTATCGATCCGTGGGAGGCGTAGGTTGAAGATGGTCTCTCTCAAACAACCCTGCAACCAAATAACAAAGAGTCTCTAGTGTCCCCAACACACCCAATATAATGGTAAATTGTATAGGTGCACTAGTTCGGCGAAGAGATGGTGATACAAATGCAATATGGATGGTAGATATAGATTTTTTTAAACTGAAAATATAAAAACAGCAAGGCAACTATTTATAAAAGTGAGCACAAACGGTATTGCAATGCGTTGAAACAACGCCTAGGGTTCATACTTTCACTAGTGCAAGTTCTCTCAACAATAATAACATAATTGGATCATATAACTGTCCCTCAACATGCAACAAAGAGTCACTCCAAAGTCACTAATAGCGGAGAAAAAACGAAGAGATTATTGTAGGGTATGAAACCACCTCAAAGTTATCCTTTCTGACCGATCTATTCAAGAGTCCGTAGTAAAATAACACGAAGATATTCTTTCCGTTCGATCTATCATAGAGTTCGTACTAGAATAACACCTTAAGATACAAATCAACCAAAACCCTAATGTCACCTAGATACTCCAATGTCACCTCAAGTATCTGTGGGTATGATTATACGATATGCATCACACAATCTAAGATTCATCTATTCAACCAACACAAAGGACTTCAAAGAGTGCCCCAAAGTTTCTACCGGAGAGTCAAGACGAAAACGTGTGCCAACCCCTATGAATAAGTTCACAAGGTCACTGAACCAGCAAGTTGATCACCAAAACATACATCAAGTTGATCACCAAAACATACATCAAGTAGATCACGTGAATATCCCATTGTCACCACAGATAAGCACATGTAAGACATACATCAAGTGTTCTCAAATCCTTAAAGACTCAATCTGATAAGATAACTTCGAAGGGAAAACTCAATCCATTACAAGAGAGTAGAGGGGGAGAAACATCATAAGATCCAACTATAATAGCAAAGCTCGCAATACATCAAGATCGTGCCAAATCAAGAACATGAGAGAGAGAGAGAGAGAGAGAGAGAGAGAGAGAGAGATCAAACACATAGCTGTTGGTACATACCCTCAGCCCCGACGGTGAACTACTCCCTCCTCGTCATGAAGAGCGTTGGGATGATGAAGATGGCCACCGGTGAGGGATTCCCCCTCCGACAGGGTGCCGGAACAGGATCCCGATTGGTTTTTGGTGGCTACAGAGGCTTGCGGCGGCGGAACTCCCGATCTAGGTTATGTTCTGGGGGTTTCTGTATTTATAGGAGAGGTTGGCATCGAGAACAAGTCAGGGGGCCCATAGGGAGTCCACGAGGCATGGGGCACGCCCCAGGGGGTGGGAGTGCCCTCCACCCTCGTGGGGCCCACGGGACTCCCCTCCGGTAACTCTTCGTTCTAGTATTTTTTTATATTTTCCAGAAAAAATCTCCGTTGATTTCCAGCGCATTTCGAGAACTTTTATTTCTGCACAAAAACAACACCATGGTAGTTCTGCTAAAAACAGCGTCAGTCTGGGTTAGTTCTAACCAAATCATACCAAAATCATGTAAAAATATTATAAACATGGCATGAATACATCAAAAGTTATAGATACGTTGGAGACGTATCAGCATCCCCAAGCTTAATTCCTGCTCGTCCACGAGTAGGTAAATGATTAAAACATAATTTTTGATGTGGAATGCTACCTAACATATTTATCAATGTAATCTTCTTTATTGTGGCATGAATATTCAGATCCATAAGATTCAAGACAAAAGTTTAATATTGACATAAAAATAATAATACTTCAAGCATACTAACTAAGCAATCATGTCTTCTCAAAATAACATGGCCAAAGAAAGCTCATCCCTACAAAAATTATATAGTTTGGCCATGCTTCATTTTCATCACACAAAATGCTCCCATCATGCACAACCCCGATGACAAGCCAAGCAATTGTTTCATACTTTAGTATTCTCGAACTTTTTCAAATTTCATGCAATACATGAGCGCGAGCCATGGGCATAGCACTATGAGTGGAATAGAATATGATGCTGGAGGTTGTGTGGAGAAGACAAAAAGGGAGAAAGTCTCACATTGACGCGGCTAATCAATGGGCTATGGAGATGCCCATCAATTGATGTCAGTGCGAGGAGTAGGGATTGCCATGCAACAGATGCACTAGAGCTATAAATGTATGAACGCTCAACAAAATAAACTAAGTGTGTGTGCATCCAACTTGCTTGCTCACGAATACCTAGGACATTTGAGGAAGCCCATTGTTGGAATATGCAAGCCAAGTTCTATAATGAAAAATTCCCACTAGTATATGAAAGTGACAAAATAAGAGACTCTCTATCATGAGGATCATGGTGCTACTTTGAAGCACAAGTGTGGAAAAGGATAGTAACATTGCCCCTTCTCTCTTTCTCTCTCTCTCTCTCTCTCTCTCTCTCTCTCTTTATTTGGCCTTTCTCTTTTTTTTGGGCCTTCTCTTTTTTTATTTGGCCTTTCTCACTTTTTTTTATTTCCTCACACGGGACAATGCTCTAATAATGATGATCATCACACTTCTATTTATTTACAACTCAAGGATTACAACTCGATACTAGAACAAAGTATGACTCTATATGAGTGCCTCAAGGCGGTGTACCGGGATGGGCAATGAATAAAGAGTGACATGTATGAAAAATTATGAATGGTGGCCTTGCCACAAATACGATGTCAACTACATGATCATGCAAGGCAATATGACAATGAAGAAGCGTGTCATAATAAACGGAACGGTGGAAAGTTGCATGGCAATATATCTTGGAATGGATATGGAAATGCCATAATAGGTAGGTATGGTGGCTGTTTTGAGGAAGATATAATGAGGCTTATGTGTGATAGAGCGTATCATATCACGGGGTTTGGATGCACCGGTGAAGTTTGCACCAACTCTCGAGGTGAGAAAGGGCAATGCACGTACCGAAGAGGCTGGCAATGATGGAAGGGTGAGAGTGCGTATAATCCATGGACTCAACATTAGTCATAAAGAACTCACATACTTATTGCAAAAATCTACAAGTCATCAAAACCAAGCACTATACGCATGCTCCTAGGGGGATAGATTGGTAGGAAAAGACCATCGCTCGTCCCCGACCGCCACTCATAAGGAAGGCAATCAAAGAACACCTCATGCTTCAAATTTGTCACACAACGGTTACCATACGTGCATACTACGGGACTTGCAAACCTCAACACAAGTATTTATCAATTTCATAATTACTCAACTAGCACGACTCTAATATCACTATCTTTATATCTCAAAACAATTATCAAGTATCAAACTTCTCATAGTATTCAATGCACTCTATATGAAAGATTTTATTATACCCATCTTGGATGCCTATCATATTAGGACTAGTTTCATAACCAAAGCAAATTACCATGCTGTTTAGGACTCTCAAAATAATATAAGTAAATCGTGAGAGTTCATCTATTTCTTCAAAATAAAACCACCGTCGTGCTCTAAAAGGATATAAGTGAAGCACTAGAGCAAATGACAAACTACTCTGAAAGATATAAGTGAAGATCAATGAGTAGCCGAATAATTATGCAACTATGTGAAGACTCTATAATATTTAAGAATTTAAGATATTGGTATATTATTCAAACAAAAGTAAAAACAAAATAAAATAAAATGACGCTCCAAGCAAAACACATATCATGTGGTGAATAAAAATATAGCTCGAAGTAAAGTTACCGATGAACGAAGATTTAAAGAGGGATGCCTTCCGGCATCCCCAAGCTTAGGCTCTTGGTTGTCCTTGAATATAACCTTGGGGTGCCTTGGTCATCCCCAATCTTAGGCTCTTGCCCCTCCTTATTCCATAGTCCATCGAATCTTTACCCAAAAATTGAAAACTTCAAAACACAAAACTCAACGAGAAAACTTCGTAAGCTCCGTTAGTATAAGAAAATAAATCATCACTTAGGTACTATTGTGAACTCATTATAAATTCATATTTGTGTAATATCTACTATATTCCAACTTCTCTATGGTTCATACCCTCCGATAGTACTCATAGATTCATCAAAATAAGCAAACAACACATAAAAAACAGAATCTGTCAAAAACAGAATAGTCTGTAGTAATCTGTATCGTTCGAATACTTATGTAACTCCAAAAATTCTGAAATAAATTGGTGGACCTGAGGAATTTGTCTATTAACCATATTAAAAAATAATCAACCTAAAATCACTCTCCAGTAAAAAATGGCAGCTAATCTCGTGAGCACAAAAGTTTCTGTTTTTTAAGCAAGATCGTAAAGACTTCACCCAAGTCTTCCCAAAGGTTCTACTTGGCACAAACACTAATTAAAACAATAAAACCACATTTAAACAGAGGATAGATGAATTATTTATTACTAAACAGGAGCAAAAGGCAAAGAACAAAAATAAAATTGGGTTGCCTCCCAACAAGCGCTAACGTTTAACGCCCCTAGCTAGGCATGATGATCTCAATGATGCTCACATAAAAGATAAGAATTGAAACATAAAGAGAGCATCATGAAGAATATGACTAGCACATTTTAAGTCTAACCCACTTCCTATGCATAGGGATTTTGTGAGCAAACAACTTATGGGAACAATAATCAACTAGCATAGGAAGGCAAAACAAGCATAACTTCAAAACTTTTAACACATAGAGAGGAAACTTGATATTATTGCAATCTGTAGAAGCATATGATCCTCTCTCATAATAATTTTCAATAGCATCATGAATGGATTCAACCATATAACCAGCACATAAAGCATTCTTTTCATGATCTACAAACATAGAATTTTTACTACTCTCCACATAAGCAAATTTATTCTCATCAATAGTAGTGGGAGCAAAC
This sequence comes from Aegilops bicornis, assembly GCA_021605145.1. Taxonomy (NCBI): domain Eukaryota; kingdom Viridiplantae; phylum Streptophyta; class Magnoliopsida; order Poales; family Poaceae; genus Aegilops; species Aegilops bicornis. Next base: position 590,842,996 of record CM038670.1, read on the forward strand.
TCAACAAAATAACTATCATGTGAAGCATAATCCAATTGAAAATTGAAATCATGATGACAAGTTTCATGGTTATCTTTATTCTTTATAGCATACGTGTCATCACAATAATCATCATAGTAGGAGGCATGCTTTCATCATAATAAATTTGCTCATCAAAACTTGGCGGACTATACATATCATCTTCATCAAACATAGCATCCCCAAGCTTGTGGCTTTGCATATCATTAGCATCATGGGTATTCAAAGAATTCATACTAACAACAATGCAATCATGCTCATCATTCACATATTTTATGCCAAGCATTCTATGTAATTCTTCTTTTAATACTAGAGCACAATTTTCCTTTCCATCATTTTCACGAAACATATTAAAAAGATGAAGCATATGAGGCACCCTTAATTCCATTTTTTTGTAGTTTTCTTTTACAGACTAAACTAGTGATAAAACAAGAAACTAAAAGATTCGATTGCAAGATCTAAAGATATACCTTCAAGCACTCACCTCCCCGGCAACGGCGCCAGAAATTAGCTTGATGTCTACTACGCAACCTTCTTCTTGTAGACATTGTTGGGCCTCCAAGTGTAGAGGTTTGTAGGACAGTAGCAAATTTCCCTCAAGTGGATGACCTAAGGTTTATCAATCCATGGGAGGCGTAGGTTGAAGATGGTCTCTCTCAAACAACACTGCAACCAAATAACAAAGAGTCTCTTGTGTCCCCAACACACCCAACACAGTGGTAAATTGTATAGATGCACTAGTTCGGCGAAGAGATGGTGATACAAGTGCAATATGGATGGTAGATATAGGTTTTTTTAAACTGAAAATATAAAAACAACAAGGTAACTATTGATAAAAGTGAGCACGAACGGTATTGCAATGCGTTGAAACAAGGCCTAGGGTTCATACTTTCACTAGTGCAAGTTCTCTCAACAATAATAACATAATTGGATCATATAACTGTCCCTCAAATGCAACAAAGAGTCACTCCAAAGTCACTAATAGCGGAGAACAAACGAAGAGATTATTATAGGGTACGAAACCACCTCAAAGTTATCCTTTCTGATCAATCTATTCAAGAGCCCGTAGTAAAATAACACGAAGCTATTCTTTCCGTTCGATCTATCATAGAGTTTGTACTAGAATAACACCTTAATATACAAATCAACCAAAACCCTAATGTCACCTGGATACTCCAATGTCACCTCAAGTATCCGTGGGTATGATTATACGATATGCATCACACAATCTCAGATTCATCTATTCAACCAACACAAAGAACTTCAAAGAGTGCCCCAAAGTTTCTACCGGAGAGTCAAGACGAAAACGTGTGCCAACCCCTATGCATAAGTTCACAAGGTCACCGAACCCGCAAGTTGATCACCAAAACATACATCAAGTAGATCACGTGAATATCCCATTGTCACCACAGATAAGCACATGCAAGACATACATCAAGTGTTCTCAAATCCTTAAAGACTCAATTCGATAAGATAACTTCGAAGGGAAAAATCAATCCATTACAAGAGAGTAGAGGGGGAGAAACATCATAAGATCCAACTATAATAGCAAAGCTCACGATACATCAAGATCGTGCCAAATTAAGAACACGAGATAGAGAGAGAGAGATCAAACACATAGCTACTGGTACATACCTCAGCCCCGAGAATGAACTACTCCCTCCTCGTCATGGAGAGCACCGGGATGATGAAGATGGCCACCGATGAGGGATTCCCCCTCCGGCAGGGTGCCGGAACAGGGTCCCGATTGATTTTTGGTGGCTACAGAGGCTTGCGGCGGCGGAACTCCCGATCTAAGTTATGTTCTGGGGATTTCTGTATTTATAGGAGAGGTTTGCATCGAGAACAAGTCAGGGGGGCCCAAAGGGAGTCCACGAGGCAGGGGGCGCGCCCCATGGGGGTGGGCGCGCCCTCCACCCTTGTGGGGCTCACGGGACTCCCCTCCGGTAACTCTTCGTTCCAGTATTTTTTATATTTTCCAGAAAAAATCTCCGTTGATTTCTAGTGCATTCCGAGAACTTTTATTTCTGCACAAAAACAACACTACGGTAGTTTTGCTGAAAACAACGTCAGTTCGGGTTAGTTCTAACCAAATCATACCAAAATCATGTAAAAATATTATAAAGATGGCATGGATACATCAAAAATTATAGATACGTTGGAGACGTGTCATCGTGGCGGCTGTGGAGGAGGCGGCTGATAACCCACAAGTATAGGGGATCAATTGTAGCCTCTTTCGATAAGTAAGAGTGTCGAACCCAATGAGGAGCTAAAGGTAGAACAAATATTCCCTCAAGTTCTATCGACCACCGATACAACTCTACGCACGCTTAATGTTCACTTTACCTAGAACAAGTATGAAACTAGAAGTACTTTGTAGGTGTTTTTGGATAGGTTTGCAAGATAATAAAGAGCACGTAAATAACAAGTAGGGGTTGTTTAGATAAAGACACAACTAAGTTAGTTTTAGTAGAGAGCTTTTTGTCACGAGAAAGTTATTTGTCCCTAGACAATCGATAACTAGACCGGTAATCACTATTGCAATTTTATTTGAGGGAGAGGCATAAGCTAACATACTTTCTCTACTTGGATCATATGCACTTATGATTGGAACTCTAGCAAGCATCCGCAACTACTAAAGATTATTAAGGTAAAACCCAACCATAGCATTAAAGTATCAAGTCCTCTTTATTCCCATACGCAAAGAACCTACTTACTCGTGTATATGCTTCTGTCACTCACGCCACCCACCATAAGCAAATCATGAACATATTGCAAACTCTACAGCAGGAATCCCTCACGCTTGCGCGACACGGAGAGCACCATAGGACAGCACCAATAATAAAACATGCAACTCAAACCAATCACGATCATCAATTAACCCATAGGACAAAATGGATCTACTCAAACATCGTAGGATAGCCATACATCATTGGGAAATAATATATAGCGTTGAGCACAATGTTTAAGTAGAGATTACGGTGGCTAAAAGAGGGGTTACACCGCTGCATAGAGGGGGGAGAGTTGGTGATGATGGTGGTGAAGTTGTTGGTGAAGATTGCGGTGATGATGATGGCCCCCGGTGGCACTCCGACGCCACTGAAGCGAGGGAAGAGCCCCTCCTTCTTCTTCTTCCTTGACCTCCTCCCTAGATGGGAGAAGGGTTTCCCCTCTGGTCCTTGGTCTCCATGGCATGGGAGGGGCGAGAGCCCCTCCGAGATTGGATCTGTCTCTCTTTGTTTCTGCGTTCCCTGATTCTGCCCTTTCACCGTTTCTTAAATTCCCGGAGATCCGTAACTTCGATTGGGCTGAATTTTGGACACGATCTCTATCCGGATATTAGCTTTCTTGCGGCGAAAGAAGGGCACCAACTGCCTTAGGGGTTGCCACGAGGGCCCAGGGCGCGCCTGACCCCCTAGGGCGCGCCCCCTGCCTTGTGGCCCCCTCAGGCATCGTATCGCGTTGATTCTTCTTCCCAAAAATCACATATATTCCAAAAAAATCTCCGTCAGTTTTTATCCCGTTTGGACTCCATTTGATATGGATTTTCTGCGAAACAAAAAACATGCAACAAAGCGAAGGCCCGACCTTTGAGCCTTTGGATCAATATGTTAGTCCCAAAAATAGTATAAAAAGTTGCCAAAAGTATATGAAAGTTGTATAATATTGGCATGGAACAATCAAAAATTATAGATATGACGGAGACGTATCACCAGCGAGCACGTGGATCTGGTCCGCCGGGGCATGGGGGCGACTAGCTGACGCAGCACTGGGTGGTGCGGTGGCGGTTGGCGGCAGATGGGGTGGGCGAGTCGTAGGAGAGGGCATGGGCGGGTGGATGGGGTCGGCGCCTCTTTCGGTTCCCTGGAATTTAATTTCTCCTCCTCTTTATTTTTGTGTTATCCGTATTAGCTATTGATACGTCTCCAACGTATCTATAATTTTTTATTGTTCCATGCTATTATATTATCTATCTTGGATGTTTTATATTCATTTATATGCTATTTTATATGATTTTTGGGACTAACCTATTAACCTAGAGCCCAGTGCCAGTTTCTGTTTTTTCCTTGTTTTTGGGTTTCGCGGAAAAGGAATATCAAACGGAGTCCAATTGACTTGAAACTTTACGATGATTGTTTTTGGACCAAAATAAGCCCACGGAGTACCGGGGATGCACCAAAGGAGTCCCGAGGCCACCACAAGGGTGGGGGCGCCCCCCTCTAGGGCGCGACTCCCGACCTTGTGGGCCCCTCGTGGACTCTCCTGACTTGTTCTCGACGCCAAAACCTCTTATATATCCCCAAACCTCCAGAACAGAACCTAGATCGGGAGTTCCGCCGCCGCAAGCCTCTATAGCCACCAAGAACCAATCAGGAGCCCGTTTCGGCACCCTGCCAGAGGGGAAAAGCATCACCGGTGGCCATCTTCATCATCCCGGCGCTCTCCATGACGAGGAGGGAGTATTTCACCCTCGGGTCTGAGGGTATGTACCAGTAGCTATGTGAAAGATCTCTCTCTCTCTCTTGTGTTCTTGATTTGGCACGATCTTGATGTACCGCGAGCTTTGCTATTATAGTTGGATCTTATGATGTTTCTCCCCCTCTACCTTCTTGTAATGGATTGATTTTTCCCTTTGAAGTTATCTTATCGGATTGAGTCTTTAAGAATTTGAAAACACTTGATGTATGTCTTGCATGTGCTTATCTATGGTGACAATGGGATATTCACGTGATCCACTTGATGTATGTTTTGGTGATCAACTTGTGGGTTCTGTGACCTTGTGAACTTATGCATAGGGGTTGGCGCGTTTTTCGTCTTGACTCTCCGGTAGAAACTTTGGGGCACTCTTTGAAGTTCTTTGTGTTGGTTTGAATAGATGAATCTGAGATTGTGCGATGCATATCGTATAATCAAACCTGCGGATACTTGCGGTGACATTGGTGTATCTAGGTGACATTTGGGTCTTGGTTGATGTGTATCTTAAGGTGTTATTTTAGTACGAACTCTAGGGTTGTCTGTGACACTTATAGGAGTAGCCCAATAGATCGATCAGAAAGAATAACTTTGAGGTGGTTTCGTACCCTACAATAATCTCTTCATTTGTTCTCCGCTATTAGTGACTTTGGAGTGACTCTTTGTTGCACGTTGAGGGATTGTTATATGATCCAATTATGTTATCATTATTGAGAGAACTTGCACTAGTGAAAGTATGAACCCTAGGCCTTGTTTCCATGCATTGCAATGCCGTTTTCACTCACTTTTACCACTAGCTACCTTGCTGTTTTTATATTTCAGATTACAAAAACCTATATCTACCATCCATATTACGCTTGTATCATCATCTCTTCGCCGAACTAGTGCACCTATACAATTTACCATTGTATTGGGTGTATTGGGGACACAAGAGACTCTTTGTTATTTGGTTGCAGGGTTGTTTGACAGAGACCATCTTCATCCTACGCCTCCCACAGATTGATAAACCTTAGGTCATCCACTTAAGGGAAAATTGCTATTGTCCTAAAAAACTCTGCGCTTGGAGGCCCAGCACGAGTCTACAAGAAGAAGGTTGTGTAGTAGACATCAGCTATTTGCGTAGATGTTTGATGTCTGCTACAACTACGTTGGTATTTCCCCAAAGAGGAAGGGATGATGCAGCACAGCGATGGTAGGTATTTTCCCTCAGTGATGAGACCAAGGTTATCGAACCAGTAGGAGAACCAAGCAACACTACATAAACAGCACCTGCACACAAATAACAAATACTCGCAACCCGACGTGTTAAAGGGGTTGTCAATCCCTTTCGGGCAACGGCACCGAAAATTGGCAAACGGACGTGAGAGAGTTGTAATATTGATAGATCAAATGCCAAATAAAATAAAGTGCAGCATGGTATTTTTGTGTTTTTGGTTTAATAGATCTGAAAATAAAAGCAAAGGAAAATAGATCACAAAGGCAAATATAATAAAGAAGAGACCCGGGGGCCATAGGTTTCACTAGTGGCTTCTCTCGAGAGAAATAGCAAACGGTGGGTGAACAAATTACTGTCGGGCAATTGATAGAATTTCAAATACTCATGATGATATCCAGGCAATGATCATTGTATAGGCACCACGTCCAAGATTAGTAGACCGACTCATGCCTGCATCTACTACTATTACTCCACACATCGACCGCTATCCAGCATGCATCTAGTGTATTAAGTTCATGGAGAAACGGAGTAATGCAATAAGAACGATTACATGATGTAGACAAGATCTATTTATGTAGAAATAGACCCCATCATTTTATCCTTAGTAGCAACGATACATACGTGTCGGTTCCCCTTCTGTCACTGGGATCAAGCACCGTAAGATCGAACCCATCACAAAGCACCTCTTCTCATTGCAAGATAAAATAGATCAAGTTGGCCAAACAAAACACAAATATCGGTGAAGAAATACGAGGCTATAAGCAATCATGCATACAATAGATCAAAGAAGACTCAAATAACTTTCATGGATAAAAAGATAGATCTGATCATAAACTCAAAGTTCATCCGATCCCAACAAACACACCGCAAAAAGAGTTACATCATATGGATCTCCAAGAGACCATTAGTATTGTGAATCAAAAGATAGAGAGAGAGAGGAAGCCATCTAGCTACTAACTACGGACCCGTAGGTCTACAAAGAACTACTCACGCATCATCGGAGAGGCACCAATGGACATGATGCACCCCTCCATGATGGTGTCTAGATTGGATCTGGTGGTTCTGGAACTTGCAGCGGCTGGAATTGATTTTCGTCGACTCCCCTAGGGTTTCTGGAATATTGGGGTATTTATAGAGCAAAGAGGTGGTTCAGGGGGCACCCGAGGTGGGCACAACCCAAGTGGGCGTGCCTGGGACCCCAGGCGCGCCCTAGTGGGTTGTGCTCCCCTTGGAGCACCCCCAGTGCTTCTGGCCCACTAGATGTCTTTTGGTCCGTAAAAAATCCATAAAAAGTTTCGCTGCGTTTGGACTCCGTTTGGTATTGATTTCATGCGATGTAAAAAACATGCAGAAAACAACAAATAGCACTTGGCACTATGTCAATAGGTTAGTACCAAAAAATGATATAAAATGACTATAAAATGATTATAAAACATCCAATAATGATAATATAACAGCATGGAACAATAAAAATTATAGATACGTTGGAGAAGTATCAGCATCCCCAAGCTTAATTCATGCTCGTCCTTGAGTAGGTAAATGATAAAAAACAGAAATTTTGATGTGGAATGCTGCCTAACATGTCATCTCATATTCCTTTCTTTGTAGCATGGACATTTGGAATTTTATATGGTTAAAATTAATAGTCTAGTTTTGACATGAGACTTAAATACTCAAGCATATTAACAAGCAACCATGTCTTTCAAAATACCAACGCTAAAATAAGTTATCCCTAGCCCATCATGCTCAATCATTGATCCATTCATGAAACACACTCGCATATTAGCTACACCCAATGCTCAAGTACGATCATAGTGCATCCCAGTTGGTGCTTTATAAGAGAAGATGGAGACTCAAATTAAAAATAAAAATTGCATAAAGTAAAAGAAAGGCCCTTCACGGAGGGAAGTAGGGATTTGTAGAGGTGCCAGAGCTCAAGGTGAAAAACTTAAAGATAAATACATTTTGTGTCATGGCATATTGTGGTGGTGTGTACTTGACACGGACATGATGCCTATCTTCATTATCATTGCCCAAAGAGGAAGGGATGATGGTGTCTAGAGATAGAGATAAAAACTCTGTGATGGTGTCTAGATTGGATCTGCTGGTTCTGGAACTTGTGGCGGCTGGAATTGATTTTCGTCGACTCCCTAGGGTTTCTGGAATATTGGGGTATTTATAGAGTAAAGAGTCGGTTCGGGAGGCACCCGAGGTGGGCACAACCCACCAAAGGCGGCGCTGAGCCTCCATGCAGCGCCATGGTGGGTTGTGCTCTCGAGCACCCCAGTGCTTATCCGCCCACTGGATATCTTCTGGTCCAAAAAATCCACAAAAAGTTTCGCTGCGTTTGGACTCCATTTGGTATTGATTTCCTGCGATGTAAAAAACATGCAAAAAAAACAGCAATTGGCACTTGGCACTATGTCAATAGGTTAGTACCAAAAAACGATATAAAATGATTATAAAACATCCAAGAATGACAATATAACAGCATGAACAATAAAAAATTATAGATACGTTGGAGACGTATCAGCATCCCCAAACTTAATTCCTGCTCGTCCTCGAGTAGGTAAATGATAAAAACAGAATTTTTGATGTGGAATGCTGCCTAACATGTCATCTCATATTCTTTTCTTTGTAGCATGGACAATTGGACTTTTATATGGTTCAAAGCAATACTCTAGTTTTGACATGACAACTTAAATACTCAAGCATATCAACAAGCAACCACGTCTTTCAAAATATCAACGCTAAAATAAGTTATCCCTAGCCCATCATGCTCAATCATTGATCCATTCATGAAACACACTCGCATATTAGCTACACCCAATGCTCAAGTACGATCATAGTGCCCCCTAGTTGGTTCTTTATAAGAGAAGATGGAGACTCAAAATTAAAATAAAAATTGCATAAAGTAAAAGAAAGGCCCTTCGCGGAGGGAAGTAAGGATTTGTAGAGGTGCCAGAGTTCAAACAAAAAATATAGAGATAAAAACATTTTGGGAGGCATACTTTTCCCACCAACGAAAACGACTTAGAGTTCCCAACACTTTCCATGCTAGATATATCATAGGCGGTTCCCAAACAGAAAATAAATTTTATTCCTTTTTCCACCATACTTTCACTTTCCATGGCTAACCATATCCACGAGTGCCTTCCATACCTACACTTTCCAAGGAATTTATTATTTGACAACATAAAGTAAATTCATTTTTCATTTCGGGACTGGGCATCCCTAATACATTTGCCTTACTCTCGTGCAATGACAAATGAATAAACACTCATCATGAGAATAACACATCTAGCCACCCCTCACCACCTCGCGAGTGGTACGAGCACACAAAAGAGAAGTTTATTTTGAAAATTAGAGATGGCACATACAAATTTGCTTAGAATGGCAAAAGAATACCGCATATAGGTAGGTATAGTGGCAAAACTGGTTTAAAGGATTTTTGATGCACAAGTAGTGATCATACTTAGTGCATAATGAAGGCTAGCAAAAGATTGAGAAGCGACCAACCAAGAAACAAATAATCTCATAAGCGAGCATTAAGAATAATTAACACCGAATAATGCACCACAAGTAGCATGTAATTTTATTGCACAACTATTGACTTTCGTGCTTGCATAGGGAATCACAAACCTTAACACCAATATTCTTACTAAAGCATAATTACTCATCAACATGACTCACATATTACATCACCATATCTCAAAACTATTACAAGGAATCAAGTTTATTTTGTCCAATGATCTTCATGAAAGTTTTTATTATATCCTTCTTCGATATCTATCACTTTGGGACTAATTTTCATGTATTGCTTTTGATAAGCTCAAACAAATATAAGTGAAGATCATGAGCACAATATTTCTTTTTCTCAAATTAATTTAAGTGAAGCAAGAGAGAATTTCTTAAAATTTGTACTAACTCTCAAATAAATCTAAGTGAAGCATGAGAGCATTTCTTCAAAATTACTAAAGCACACCGTGCTCAAAAATATATAAGTGAAGCACTAGAGCAATTCCATAGCTCATAAAGATTTAAGTGAAGCATAGAGAGTGATATGTCTCCAACGTATCTATAATTTTTTATTGTTCCATGCTATTATATTATCTGTTTTGGATGTATTATATGCATTAATATGATATTTTATATGATTTTTGGGACTAACCTATTAACCTAGAACCCAGTGCCAGTTCCTGTTTTTCCTTGTTTTAGAGTTTCGCAGAAAAGGAATACAAACGGAGTCCAAACGGAATGAAACTTTTGCGATGATTTTTCTTGGACCAGAAGACATCCAGAGGGCTTGGAGTGCACGTCAGGAAAGCCACAAGGCGTCCACGAGGTCGGGAGGCGTGCCCAGGGGGTAGGGCGCGCCCCCACCTTTGTGGGCCCCTCGTGACTCCACCGACCTATTTATTCCGTCTATATATTCTCAAATATCCCAATACCTTCCAGGAGAGCCAAGAAACCACTTTTCCACTGCCGCAACCTTCTGTACCCGTGAGATCCCATCTAGGGGCCTTTTCCCGTCTGCTTGGGAGGATTCGATCACGGAGGGCTTCTACATCAACACCATTGTCTCTCCGATGAAGCGTGAGTAGTTTACCACAGACCTACGGGTCCAGAGCTAGTAGCTACATGGCTTCTTCTCTCTCTTTGATTCTCAATACAAAGTTCTCTTCGATGTTCTTGGAGATCTATTCGATGTAATACTCTTCTGCGGTGTGTTTGCCGAGATCCAGTGAATTGTGGATTTATGATTAGCTTATCTATGAATATTATTTGAATCTCCTCTGAATTCTTATATGCATGATTTGTTATCTTTGCAAGTCACTTCAAACTATCGATTTGGTTTGGCCAACTAGATTGGTTTTTCTTGCAATCAGAGAAGTGCTTAGCTTTGAGTTCAATCTTGCGGTGCTCGATCCTAGTGACAGAAGGGGAATCGACACGTTTTGTATGGTTGCCATCGAGAATAAAAAGATGGGGTTTTCATCATATTGCTTGAGTTAATTCCTCTACATCATGGCATCTTTCTTAATGCGTTACTCTGTTCTTATGAACTTAATACTCTAGATGCAGGCAGGAGTCGATCGATGTGTGGAGTAATAATAGTAGATGCAGAATCGTTTCGGTCTACTTGACACGGACGTGATGCCTATCTTCATGATCATTGCCTTAGATATCATCATAACTTTGCGCTTTTCTATCAATTGCTCGGCAGTAATTTGTTCACCCATCGTAATAATTTCTATCTTGAGAGAAGCCTCTAGTGAAACCTATGGCCCCCAGGTCTACTTTCCATCATATAAGTTTCTGATATACAATTTTAGTTTCTTATTTACTTTCTTTGCAATATTTTACTTTCCGTTCCATAAACCAAAAATACCAAAAATATTACTTTACAGTTTATCCATCTCTATCATATCACACTTTGCAAGTAACCGTGAAGGGATTGACAACCCCTTTATCGCATTGGGTGCAAGTTGGTGTTTGTTTGTGCAGGTATTCGGTGGCTTGAGCGTTGTCTCCTACTGGATTGATACCTTGGTTCTCAAAAGCTGAGGGAAATACTTGCTCTACTTTGCTGCATCACCCTTTCCTCTTCAAGGGAAAAATCAACGCAAGCTCAAGAGGTAGTGCTACCTCTTGAGCACTGTGTTGGTTTTCCCTTGAAGAGGAAAGGGTGATGCAGTAAAGTAGTGTAAGTATTTCCCTCAGTTTTTGAGAACCAAGGTATCAATCCAGTAGGAGGCTACGCACAAGTCCCTCGCACCTACACAAAACAAATAAATCCTCGCAACCAACGCGATAAGGGGTTGTCAATCCCTACACGGTCACTTACGAGAGTGAGATCTAATAGATATGATAGGATAATATTTTTGGTATTTTTGTGATAAAGATGCAAAGTAAAATAAAAGCAAAGTAAAAAAGCAACAGAAATAACTAAGTGTTGGAAGATTAATATGATGGAAATAGACCCGGGGGCCATAGGTTTCACTAGTGGTTTCTCTCAAGAGCATAAGTATTTTTACGGTGGGTGAACAAATTACTGTTGAGCAATTGGCAGAATTGAGCATAGTTATGAGAATATCTAGGTAAGATCATGTATATAGGCATCACGTCCGAGACAAGTAGACCGACTCCTGCCTGCATCTACTACTATTACTCCACACATCGACCGCTATCCAAAGATGCATCTAGAGTATTAAGTTCATAAGAACAGAGTAACGCCTTAAGCAAGATGACATGATGTAGAGGTATAAATTCATGCAATATGATAAAAAACCATCTTGTTATCCTCGATGGCAACAATACAATACGTGCCTTGCTGCCCCTACTGTCATTGGGAAAGGACACCGCAAGATTGAACCCAAAGCTAAGCACTTCTCCCATTGCAAGAAAGATCAATCTAGTAGGCAAAACCAAACTGATAATTCAAAGAGACTTGCAAATATAACCAATCATACATAAAAGAATTCAGAGAAGATTCAAATATTGTTCATAGATAAACTTGATCATAAACCACAATTCATCGGTCTCAACAAACACACCGCAAAAAAGAAGATTACATCGAATAGATCTCCAAAAGAGAGGGGAAGAACATTGTATTGAGATCCAAAAAGAGAGAGGAAGCCATCTAGCTAATAACTATAGACCCGAAGGTCTGAGGTAAACTACTCACACTTCATCGGAGGGGCTATGGTGTTGATGTAGAAGCCCTCCGTGATCGATGCCCCTTCCCATGAGCTCTAACAGGCCCCAAGATGGGATCTCGTGGGTACGTAAGGTTGCTTGGCGGTGGAATTAGGTTTTGGCTCCGTGTCGATCGTTTGGTGCGTGAGGTATATATAGGAGGAAGGAGTACGTCAGTGGAGCAACATGGGGCCCACGAGGGTGGAGGGCGCGCCCAGGGGTAGGCGTGCCCCCCTACCTCATGGCTTCCTAGAAGCTTCTCTTACGTAGGGTCCCAGTCTCCTGGATCATGTTCGTTCCGAAAATCACGTTCCTGAAGGTTTCATTCCATTTGGACTCCGTTTGATATTCTTTTTCTGCGATACTCTGAAATAGGCAAAAAAACAGCAATTTTGGGCTGGGCCTCCGGTTAATAGGTTAGTCCCAAAAATAATATAAAAGTGAATAATAAAGCCCAATAATGTCCCAAACAGAAGATAATATAGCATGGAGCAATCAAAAATTATAGATACGTTGGAGACGTATCAAGCATCCCCAAGCTTAATTCCTGCTCGTCCTCGAGTAGGTAAATGATAAAAATAGAATTTTTGATGCGGAGTGCTACTTGGCATAATTTCAATGTAATTCTTCTTAACTGTGGCATGAATATTTAGATCCAAAATACTCAAGATAAAAGTTCATATTGACATAAAAATAATAATACTTCAAGCATACTAACTAAGCAATTATATCCTCTCAAAATATCATGGCCAAAGAAAGTTCATCCCTACAAAATCATATAGTTTAGTCATGCTCCATTTTCGTCACACAAGAATGCTCTCAACATGCACAACCCCGATGACAAGCCAAGCAATTGTTTCATACTTTAGTAATCTCATACTTATAAACCTTCACGCAATACATGAGCGCGAGTCATGGACATAGCACTATGGGTGGAATAGAATATGATGATGGGGGTTATGTGGAGAGGACAAAAAGGAGAAAGTCTCACATCAACGAGGCTAATCAATGAGCTATGGAGATGCCCATCGATTGATGTTAATGCAAGGAGTAGGGATTGCCATGCAACGGATGCACTAGAGCTATAAATATATGAAATGTCAACAAAAGAAACTAAGTGGGTGTGCATCCAACTTGCTTGCTCACGAAGACCTAGGGCACTTGAGGAGGCCCATTGTTGGAATATACAAGCCAAGTTCTATAATGAAAAATTCCCACTAGTATATGAAAGTGACAAAACAAGCGACTCTCTATCATGAAGATTATGGTGCTACTTTGAAGCACAAGTGTGGTAAAAGGATAGGAACATTGTCCCTTCTCTATTTTTCTCTCATTTTTTTGGGGCCTTCTCTTTTTTATGGCATTTCTCTTTTTTTATTCCTCACTTGGTACAATGCTCTAGAAAATGATGATCATCACACTTCTATTTATTTATAACTCAATGATTACAACTCGATACTAGAACAAAGTATGACTCTATATGAATGCCTCCGTGATGTACCGGGATATGCAATGAACCAAGAGTGACATGTATGAAAGAATTATGAATGGTGGCTTTGCCACAAATACTATGTCAACTACATGATCATGCAAAGCAATATGACAATGATGAATGTGTCATGATAAACGGAATGGTGGAAAGTTGCATGGCAATATATCTCGGAATGGCTATGGAAATGCCATAATAGGTAGGTATGGTGGCTGTTTTGAGGAAGATATAAGGAGGTTTATGGGTGAAAGAGCGTATCATATCACGGGGTTTGGATGCACCAGCAAAGTTTGCACCAACTCTCAATGTGAGAAAGGGCAATGCACGGTACCGAAGAGGCTAGCAATGGTGGAAAGGTGAGAGTGCGTATAATCCATGGACTCAACATTAGTCATAAAGAACTCACATACTTATTGCAAAAATCTACAATTCATCAAAAACCAAGCACTACGCGCATGCTCCTAGGGGGATAGATTGGAAGGAAAAGACCATCGCTCGTCCCCGGCCGCCACTCATAAGGAGGACAATCAAAGAACACCTCATGTTTCAAATTTGTTACATAACGTTTACCATACGTGCATGCTACGTGACTTGCAAACTTCAACGCAAGTATTTCTCAAATTCACAACTACTCAACTAGCACAACTTTGATATCACTACCTCCATAACTCAAAACAATCATCAAGCATCAAACTTCTCTTAGTATTCAACGCACTCATAAGAAAGTTTTTACTAATCTTGAATACCTAGCATATTAGGATTATTTTAAGAAAATTACCATGCTATTTAAGACTCTCAAAATAATCTAAGTGAAGCATCAGATATCAATAGTTTCTATAAAACAAGTCCACCACCGTGCTCTAAAAGATATAAGTGAAGTACTAGAGCAAAACTATATAACTCAAAAGATATAAGTGAAGCACATAGAGTATTCTAATAATTTCTGAATCATGTGTGTCTCTCTCAAAAGGTGTGTACAGCAAGGATGATTGTGGAAAACTAACAAATAAAGACTCAAATCATACAAGACGCTCCAAGCAAAACACATATCATGTGGTGAATAAAAATATAGCTCCAAGTAAAGTCACCGATGGAAGTAAACGAAAGAGGGGATGCCTTCCGGGGCATCCCCAAGCTTTGGCTTTTTGGTGTCCTTATATTATCTTGGGGGTGCCATGGGCATCCCCAACTTAGGCTCTTGCCACTCCTTGTTCCATAATCCATCAAATCTTTACCCAAAACTTGAAAACTTCACAACACAAAACTCAGCAAAAAATCTCGTGAGCTCCGTTAGCGAAAGAAAAGAAAAGACCACTTCAAGGTACTGTAATGAACTCATTATTTATTTATATTGGTGTTAAACCTACTGTATTCCAACTTCTCAATGGTTTATAAACTCTTTTACTAGCCATAGATTCATCAAAATAAGCAAACAACAAACGGAAAACAGAATCTGTCAAAAACAGAACAGTCTGTAGTAATCTGTAACTAACGCAAACTTCTGGTACTCCAAAAAATCAGCCAAAATAGGAAGACCTAGGAAATTTATTTATTGATCAGAAGCAATTGGAATCAGTATTTTATCGCGTACTGGTGATTTTTAACAATTATTTTCGTGAACAGAAAGTTTCTGGAAATTACAGCAAGATCAAATAACTATCATCCAAGAAGATCCTATAGGTTTAACTTGGCACAAACACTAATTAAAACATAAAAAAACATCTAACCAAAGGCTAGATCAAATATTTAATCCTAAACAAGCAAAAAGCAAAAAACTAAAAATAAAATTGGGTTGCCTCCTGCTACCTCTTGAGCACTGTGTTGGATTTCCTTGAAGAGGAAAGGGTGATGCAGCAGTGTAGAGTAAGTATTTCCCTCAGTTTTTGAAAACCAAGGTATCAATCCAATAGGAGGCTACACGCAAGTCCCTCGTACCTACACAAAACAAATAGCTCCACGCAACCAACGCGATAAGGGGTTGTCAATCCCTTCACGGTCACTTACGAGAGTGAGATCTGATAGAGATGATAAGATAATATTTTTGCTATTTTTGTGATAAAGATGCAAAGGAAATAACTAAGTGTTTGAAAGATTAATATGATGAAGATAGACCCGGGGGCCATAGATTTCACTAGTGGCTTGTCTCAAGAGCATAAGTATTTTACGGTGGGTGAACAAATTACTGTTGAGCAATTAACAGAATTGAGCATAGAGTTATGAGAATATCTAGGTATGATCATGTATATAGGCATCACGTCCGAGACAAGTAGACCGACTCCTGCCTGCATCTACTACTATTACTCCACTCATCGACTGCTATCCAGCATGCATCTAGAGTATTAAGTTCAAGAAAACAGAGTAACACCTTAAGCAAGATGACATGATGTAGAGGGATAAATTCATGCAACATGATAAAAAACCCATCTTGTTATCCTTGATGGCAAAAATACAATACGTGCCTTGCTGCCCCTACTGTCACTGGGAAAGGACACCGCACGATTGAACCCAAAGCTAAGCACTTCTCCCATTGCAAGAAAAACCAATCTAGTAGGCCAAACCAAACTGGTAATTCGAAGAGACTTGCAAAGATAACCAATCATACATAAAAGAATTCAGAGAAGGTTCAAATATTGTTCATAGATAATCTTGATCATAAACACACCGCAAAAAGAAGATTACATCGAATAGATCTCCACGAGAGAGGGGGAGAACATTGTATTGAGATCCAAAAAGCGAGAAGAAGCCATCTAGCTACTAACTATGGACCCGAAGGTCTGAGGTAAACTACTCACACTTCATCGAAGAGGCTATGGTGATGATGTAGAAGCCCTCCGTGGTGGATTCGCCTTCCGCGGAGCTCCGGAACAGGCCCCAAGATGGGATCTCGTGGGTACAGAAGGTTGCGGCGGTGGAATTAGGTTTTTGGCTCCGTATCCGATCGTTTGGGGGTACGTAGGTATATATAGGAGGAAGGAGTACGTCGGTGGAGCAAAGGGGGGCCCACGAGGCAGGGGGCGCGCCCTCCACCCTCGTGGCCACCTCCTTTCTTTCTTGACGGGGGGTCCAAGTCTCCTGGATCATATTCGGTGAGAAAATCACGTTCCCGAAGGTTTCATTCCGTTTGGACTCCGTTTGATATTCTGTTTCTTCGAAACACTGAAATAGGCAGAAAAACAGCAATTCTGGGCTGGGCCTCCGGTTAATAGGTTAGTCCCATAAGTAATATAAAAGTGGAAAATAAAGCCCAATATGGTCCAAAACAGTAGATAATATAGCATGGAGCAATCAAAAATTATAGATACGTTGGAGACGTATCGGGCATCCCAAGCTTAATTCACCTTTCGTCCTCGAGTAGGTAAAAGATAAAGAAAAGAATTTTTGATGCAGAGTGCTACTTGGCATAATTTCAATGTAATTCTTCTTAATTGTGGTATGAATATTGAGATCCGAAAGATTCAAGACAAAATTTTATAATGACATAAAAATAATAATACTTCAAGCATACTAACTAAGCAATTATGTCTTCTCAAAATAACATGGGCAAAGAAAGTTATCCCTACAAAATCATATAGTCTGGCTATGCTCTATCTTCACCACAGAAAGTATTTAAATCATGCACAACCGCGATGACAAGCCAAGCAATTGTTTCATACTTTTGACATTTTCAAAACTTTTTCAATCTTCACGCAATACATGAGCGTGATCTATGCATGGATATAGCACTATATGTGGAATAGAATGGTGGTTATGGAGAAGACAAAAAGAGGGGAAGATAGTCTCACATCGACTGGGCATATCAACGGGCAATGGAGATGCCCATCAATAGATATCAATGTGAGTGAGTAGGGATTGCCATGCAACGGATGCACTAGAGTTATAAGTATATGACAGCTCAACAAAAGAAACTAAGTGGGTGTGCATCCAACTCGCTTGCTCACGAAGACCTAGGGCATTTTGAGGAAGCCCATCATTGGAATATACAAGCCAAGCTCTATAATGAAAAATTCCCACTAGTATATGAAAGTGAGAAAATGGGAGACTCTCTATCATGAAGATCATGGTGCTACTTTGAAGCACAAGTGTGGTAAAAGGATAGTAACATTGTCCCTTCTCGCTTTTTCTCTCATTTTTTTTATTTGGGCCTTTTCTCTTTTTTTATGGCCTCTTTTTTTCGTCCAGAGTCTCATCCCGACTTATGGGGGAATCATAGTCTCCATCATCCTTTCCTCACCTGGGACAATGCTCTAAAAATGATGATCATCACACTTTTATTTTTCTTACAACTCAACAATTACAACTCGATACTTAGAACAAAATATGACTCTATATGAATGCCTCCGTGATGTACGGGATATGCAATGAATCAAGAGTGACATGTATGAAAGAATTATGAATGGTGGCTTTGCCACAAATACGATGTCAACTACATGATCATGCTAGCAATATGACAATGATGGAGCGCGTCATAATAAACGGAACGGTGGAAAGTTGCATGGCAATATATCTCAGAATGGCTATGGAAATGCCATGATAGGTAGGTATGGTGGCTGTTTTAAGGAAGGTATATGGTAGGTGTATGATACCCTAAACGTCTTGTGATGTATTAGAGAGGCTAGCAATGGTGGAAGGATGAGAAAAGTGCGTATAATCCATGGACTCAACATTAGTCATAAAGAACTCATATACTTATTGCAAAAATCTAGAAGTTATCAAAGTAAAGTATTACGCGCATGCTCCTAGGGGGATAGATTGGTAGGAAAAGACCATCTCTCATCCCCGACCACCACTCATAAGGAAGACAATCAATAAATAAATCATGCTCCGACTTCATCACATAACGGTTCACCATATGTGCATGCTACAGAATCACAAACTTTAACACAAGTATTTCTCAAATTCACAACTACTCAACTAGCATGACTCTAATATCACCATCTTCATATCTCAAAACAATTATCAAGCATCAAACTTTTCTTAGTATTCAACGCACTCAAAAGAAAGTTTTACAAATCTTGAATACCAAGCAGATTAAGATTATTAAGCAAATTACCAAGCTATTTAAAACTCTCAAAATAATCTAAGTGAAGCATGAGAGATCAATAGTTTCTATAAAACAAATCCACCAGCGTGCTCTAAAAGATATAAGTGAGGCACTAGAGCAAAACTATAAAGATATAAGTGAAGCACTAGAGCAAAACTATAAAGCTCAAAAGATATAAGTGAAGCGCATAGAGTATTCTAACAAATTCCAATTCATGTATGGCTCTCTCAAAAGGTGTGTACAGCAAAGATGATTGTGGTAAACTAAAAAGCAAAGACTCAAATCATACAAGACGCTCCAAGCAAAACACACATCATGTGGTGAACAAAAATATAGCTCCAAGTAAAGTTACCGATGGAAGTAGACGAAAGAGGGGATGCCTTCCGGGGACATCCCCAAGCTTTGAATTTTTGGTGTCCTTAGATTATCTTAGGGGTGCCATGGGAATCCCCAAGCTTAGGCTCTTGCCACTCCTTGTTCCATTATCCATCAAAAGATTTCACCCAAAACTTGAAAACTTCACAACACAAAACTCAACAGAAATCTCGTGAGCTCCGTTAGCGAAAGAAAACAAAAGACCACTTCAAGGTACTGTAATGAACTCATTATTTATTTATATTGGTGTTAAACTTAATGTATTACAACTTCTCTATAGTTTATAAACTATTTTACTAGCCATAGACTCATCAAAATAAGCAAACAACACACGAGAAACAGAATCTGTCAAAAACAGAACAGTCTGTAGTAATCTGTAACTAACGCAAACTTATGGAACTCCAAAAAATTAGCCAAAATAGGAAGACCTAGGCAATTTGTTTATTGATCAGCAGCAATTGGAATCACTATTTTATCACGTTCTGGTGATTTTTAACAATTGTTTTCGTGAACAAAAAGTTTCTGGAAATTACAGCAAGATCAAATAACTTATTATCCAAGAAGATCCTATAGGTTTAACTTGGCACAAACACTAATTAAAACATAAAACCATATCTAAACAGAAGGTAGATGGATTATTTATTCCTAAACAGAAACAAAAATAATAAAAAACTAAAAATAAAATTGGGTTGCCTCCCAACAAGCGCTATCGTTTAACGCCCTAAGCTAGGCATAAAGCAAGGATAGATCTAGGTATTGCCATATTTGGTAGGCAATCCATAAGTGGATCTCATAACAGATTCATATAGTAGTTTTATTTTCTTCCTAGGGAAGTGTTCCATGCCCTTCTTTAATGGGAATTGGAATCTAATATTCCCTTCCTTCATATCAATAATTGCACCAATCGTTCTAAGGAAAGGTCTACCAAGAATAATAGGACATAAAGGATTGCAATCTATATCAAGAACGATAAAATCTACGGGCACATAATTCATATTTGCAACAATAATAACATCATTAATTCTTCCCATAGGTTTCTTAATAGTGGAATCCGCAAGGTGCAAGTTTAGAGAGCAATCATCAAAATCACGGAAATCTTGCAAATCACACAAAGTTTTGGGAATAGTGGAGACACTAGCACCCAAATCACATAAAGCATAAAATTCATAATCCTTAATCTTAATTTTAATAGTTGGTTTCCACTCATCATAAGGTTTTCTAGGGATAGAAACTTCCAACTCAAGTTTTTCTTCATAAGATTGCATCAAGGCATCAACGATATGTTTAGTAAACACTTTTTTGACTATAAGCATGAGGAGAATTTAGCACGGATTGCAACAAGGAAATACAATCAATTAAAGAGCAACTTTCATAATTAAATTCCTTGAAATCCACTATAGTGGGTTTAGCAACATCTAGGGTTTTATTCTTTTCAATCCCACTTTTATCAATTTCATCATCAAGATCTAAAAACTTCGAATTTTTGGAACGCCTTCTAGGTAAAAGTGGATCATATTCAGTCTCATCAAGATTCATATTGCAAAACAAAGATTTAATAGGGGATACATCAATAACTTTTAGATCTTCATCTTGATTTTCATAGGAATTCGGTTTAGCGGCCATCTTATTGACTAAGGTAGCCTGCTTATCCGAAATTTCAGCAGTCAACTTCTCAAGACGAGCAATTTGGGATCTTATACCATCAAATTCTTTAGACATATCATCGAGCTCTTTATTCATATAACTCATAAAACTTTTTTGTTCTTTAAGCTCGTTTCTAAAGAAATTATTATGCTCAAATTGTAAAACCATAAAACTCCCGACGTTGCTTTCTATCTCTTCTAACCTTTTAAGGTGAAGATCACCAAGTCTCAGAAGAGCCATCGCGACAAACGAGCAAACCAACACACGAGCAAACAAAAAGCAAGCGAGAAAAAGGCAAACGGGAAAGAGAGGGCGAATAAAACGGCAAGGGTGAAGTGGGGGAGAGGAAAACGAGAGGCAAATGGAAAATAATGTAATGCGAGAGATAAGGGATTGTGATGGGTACTTGGTATGTTGACTTTTGCGTAGACTCCCCGGCAACGGCGCCAAAATCTTCCTGCTACCTCTTGAGCACTACGTTGGATTTCCTTGAAGAGGGAAGGGTGATGCAGCAAAGTAGCGTAAGTATTTCCCTCAGTTTTTGAGAACAAATGTATCAATCCGAGGAGGCTACACGCAAGTCCCTCGTACCTACACAAAACAAATAGCTCCACGCAACCAACGCGATTAGGGGTTGTCAATCCCTTCACGGTCACTTACGAGAGTGAGATTTGATAGAGATGATAGATAATATTTTTGTATTTTTGGTATAAAGATGCAAAGTAAAATAAAAGGCAAAATAAATAGCAAAGCAATAATAAAGTGATGAAAGATTGATATGATGAGAATAGACCCGGGGGCCATAGATTTCACTAGTGGCTTCTCTCAAGAGCATAAGTATTCTACGGTGGGTGAACAAATTAATGTTGAGCAATTGACAGAATTGAGCATAGTTATGAGAATATCTAGGTATGATCATGTATATAGGCATCACGTCCGAGACAAGTAGACCGACTCCTGCCCGCATCTACTACTATTACTCCACTCATCGACCGCTATCCAGCATGCATCTAGAGTATTAAGTTCAAGAAAACAGAGTAACGCCTTAAGCAAGATGACATGATAAATTCATGCAATATGATAAAAACCCCATCTTGTTATCCTCGATGGCAACAATACAATACGTGCCTTGCTGCCCATCATCCTTTGGGAAAGGACACCGCAAGATTGAACCCAAAGCTAAGCACTTCTCCCATTGCAAGAAAAACCAATCTAGTAGGCCAAACCAAACTGATCATTCAAGAGACTTGCAAAGATAACCAATCATACATAAAAGAATTCAGAGAAGATTCAAATATTGTTCATAGATAATCTTGATCATAAACCCACAATTCATCGGTCTCAACAAACACACCGCAAAAAAAGAAGATTACATCGAATAGATCTCCACGAGAGAGGGAGAACATTGTATTGAGATCCAAAAGAGAGAAGAAGCCATCTAGCTACTAACTATGGACCCGAAGGTCTGAGGTAAACTACTCACACTTCATCGGAGAGGCTATGGTGATGATGTAGAAGCCCTCCATGGTGGATTCCCCTTCTGGCAGAGCTCCGGATCAGGCCCCAAGATGGGATCTCGTGGAGTCTGAGAAGGTTGCGGTGGTGGAATTAGGTTTTGGCTCCGTGTCGATCGTTTGGGGGTGCGTAGGTATATATAGGAGGAAGAATGCGTCGGTGGAGCAAAGGGGGGCCCACGAGGCAGGGGGCGCGCCCTCCACCCTCGTGGCCACCTCCTTTCTTTCTTGACGGGGGTTTCAAGTCTCGTGGATCATATTCGGTGAGAAAATCACGTTCCCGAAGGTTTCATTCCGTTTGGACTCCATTTGATATTCCGTTTCTTCGAAACACTGAAATAGGCAAAAAAAGCAGTGCAGGTTGGGCCTCCGGTTAATAGGTTAGTCCCAAAAGTAATATAAAAGTGGAAAATAAAGCCCAATATGGTCCAAAACTGTAGATAATATAGCATGGAGCAATCAAAAATTACAGATATGTTGGAGACGTATCACCTCCCAACAAGCGCTATCGTTTAACGCCCCTAGCTAGGCATAAAAGCAAGGATAGATCTAGGTATTGCCATCTTTGGTAGGTAATTCTTCAATAAGACATCTATCATCCCTTAGGGTTTCTTTCTTTCTATTAATTATCAAACTTTTAGGAACAAGATCGAAAAATTCATTTGTAGCAAATGGTTCCTTAATGATAGCAAAAAGATTGGGATGAATACTTATAGATTTAAGATCCGTAGTTTCTTTACTAGAGGATTCACCCTTGTTTTTAGGAACATACATAAGCTTGGAAATTTTAGTTGGAGGACTTAGAGTATTCTTTATGGAAGAAAAGCGGTTCCCAAGTTGGTAATGATAGCCTCAAGTTTATCGATTCTAGTGGAATCTTGATTTATTCTCTCATTAACTATGGGTTCCTTCTCCTTAATATTTTTCAAAGTGACTCCTACCTTAGATCCATATTGGGTAATTTGGTTGTGGATCTTTTTATCAAAATTTTCAATTAACTCAATGGTAGCAACTTTATTTTCAATAATTTCAAGTCTTTGCGTTACATGCTCCAAAGTTAACATAGTTCCATTAACCAAAAGAGGTGGTGAGCCAAATAAATCTATCATAGCATTATAAGAATCAAAAGTATGGCTACCCAAGAAATTCCCTCCGGTAATGGTATCAAGAATATATATATACCAAGGATTAGCGCCTACATAAAAATTGCGGAGAAGGACGGAAGTAGATTGCTTCCTGGTAGACCTATTTTGAGCATTGCAAATTCTATACCAAGCGTCTTTTAAATTTTCTCCCTCCCTTTGTTTAAAATTTAGAACTTCATTCTCGGAAGACAACAGAGAAGATAGAGGACTAGCCATAACGACAAGCAAACGGAAAAGAGGCGAACGAAAAAGAGAGGGCGAATAAAATGGCAAGGGTGAAGTGGGGGAGAGGAAAACGAGAGGCAAATGTCAAATAATGTAATGAGGTAGATAAGGGTTTGTGATGGGTACTTGGTATGTTGACTTTTGCGTAGACCTCCCCGGCAACGGCGCCAGAAATCCTTCTTGCTACCTCTTGAGTACTGCGTTGGTTTTCCCTTGAAGAGGAAAGGGTGATGCAGCAAAGTAGCGAAAGTATTTCCCTCAGTTTTTGAGAACCAAGGTATCAATCCAGTAGGAGGCTACCCGCGAGTCCCTCACACCTACACAAAACAAATGAATCCTCGCAACCAACGCGATAAGGGGTTGGCAATCCCTACACGGTCACTTACAAGAGTGAGATCTGATAGATATGATAGGATAATTTTTTTGGTATTTTTGTGATAAAGATGCAAAGTAAAAAGCAACAGAAATAACTAAGTGTTGGAAGATTAATATGATGAAGATAGACCCGGGGGCCATAGGTTTCACTTGTGGCTTCTCTCAAGAGTATAAGTATTTTACGTGGGTGAACAAATTACTGTTGAGCAATTGACAGAATTGAGCATAGTTATGAGAATATCCAGGTATGATCATGTATATAGGCATCACGTCTGAGACAAGTAGACCGACTCCTGCATCTACTACTATTACTCCACACATCGACCGCTATCCAGCATGCATCTAGAGTATTAAGTTCATAAGAACAGAGTAACACCTTAAGCAAGATGACATGATATAGAGGGATAAATTCATGCAATATGATAAAAACCCCATGTTGTTATCCTCGATGGCAACAATACAATACGTGCCTTGTTGCCCCTCATCCTTTGGGAAAGGACACCGCAAGATTGAACCCAAAGCTAAGCACTTCTCCAATTGCAAGAAAGATCAATCTAGTAGGCCAAACCAAACTGATAATTCGAAGATACTTGTAAAGATAACCAATCATACATAAAAGAATTCAGAGAAGATTCAAATATTGTTCATAGATAAACTTGATCATAAACCCACAATTCATCGGTCTCAACAAACACACCGCAAAAAAGAAGATTACATCGAATAGATCTCCACGAGAGAGGGGGCGAACATTGTATTGAGATCCAAAAAGAGAGAGGAAGCCATCTAGCTAATAACTATGGACCCGAAGGTCTGAGGTAAACTACTCACACTTCAAAAGAGAGAGGAAGCCCTCCGTGATCGATGCCCCTTCCGGCGGAGCTCCAGAACAGGCCCCAAGATGGGATCTCGTGGGTACAGAAGGTTGCAGCGGTGGAATTAGGTTTTGGCTCAGTGTCGATCGTTTGAAGTGCGTGAGGTATATATAGGAGGAAGGAGTACGTCGGTGGAGCAACATGGGGCCCACGATGGTGGAGGGCGCGCCCCCCTACCTCATGGCTTCCTGGAAGCTTCTCTTACATAGGGTCCAAGTCTCCTGGATCATGTTCGTTCCGAAAATCACATTCCCGAAGGTTTCATTCCGTTTGGACTCCATTTGATATTCTTTTTCTGCGGAACTCTGAAATAGGCAAAAAAACAGCAATTCTGGGCTAGGCCTCCGATTAATAAGTTAGTCCCAAAAATAATATAAAAGTGGATAATAAGGCCCAATTATGTCCAAAACAGAAGATAATATAGCATGGAGCAATAAAAAATTATAGATACGTTGGAGACGTATCAGGTAGCAGAGAGCAATTCTAACAAGTCATGGCATAATTTTGGCTCTCTCAAATAGGTGTGTCCAGCAAGGAATCAAGACTCAAAACAAAAAAGCAAAACAAGCAAAGACTCATATCATACAAGACGCTCCAAGCAAAACTCATAGTATGTGACGAATAAAAATATAGCTTCGAGTAAAATACCGATGGTCGTTAGAAGAAATATGGGATGCCACTCGGGGCATCCCCAAGCTTAGTTGCTTGCTTCTCTTTGGATAATAGCTTTGGATGCCATGGGCATCCCCAAGCTTAGGCTCTTCTTACTCATTATTCCTTCATCCATCGTAACATCATCCAAAACTTGAAAACTTCAATCACACAAAACTCAACAAAACCTTCGTGAGATACGTTAGTATAAGAAAGCAAATCACTACTATAAGTACTCCGTGATTGAAAGTTGTGAAAAATATATTAAAGATATGAAAATCAACACTATAAGAAAGCAAATCACTACTATAAGTACTCCTTAATAGATCTGAAAATAAAAGCAAAGGAAAATAGATCGCAAAGGCAAATATATTAAAGGAAAATAGATTGCAAAGGCAAAATTTGTGATGGTGTCTAGATTGGATCTGGTGGTTCTGGAACTTGCGGCGGCTGGAATTGATTTTTGTCGACTACTCTAGGGTTTCTGGAATATTGGGGTATTTATAGAGTAAAGAGTCGGTTCGGGAGGCACCCGAGGTGGGCACAACCCACCAGGACGCGCCTGGGCCTCCAAGCACGCCCTGGTGGGTTGTGCTCCCCTCGGAGCACCCGCAGGTGCTTCTCCGACCCACTGGATGTCTTCTGGTCCAAAAAAAACCACAAAAAATTTCGTTGTGTTTGGACTCCGTTTGGTATTGATTTCCTGCAATGTAAAAAGGACGCAGAAAACAAAAACTGGCACTTGGCACTATGTTAATAGGTTAGTACCAAAAAATAATATAAAATGACTATAAAATGATTATAAAACATCCAAGAATGATAATATAACAACATGGAACAATAAAAAATTATAGATACATTGGGACGTATCATTCATACACACAATATGAGTAGGATTGCACAAAGTGTGGCATCGAGTTGCTAGGGGGAGATCAGAAGTTGCATAGGGAGCATATCAGACAATTTTCGCACAAAGCCATGCAAGTTGATCATATTTTCTTTGCATGAAGTTTCCTGCAAAAATAGTATAAGTTGGATAACCCTATGTGTTTTTTGTGATGCGATTTCTTACTCTTTCTGTGATATGATGTTTCACTACTTTTGTGCCTAAAGTAATAATGCTAGAGTTCTTTAATGTTTTTTTAACTATCATGCACACATGTGATGAACGGGGTTGGAGAGGAGTGGGGTCGAGAGATTGACGAATATAGGAGTTGCTCATATGATGAGAATGAGTTGCTCACACGATGAGGAGTTGCTCAAAATGTGAGGACCAGGTGCATAGTGAGGGAAGATGAGACCTAAGTTTTCCATCAAGGGACCTAATTTTCCTACAATCTCGAAATGTTTTTGTGTGATCTAAATTGTCTATCATGATTCCAAATTTTGAAACTATGTGGGGATGGATGGTGCCTCGTGCTTTCCTTTTCTAGGGAGTCTACAATACTACTAAGCGTGTGGATGCTAGCTAGCCAAGTCACGGGTGTTGACTAGTTGCATAAGTGGGAGCAGATGAGAAGTTGCGTCCGGGGTGATGAGAAGTTTTAAGGGGGGGTGTCGGTGTCAAAACCGGCGGATCTCGAGTAGGGGGTCCCGAACTGTGCGTCTAGGCGGATGGTAACAGGAGACAAGGGACACGATGTTTTTACCCAGGTTCGGGCCCTCTCGATGGAGGTAATACCCTACTCCTGCTTGATTAATATTGATGATATGGGTAGTACAAGAGTAGATCTACCACGAGATCAGAGAGGCTAAACCCTAGAAGCTAGCCTATGATATGATTGTTGTTCGTCCTATGGACTAAAACCCTCCGGTTTATATAGACACCGGAGAGGGTTAGGGTTACATAGAGTCGGTTACAATGGGATGAGATCTACATATCTGTATCGCCAAGCTTGCCTTCCACGCCAAGGAAAGTCCCATCCGGACACGGGACGAAGTCTTCAGTCTTGTATCTTCATCGTCCAGGAGTCCGGCCAAAGGTTATAGTCCGGCCATGCGGACACCCCCTAATCCAGACTCCTCGGTAGCCCACGAACCAGGCTTCAATGACGACGAGTCCGGTAGCAGATTGTCTTCGGCATTGTAAAGGCGGGTTCCTCCTCAAAATACTTCATAGAAGATTTTGAACACAAGGATAGTGTCGGCTCTGCAAAATAATTTCCACATACCACCGTAGAGAGAATAATATTTACACAAATTCAACCTCTTGGCGTATTCCATGACGTGACATCACACTGCAGCCAAGCCTTTATTCGAATCGTTTTTACTATCTCACCTCAAGCACTTAGCGAGGCGGTTTCCTTGGCACGTCTTGTTGAAGCGGAGATCGTGTCCCCTTATTCAGGATTCTCATCAATACGGGCATGGGTAACCCAACCGTGCCATTAATTTACTGGCGCTTGGGAGATAGGCGAGTTTTACCGGCTGGTGGGGGCACATAGTATCGTCGCCCATATAAGGGGATAAGGATCCACCTTTTCCATCTACGCCTTCTTCCTCCTTTGCTTATCCATTTTCGCCTTTTCGAGCTCCAGCACCCAAGTCCGCACATCCCACCTCTACCTTCTCCAGCCATGTCCGGAGCGGGAGGCAAGTGGATGGTCTCCTCCGTCACAGAGGGACACATCAAGAAGCTGAGGGAGGCCGGATACTTGTCTAACGACATTGTGCACCGGCTCCCAGACAAGGGGCAGCTCATCCCCACCCCCAGGCCCCATGAGAGGGTGGTGTTCCTCACCCATTTCCTCCGCGGACAAGGTTTCCCACTTCACTCGTTTGTCCGGGGGCTTATGTTATACTACGGCCTGGATTTCCACGATCTGGCCCCGAACTTCGTCCTCAACATCTCGGCGTTTATCGTCGTGTGCGAGGCTTCCCTACGCATCAAGCCCCACTTCGGCTTATGGCTGAAGACCTTCAATGTCAAGCCGAAGGTAGTGGGCGGCTAGCAAGCGGAGTGCGGAGGCGCCATGGTGGGCAAGATGCCCAACGTTACATGGCTCGAGGGCTCCTTCGTGGAGACCATAAAGGGGTGGCAATCGGGGTGGTTCTACATCACCGAGCCGCGTGACCCTGAATGGGCAGCGGCCCCCGAATTCCGATCTGGCATCCCCACACGGCTCACCTCCTGGAAAGAGAAGGGCCTGTCGTGGGGTAATTCGGAAGAGCGGACCGGACTCCAAACCTGCGTCCAAGACCTGGTGAACAAAGAGGTTAAACTCGTCAACGTAGTCCAGGTCATGCTCATCCGCCGGATCCTCCCGTGTCAACGACGGGCTTTTAACTTATGGGAGTTCAACCCGGCCCAGCACCAAACTCTGACCAGGCTCTTTGACACAACGCACGAGGATGCCTGGAAGGTGCTATTCAAGGGCGCCGAGGTTCCCCCTCCCATCACCGAGGATCATGGATTCCGCCAAGCGCCAAGCCGCATAGTAAGCTTATTTTACCCTTTACGGGATACTTGTTTTCATAGTTTAACTCTATATGGGATCTAAGCTCCCGTTCCTTTGACAGGAATGGTAGAAGAAGACCGGACAGATCAACTGTCCGGCTCCTTTGCCCGAAGATCCAGCAGACGCCCACTTGACGGGGCTGCTGGTCCCGGCACCTTACGTGGTGTCGGAGAAGAAGGCCAAGAAGAAGGCCACGAGAACTCGAAAGAGTCGAGTTCCCGGCGCCCGGTGGTGCCGGGTTTATCGTTCGATGACTCCTAGGCGCACTCCTCCTCCGAAGATGAGGAAGAAGAAGCCTCTCCCCCTCCAGCGGGGGGAGGAATGAAAAGGAAGGCCGCCCCAACTAGGGGGGCCGGAGGGTCCAAGAAGGGAAGGACCCTTCCTCCGGACTACTCCACCAACACCGACGACGGCGAAGAGGAGTGGCATCCAGGGCCAAGCCCCTGGCAAAATCGTAAGTATCCAGATACCAGAATAACTCATGGCATTCCTTTACTGCACAATATCTTCTGACGCCGAATGTAATCATGCAGTCCGCCCGCGGCCCAGCTCGGCGCCGTCGGCGGATCCCTGGATTCGTCGGATGTGAATAGCCTTTCGCTTTCGACTGCTACCTCCCCTCGTCCAACGGACGATCCGAGGTGGAGTCCCAAAAGGGTCCAAGCCAGGAGAGGTGGTCCTGGAGGCGCCGCAAGGCGACCTCCCGGACTCCAGGCGCAAAGGGGATAAAACCTCGAAGGGCTCTCAGTCCGGCCCTGGGCCGGACATCGCACCGGAACCTTCAATGGTTCCGGTGTCCGGCAGGCGACCCCCTACTAAGAAGGGCAAGCCTACGACACCGGTGACCTCCGTCCAACCGGAGGCACCGGATAATCTGCTGGAGGTGCTTAACGGCGCCTCCATCGACGAGGAGCACCGCACTATTATGAGTGTGGTGATCCGGAAGGTTCGATCCGCCAAGAGCGGGCTGGTCAAGCTTGTGCCGACATTCTAACGAGCTTTGAGGTATGTGTTTAAGATATGTAAAAATATTACCGCATAGACAGTAGCCCACGATGCTCGGTTTGGTGTTCGGAAAGAAAAGCCGGCGAGGATCAAAAAGATATACTGAGGAGTCTAACATAAGTATGTCAATATGGGAGTGCAGGCTGCGCTGACCTCTGCCTTGGCTGCGAGGTCGATGTATTGAAGCAGAGCCTCGAGCGGTCCGAGAACGAGCTCGGCCTTGCCAAGAAGCAGCTCGAGGACAAGGAAGGTAAGTAATACCTTATGTAAGTGTATAAAAAAGATGTGGTTGCAAAAATGATAGGACCAACGTGGAGTATTACAGGGCCACAACCTGTGGCGACCACTGAAGGAATCGCTGTCCAAGGTCAAGAAAATGCGGCCGTGGGCGTACCAATGAGAAAAGCAGGAGGCGCGGGTGGCGGAGGTGCAGCAAGAGCTCCAGGCTCTAGTGGAAAAACACGAGAGTTTGGAGCTTGACTCAAAGACTCGAGAGTCCGAGCTCGCCTCGGCGCTTGAGAGCGCCAAATCTGCCAAGGCCGAAGCCCAAAGAGCCCTCCAGGAAATTGAGGCGATGAAGAAGATAGCGGCGGGTAAGGCATTCTTTATGCAAAGCAAACACGTGAAAGTGAGTTACTTGTTACTTACCCGAGTCCGGAGCTCTCCAGGAGCATTCACAGATCTTCCCCGGAGTGTGTCCGACGCTGCCGCATTCTACCGAGCCAAAGAGGGGAGCTCGACGGAGAAGGTGTTCTGGTCTCTCGATATCTGAGGCGGACACCAGTGCCCTTGAGCGACCAGTGAAGCGGCTGGTCGAGCTCCGTAAGGTGGCCGAACAGGCCATGAAGGGTCTCGTAGTCCGGTGTGGCACAGGGAAGCCATGCACAGGAGCTACTTGGGCCTGGTAAAGGCGGCTGGTCGATGCCTGTCCAAGGCTTGAAGTCATCAAGCGCTCCTTATGCATCGAAGGTGCCCGTGGGGCCTTGCCCGTGCTAAAGTGCACTGGGCAAGATGGACCGAGAAGCTTGTGACGGACGGACCACCGCCGGGAAAGGAGCATCACAAGCCCGAGATGTATTATGAGAGCGTCCTGAAAGGTGCCCGCCGTATAGCGGATGAGTGCTCCAAAGATGTAATTTTTGTGTAAACTCACATTTGTGATCCTGTACGCTGAAAACTTGTTCATATGCGCTAAGCAACGCTTTTGAATTTAAAATATTACCTTCTGTGCGGCCGTTTATTAAATTTGAGAGATGGCAAGTCGTAAACCTTCGCCCCCATGCCACAGTGCTTTGGGGTGTTCGGATAAACTTGAGCGCTCTTTTTCCCATTATTGGGTCCTTCGAGGAGGCGCTCAACACAACGAACAAGGCAATCGGACTATAATGCTTGAACACTCTCACTTAGCCATAGAATTCTATAATTTTAGATTTCGGCAAAGCCCCTAGTATTCTAAGACCGAGTTCGGGTGCTATCCACGCCTAGGCTGCATAAAGACGACTCCTCGCTCTAAGCGGCTTAAGTCTTTAGGGACTCGAAAACCTCTCTAACAGCGACCAGCTCTCGACCTATCATGACGGTCAGTTTTAGCTTTCTCCACTGAGGTGCTTAGCCTGGCTCAACCGGGGCACAATCGCGATGGTTCTCCCGGCTACCTTAACCGATATAACGGAACGTAAGGTACCAAAACATGGGAGCCGGGCAAACCCAACTATTGACCCAAGACATGATTCAGAGCCGATGCATATAATGCTATAAGTTTGGGGTGCCGCACTCATCAGAGTGTTCGGACTTCTCACACCATATTCTGGGGTACGTAAGCCCCTGGTGTATTGGCCGTACCAAAGTGTACGGTTGCATAATGTCATAACTGAACATATTTTTATAAAATAGGAATGCAATAATAGACAAAAGCTATGCATTGTTTATTTGGAAAATCTGCGGAAAAAGCAGAACGATACAAATAGTGCGATAAGCAAGAGATGGGACTATTTGACATGTCCCCCTCCAGGAGCGAGCTGCGGGATGATATGTGAAACAAGTATACTGCTCGTTATAGAGACCACCTGGACACTCGACGTAGCTTTCTGCCTCCCTGGCTGTTGCATCATGTGTTCGGCAATTGTACTGCCGGACCGGCCTTCCGGGAAGTGGAGTCCTGAAAATAAGAAAAAAAGAATGACAAGATCGTGAGCCCCTGGTGCGGTTGAGCCGCATTTTGGGCATGCCGTGGTCGTGCCCTTCCCCCTATGCCCATGGTATTTCTAGAGCGTAGTTATGTCTGCAGCGTAATCGGGTTTCGCAATTTCGTGAGGGCTGGGGTTGGGGCCGCATTGCTACGCGTGCTAGGAATGTGCCAGGCGGTCTTGTTGTAGGTTACTCCGGGCGCGCTTGACGGTGTCCGGACGTTTAATGGCCGGACTCGAGAATTTCCTTGAGAGGCTGCTTTGTACTTCCGCTGCGAGGGCCGCCGTATGCTCCTTCGTTCGGAGAGAGCGTTCGGTGTTTCGATTGACCGTAATGACTCCTCGAGGGCCTGGCATCTTGAGCTTGAGGTATGCGTAGTGCGGCACCACATTTAACTTTGCAAATGCGGTTCGTCCGGCAAAGGCGTGATAGCCACTGCAGAACGGGACTATGTCGAAGATTAACTCCTCGCCGGAAATTATCGGGGATCCGAAGACCACCTCAAGTGTAATGGCAGGCCTGCAGTTGGCCTCTACACACGGTATGACGCCTTTAAAGGTCGTCTTTGTGGGTTTAATCCTTGAGGATCTATGCCCATTTTTCGCCGTATCCCGATAAAGCGAGGTTCAGCTGCTGCCGCCGTCCATAAGGACTCTAGTGAGGTAAAATCCGTCAATGATTGGGTCTAGAACCAATGCGGCGAATCCGCCATGGCGGATGCTAGTGGGTGGTCCTTCGATCAAAAGTGATCGGGCAGAGGACCATGGGTTGAACTTTGGGGCGGCGGCTCCAACGCATATATCGTCCCCTCGAGTGCACGCTTCCGCTCCCTTTTGGGTATGTGGGTTGCGTAT
Source organism: Aegilops bicornis (assembly GCA_021605145.1). NCBI lineage: Eukaryota > Viridiplantae > Streptophyta > Magnoliopsida > Poales > Poaceae > Aegilops > Aegilops bicornis. The sequence continues at coordinate 590,876,237 of CM038670.1, forward strand.
ATCATGTTCATAGTCCGCACTTGTGGGGGGAAGCCCTTCTGTCCCCTATTGTTCGGCAGCCGGGGCTCCTCCTCGTCATCGCTATGCAGCCCCTTGTCATTGTTTTCGGCGTTTATGCCTGCCTGCTTGAACACCCAACAATCCCTGTTGGTGTGGTTGGCTGGTTTTTCGAAGTGCCGTGTATCCGCACGAGCGATCGAGTATTCGGTCCAAATTGGGCCGGGCCAGTATTTCTTTTGAATGGCTTTTTCGCTGACCAGGTTTAGAGCCTCGAATCCGGCATTAACTGCCGTATCCTCGGCATTGTCGCCCGTTAATGCAGCGCTTACGCTTGTTGCGACGCCACACCAATGTTGTCCTTGGTATCCGAATTACCGTGGCTCTTGGTCATGTTATTACTACGAGCTAGCCAGCTGTCTTCTCCAGCAAAAGCGGGTCATGAGTGTTGTGAGGGCTGCCATGGATTTCGACTTTTCCTGTCCTAGGTGCGGGCAAGCCACTGCGTCACGGATGTTATGCCGCAAGGGCCTCTGCATCCGGACGATCGACTATTTGATTTTTCTTGGTTAGGAACCGTGTCCAGAATTGTCCGGCCGATTCCTCTGGCTGCTGAATTATGTGGCTTAGGTCATCGGCGTCGGTGGTCGCACATAGGTGCCACAGAAGTTGTCGAGGAATGCGGCTTCCAGGTCCTCCCAACAACCAATTGATTCTGCTGGCAAGCTGTTAAGCCAGTGCCGAGTTGGTCCCTTAAGCTTGAGTGGGAGGTATTTGATGGCGTGTAGATCATCGCCACGGGCCATGTGGATATGAAGGAGATAATCCTCGATCCATACCGCCGGATCTATTGTGCCATCGTATGATTCGATGTTTACGGGTTTGAAACCCTCGGGGATTTGATGATCCATTACTTCATCTGTGAAGCATAGTGGGTGTGCGGCGCCTCTGTATTGGGCTATATCACGACATATCTCAAATGAGCTTTGTCTACTGCGCCCACGCGATCCATAGATCGATCTTGTTTGCCTTGCCCTTGTTGGGGAACGTTGCATAAAATAAAACTTTCCTACGTTCACCAAGATCCATCTATGAGTTCATCTAGCAACGAGAGAGAGAGATGCATCTACATACCCTTGTAGTTCGCGTGCGGAAGCGTTCAAGAGAACGGGGTTGAGGGAGTCGTTCTCATCGTGATCCAAATCACCGGAGATCCTAGCGCCGAACGGACGACACCTCCGCGTTCAACACACGCGTGCGGTCAGCGTGGACGTCTCCTCCGTCTTGATCCAGCAAGGGGAAGGAGAGGTTGATGAAGATCCAGCGACCTGACGGCGTGGTGGTGGATGCGATGGGACTCGGCGAGGCTTCGCCAAGCAAGCTGGGAGGAGGAAGAGGTGTAGCAGGGGAGGGAGGCGACAAGACACAGTGCGACTGCCCTCCTCCCCCTCCTTTATATAGGCCCCAGGCGCCGCCCCGAGATGGGAATCTCCCAAGGGGGCGGCGGCCAGGGGTGGTGGAGTGCCCCCCAAGGCAAGTGGTGCGCCCCCACCCTAGGGTTTCCAACCCTAGGCGCGGGGGGGGGGAAGTGGGGGGCGCACCAGCCCACCAGGGGCTGGTTCCCTCCCCACTTCAGCCCACGGGGCCCTCCAGGATAGGTGGCCCCATCCGGTGGACCCCCGGGACCCTTCCGGTGGTCCCGGTACAATGCCGGGTGACCCCGAAACTTTCCCGATGGCCGAAACAGCACTTCCTATATATAATTCTTACCTCCAGACCATTCCGGAACTCCTCGTGACGTCCGGGATCTCATCCGGGACTCCGAACAACTTTCGGTTTGCTGCATACTCATATTCATACAACCCTAGCGTCACCGAACCTTAAGTGTGTAGACCCTACGGGTTCGAGACATCTGGAACATGACCGAGGCGGCTCTCGGTCAATAACCAACAGCGGGATCTGGATACCCATGTTGGCTCCCACATACTCCTCGGCGATCTCATCGGATGAACCACGATGTCGAGGATTCAAGCAACCCGTGATACTATTCCCTTTGTCGACGGTATGTTACTTGCCCAAGATTCGATCGTCGGTATCCCAATACCTCGTTCAATCTCGTTACCGGCAAGTCACTTTACTCGCATCTGTAATGCATGATCTCGTGACCGGACACTTGGTCACTTTGAGCTCATTATGATGATGCACTACCGAGTGGGCCCGGTGATACCTCTCCGTAATACGGAGTGACAAATCCCATCTCGATCCGTGTCAACCCAACAGACACTTTCGGAGATACCTGTAGTGCACCTTTATAGTCACCTAGTTACGTTGTGACGTTTGGTACACCCAAAGCACTCCTACGGTATCCGGGAGTTACATGATCTCAGTCTAAGGACAAGATACTTGACATTGGAAAAGCTCTAGCAAAACGAACTACACGATCTTGTGCTATGCTTAGGATTGGGTCTTGTCCATCACATCATTCTCCTAATGATGTGATCCCGTTACCAATGACATCCAATGTCCATAGTCAGGAAACCATGACTATCTATTGATCAACGAGCTAGTCAACTAGAGGCTCACTAGGGACATGTTGTGGTCTATGTATTCACACGTGTATTACGATTTCCGGATAATACAATTATAGCATGAATAAAAGACAATTATCACGAACAAGGAAATATAATAATAATCCTTTTATTATTGCCTCTAGGGCATATTTCCAACAGTCTCCCACTTGCACTAGAGTCAATAATCTAGTTACATTGTGATGAATCGAACACCCATAGAGTTACGGTGTTGATCATGTTTTGCTCATGGAAGAGGTTTAGTCAATGGATCTGCGACATTCGGATCTGTATGCACTTTGCAAATTTCTATGTCTCCATCTTGAACATTTTCACGAATGGAGTTGAAGCGGCAACTTGATGTGCCTAGTCTTCTTGTGAAACCTGGGCTCCTTGGCAAGTGCAATAGCTTCAGTGTTGTCACAGAAGAGTTTGATCGGCCACGACGCATTGGGTATGACTCCTAGGTCGGTGATGAACTCCTTCACCCAAATTGCTTCATGTGCTGCCTCCGAGGCTGCCATGTACTCCGCTTCACATGTAGATCACGCCACGACGCTCTGCTTGCAGCTGCACCAGCTTACTGCTCCACCATTCAACATATACACGTATCCGGTTTGTGACTTAGAGTCATCCAGATCTGTGTCGAAGCTAGCATCGACGTAACGCTTTGTGACGAGCTCTTCGTCACCTCCATAAACGAGAAACATGTCCTTAGTCCTTTTCGTACTTCAGGATATTCTTGACCCGTGTCCGGTGTTCCTTGCCGGGATTACTTTGGTACCTTCCTACCAAACTTACGGCAAGGTTTACATCGAGCCCGGTACACATGGCATACATAATAGACCCTATGGCTGATGCATAGGGATGACACTCATCTCTTCTATATCTTACGTCGTGGTGGGACATTGAGCCGAGCTCAATTTCACACCTTGTATGTCTGAGCAAGAACCCTTTCTTGGACTGATCCATTTTGAACTTCTTCAATATCTTATCAAGGTATGTGCTTTGTGAAAGACCTATGAGGCGTCTCGATCTATCTCTATAGATCTTGATGCCTAATATATAAGCAGCTTCTCCAAGGTCCTTCATTGAAAAACTTTTATTCAAGTAGGCCTTAATGTTGTCCAAGAGTTCTATATCATTTCCCATCAAAAGTATGTCATCTACATATAATATGAGAAATGCTACAGAGCTCCCACTCTCTTTCTTGTAAACGCAGGCTTCTCCATAAGTCTGCATAAACCCAAACGCTTTGATCATCTCATCAAAGCGAATGTTCCAACTCCGAGATGCTTGCACCAGCCCATAAATGGATCATTTGGAGCTTGCATACCTTGTTAGCATTCTTAGGGTCGACAAAACCTTCCGCTGCATCATATACAGTTCTTCCTTAAGATAGCCGTTAAGGAATGTTGTTTTGACGTCCATTTGCCATATCTCATAATCATAGTATGCGGCAATTGCTAACATGATTGAGACGGACTTCAGCTTCGCTACGGGAGAGAAAGTCTCATCGTAGTCAACCCCTTGAACTTGCCGATAACCTTTAGCGATAAGTCGAGCTTTATAGATGGTAACATTACCATCCGCGTCCGTCTTCTTCTTAAAGATACATTTATTTTCTATCGCTCGCCGATCATCGGGCAAGTCTGTCAAAGTCCATACTTTGTTTTCATACATGGATCCTATCTCGGATTGCATGGCTTCAAGCCATTTGTTGGAATCTGGGCCCGCCATCGCTTCTTCATAGTTCAAGGTTCACCGTTGTCCAACAACATGATTTCCGGGATAGGGTTGCCATACCACTCTAGTGTGGAACGTGTCCTGGTGGACCCTCTGAGTTCAAGAGCAACTTGATCCAAGTACCTTGATCATCATCATTCATTTCCTCTCCGATCGGTGTAGGCACCACAGAACATTTTCTGAGCTGCACTACTTTCTGGTTCAAGAGGTAGTACTTCATCGAGTTCTACTTTCCTCCCACTTACTCCTTTCAAGAGAAACTCTTTTTCCAGAAAGGATCCGTTCTTGGCAACAAAGATCTTGCCTTCGGATCTAAGGTAGAAGGTATACTGAGGGAGTCCTGGACTAGGGGGTGTCCGGATGGCCGAACTATCATCTTTGGTCGGACTCCAAGACTATGAAGATACAAGATTGAAGACTTCGTCCCGTGTCCGGATGGGACTTTCCTTGGCGTGGAAGGCAAGCTTGGCGATACGGATATGTAGATCTCCTACCATTGTAACCGACTCTGTGTAACCCTAACCTATCCGGTGTCTATATAAACCGGAGGGTTTTAGTCGGTAGGACGAACAAAATTCAGACCATAGGCTAGCTTCTAGGGTTTAGCCTCCTTGATCTCGTGGTAGATCTACTCTTGTACTACCCATATTATCAATATTAATCAAGCAGGAGTAGGGTATTACCTCCATCGAGAGGGCCCGAACACAGGTAAAAACATCGTGTCCCTTGTCTCCTGTTACCATCCGCCTAGACGCACGATTCGGGACCCCTACCCGAGATCCGCCGGTTTTGACACCGACATTGGTGCTTTCATTGAGAGTTCCTTTGTGTCGTCACCGATAGGCCCGATGGCTCCTTCAATCATCAGCAACGACGCAGTCCAGGGTGAGACCTTTCTCCCCGGACAGATCTTCGTATTCGGCGGCTTTGCATCGCGGGCAATTAAAGCAGCCATCTGGAGCAGATAGAAAGCTACGCCCCTGGCCATCAAGTCAGATTTGGAAGTTTAAACTACACGGCCGACATCTGCGGAGACTTGATCTTCGACGGATTCGAGCCGCAGCCAAGCGCGCCACACTGTCTCGATGGGCACGATCTAGCTCTGCCGCCGAACGGTGTCCTGGAGGCCGCACCAGTGCCTGCTCCGGCCCTTAATCCGGAGCCGGATTCCCCGATCGAGGACGAGTGGTTGGACACCACCTCGGGGGCTACGATCTCAGCGGCGATTGAGCCGAACTCCATCCTTGTCCTTTGCGAAGACCGTGACTCCAAGGTGCGGACTCCTCTCCGGACTCCAACCCTCCGCGCCCCTACCAATCGAATCCGATTGGGCGCCGATCATGGAGTTCATCGCCGCGGAGCTCTTCGGCACTCGCCCTTTGGCGACATCCTGAATTCACTAAAGTCTCTCTCTTTATCCGGAGAGCCCCTGGCGGACTACGGTCAGAAGGTTGAGATGCGGACGGCGAAGAAATTCAACGCCCACCCACCACCCAATTTGTAGCCACTGCCGATAATTTAACCGACATGCTAGACTTCTCTCAAGACATCGACGGTATGGGACGGCGATGCCGAGGCGACCAAGACCCAAGCGCCCTACGAGGCAATGGAAGGCCACCTCGTCATCGACATATACATGGTGGATATCCCAAAAGATGGGAGCAGCGATGGAACGGCGGAGGATGACCCCTCAAGAAACAGCCCAAGCGCCCGGCGTCGGTGACACCGCTCTAAATCCCGCCACAGCAAAAGCGGTGATTCTCGCACGGAGATAATAACACTCCGGTCGATGCGAAGACAACCCCCCTCGGCAGGACTCAATGCGGGAGGAGGGAGAAGCAAGTCCGCACAAGGCGGCAGAAGAGAGGTAGAGGGCGATAATTATGCGCCTCCCTCCGAAGATGAGGCAAGCCTCAACGGCAGCCAATTAAATCGTGCACGAGGATCCCGCCCGACAGGTGCGTTTCCAACGCTGGCTTATAGCCACGGCAAGCAGCCTCAAGAAAAGCAGCAACAGCCTTAGAGCTGACCAAGACCTGCTAGGGACAGATGGATCAAGTCCTTGCGGCGAAAATCTGAACTTCGAACGCCCCTCAACAGCTACCCCAAAAGCGGGCCCTTGCCTCGATCGGAGGAGGAAGCACCCAAGTCACCCGATTGCACGACATGGCAGACCGGCCACCCGTGGCAGCGACGGAAGAAGCCTCTCGGCCCTCCGCTCAAGCCACACCCGGCGCCGCTCAAAAAGTACCAAGGCACGGGAAAAGCAGCGCCAGACTTGCGAGATATATTGGAGGATAAGGCAAAACATACAAGATCGATCTACGGATCGCGTGGGCGCCCCACGACACGTGATGTTAACCGTCACGCCGGATACAGCAAATCCGGCCGGGCCGAACACAGTAGACAAAGCTCATATGAGCTACGTCATGATATATCCCAATACAGAGGCGCCGCACACCCACTATGCTTCACAGATGAAGTAATGGATCATCAAATCCCTGAGGGCTTCAAACCCGTAAACATCAAATCATACGATGGTACCACAGATCCTGCGGTCTGGATCGAGGACTATCTCCTCCATATCCACATGGCCCGCGGTGATGATCTACACGCCATCAAATACCTCCCCCTCAAGCTTAAAGGACCAGCTCAGCATTGGCTTAACAGTTTGCTAGCAGAATCAATTGGTTGTTGGGAGGACACATAAGCCGCATTCCTTGATAACTTCCGGGGCACATATGTGCGACCACGGACGCCGATGACCTTATCCATATAATTCAGCAGCGGAAGAATCGGCGGAACAATTACGGACACGGTTCCTAACAAAGAAAAATCAAATCGTTGATCGTCCGGATGCAGAGGCCCTTGCAGCCTTCAAACATAACATCCATGACGAGTGGCTTGCCGGCACCTAGGGCGAGGAAAAGCCGAAATCCATGGCAGCCCTCACAACACTCATGACCCGCTTTTGTGCGGGAGAGGACAGCTGGCTAGCTCGTAGTAACAACTTGACCAAAAACCACGGTAGTTCGGATACCAAGGACAGCAATGGCAGGTCGGCGTCGCAACAAGAACAAGCGTCGCGTAACGCATTTACAATGATGAAGATCTGGCGGTCAATGCTGGATTCAGAGGCTCTAAACCCGGTCGTGGAAGAAGCCATTCAAAAGAAATACCCAGGGCCCGTCCAACTTGGACCGAATACTCGATCGCTTGTGCCAGACACATGGCACCCCCGAAAAACCAGCCAATCACACCAACAAGGATTGTTGGGTGTTCAAGCAAGCAAGCAAGTTAAGTGCCGAACTCAATGACAATGGGCTGCATAGCGATGACGAGGAAGAGCCCGGCCGCCCGAACAATAGAGGACAGAAGGGTTTCCCCACAAGTGCGGACGGTGAACATGATATACATAACCCATATACCCAAAAGGGAGCGGAAGCGTGCGCTAAGGGACGTATATGCGATGGAGCCAGTCGCCCCGAAGTTCAACCCATGGTCTTCCTGCCCGATCACCTTTGATAGAAGGGACCACCCCACTAGCATCCGTCATGGCGGTTTCGCCGCATTGGTTCTTGACCCAATTATTGACGGATTTCATTTCACTAGAGTCCTGATGGACAGGGGCAACAGCCTGAACCTGCTTTATCGAGGATACGGTCGCAAAATGGGCATAGACCCTCAAGGATTAAACCTACAAAGACGACCTTTAAAGGCGTCATACCGGTGTCGAGGCCAATTATGCGGGCTCGGTTACACTCGAAGTGGTCTTGGATCCCCGGATAACTTCCGGCGAAGAGTTAATCTTCGACATAGTCCCGTTCGCGATGGCTATCATGCACTTTGCTCGGACGAACCGCATTTGCAAAGTTCAATGCGGTGCCGCACTACACATACCTCAAGCTCAAGATGCCAGGCCCTCGAGGAGTAATCACGGTCAATGGAAACACCGAACGCTCTCTTCGAACGGAGGAGCACACGGCGGCCCTCGCGGCGGAGGTACAGAGCAGCCTCTCACAGCAATTCTCAAGTCCGGCCACTAAATGTCCGGACACTGCCAAGCGCGCCCGGAGTAACCTACAACAAGACCGCCTCGCACGATTCAAGCACGCGTAGCAATCCGGCCCCAACCCCAGCCCTCGCGAAATTGCGAAGCCAGTATTACGCGTACATAACTATGCTCTGGAGATACCATGGGCATAAGGGGAGGGGCACGACCACGGCACGCCAAGAATGCGGCTCGACCGCACCAGGGGCTCCCGATTGTGTCATTCTTTTTCCTTTTTCTTTTTTCTTACTTTCAGGACTCCGTTCTCCAGAAGTCCTGTCCGGCACTAGAATTGTCGAACTAACGATGCAACCGCCAGGGAAGCAGAAAGCTACGTCGAGTGTTCAGGTGGTCTCTACTACGAGCATTATACCTGTTTTACATACCATCCCGCAGCTTACCCCTGGAGGGGGACACGTTAAATAGTCCCATCCCTTGCTTGTCGCACAATTTGTATCGTTCTGCTTTTATTTGCAGTTTCCTTTTAATAACCAATATATAGCTCTTGCCTATTATTGCCTTTTATATATATATATATGTTCATTTCATGACATGTTGCACCCGTACACTTTGGTACGGCCAATACACCAGGGGCTTAAGTACCCCAAAAATTATGGTGTGATAAGTCCGAACACTTTCACAAGTGCGGCACCCGAACTTATAGCATTATATGAATCGGCTCGAATCATGTCTTGGGTCAATAGTTGGGTTTGCCCGGCTCCGTGTTTTGGTACCTTACGTTCCGTTATATCGGCTAAGGTAGCACCGGGAGAACCACTGCGATTGTGCCCGGTTGAGCTGGATTGAGCACCTCGAGGAGAAAGCTAAAACTGGCCGTCATGATAGGGCGAGAGCGATGCGCTGTTCGAGAGGTTTTTTCGGGTCCCTAAAGACTTATGCCGCTTAGAGCGAGGAACCGGAATTGTCCGGCCGAGGCGTGGATAGCGCCCCGAACTCGGTCTTCCGAATGCTAGGGGCTTCGCCGAAATTTACAATTATAGAATTCTATAGCTAAGTGAGAGTGTTCAAGCATTATAAGTCCGGTTGCCTTGTTCGTTGCGTTGAGCGCCTCCCTCGATGGACCCAAGAATGGGAACAAGATCGCTCAAGTTTATCCCGAACAGCCCAGCACTCGTGGCATGGGGGCTGAAGCCAACGACTTGCCATCTCTCAAATTTGATAAACGGCCGCACAAAAGGTAATATTTTAAATTAACAAGCGTTGCTTAGCGCATATGAACAAGTTTTCAGCGTCTGTGATAACAAATGCGAGTCTATTCAAAATTACATCTTTGGAGCACTCATCCGCTATCTGGCGGGCACCCTTGAGAGGCCCTCATAGTACATTTCGGGCGCGATGCTCCTTGCCCTTCGGTGGCCCGTCCGTCACAAGCTTCTCCGCATCCAGCTTGCCCCAAAGTGCACTTTTGGCACGGGCAAGGCCCGACAGGCACCTTCAATGCAGAGCGGGCGCTTGATGACTTCAATCCTTAGACAGGCGTCCACTAGCCGCGCACTAGTCCAAAGTAGCTCCGAGCATGGCTTCCAATGGCCACACGAACTATGAGGCCCTTCATGGCCTGTTCGGCGACCTTAGGAGCTTCGACCACTGCTTCATTTGGTCGCTTAGGGGCACCGGATGTCCGACCTCGGATACCGAGACCAGAACACCTTTTCCGTCGAGCTCCCTCCTTGGCACGGTAGAACGCAGCAGCGGCCATCGGACACACTACGGGCAGATCTGCGAATGCTCTGGAGAGCTCGAATCCGGGTAAGTAATAGGTAATTCACTTTTACATGCTTGCTTTGCATAAAGAATGCCTTACCCGCCGCTATCTTCTTTATCGACTCAATTTCTTGGAGGGCTTTTTGGGCCTCGGCCTTAGCAGCTTTGGCACTCTCAAGAGCCGAGGCAAGATTGGACTCTAGGGTCTTCGAGTCACGCTTCAGATCCTCGTGTTTTTTCACGAGAGCCTGGAGCTCTTGTCGCACCTCCGCCAGCTGCGCCTCCCCCTTCTCTCGCTCGGTGCGCTCCGCGGCCGCTTTGTTTTCGGCCACGGACACCGCTTCCTTCAGGGTCGCCACCTCGTTCGTGGCCCCTGCAGTACCCATGTTATTCCTGTTATTTTTTGCAACCGAAACCTTTCTATAAGGTATTTCTTTAATAAGGTATTGCTTACCTTCCTTGTCCTCGAGCTGCTTCTTGGCAAGGCCGAGCTCGTTCTCGGACCGCTCGAGGCTCTGCTTCAATGCATTGACCTCTGCAGTCGGTCTTGGCAGAGGTCGGCGGCCAACTGCATTCCCATATTGACATACTTATGTTAGACTCCTGCGTATATCTTTTTAGATCCTTAGTCCGACTTTTCTTTCCGAACACCGAACTAAGCATCGAGGCTCTTGTCTATGCGGTAATATTTTTACATATTCTAAACTTACCTCAAAGCATGTTAGAAGGCTGGTACAGGCTTGGTCGGCCAGCTCTTGGCGGACTGAATCGTCAGGATCACCGCACTCATAACAAGTCTGGTGCTCCTCCTCGATGGAGGCGCCTGTTAAGCGCCTCCGATGCTATCCGATGCCTCCGGTTGGGACGGAGGACACGGCGTCTTACCCTTCTTATGAAGGGACCGCTTGCCGGACTCTGGAACTGGCCCGAAGGTTCCGGCATGGAGTCCCGGACGAGGGTCGGGCTTAGAGCCCCTGGGGGTCTCGCCCCCCACGCGCCTGGAGTCCGGGAGGATGCGATGCGGCACCTCCTGCGCCACCTCGACTAGACCAGGCCCCCCGTGGGGCCCCACCTCGGTGTTGTCCACACGGCGTGAGGTGAGGCGGCCGAAGTGAAGTACTCTCCATTTCCGATGAACTCGAGGACCCGCGTCAAGCGGGCGAGCTCGCATACAGGCGGGCTGCATGATTGTTCGGCATTAGAGAACACTATGCAATGAAAAAACCATGGGTATCCGGACACTTACGATCTCGTCAGGGGCTTGGCCCTTGTTGGTCACTCCTCCTCGTCATTGTCGACGTTGGTGGAGAAGTTCGGAGGAAGGGTCCTTCCCTTCTTAGACCCTCCGGCCTCCCTAGTTGGGCGGCCTTCCTTTTCCTCTCCTCCCCCGTTGGGGGAGAGGCTTCTTTTTCCTCCTCCTCGTCCTCAAGAGAAGATTCTACTTCAAAATCTGACAGCACCTGGCATCGGGAGCTCCTTCGAGTTCCCGTGGCCTCCTTCTTGGCCTTCTTCTCCGGCACCACATGGGGTACCGGAGCCAGCAGCCCCGTCAATCGGGCGTCTGGTGGGTCTTCTGGCAAAAGGCCGGACAAGTTAATCTGTCCGGACGTCTTCAACCGATCTGTCAAAGGTTAGGGAGTCTTAGATCCCACATGGAGTCAATCTATGAAAAAAGAGTCCCGTAAAGGGTAAAATAACTTACCTCGCCGGCTTGACGCTGCGAGCTGTATCCGCGATCTTCAGTAGCGGATGAGGGAGCCTCGGCGCCCTTGAACAGCACCTTCCAGGCATGTTCGTACATAGTGTCGAAGAGCCTTTTTAGAGTCGAGTGTTGTGCCGGATCGAACTCCCACAACTTGAAGGCCCGTTGTTGGCATGGGAGAATCCGGCGGATGAGCATCACCTGGATTACGTTGACAAGCCTGAGATTCTTGTCCACCAGGTTTCGGACGCATGTTTGGAGTCCGGATAGCTCGTCCGAATTCCCCCGCGTCAGGCCCGTCTCTTTCCATGATGAGAGTCGTGTGGGGAAGCCAGATATGAACTTCGGGGCGCCGCCCATTTGGGGTCATTTGCTCGGTGATATAGAACCACCCGATTGCCACCCCTTTATTGTCTCTGAAGGAGCCCTCGAGCCATAGGACTTTGGCCATCTTGCCAACCATGGCGCCTCCGCACTCCGGCTTGACGCCCACTACCTTCGGCCTGACATTGAAGATCTTGACCATAAGCGAAGTGGGGCTGGATGCGAAGGAAAGCCTACGCACGACGATGAACGCCGAGATGTTGAGGATGAAATTCGGCCAGATCGTGGAAGTCCAGGCCGTAGTAGAACATGAGCCCCCGGACAAATGGGTGAAGTGGAAAACCTAGTCCGCGGAGGAAGTGGGGGAGAAACACCACCCTCTCATGGGGCATGGGGGTTGGAACGAGCTGCCCCGTGTCGGGTAGCCGACACGCGATGTCGCCAGACAAGTATCCGGCCTCCCGCAGTCTTGTGATGTGCCCCTCCGTGACGGAGGAGGCCATCCACCTGCCTCCCGCTCCGGACATAGTTGGAGAAGGTCGAGGTGGGGTGTGCAGACTTGGGCGCTGGAGCTCGAATGCGCGGAAATGGATGAGCAAAGGAGGAAGAAGGCATAGGTGAAAAAGGTGGATCCTTATCCCCTATATGGACGGACGAAGCTATGCGTCCCCCGCCAGCCTGGTAAAACTCGCTTATCTCCCAAGCGCCGTAATGAAGGGCGCGGATGGGTTACCCACGTCCGTATTGATGAGAATCCCGGAATAAGGGGGCACGATCTATGCTTTGATAAGGCGTGCGGAAACCGCCTCGCTAAGCGTCTTTGAGGTGGAGCGGTAAAAAGCGATTCATATAAAGGCCTGGCCGTGGTGTGATGTCACGCCACGGAATACGTCGACAAATCCGTGCAAAAATTATTCTCTCTCTCTACGGTGGTAAGTGGAACTTGTTTTGCGAGTCGGACACTATCACGGTGTTCAAAACCTTCTATGAAGAATTCGAGGAGGAACCCGCCTTGCAATGCGGAAGACAATATCTTGCGCCCGTACTAAATGCGTCATTGAAGCCTGGTTCAGGAGACTCTTGAGGAGTCTGGACTAGGGGGTGTCCGGATGGCCGAACTATCATCTTTGGCCGGACTCCAAGACTATGAAGATACAAGATTGATGACTTCATCCCATGTCCGGATGGGACTTTCCTTGGCGTGGAAGGCAAGCTTGGCGATACGGATATGTAGATCTCCTACCATTGTAACCGACTCTGTGTAACCCTAACCTATCCGGTGTCTATATGAACCGGAGGGTTTTAGTCAGGACGAACAACAATCAGACCATAGGCTAGCTTCTAGGGTTTAGCCTCCTTGATCTGTGGTAGATCTACTCTTGTACTACCCATATCATCAATATTAATCAAGCAGGAGTAGGGTATTACCTCCATCGAGAGGGCCCGAACCTGGGTAAAAACATCGTGTCCCTTGTCTCCTGTTACCATTCGCCTAGACGCACAGTTCGGGACCCCCTACCCGATATCCGCCGGTTTTGACACCGACATATACCCAATGGTTTCCTTAGGGTATCCTATGAAGACGCATTTTTCCGACTTGGGTTCGAGCTTTTCAGGTTGAAGTTTCTTGACATAAGCATCGCATCCCCAAATTTTTAGAAACGACAGCTTAGGTTTCTTCCCAAACCATAATTCATACGGTGTCGTTTCAGCAGTTTAGACGGTGCCCTATTTAAAGTGAATGTAGCTGTCTCTAGAGCGTATCCCCAAAAAGATAGCGGTAAATCAGTAAGAGACATCATAGATCGCACAATATCCAATAGAGTGTGATTACGACGATCGTACACACCGTTCTGTTGAGGTGTTCGGTAGCGTGAGTTGTGAAACGATTCCACATTTCCTTGATGTGTACCAAATTCGTGACTTAAATATTCTCCTCCATGATCTGATCGTAAGAACTTTATTTTTGGTCACGTTGATTCTCTACCTCATTCTGAAATTCCTTGAACTTTTCAAAGGTCTCAGACTTGTGTTTCATCAAGTAGACATACCCATATCTACTTAAGTCGTCTGTGAGAGTGAGAACATAACAATATCCTCCGTGAGCCTCAACGCTCATTGGACCGCACACATCGGTATGTATGATTTCCAACAAGTTGGTTGCTCGCTCCATTGTTCCGGAGAACGGAGTCTTGGTCATTTTTCCCATGAGGCATGGTTCGCATGTGTCAAATGATTCATAATCGAGAGACTCTAAAAGTCCATCGACATGGAGCTTCTTCATGCGCTTGACACCAATGTGACCAAAGGCGGCGATGCCACAAGTATGTGGGACTATCGTTATCAACTTTACATCTTTTGGTATTCACACTATGAATATGTGTAACATCACGTTCGAGATTCATTAAAATAAACCATTGACCATCGGAGCATGACCATAAAACATATCTCTCATATAAATAGAACAACCATTATTCTCGGATTTAAATGAGTAGCCATCTCGCATTAAGCGAGATCCCGATACAATGTTCATGCTCAAACTTTTCAATAAATAAAAATTATTGATGTTTAAATCTAATCACGTAGGTTAATGTAGAGGTAGCGTGCCGACGGTGATCACATCGACCTTGAACCATTCCCGGCCAAGCGCCGTCACCTCGTCTTCGCCAGTCTCCGCTTATTCCGCAGCTCCTGCTGTGAGTTACATATATGAGCAACGGCACGGTATCAAATACCGGGGAGTTACTACGAGTCCGGTAAGGTACACATCAATTACATGTATATCAAATATACCTTTAGTGTTGCCGGCCTTTTTTTATGCGCTAAGTATTTGGGGCAGTTCCGCTTCGATGATCCTTCCCTTTGCAATAAAAGCACTCAGTCTCGTGCTTGGGTCCATTCTTTGACTTCTTCCGGCAAGAATCGGCTTACCGAGCGGCAACATCCTTGTCGTCCTTCTTGAAGTTCTTCTTACCCTTGCCCTTCTTGAACTTAGTGGTTTTATTGACCATCAACACTTGATGTTCCTTCTTGATTTCTACCTCTGCTGACTTCAGCATTGAAAATACTTCAGAATAGTTTTCACCATCCCCTGCATATTGTAGTTCATCACAAAGCTCTTGTAGCTCGGTGGGAGCGATCAAGGATTCTGTCAATGACCGCCTCGTCCAGGAGGTTAATGTCCAGCTGGGACAGCCGGTTGTGCAACCCAGACATTTTGAGTATGTGCTCACTGACAGAACTATTTTCCTCCATCTTACAACTATAGAACTTGTTGGAGACTTCATATCTCTCGACCCGGGCATGAGCTTGGAAAACCATTTTCAACTCCTCGAACATCTCATATGCTCCGTGTTGCTCAAAACTCTTTTGGAGCCCCGGTTCTAAGCTGTAAAGCATGCCGCCTTGAGCGAGGGAGTAATCATCGACCTGAGACCGCCAAGCGTTCATAATGTCTTGGTTCTCTGGGTTGGGTGCTTCACCTAGCGGTGCTTCTAGGACATATTGTTTCTTGGCTGCAATGAGGATGATCCTCAGGGTCAGGACCCAGTCCGATTAGTTGCTGCCATCGTCTTTCAGCTTGGTTTTCTCTAGGAGCAGCGTTGAAGTTCATGGTGACATGAGCGTTGGCCATTTGATCTACAAGACATTTTGCAAAGATTTTAGACTAATGTTCATGATAATTAAGTTCATCTAATCAAATTATATAATGAACTCCCACTCAGATTTGACATCCCTCTAGTCATCTAAGTGTTACATGATCCGAGTCGACTAGGCCGTGTCCGATCATCACGTGAGACGGACTAGTCATCGTCGGTGAACATCTCCATGTTGATCGTATCTTCCATACGACTCATGTTCGACCTTTCGGTCTCTTGTGTTCCAGGCCATGTCTGTACATGCTAGGCTCGTCAAGTTAACCTAAGTGTTTTGCATGTGTAAAACTGTCTTACACCCGTTGTATGTGAACGTAAGAATCTATCACACTCGATCGTCACGTGGTGCTTCGAAACGACGAACTTTAGCAACGGCGCACAGTTAGGGAGAACACTTTCTTGAAATTATTATAAGGGATCATCTTATTTACTACCGTCGTTCTAAGTAAACAAGATGCATAAACATAATAAACATCACATGCAATTATATAGTAGTGACATGATATGGCCAATATCATATAGCTCCTTTGATCTTCATCTTCGGGGCTGCATGATCATCTTGTCACCGGCATGACACCATGATCTCCATCATCGTGTCTCCATGAAGTTGCTCGCCAACTATTACTTCTACTACTATGGCTAACACGTTTAGCAATAAAGTAAAGTAATTTACATGGCGTTCTCAATAACACGCAGGTCATACAAAAATAAAGACAACTCCTATGGCTCCTGCCGGTTGTCATACTCATCGACATGCAAGTCGTGATTCCTATTACAAGAACATGATCTCATACATCACATATATATCATTCATCATTCATCACAACTTTGGCCATATCACATCACAAAACACTTGCTGCAAAAACAAGTTAGACGTCCTCTAATTGTTGTTGCAAGTTTTTCTGATGGCTGCAATAGGGTTCTAGCAAGAACGTTTTCTTACCTACGTGAAAGCCACAACGTGATTTGTCAACTTCTATTTAACCTTCATAAGGACCCTTTTCATCGAATCCGCTCCAACTAAAGTGGGAGAGACAGACACCCGCTAGCCACCTTATGCAACTAGTGCATGTCAGTCGGTGGAACCTGTCTCACGTAAGCGTACGTGTAAGGTCGGTCCGGGCTGCTTCATCCCACAATACCGCTGAAGCAAGATAGGACTAGTAGCGGCAAGAAAGTTGACAACATCTACGCCCACAACAAATTGTGTTCTACTCGTGCAATAGAGAACTGCGCATAGACCTAGCTCATGATGCCACTGTTGGGGAACGTTGCATAAAATAAAATTTTCCTACGTTCACCAAGATCCATCTATGAGTTCATCTAGCAACGAGAGAGGATGCATCTACATACCCTTGTAGATCGCGTGCGGAAGCGTTCAAGAGAACGGGGTTGAGGGGGTCGTTCTCGTCGTGATCCAAATCACCGGAGATCCTAGTGCCGAACGGACGGCACCTCCGCGTTCAACACACGTACGGTCAGCGTGACGTCTCCCGTCTTGATCCAGCAAGGGGGGAGGAGAGGTTTATGAAGATCCAAAGCTGACGACGGCGTGGTGGTGGATGCAGCAGACTCGGCGAGCCGTAAGCAAGCTGCGGGAGGAAGAAGAGGTGTAGCAGGGGAGGGAGGCGCCAAGACTCGAGTGCGGCTGCCCTCCCTCCCCCTCCTTATATAGGCCCCTGGGGTGCCGCCACCGAGATGGGAATCTCCCAAGGGGCGGCGGCGAAGGTGGAGTGCCCCCAAGGCAAGTAGTGCGCCCCCCGCTAGGGTTTCCAACCCTAGGCACAGGGGCCCAAGTGAAGCGCACCAGCCCACCAGGCTGGTTCCTCCCCACTTCAGCCCACGGGCCCTCCGGGATAGGTGGCCCCATCCGGTGGACCCAGGACCCTTCCGGTGGTCCCAGACAATAAGGTGACCCCGAAACTTTCCCGATGGCGAAACAGCACTTCCTATATATAATTCTTACCTCCGGACCATTCCGGAACTCCTCGTGATGTCCGGGATCTCATCCGGGACTCCGAACAACTTTCGGTTTGCTGCATACTCAGATTCATACAACCCCAGCGTCACCGAACCTGAAGTGGGTAGTCCCTACGGGTTCGGAGACATGCGCATATGACCGAGACGGCTCTCCGGTCAATAACCAACAGCGGATCTGGATACCCATGTTGGCTCCCACATACTCCTTGATGATCTCATCGGATGAACCACGATGTCGAGGATTCAAGCAACCTCGTATACTATTCCCTTTGTCAGACGGTATGTTACTTGCCCGAGATTCGATCGTTGGTATCCCAATACCTCGTTCAATCTCGTTACCGGCAAGTCACTTTACTCGTACCGTAATGCATGATCCCGTGACCAGACACTTGGTCACTTTGAGCTCATTATGATGATGCACTACCGAGTGGGCCCAGTGATACCTCTCCGTGTCACGGAGTGACAAATCAGTCTCGATCCGTGTCAACCCAATGACACTTTCGGAGATACCTGTAGTGCACCTTTATAGTCACCCGATTACGTTGTGACGTTTGGTACACCCAAAGCACTCCCTACGGTATCCGGGAGTTACACGATCTCATGGTCTAAGGAAAAGATACTTGACATTGGAAAAGCTCTAGCAAAAGCGAACTACACGATCTTGTGCTATGCTTAGGATTGGGTCTTGTCCATCACATCATTCTCCTAATGATGTGATCCCGTTATCAATGACATCCAATGTCCATAGTCAGGAAACCATGACTATCTATTGATCAACGAGCTAGTCAACTAGAGGCTCACTACGGACATGTTGTGGTCTATGTATTCACACGTGTATTACGATTTCCGAATAATACAATTATAGCATGAATAAAAGACAATTATCACGAACAAGGAAATATAATAATAATCCTTTTATTATTGCCTCTAGGGCATATTTCCAACAGCCCTGTCCTCCAATATATCTCGCAGGTCTGGCGCATTTCCCCGTGCCTTGGTATTCTCTGAGCGACGCCAGGGTGCGGCTTGAGTGGAGGGTCGAGAGGCCTCTCTGTCGCGGCCACGAGGTGGCCGGTCGGCCGCATCATGCACTGGTGATGTAGGTCTTTGTGCTTCCTCCTCTAATCGGGGTAGCAGCCTGCGTTTTGGGTAGCTCTTGGAGGGGCGTTCGAGTTCGTACTCTTCAGCCGCAAGGACATCAGTCCATCTGTTGGCTAGCAAGTCTTGGTCAGCTATAAGTCGTTGCTGTTTTTTCTTGAGGCTGCTTCGCCGTGGCCATAAGCCCTGCGTTTGAAAGCAGCTCTTGTTCGACGGGATCCTCGAGCCACGAAAAATTGGTAAATCGTCGAGGCTTGCCTCGTCTTCGGAGGGAGGCATGTAATCATCGCCCTCTACCTCTCTATATGCCGCTCTCTCATGAGGGCTGGTTTCTCCATCCTCCCGCTGAATCCTGCCGGAGGATTGTCTTCGCACCGTCCGGTGTTATTATCTCCGTGCGGAATCGCTGCTTTTGCTTTGGCGGGATTTAGAGCGGCGCCACGACGCCGGGCGCTTAGGCTTCTTCTTGAGGGGTCATCCTCCGTTGTTCCATCGTCGTTCCCTTCTTTTGGGGTGTCCACCATGTATATGTCATACGACGAGGTGGCCTTCCAAAGGCCCTCGTAGGCGCTGGTTCTTGGTCGCCTCCTGCATCGGGCGTCCATACCGTCGATGTCTTGGTCGAAGTCGAGCATGTCGGTTAAATCATCGACAGTGGCTACGAAGTGGGTGGTGGGTGGGATTTGAATTTCTTCGTCGTCCGCATCCCAACCTTGTTGACCATAGTCCGGCCAGGGCTCTCTTGATAAAGAGAGAGACTTTAGTGAATTCAAAATGTCACCGAAAGGAGAGTGCTGAAAGATGTCCGCGGCGGTGAACTCCATGATCGGCGCCCAATCGGATTCGATTGGCGGTAGCGGAAGGTTGAGTCCCGGAGAGTAGTCCGCACCTTGGAGTCACGAAGCCGCAGGACATGTATGGCGTTGCTCGATCGCCATAGAGATTGCAGCCCCCGAGGCGGTGTCAAGCCACCCGTCCTCGATTGGCGCAGTCGGCTCCGAGCTAAGGGTCGGAGAGGACATGGGTGCGGCCTCCAGGGCACTGTTCGGCGGCAGAGCTAGATCATGCCCATCGTGATGGGCGGGCGGCTTGGCTGTGGCTCGAACCCTTCGAAGATCAAGTCTCTGCGGACGTCGGCCGTGTAGTTCAAACTTCCAAATCTGACCTGATAGCCAAGGGCGTAGCTTTTGATCTGCTCCAGATGGCCAAGCTTAATTGCCCGCAGCAAAGCCGCCGAATCTGAAGATCTGTCCGGGGAGAAAAGTCTCGCCACTGGACCGCATCGTTGTTGACGATCGGAGGAGCCATCGGGCCTAAAGATGACGACATGCAGGAACTCTCAATGAAAGCACCAATGTCGGTGTCAAAACCGCGGATCTCGGGTAGGGGGTCCCGAATCATGCGTCTAGGCGGATGGTAACAGGAGACAAGGGACACGATGTTTTTACCTGTGTTCGGACCCTCTCGATGGAGGTAAAACCCTACTCCCGCTTGATTAATATTGAAGATATGGGTAGTACAAGAGTAGATCTACCACGAGATCGTAGAGGCTAAACCCTAGAAGCTAGCCTATGGTATGATTGTTGTTCGTCCCTACGGACTAAAACCCTCTGGTTTATATAGACACCGAGAGGTTAGGGTTACATAGAGTCGGTTACAATGGGAGGAGATCTACATATCCGTATCAACAAGCTTGCCTTCCATGCCAAGGAAAGTCCCATCCGGACACGGGACGAAGTCTTCAATCTTGTATCTTCATAGTCCAGGAGTCCGGCCAAAGGTTATAGTCCGGTCATCCGGACACCCCCTAATCCAGGACTCCCTCGGGGGGGATGGATCAGACAGTTGCCCACAAACATACGGAAGTTGTTCGTCATTTTTGCACGAGTTGTCCACAAAAATCATTGAAATCTCCAGACATATTAATGAAAGAAACACATGAGTTACTTGTTGAAAGCACTGGAGTTGCACAAAAACACCCCAAAAGTTTGCTAACAGTTTGTGTGTGATACTTGAGTGCATAACGATCTCAAAGTCTTTGTCCTTGTTTTGCCTCCATTAACCCCATCAATGGTGAACTTAGAATTTGTCATATGTGGTTGCTTTTTTCTAGATACCAAGTTAGCCTGAGAGTACACATGAGTTGTCTTGTGATAAGCAACTTCATATATAATATTCTAGGCTACTAATTTGTAAAGTTAGACAATTGAGTAGCAATGATAGGTAATTAGTTACCAATAGCAGGCAACTGGGCATCAATGGTAGGCCAATTTTCATAGTATTGTAGGCAACTGGGTATTAGTGGTAGGCAATTGATCATCACGGTAGGCAACTGAGCAATCACAACAGGGAAGTTGGGATAATGTTAGCAAAATTCATTGATACACATAGTGCAATGAAGTTGCTTATATGTAGCACTGAAGGTGCCTCATATTTTGTGTGATTTTTCTCATTTTACATAAATCAACTTAATAGGCAAACCTACTAGGCAAAAAAATGAAGTTGCTTTCCTATAACACTAAAGTTGTCTCAATCATACCCAAAGTTGCCTCGAAAAAAACTTCGACGAAACCTATCGATATAAGATCTAGTTTTGAATAACTCGTCAAGAGAAACACAACTATGAAAACGAAACTGGATTTTGACGCTTAAATCAAAAGTTACAGTTTTTTAAACTTTTTGAACCACCTAATAAATGCATGTGTGGACAAGATTTCTTTTTTGACGGACTGTGTAGAACATGTGGGCTACTCCTTCCATATTTGGAAGAGCGCTTGATCCCTTCAACGGGCGCTCGGGTGTCATCTAGCCGCATCCATATTTTTTTGCTAATCAATAATACCTAAATAGTAGTTCCCCACTAACTCTAATTCTCTCAACATGCAGCCCTCCACATCACCAAATGTGCCATACCATCATCCACTAGAACTATTTTGTAGCACATGCATACTCCAATTTAATTGTTACATCTTCAATAGTCCACTGTACATGCATACACTTTGTCCACACAGAATTACTTCCAAAAATA
Source organism: Aegilops bicornis (assembly GCA_021605145.1). Taxonomy (NCBI): domain Eukaryota; kingdom Viridiplantae; phylum Streptophyta; class Magnoliopsida; order Poales; family Poaceae; genus Aegilops; species Aegilops bicornis. Next base: position 590,898,111 of record CM038670.1, read on the forward strand.
ATAGCTTTTGATTTAGATCATTTCATTTATACAAAATTTATCCAAAAAAATCTTTAAAATCCCAAAGCAACGCGCGGTGAAATCATCTAGTATACTCAACAATTACTACCCAGTTACTATTTTTATGAGTTTTGCTAAAGCACATCTAGATGTGCCATAAGTATTGCACATTTAAGTTCTATATCATTGATCTTACGTCAAGATTCGTGTGGATATTTTCTTTTTCTTTTTTCATTTTCCTCTTTATGCTTGATTCACTCACTTAACGTAGAATAACTGAAAGACATCTAGATGTGCTCTAGACACGCCCTATTTTTATACAACATCGAGCGAGAGAGTAGCAACAACTAAATTTTCTTAACCAAAGCAATAAATAGTACTGGTACTGATTGAGAATAAAGTCAACCCAATCTTTACTTGAAAAACCATTTTGGTTTCGGTGCATTTCAATTCAAACGCGAATATGGAGTAATAAACCTCGCCAGCGATGGTTCGGGTTGCGCGAGTATCACACAACGCGGCCTGTGAGCTGGTGCAATTTATGTTTCAGGCGTATCCCGCCGGCCCGTATCCTCTCCTTCATTGATGCGTACGTGCAGATGTTCAGACTACGGGCAAGCTGGTAATGCGACGCAACGTCTGGATATGGCATGAATGAACCTGGCTTGCGCGCGGGGTGTAGCGATAATTCAAAATCCGCCGTACGTACCGCGCGCCTAATGCCGCGCGCGGCTGGCCCGGTACGAGGGGGTTGGTTGGTTCGGCTTCGGCTAGCCAGTACTCCTATAGCAGTACTGGTTGGAGAACCTAAATGTCAGCCTTGAATATCGGCAATCCGCATTAAGTGCATGCGGCTCTGCTGCCCAGATCAGATGGACACGCGCGTTCGGTCCTTGCGTTAATCCCGTGCCGCCCCCTCTGCTCTGCGCACGTCCATTTCAAATCCCCACCAACATCTCCTTCCTTCCGCCAAGTTTTCGGAGCAGCGCAGCGCAGAGCGGGGCAGGGTTTTCGCAGCGCACCACCGTCCAGTTGTCGTCGTCTAGGAGGAGGGAGGGGAGGGGCGGCCTGGATCGACGAGATGCACGCGTGCTTCCATGGCGGCGGCGGCAGCGGCAGGACCAAGACCATCAGCATCATCAGGGACCTCACCAAGAACGTACGCCGGCAGCCCAGCGCCATCCGTCAGATTCCGTTCCATCCTTCCCGTGTACGGTACGCGCGCGGATGCATCTAACGTGTCTCTGTGTGTGTGTGCAGATGAAGTCCATGTCGCTCAAGATGAAGGCGGGCGGCGGCGGGGGCAACGCGCGGGCGAGGCGACGGCGGCGGAAAGGGGCGGAGGGGGAGGAGGACCTGGAGCCGCAGGACAAGGACGTGGCAACGGCGTCGGCGTCCGCCAAGATCGCGCCGGAGGAGCGAGAGGGGAAGACGCGTGCGCCATGCGACCGGTGCCGCTCCGGCCTGGAAGACGTCCCCGAGGAGGAGGCGGCCGTCACGGCGGACCATACGACCGGGGAGGAGCAGAGCGACGGCGAGTGGGTGGCGGAGCCGGAGCCCGGGGTGCTGATGACGCTGGTGTCGCGCCCCGACGGCACCAACCACCTCCGCAAGCTGAGGTTCCGGGAGGAGCTGTTCGACGGGCCCCGGGCGGCGCAGCGCTGGTGGGCGGACAACTACGACAGCATCGTCGAGCTCTACAGCATCGTGCAGTCCACGGGAGGGTCGCACGAGGAGGAGGACGCCGAGGACGGCATCGACGACGACGAGCCCGCGACGCCGTGCCAGTCCGAGGACGACCACCACCAGCGGGGGCGGTGGCCGCGTCTGGGGTGCGACTCGGCCTCCACCTCCGCCGGACCGTCCAGCGGAAGCGGAAGCGGCAGCGGCAGCGGCGGTGGGTCGGCCAGCACCGTGGGCTCGCCAATACTGGGCCTCGTCGTCGCCACGCCTCCTAACAACAGTAGCAGCAGGGGCGAGAGAAGCCCAGGCCAAGCACAATCACACAAACACATCTGTCGTTCCTTGCACATAAATTAGACAGAAATGGAATTTTTTTAGGTTTTTCTCCAGTCTTTCGTGCCCATCAATCATCTCACAGAAGCAGGTCTGGTCACGACTTCACAACTTTTGTTTATACTGATTCACTGGTTTTCTACGGTAGCTCGGTGGACATGTCGTCCTGCTTGTGCCTGTACCCCTGAAGACGTCATTCTCAATTGTATTCGATACTTCTGCAAGGCTGTAAACAACAGCCAGGCATTTTCCACAGAGAGGGGTGGCTTGGGCAGTTGGAGCAGTTAAGATCGGCTAACGATGGAACATCAGTAATGACAAGAATGTCTAATTCTGGGAGGATGTCTGATTTGGCACTGCTGCCTGGCTACACAGTTCTGGGAGCTATATACTACTGTTGTTAATGAACGAGTTGCTCCATTGCCCAGGCCTGAGATGGTGTGCATTCAAAGCTTCAGTTTCGTAGAACTATTGATGATCGCCTCATGGATCAATTGCTTCACCTTTGTGAGATTGCTCGTAGTGTCTCTCTGTCTGACGAGAAAGAATGTTATGCATGGATGTATGACACATCTAGTAGTTTGTAATCGGTGAAATCCTTTTATGCCATTGTGAGTAATCGAGGATTATTCCTGCTTATACCCATTCTGCTTGGAATATTACTATTCCTAAAGTGTACATGTGTTTCTTAGTTTTTTAGTAACAAAAAATACTGGCTAGAGATAACCTTGCTAAATGCCGAACTGTGGATGGCTCATCAAGTCATCATGTGTTATTTTGTGCTGAAAATGAAAGTGCCATCACTTAGAGGGTGTTTGGATCACTAGAGACTAGAGACTAGAGACTAGTAGTAGTCACCTTTAGTCAGTAAACCTCCAAACACCCCTGATTAGTGGGTGACTAAAACTAGTTTAGTCCCTAGTCACCCCACCCCAACTTTTTACTGACTAGAGACTAGTAGTAGTCACCTTTAGTCAGTAAACCTCCAAACACCCCTGACTTTTACTGACTAAAGTCCCCCACTCTCTCTTCTAATTGGTGTTGCACAAGGAACATTTAATACTGAGACATTTAATGCTGACTAGTAGTTGTCACCTTCCAAACAGGGCCTGACTAAAAACTTCTAGTCTGACTACTACTAGTCACATGACTAGAGAGTATCCAAACACCCTCTTATTCTTCACTTGGGTGTTTGCTAAAAAACTTTGGACGCCGATAAGTGCCACACGTGTGTGTGGGTGTTAGGAAGTCCGCCCATACATTTTGTGTGGTGTATAAGAGGAACAGCCCACACACCTACGTGTGGGCAAAACAAGTAATGCCCACACACCTTTTTTTTCCCTCCCGATCCCTCTCACACGCTGCAGCGCAGGGGCGGTTGATAACGCCCACACGCCTGCATGTCACGCCTCGTACCCTCCTCGGTCCTGCACGCCACGCTGCGGACGGCCATCAAGGCCGCCAGCTTGTCATGGTCCACACTCGTCAATGTTCTTTTAACTGCAGCTGCCATGTCGCTGAACTACGCTTGTCATGTCCGGACAACCACAGTTGCCATGGTTGCTCAACCGCAGCTTGTCATGTATGGTCCGATCTAACGTAGTTGCCATGATTTCATAAATTTAGGAGTTGCCACATACCAACACTAGGCGGTTGAGAGAGTTGCCATGTGCTCACAAGCATGCTAGTGCGATTGCCATGTAAAAAGGAAGAGTTGCCATCGCCACGTGCACGCGTTAGGGCAGTTGCCATGTACGCACGTTAGGGCAGTTGTCATGTACCATGCAAAAACACATGGCAACTTCAGTAAAGAGAGTTGCCATCTGCTTACGTGCACACTAGGCGCTTGCCGTGGACCGCAAAACACATGTCAACTCGGGTGAAAAAAGAGAGTTGTCACCGCTTATAAAGCACATTAGGGCGATTGCCATGTGCGCCAAAACACATGGCAACTAGCAGCTTGGGTGTGGGAGAGGAGACGGGCGTGTGGGCGAGATGGCAAATGCCCACACACTAGCCCTTGTGTGTGCGTGCAAAGTGGCGTGTGGCACGAACTGCCGAACGCCCACACACCAGCCCCTCCTGTGGTGAAACGACCGTGTGAGCGACCGGGTGAACGCCCACACACCAAGCCAGTCCTACGTGGCACTAGAAACATGCCAAGATTCGTGCGCTCATGAATGGACGTGGATCAACGCGTGGGCGCGAGATGCAAACGCCCACACGTGTGGGCGTTAACATTTCCGAAAACTTTTGGAAGCTCGCCTCTGACGTACTTTCGCTTGACATGGGTATTTATTTTGAACCTGTTGCTCGCTGGAAAACAAAATGCCTGCAATGTTGATCTCTGCTGCTTTATAATGGACTCTTTCGAACTATCACAGTGCTATCTGTTTCCAGGGCAATACTCCTAGATGATAAGGCTTGTTGGATGTATGGGACAGATTACTCTCAACCATGCATTGCTGGAAAAGATTGTGCAAACCTAATCAGCTGGAGAAAATTGGAGGATCACACACACACCGGGCGTATGGAACACAGACGCGAAGAACTGTTGCGTCTTGCCTGCAGCTGAAACCATTGGCCGGAGCCTTGATTGTACTTGAGGTCTTGAGCTGCACCAAAGTCTGACGCTTACCAATTGGTTCAGGCAGGATGAAGCCCTCGTCAAGCGATTGCCCTGCACTGGATGGAAGGCAAGACTCCAGATTCGTGATTACTATCCTGTGTGTGGGCCAGCTTTGCAAAAATGCTGGTGGCTCCTCGGCTTGTGATAGCATAGGTCATCCTTACCTGGAACCTTACCTGTAACTGTGACTCTGCGAGACAGCACACTGAACATGATTTCTGTTTTCTGCTGTCTTCGTTTCAATAAAATGGGCCCAGGGAAACCCCTATCCTTCTAAACAAAAAAAAATCCATAGTTTACAGTAGCTCAGCCTTCGGGCAATCAACCATTGTTTGGAGAGGAATTTAAGGCAGGGAAGGATTTGTTCTTGCCGTGTTTGCAGGAAGTCGGCAAATCTTCTGGATAGTACTATTAGGCAAGAGATTAACTTGAGGTCTAAATCAACCATGCTCCTGATAATGTGGAAGGGTTACTGCCTCAAGCAAGAGCTGCTGCAACTAGCAAAGAGCAATGGCGGCTCTCGAATTCTCCATCATCCTTGTAAGATGCTTGTCCTCAAGTGCTCCATCAGCGCAACACAACCTTTGGCTCGTTGTTGAGCAGCTGACTTCGCATGGTTTTCACCCTCCGTTGACTTTCAGGTTTCTACCCATGGACACCTGCCCAACGCCTCCTAGCTCGTCACCCCTCTGGTTTGACAAGGCCATCGTTTGATACACCACCTACAGCATGCGAATGCCAGTGGAAGCCCAGTCTGGGTGGCCCCTTCAGCACACTCTGAGCTTTGGAATCCCAAATTCGTCTGTGCATCCTACGACAGACACCAGAGACTGTGCTTACCAGGGCAGTTGGTTTGGACACCTTCACCAACCCAGCCAATACCGACCTGCCCAATCTAGTGCTTAACAATGCTCCATGGGATAAAACTCTGCAGCCGACTCATGTCGACAGACAACACCGGTGTCAGGTTTCTCCTCAATGTGCAAGATTATGACAGAAACCCTGGCTTTTACGCTGTGGCTGCACTCTGTGGAAACCAATACAGCTCGTCTTGGTCCAGTGACACCGTCAGGAGTGGCTCACAGCTGGTAGTACTTCGCCGTGCCTTGAAAGATCAAAAATCAGCATCACATCTGTGGAGATGACCTGCATGGCGGACCACCACCACCGTCCCACGCTTGAAGCAGATGGCGAATTCCGGCGATGCATCTACCAGATGGCAGCAGCGAGCATCCAGTGGAACGTTCCTGCAACTTCATCCCAAGGGGCATCTGCAACATCCTTGTAACAGGAGATGCAAGCAGAGCATGCACGCTGAACATGTACCACAGCAGTTCAACACAAACTTACAGCACAGGTACTGCAGATTTGACAGGACCAGGAACCAGAGGCGGGTTGCCATTTGCCAGTTCCCAACATGTTATGCATTCATTGATCAGCAAAAGTACAGAGGGTGCCAAGCAGACATCCAAGCACAGAGCCATGACTTTTATGAACAGCATTCAACATCCAACCAGTTTGATCTACTTTCAGTGATAGCTGTGGACTGGACTCTTGCTGCCTATGAGCACAACTACTCTATCAATGAGGATAATTGCATGAAATGTACATGATGAATTGTTTCTGCACTGTGATGGTGTTTCACCAAGTTTATTGCTGGAAGAATCTGCTGCTGTCTAACGGAAAGGCGAAAAGCACCATGCGTAGAGCACTGTATCTAAACGTGCCAAATAACAACAGCTCCCGATCTGAGCTTACCAATGACACAACAAGTGCAAGAAAGACTGAGACATATTGGGTCCTTGGGACCTCTTTGCTCCTTGGACACTCTATCCTTGTAAACCTTCCCCTCACTTCATTTATCCTTTTTGGAGCTCGTATCTTGCGGGTAAAATGTTGAACAAGAAATAATTGATGAGGAATTGAGGATAGAGCTATACTAACTGACTGGGCCAACGACCGCTACTGGGCTGGATGTACCAATCTTCCGGTAGTGGAACGCAAGGCAGCTTCCCTTGACATGTAAGCGCATTGACTATGGCAAACGATCAAACTCAGGAACGCCAGCTACTGTGATGACAGGATAGTAGGAGACAGCGACGCGATGCACCCTAAAATGCATAGTATGACCCATATGCTTGATGGAGCAGATGAGATTCATGTGCCTCGTGATCCTGCACCTGCACCCAACATCAGTTCTATTCAGTAATACAGAAAATCACCGTAAATAACATGCAGTCTCGAAAGAGATGGCTAAAGCTAATATACATCTACTCCCTCCGTTCCTAAATATAAGGCTTTATAGAGGTCCCGATGCGGACTACATAAAGAGCAGAATGAGTGAATCTACACTCTAAAATATGTCTATATACATCCGTATGTAGCTCGTATTGAAATCTCTAAAAGGTCTTATATTTAGAAACGGAGGGAGTATGTTCTATGGCATGCACTTTTCAACAAGAATCCGCAGTTCTCATGTAACACCATGCTCCAATAAGCGACACACTGTTGTGCCACATCACCCCTATCTGATATCTCTATGTTGAGAAGTAATACGCCTCGAATTGTCAAATTCTAACTGCTTGAATGTTAATTGAGATCTGTCTTCACATGCCTTGGGCCTTTTATATGCTATATAATTTAAAACTACGACGAAACAAATTTATCAGCATTGCTCTGTCATACATTGACTGCTATTTCTCACTGTACATTTTTATAGTGGATTCTCACTGAACATTGGAACAGGTTATCGTGGCATCTATCTAAGATTTGGGTGCTTTGGAAAAGCCTAGTTGAGCGACATCTGCAGATAAAAGTTGTAACAGATAGCATTGCATTCGCAAGTTCTACTCAAATAGCCTCCCAATTTCGCAAGCTGCAGTCGACGATTGTTTTGTATAACAAATATGCTACTACCACACTATTTCAGCGTACCGCGCAGTCCACAGTTGAAGGACTCGCACAGCTGCGCGAGCATCCGCTTACCTAAATGGCTCAGAAGCGGCCAGGCCGGACCCAGAAGAGCTCGCGCATGATGACCACGATGATCACGATGTTGGGCACGGTCGTCAGGACCACCCCCGCCATGGACACCGGCGGCCGCGTCCTCATGGGCCCCCTCCGAGCCCGCCGCCGGTGCGCGTAGCCCCGGAGCTCGGCCTCGCTCCACCGCTCCGGTGCCGGCTCGATGCCGGCGGAGGGCACGAGCGGCGGCGGGAGCTGGAAGGGGCACCGGGAGCGCCAGGACGAAGGCGGCAGGCCAAGGCGCGCGGCGCGGGGCAGGAAGACGGAGGTGAGTGCCCACCGGAGGAGCGACGCGCCGGGGCAGAGGAAGGGCGGGTAGGAGGAGCCCCGAGGCGGGCACGGGACGCGGGACGCGAGGAAGAGCTGCGAGTGGAGCGACGGCGAGTGGGAGGGGTGGGTTAGGATGTGTGTTAGGGCCTCGGTCCGTTGCGCCCATGTGGGAGTGGGAGTGGGAGCGGTAGTCGGTGCTCGGCCTTGGGATTTAGCGTCGGCCATGGCGACGGCGAAGGAGGCTAACTGGCGAAGCCGGAGTGGACGGCGTCGGTTGCCCGGCGAGAGGATAAAGAAAAGCCGTTCCGGCGAACACGCAGACGCAGAATACGCCTTCCTGTCTTGTTTGGGTCTTGTTTCCCCAGTGTTCGGCGCAGCCAGAGTATCCACGCCGTTGTTTTTTTCTTCTTCTGTTGTCCGGGTCCGGTTCTGCACGACAACAAGTTCGTGTCTGTGGAACCAACCTGTGGTTGAATCGTTAGAGGAAGCGTGGTATCCTTAGTTCATCAAGGTTTAAATTCTGATGCTCGCATTTATTTTTGAATTTATTTTAGAATTTTCGTTGATGCGCATTCAGTGGAAGAATGTTTCCGTCGATGACGAGGCGCCTACGATAACTTCGTAAATCTCAAGATGATATGCCGGCTCAGTCTTTCAGAGATGCTCATAGGCGTAAGATGTACGTGAATACGTTTATAGGAGTGAGTGTATGCGCGTGTATATAATCACTTGTGTTTGTACTAATGTTAAAAAAAAGTTCATGTTTGGGTTGCGCTCGGAGTCTTGCAACAAGAAACATGTAGAGACAACCCAGTAAGAAGCACGTGGTGCGGGGACGACATGGAGACGTTTCACATTCAATCACCAACTGAATAGAATTACTTTTCATAACAATTTTACAACTTCACAGAAGAACGTGATATGCTCTTAATCGTCTAGCCATCTTTAGCCCTCACTCAATGGCGGAGCTAGCAAAATGTTAAAGTTTGAGCATACGCAAATTAAAGTAATTGATTCATTTTGTTTGCCAAAAACCATAAGTATGATATATTTCGATAAGTATGTGCATTATACACATGGATGTTTTATAGACTATAGATATACAAAATCGTTATATATAGTAACAAATACTTCCTCCGTCTCATAATATAAGAACGTTTTTGACATTAATGTAGTGTTAAAAACGTTCTTATATTTTGGGACAGAGGGAGTAACTTGTTAGACACTAGCCAAGCTAGCAAAGTTGTTCATGTTCATTATTGATTTGTGGTGATTCTACTTGTGAATTATTAGTGTCAACTTCCCACCAACAAAAAGAAAAAAATCTACTGCTAATGAAAAATCTCCACGGTATTTTATTTAAACAAATCTTTATCTAATATTAAAGTAAGGATTGTTTTTGCACGTCTGTAAGTAAAAAAGATAGTTCATTTTTTCTCAACGCCAAGCAAATCCCGTCAGATACGCCCTTCTTCATCATAGAGACGTGGTGTCCCGCTTCCACACTGACCCCTCAGCGTCAACAAAACCTTCTATCATCTTCCCCTTCTCTACCCAGCGACCGTCCAGAGGAAGGGGAGTTATCGTCTCCCTCCTCCCACTACGCCAACATCGAGCTGCTCTACACATAAGACAATGTCGTCTCATTATGCACAACCTTGATGAAGATGGTGGAGCAGAAACCAACGCCTCTCCTCCCCCCACGACGCATCATCCCTAGGTTGTTGGATCCGACCGAGATCGGCATTGGGATTGCTACCACCGACGCACATCCCTTTCTCGCGCCCCCACGCCGTCCTCCATGGTAGTCCTCCTCCGCTTGTCCATCCGGCGGCATGCACCCAGGCAACAACCGTTGGGTGTACATATCCGTCTCGCAGAACAAGATGCAACACATGTTGTCAACTATGTATCGACAACTTCTAGATCAGCACGTGCACGTGCAACTAATCAATGATTTTGTGGAGCATATATGTATTCATGTTGGAAATCATTAGATTGGTGATGTCATATTAATTTATGTTTGAATCATGTACTTCTAAATTCGAACTATCTATTGGTGAATAGTTGTGTGCTATTTTCATCATTGTATGCTATTTGTATTGTTGAATGATTATCGTGCATGAAAATGCATAGAAATGAGATTCCTGAGCGGACAAATGGAGCCGGACGTGTCCATGAACATATTTTTCTGAGGTTTTTTTAGGGATAAAGCTAAGTTTTTTTATCAAAAGCCACAGAGTGTGGAATGCATCTCGGATCATGGGGTTGAACAAGCCACACGTAGCGCCCCTGTCCTAATGAATGCGAAAACTTAGCAGATTGTGAGCCTCTTTATTTGTAGATCAAAAATGAAATTACAACTAAAACTAGTAGCACAAAGCTTGATCTCACTAATGATACTACCATATCTCCCTCGTGTGCCCTTGTGGATGTTTTCTACAACTTGCTTGGAGTATGAAGCAACAATGAAGTTCTGCAAGAGCAGATCGTCTGCCAGAGAAAGTGCCTCCCTGCATGCAATGGCCTCAAGTATTGCTGGATCACGAATGCCATGTATAACCAGCGATGAACTCCCCAAATAGTTACCTTGGTCGTCTCTACAGACTGCTGCCGCTGTACCCCCTCTAGATGGTGTGGACACACCTGCATCAACATGTATCTTTGCAAAACCCATAGGTGGCGCCTTCTGTCTTCGCTCACCCCTTGGTGCATTAGCTTGGAGTAAGTTTTGTGCTGGCCTCACATCTTTTAGTACCTCTAGCTCTGAAATATATCTATCTATAAAACCCTGAGTAGCTTGTGGACTTTGGAAAATACCTTCATGTATTGCTTTCCTTCTTGATGCCCATATCGCCCATAAGGTGGTATCACGCGGGTGAATTGAGCATGAGAAAGATTATCAATCAATGAGAACAACCAATGTTTTACGTGTGGCTCCGAGGTAGAGATGAGTTGTTGGGCAAGCTCGTCGTCTACAAGAGCCCAAGTGCACCTGGCAACACGACACTCCAATAGTGAATGCCTCCACGAGTCCCTGCTGCCGCATAACCCACACGAGCTAGAGTTCGTCATATTACGTTGGGCTCTCACGTCTTCAGTCTTTTTTTTAGAAATCCCGCCAAACTTTATTCATTCAAAAACAAGCGACATAGGTACAAGGTTTGGGTCATGAGGGTTGCCCAACCAAACATGTCTACCTAGTCCTAGAGTACAAGAAAACTTGGCGAGATTATGAGCCTCATAATTGTGGTTCCTACATTCATGAATAAAAGAGTATGAATTAAAACTATTACATCGAAGCATTATTTCATGTATAAGGGCAGCGTTGGGGCCTCCTGTCCCTCTGTTAATATCATTAACCACTTCTTGACAACCCGAGGCCACACATATGTTCATTGTCGCAAGGTCTTCTGCCAATGCCAACGCTTCCCTGTATGCATAAGTCTCGAGGATCATCGGATCAGTGATTCCCTGAAAAACAACCGCCGATGAACCCAGATATTGGTCGTCCTGATCCCGGCATGTCGCTGCAGCAGCCCCTCCCCGCCGAGACCTGGCCACTGCTCCATCCACATTAAACTTTACCTTGCCGCTCGGAGGCGGAAGCCACCTTTTCTGCTGTGCCGATGCTACCCTTTGTGTTATTTGATGCTCCTTCCTAGCATGTAACTGGCCCAGCTCATCAATGTAATTGTTCACAAAGGATGTGGTATGTTGTGGACTCTGGAAAATTGATTCATATATAGCTTTCCTCCTTGCAAACCAAATAGACCATAGTGTAATTACCAGCCGCGTGAAGCTTGCATGGTCCAGGGATTCATTCAACTGGAATAACCAAATCCGCGCGTTAGCTTCCAAGTTCTCGGACATTTGTGAAACAAGTGCCTCATCCGATAGAGCCCAAACGCAGTGTGACATCATGCACGACACCAGTGCATGCCTCCATGAATCAACGCAGCCGCATAGCGGACATGTAGCCTGTACCGCCATGTTTCTTCTCTGCAAAGTGTCCGTCGTTGGTAGCGAGTGGTGAGAAAGCCTCCAGAGGAAGATCCTTACCTTCGACGGCACCTTTAAATTCCATAACGCACACCATGACTTTTCCTCTTGTTCGCCATTGGAGGATCCACTCCTTCCTTAGAGCCACTCCTCCCTCTGTAAATTGGTTTTTTGAAGGAATCTATAGGCCGAACTAACACTGAAATTGCCTTTTTTATCCGGATGCCACGCCCAGAAGTCTGGTATGTTGCGTGTGCATACGGGGATCTTTAACATTGCATTGGCATCAATTGGAAGGAAAACACTGCGGATCAATTCCTCATTCCATGATGCAGTCGCCGGTGTCAGGAGCTCCGACACATACCTTGGAGGATTTGCCACTAGCGACGTGATCGGGCGTGGTGTCATCTCCTTGGGTATCCAGTTATCAACCCAATCTCTATCGTTTGCCCATTACCAATCCGCCTTATGATGTCTTGCTGTAGTAAATCTCTCTTCCAAAATAGCACGCCAAATCTGAGATGGTCTAGTCCCTAACTCCGCATTAAGGATTGACCTTTCCGGATAGTAAACAGCTTTAAGAATTCTTGTACTCAGGCTTGCTGGTTCCTGGAGAAGCCTCCATGCTTGTCTTGCAAGCAAAGCCAAATTAAAAATCTCAAGATCCCTGAAGCCAAGGCCTCCCAAATGCTTTGGCCGAGTCATCACGTCCCAAGAAACCCAAGCCGGCTTTCGCTCACCTTGCTTGCACCCCCACCAGAATTTCCTGATAATAGACTTGATATGATCACATAGTTCCCTTGGGAGCTTGAAGCATGGCATAGAGTAAACCGGGATGGCTTGGGCTACTGACTTGATGAGAACATCTTTGCCGCCAGCTGAAAGTCATTTGCTCACCAAACCCTTCACCTTATCCCACACCCTGTCACTCAAATACTTGAACGTCCCCTTCTTTGAGTGACCCACATCAGTTGGCATACCCAAGTATCTGTCACTCAGAGATTCATTGTGGACCTGCAGAAAACCCTTGACAGCATCACGCACTATCTCTGCGCAGCCCTTACTGAAAAAGATTGATGGTTTCTCTTTGTTTATTCTCTGTCCCGATGCCATGTAGTAAGTATTCAATAGTTTTGAAACTTCCTCCGCTCCATCAACACTTGCCCTGAAAAACAGCAGGCTATCATCCGCAAATAAAAGATGATTCACCATCGGAGCCGACGGTGCCACCTTAATGCCGCTGAGCTGGGATGATTCATTCTGAGAACTTAACAGGCACGAAAGGCCCTCCGTTGCTATCAAGAAAAGGTAAGGAGAGATTGAATCTCCCTGTCGAATACCTCTTGTGGGTTTAAATTCTTCTGACTTCACACCATTAAACATAATAGAGAAAGATACTGAGCTCACCATATTCATCACGACATTCACCCAAGGTGCAGCAAAGCCCAATTTCTGCATGATTGACTTCAAATAAGACCACTCCACGCGGTCATATGCCTTCATCATGTCAAGTTTTAGTGCAGCATAAACATTGTTCTTTGACCTCTTTCGCTTCATAAAATGCAAACACTCATACGCTGAGATTATGTTGTCGGTAATCAGCCTACCAGGAACGAATGCCGACTGCTCATCCGATATAATCTCTGGGAGAATCATCTTTAGACGGTTTGCCAATACCTTCGAAGCTATCTTATAAAAAACATTACACAGGCTTATTGGGCGAAATTGAGATAGCAACGTTGGATTAGATACCTTCGGGATTAGTACCAGCAATGTATCATTCACGTCAGCAGGACTTTCCTCTCCCTTCACAATAGCTAACACCGCCTTTGTTACCGCATCTCCACAGACATCCCAGTGCTTCTGGAAGAAGTGAGCAGGGAAACCATCAGGCCCTGGAGCTTTTGTTGGGAACATCTGGAATAGCGCGGTCTTGACCTCCTTAGCTTCGTAAGGAGCCAGCAAAGTTTCGTTCATGGCCGCGGTAACTTTCACCGGTACATGCTGTAGGACCTCGTCTACCCCTTGAACCCCTTCCGAGTTGTATAAGTTTTTGTAAAACTCGAGTGCCATTTGTTGCATCTCTATCGGGTCACTAGTAACTTGCCCGCTTGGCCGTTCCAGTGCCTTTATTAGGTTCTTTTCCGGCGCATTGAGGCTCGCATATGGAAAAAGTGTGAGTTCCGGTCTCCAGCCGATAGCCACTCCACCCGAGACCGTTGCCTCCACATCAACTCTTCCCGCAGGTAAAGCTCTATCAAGCGATCATTTATCTTCACTTCCGCATGCGACGGGCCATTCCGCGCTCTATCATTGCACAAGCGATCCAATTCCTTCTTCAGACTGCGAATCTCGCCCTTGACACTTCCAAACGTAGACCTGGACCATGCACCCAAGTTAAGGGCAAGCGCCTCGAGGTTCGCGCGTACTTAACACACCCGCGGGTTGTGGCTGTTGAGATCCCACCTTGTCTGAACTGCACTCTTGAGGTCTGGATGGGTATCCCACATAACCTCATAGCGAAATTGTTTTGTTTTCTTTCCTCCCCCACTTGGTTGTGCTAAGCGTAACAGAACAGTTGAGTGGTCAGATGTAGCAGCCGTAAGATGTTCAACAACCGCTGAGGGAAACATTCCACACCACTCGACCGAGCCCAAGGCTCTATCTAACCTGGCACGGGTATATGAGCCACCGGTTACTTTCTTCTCATATGTCCATCTTGTTCCTTTGAAGCCCAGATCGACCAAACCACAAACATCCACAACATCTCTAAAACCCTGAATTTGTGCATGACTCCTCGAGCCAATGCCATCATGTTCATCATGCTTCAGGACCTCGTTGAAATCTCCTATACACACCCAAGGCAGTTCTTGGAGTGTTGACAAATTCTTCATTGTATCCCAAGTGTGGTGACATAGATGGGTTTGTGCTTCCCCATAAAAACAAGAAAGCCTCCACGGCTGGTCCCCTATGCCAGTCACTCGACCGTCAATATGATACTTCGAGTAGCCCAAAACCTCAATGTTTATTTCATTATTCCAAAACATAGCTAAACTTCCACTTCTACCGGAGGCATCCACAACAAAGAACTATCAAAACCTAAATTACCTTTTAAATTTTCAACTCTCTCCCCACTGAGCTAGGTTTCAACTATACAAAGTACTCTAGGAGCAAACTTATTTGCGAATTCACGCAGTTCTTGAATTATCGGGTCGCTGCCAATCCCCTGACAATTCCAGCAGAGCAGACTCATTGCGTCCGGCGGTCCTCCATCGGGGAGGCCGCCATTCTCGCGTCCGAGTTTTTCCCTCCAGTAGGGTTTTTCTTCATGCCACCATTGCTTGTCTTATCACTCTGGGCAGTCAGCCTCGACCTCTTCGGATCCTGTTTAGGTGGGGGGCTGAGAGGTGATACGTCTCCAACGTATCTATAATTTTTGATTGCTCCATGCTATTTTATCTATTGTTTTGGACTATAATGGGCTTTATTTTCCACTTTTATATTACTTTTGGGACTAACCTATTAACCGGAGGCCCAGCCTGTAATTGTTGTTTTTGGCCTTTTTCAAGATTTCAAACAAATGTAATATCAAACGGAGTCCAAACGGAATGAAACCTTCGAAACGTGATTTTCGCACCTAACGTGATCCAGAGACTTGGACCCTACGCCAAGGAACCAGAGAGGCAACACGAGGTGGAGGGCGCCCCCTAGGGCGCGCCGCCTCGTGGGCCTCAAGCTCCACCGACGCATTCCTTCCTCATATATATACCTCATTACCCCCAAACGATCGTAACAGGAGCCAAAACCTAATTCCACCGCCAGAACTTCCTCAGATCCACGAGATCCCATCTTGGGGCCTGTTCTGGAGCTCCACCGGAGGGGGCATCTACCACGGAGCGCTTCTACATCAACACCATAGCCTCTCCGATGAAGTGTGAGTAGTTTACTTCAGACCTTCGGGTCCATAGCTAGTAGCTAGATGGCTTCTTCTCTCTTTTTGGATCTCAATACAATTTTCTCCCTCTCTCGTGGAGATCTATTCGATGTAATCTTCTTTTTGCGGTGTGTTTGTTGAGACCGATGAATTGTGGGTTTATGATCCAGCTTATCTATGAATAATATTTGAATCTTTTCTGAATTCTTTTATGTATGATTGAGTTATCTTTGCAAGTCTCTTGAATTATCCGTTTGGTTTGGCCAACTAGATTGGTAGTTCTTGCAATGGGAGAAGTGCATGGCTTTGGGTTCAATCTTGCGGTGTCCTTACCAAAGGATGTAAAGGGTTGCAAGGCACGTATTGTATTGTTGCCATCGAGGATAACAAGAAGGGGTATTTATCATATTGCATGAATTTATTCCTCTACACCATGTCATCTTGCTTAAGGCGTTACTCTGCTTTTAACTTAATACTCTAGATGCATGCTGGATAGCGGTCGATGAGTGGAGTAATAGTAGTAGATGCAGAATCGTTTCGGTCTACTTGTCTCGGACGTGATGCCTATATGCATGATCATACCTAGATAACCTCATAGCTATGCTCAATTCTGTCAATTGCTCAACAGTAATTTGTTCACCCACCGTAAAATACTTATGCTCTTGAGAGAAGCCACTAGTGAAACCTATGGCCCCGGGTCTATTCTCATCATATCAATCTCCATCACTTTTATACTTGCTTTGTTTTTACTTTGCTTTTTTACTTTTCACTTTGCATCTTTATACCAAAAATACCAAAAATATTATCTCTATCAGATCTCACTCTAAATAAGTGACCTTGAAGGGATTGACAACCCCTAATCGCGTTGGTTGCGTAGTAGCTATCATTTTGTGCAGGTACGAGGGACTTGTGCGTGGCCTCCTCTTGGATTGCTATCTTGGTTCTCAAAATTGAGGGAAATACTTACGCCATCTTGCTGCATCATCCTCTCCTCTTCGGGAAAACCAACGCAAGCTCAAGACGTAGCAAGAAGGATTTCCGCGCCGCTGCGTGGTGTCTACGCAAAAGTCAACATACCAAGTACCCATCACAATCCCTATCTCTCGCATTACATTATTTGCCATTTGCCTCTCGCTTTTCCTCTCCCCACTTCACCCTTGCCTTTTTATTCGCCCTTCCTCCGTTCAATCTTGTGTTACCATGTGCCTTCTTTTTGCTTGCATCTTCGCTTGCTAAAAGTTTATGGATCCTCATCCACTTGCTAATCTTTTTAAGAGATCCAATTATAATGAACCAATTCCTAGTGATTTGGATGCACTAGATTATCTTTATAAGGTTTTGCCTGAAATCCGTGAAGTGACTCACGATAGATCTTTGAATAAAAAGCATGATTGCAATGATTTTATTATAAATTCTTTTGATGTCAATTGTGCTAATAAGATGCAAAACCCTAAGCTTGGGGATGCTAGTTTTGCTATGCCTACTACTTGTTGCAATGATCACGATTGGAGTGGTTCTTCTTATGATCTTGAAAATTTATTTAAGCCCCATGATGAATATGAGATTGATAATATTGTTTGCAATAATATTGAAAGTGGGTTTGGAAGAATGTCAACTTTAGATCCCACATATTTGGAGAATGTTCAATCTTATGAAGTTTTTGATAAAAGTGGGTTTGGAAAGGTCATGACTTTAGTTAATGATAATCCCACTATTTTGAAAGAGTATCAACTTTGCATGCATGTGGATCGTGTTGAGAATATACTTTTTGATAGCTATTTTGTTGAATTTGCTTATGATCCCACATGCAATTATTATGACAGAGGAAAATATGGTTGCAGAAATTTTCATGATAATAGATTACCTCTCGTTATGTTGAGATTGCTATTGTTCCTTTCCGCTTCCTTGCATATGCTAGTTTTTGCTTACTACGATAATTTGTTTGCCTATAATATGCCTATGCATAGGAAGTATATTAGACTTAAGTGTGTTTGTCACATGTTTTGTGATGCTCTCTTTGTGCCTCAATTCTTGTCTTTCTTGTGAGCATCATTGAAATCTCAATGCCTAGCTAGGGGCGTTAAACGATAGCGCTTGTTGGGAGGCAACCCAATTTTATCTTTAGTTTTTTTGTTTTTGCTTCTGTTTAGGAATAAATAATCCATCTAGTCTATGTTTAGATGTGGTTTTATCTTTTAATTAGTGTTTGTGCCAAGTTAAACCTATTGGATCTTTTTGGGTGATAGTTATTTGATCTTGCTGTAATTTCCAAAAATTTGCGCCAAGGTTCTGAATTGTTAAAAATCACCAGAACGTGATAAAATACTGATTCCAATTGCTGCTGATCAATAAACAATTTGTCCAGGTCGTATATTTTTGAGTTCCAGAAGTTTGCGTTAGTTATAGATTACTACAGACTGTTTTGTTTTTGGCAGATTCTGTTTTGCATGTGTTGTTTGCTTATTTTGATGAATACATGGCTAGTAAAATAGTTTATGATCCATAGAGAAGTTGGAATACAGTAGGTTTAACACCAATATAAATAAAAAATGAGTTCATTACAGTACCTTAAAGTAGTCTTTTGTTTTCTTTCTCTAACGGAGCTCACGAGATTTCTATTGAGTTTTGTGTTGTGAAGTTTTCAAGTTTTGGGTGAATTCTTTTGATGGATTATGGAACTATGAGTGGCAAGAGCCTAAGCTTGGGTATGCCCATGGCACCCCCAAGATAATCCAAGGACACCAAAAATTCAAAGCTTGGGGATGCCCCGGAAGGCATCCCCTCTTTCGTCCACTTCCATCGGTAATTTACATGGAGCTATATTTTTATTCACCACATGATATGTGTTTTGCTTGGAGCGTCTTGTATTATTTACGTCTTTGCTTGTTAGTTTACCACAATCATCCTTGCTGTACACACCTTTTGAGAGAGCCATACATGAATTGGAATTTGATAGAATACTCTATGTGCTTCACTTATATCTTTTGAGCTTGATAGTTTTGCTCATAGTGCTTCACTTATATCTTTTGAGCGTGATAATTTTTGCTCCAAAGGTTTCACTTAGATCTTTTAGAGCACGATGGTGGATTTGTTTTAAAGAAACTTGATCTCTCATGCTTCACTTAGATTACTTTGAGAGTCGTTAATAGCATGGTAATTTTCTTAATGTTAATATACTTGGTATTCAAGATATGTGAAACTTTCTTTTGAGTGTGTTGAATACTAAGATAAGTTTGATGCTTGATAATTGTTTTGAGATATGAAGATAGTGATATTAGAGTCATGCTAGTTGAGTAGTTGTGAATTTAAAGAATACTTGTGTTAAAGTTTGTGATTCCCATAGCATGCACGTATGGTGAACCGTTATGTGATGAACTCGGAGCATGATTTATTTATTGATTGTCTTCCTTGTGAGTGGCGGTCGGGGACGAGCGATGGTCTTTTCCTACCAGTCTATCCCCCTAGGAGCATGCGTAATACTTTGCTTTGATAACTTCTAGATTTTTGCAATAAGTATATGAGTTCTTTATGACTAATATTGAGTCCATGGATTATACACACTTTTTCCCATCCTTCCACCATTGCTAGCCTCTCTAATACCGCGCACCTTTCGCCGGTATCCTACACCCACCATATACCTTCCTCAAAACAGCCACCATACCTACCTATAATGGCATTTCCATAGCCATTCCGAGATATATTGCCATGCAACTTTCCACCATTCCGTTTATTATGACACGCTTCATCATTGTCATATTGCTAGCATGATCATGTAGTTGACATCGTATTTGTGGCAAAGCCGCCGTTCATAATTCTTTCATACACGTCACTCATGTTTCATTGCATATCCCGGTACACCGCCGGAGGCATTCATATAATCATATTTTGTTCTAAGTATCGAGTTGTAATTGTTGAGTTGTAAGAAAAATAAAAGTGTGATGATCATCATTATTAGAGCATTGTCCCAAGTGAGGAAAGGATGATGGAGACTATGATTCCCCACAAGTCGGGATGAGACTCGGACAAAAAAATATATAAAAAGAGGCCAGAAAAAAGAGAAAAGGCCTAAATAAAAAAATATAAAAAATGAGAGAAAAAAGAGAAGGGACAATGTTACTATCCTTTTACCACACTTGTGCTTCAAAGTAGCACCATGATCTTCATGATAGAGAGTCTCTCATTTTGTCACTTTCATATACTAGTGGGAATTTTTCATTATAGAACTTGGCTTGTATATTCCAATGATGGGCTTCCTCAAATGCCCTAGGTCTTCGTGAGCAAGCGAGTTGGATGCACACCCACTTAGTTTCTTTTGTTGAGCTTTCATATACTTATAGCTCTAGTGCATCCGTTGCATGGCAATCCCTACTCACTCACATTGATATCTATTGATGGGCATCTCCATAGCCCGTTGATACGCCTAGTTGATGTGAGACTATCTTCCCTCCTTTTGTCTTCTCCACAACCACCGTCCTATTCCACATATAGTGCTATATCCATGGCTCACGCTCATGTATTGCGTGAAGATTGAAAAAGTTTTGAAAATGTTAAAGTATGAAACAATTGCTTGGCTTGTCATCGGGGTTGTGCATGATTTAAATACTTTGTGTGGGGAAGATTGAGCATAGCTGCACTATATGATTTTGTAGGGATAACTTTCTTTGGCCATGTTATTTTGAGAAGACATAATTGCTTAGTTAGTATACTTGAAGTATTATTATTTTTTATGTCAATATGAACTTTTGTCTTGAATCTTTCGGATCTGGATATTCATACCATGATTAAGAAGATTTACATTGAAATTATGCCAAAGTATCACTCCGCATCAAAAATTCTCTTTTTATCATTTACCTACTCGAGGACGAGCAGGAATTAACCTTGGGGATGCCTGATACTGAAGGAAATATGCCCTAGAGGCAATAATAAAGTTATTATTTATTTCCTTATATCATGATAAATGTTTATTATTCATGCTAGAATTGTATTAACCGGAAACAGAATACTTGTGTGAATACATAGACAAACAGCAGTGTTACTAGTATGCCTCTACTTGACTAGCTCGTTAATCAAAGATGGTTATGTTTCCTAACCATGGACAAAGAGTTGTTATTTGATTAACGGATCACATCATTAGGTGAATGATCTGATTGACATGACCCATTCCATTAGCTTAGCACCCGATCGTTTAGTATGTTGCTACCGCTTTCTTCATGCCTTATACATGTTCATGTGACTATGAGATTATGCAACTCCGTTTACGGAAGGAACACTTTGTGTGCAACCAAACGTCACAACGTGGATCGGGTGATTATAAAGGTGCTCTCTGTGTGTCTCCGAAGGTACATGTTGGGTTGGCGTATTTCGAGATTAGGTTTTGTCACTCCGATTGTCGAAGAGGTATCTCTGGGCCCTCTCGGTAATACACATCACTTAAGCCTTGCAAGCATTATAACTAATGAGTTAGTTACGGGATGATGTATTACGGAGCAGTAAAGAGACTTACCGGTAACGAGATTAAACTAGGTATTGGATACCGACGATCGAATCTCGGGCAAGTAACATACCGATGACAAAGGGAACAACGTATGTTGTTATGCGGTTTGACGATAAAGATCTTCGTAGAATATGTAGGAGCCAATATGAACATCCGTGTTCCACTATTGGTTATTGACCGGAACAGTTCTAGGTCATGTCTACATAGTTCTCGAACCCGTAGGGTCCGCACGCTTAATGTTACGATGGCGATGCTTATATTATGAGTTTATGAGTTTTGATGTACCAAAGGAGTTCGGAGTCCCTCATGAGATCGGGGACATGACGAGGAGTCTCGAAATGGTCGAGACGTAAAGATCGATATATTGGATGACTATATTCGGACTTCGAAAAGGTTCCGAGTGATTCGGATATTTTTCGGAGTACCGGAGTGTTACAGAATTCGCCGGAGAAGTATTGGGCCTTATTGGGCCATACGGAAAGAGAGAGGGCTGCCTAGGGCAGGCCGCGCGCCCAAGGCCTAGTCCGGGTGGACTAGGGAGGGGCCGCACCCCCTCCTTCCTCCCCTTCTCTCTTCCCTTTCCTTCTCTCCTACTCCTACTACATGGAAGGTCTCCTAGTTGGACTAGGAAAGGAGGGAATCCTACTCCCGGTGGGAATAGGACTCCTCCCTGGCGTGCCCTCCCTTGGCCGGCCACCCCCTCCCCCTTGCTCCTTTATATACGGGGGCAGGGGGGCACCCCATGACACACAAGTTGATCTACGGATCGTTCCTTAGCCGTGTGCGGTGCCCCCCTCCACCATATTCCACCTCGGTCATATCGTCGCAGAGTTTAGGCGAAGCCCTGCGCCGGTAGAATGTCATCATCGTCACCACGCCGTCGTCTTGTGGAACTCATCCCGACACCTGCCGATCGGAGTCCGGGGATCGTCATCGAGCTGAACGTGTGCAGAACACGGAGGTGCCGTATGTTCGGTACTTGGATCGGTTGGATCGTGAAGACGTACAACTACATCAACCACGTTGTCATAACGCTTCCGCTTTCGGTCTACGAGGGTACGTGGACACACTCTCCCCTCTCGTTGCTATGCATCACCATGATCTTGCGTGTGCGTAGGAAAATTATTGAAATTACTACGTTCTCCAACAGTGGCATCCGAGCCAGGTTTTATGCGTAGATGTCATATGCACGAGTAGAACACAAGTAAGTTGTGGGCGATACAAGTCATACTGCTTACCAAAGATGTCATACTTTGGTTCGGCGGTATTGTGAGATAAAGCGGCCCGGACCGACATTACGCGTACGCTTACGCGAGACTGGTTTCACCGTTGCGAGCACTCGTGCTTAAAGGTGACTGGCGGGTGTCTGTCTCTCTCACTTTAGTTGAACCGAGTGTGGCTACGCCCGGTCCTTGCGAAGGTTAAAACAACACCAACTTGACAAACTATCGTTGTGGTTTTGATGCGTAGATAAGAACGGTTCTGCTCAGCCCGTAGCAGCCACGTAAAACTTGCAACAACAAAGTAGAGGACGTCTAACTTGTTTTTGCAGGGCATGTTGTGATGTGCTATGGTCAAGATGTGATGCTATATTTTATTGTATGAGATGATCATGTTTTGTAACCGAAGTTATCGGCAACTGGCTGGAGCCATATGGTTGTCGCTTTATTGTATGAAATGCAAACGCCATGTAATTGCTTTGCTTTATCATTAAGCGGTAGCGATAGTCGTAGAAGCAATAGTTGGCGAGACGACAACGATGCTACGATGGAGATCAAGGTGTCGCGCCGGTGACGATGGTGATAACGACGGTGCTTGGAGATGGAGATCACAAGCACAAGATGATGATGGCCATATCATATCACTTATATTGATTGCATGTGATGTTTATCCTTTATGCATCTTATCTTGCTTTGATTGACGGTAGCATTTTAAGATGATCTCTCACTAAAAATTATCAAGAAGTGTTCTCCCGGAGTATCCACCGTTGCCAAAGTTCGTCGTGCCCGGACACCACGTGATGATCGGGTGTGATAAGCTCTCGTCCATCTACAACGGGTGCAAGCCAGTTTTGCACACGCGGAATACTCGAGTTAAACTTGACGAGCCTAGCATATGCAGATATGGCCTCGGAACACGGAGACCGAAGGTCGAGCGTGAATCATATAGTAGATATGATCAACATAGTGATGTTCACCATTGAAAACTACTCCATCTCACGTGATGACCGGTTATGGTTTAGTTGATTTGGATCACTTGATCACTTAGATGACTAGAGGGATGTCTATCTAAGTGGGAGTTCTTAAGTAATATGATTAATTGAACTTTAATTTATCATGAACTTAGTCCTGGTAGTATTTTGCAAATTATGTTGTAGATCAATAGCTCGCGTTGTTGCTTTCGTATGTTCCTAGAGAAACTGTGTTGAAAGATGTTAGTAGCAATGATGCGGATTGGATCCGTGATCTGAGGTTTATCCTCATTGCTGCACAAAAGAATTATGTCCTTGATGCACCGCTAGGTGACAGACCTATTGCAGGAGCAGATGCAGACGTTATGAACGTTTGGCTAGCTCAATATGATGACTACTTGATAGTTTAGTGCACCATGCTTAACGGCTTAGAATCGGGACTTCAAAGACGTTTTGAACGTCATGGACCATATGAGATGTTCCAAGAATTGAAGTTAATATTTCAAGCAAATACCCGAGTTGAGAGATATGAAGTCTGCAACAAGTTCTATAGCTAAAAGATGGAGGAGAATCGCTCAACTTGTGAGCATGTGCTCAGATTGTCTGGGTACTTCATGTTGGGGAACGTAGTAATTTCAAAAAAATTCCTACGCATACGCAAGGATCATGGTGATGCATAGCAACGAGAGGGGAGAGTGTATGTCCACGCACTCGTGAGACCGTAGTGGAAGCGTTATAACAACGCGGTTGATGTAGTCGTCGTCTTCACGATCCGACCGATCCAAGTACCGAATGTACGGCACCTCCGGAAGTTCTGCACACGCTCAGCTCGATGACGATCCCCGGACTCAGATCAAGCAAAGTGTCGTGGATTAGTTCCGTAAGCACTACGGCGTGGTGACGATGATGATGCTCCATAGACGAAGGTCTTCGCCTAAGCTCAGCGACGATATGACTTCTCCGGAGCAGGCTTCGCCTAAGCTCATGACGATATGACCGAAGTGGAATATGGTGGAGGGGCACCGCACACGGCTAAGGAACGATCCGTAGATCAACTTCGTGTCTGGGATGCCCCCTGCCTCAGATATAAAGGAGCAAGGGAGGGTGGCGGCCTAGGAGGAGGCGCACCAAGGGAGTCCTACTCCCACCGGGAGTAGGATTCCCCTTTCCTAGTCCAACTAGGAGTCCTTCCATGTATTAGGAGTAGGAGACAAGGAAGGGGAAGAGAGAAGGAAGGAAGGAGGGGTGCGGCCTCCTTAGTCCAATTCGGACTAGGCCATGGGGCGCGGCCTGCCCTAGGCAGCCCTCTTTCTTTCTGCAGGCCCAATAAGGCCGAATACTTCTCCCCGGCGAATTCCCGTAACTCTTCGGTACTCCGAAAAATACCCGAATCATTCGGAACCTTTCCGAATTCCGAATATAGTCGTCCAATATATCGATCTTTACGTCTCGACCATTTCGAGACTCCTCGTCATGTCCCCGATCTCATCCGACTCCGAACTCCTTCGGTACATCAAAACTCATAAACTTATAATATAACTGCCATCGAAACCTTAAGCGTGCGGACCCTACGGGTTCGAGAACTATGTAGACATGACCTAGAACTATTCTCGGTCAATAACCAATAGCGGGACCTGGATGCCCATATTGGCTCCTACATATTCTACGAAGATCTTTATCGGTCAAACCGCATAACAACATACGTTGTTCCCTTTGTCATCGGTATGTTACTTGCCGAGATTCGATCGTCGGTATCCAATACCTAGTTCAATCTCGTCACCGGCAAGTCTCTTTACTCGCTGTAATGCATCATCCCGTAACCAACTCATTGGTCACATTGCTTGCAAGGCTTATAATGATGTGCATTACCGAGAGGGCCCAGAGATACCTCTCCGATAATCGGAGTGACAAAACCTAATCTCGAATACGCCAACCCAACATGTACCTTTGGAAACACCTGTAGTACTCCTTTATAATCACCCAGCCACGTTGTGACGTTTGGTAGCACCAAAGTGTTCCTCCGTAAACGGAGTTGCATAATCTCATAGTTACAGGAACATGTATAAGTCATGAAGAAAGCAATAGCAACATACTAAACGATCAAGTGCTAGGCTAACGGAATGGGTCATGTCAATCAGATCATTCTCCTAATGATGTGATCCCGTTAATCAAATGACAACTCATGTCTATGGTTAGGAAACATAACCATCTTCGATTAACGAGCTAGTCAAGTAGAGGCATACTAGTGACACTCTGTTTGTCTATATATTCACACATGTATTATGTTTCCGTTAATACAATTCTAGCATGAATAATAAACATTTATCATGATGTAAGGAAATAAATAATAACTTTATTATTGCCTCTAGGGCATATTTCCTTCAGCCTCCCACTTGCACTAGAGTCAATAATCTAGTTCACATCGCCATGTGATTCAACAACAATAGTTCACATCACCATGTGATTAACACCCATAGTTCACATCGATATGTGATCAACACCCAAAGGGTTTACTAGTCAGTAATCTAGTTCACATCGCTATGTGATTAACACCCAAAGAGTACTAAGGTGTGATCATGTTTTGCTTGTGAGATATTTTTAGTCAACGGGTCTGTCACATTCAGATCCGTAAGTATTTTGCGAATTTCTATGAAAACAATGCTCAGCAAGGAGCTATTCTAGCTAATTGCTCCCACTTTCAATATGTATCTAGATCGAGACTTAGAGTCATCCGGATCGGTGTCAAAACTTGCATCGGCGTAACCCTTTACGAACCTTTGTCACTTCCATAATCGAGAAACATATCCTTATTCCACTAAGGATAATTTTGACCGCTGTCCGATGATCTACTCCTAGATCACTATTGTACTACCTTGCCAAACTCACAGTAGGGTATACAATAGATCTGGTACACAGCATGGCATACTTTATAGAACCTATGGCCAAGGCATAGGGAATGACTTTCATTCTCTTTCTATCTTCTGCCGTGGTCGGGTTTTGAGTCTTACTCAATTTGACACCTTGTAACACAGGCAAGAACTCTTTCTTTGACTGTTCCATTTTGAACTACTTCAAAATCTTGTCAAGGTATGTACTCATTGAAAAACTTATCAAGCGTCTTGATCTATCTCTATAGATCTTGATGCTCAATATGTAAGCAGCTTCACCGAGGTCTTTCTTTGAAAAAACTCCTTTCAAACACTCCTTTATGCTTTGCGTAATAATTCTACATTATTTCCGATCTACAATATGTCATTTACATATACTTATCAGAAATGCTGTAGTGCTCCCACTCACTTTCTAGTAATTACAGGCTTCACCGCAAGTCTCAGCATAAAACTATATGCTATGATCAACTTATCAAAGCATGTATTCCAACTCGAGATGCTTGCACCACCATAGATGGATCACTTTGGAGCTTGCATATTTTGTTAGCACTTTTAGGATTGACAAAACCTTACGGTTGCATCATATACAACTCTTCTTTAATAAATCCATTAAAGAATGTAGTTTTGACATCCATTTGCCAGATTTCATAAAATGTGGCAATTGCTAACATGATTCGGACAGACTTAAGCATCGCTACGATTGAGAAAATCTCATTGTAGTCAACACCTTGAACTTGTCGAAAACCTTTTTGTGACAAGTCGAGCTTTGTAGATAGTAACACTACTATCAGTGTCCGTCTTCCTCTTGAGATCCATTTATTTTCTATGGCTTGCCGATCATCGGGCAAGTCAACCAAAGTCCATACTTTGTTCTCATACATGGATCCCATCTCAGATTTCATGGCCTCAAGCCATTTTGCGGAATCTGGGCTCATCATCGCTTCCTCATAGTTCGTAGGTTCATCATGGTCTAGTAACATGACTTCCGAACATGATTACCGTACTACTACAGTGCGGATCTTACTCTGGAAGACCTACGAGGTTTGGTAGCAACTTGATCTGAAGTTTCATGATCATCATCATTAACTTCCTCACTAATTGGTGTAGGAATCACCGGAACTGATTTACGTGATGAACTACTTTCCAATAAGGGAGAAGGTATAATTACCTCATCAAGTTCTACTTTCCTCCCACTCACTTCTTTCGAGAGAAACTTCTTCTCTAGAAAGGATCCATTTTAGCAACGAAAAACTTGCCTTCGGATTCGTGATAGAAGGTGTACCCAACAGCTACCTTTGGGTATTCTATGAAGACGCACTTCTCCGATTTGGGTTTGAGCTTATCGGTGAAAACTTTTTCACATAAGCATCACAACTCCAAACTTTTAAGAAACGACAGCTTAGGTTTACTGTTAAACCATAGTTCATATGGTGTCGTCTCAACGGATTTAGATGGTGCCCTATTAAACGTGAATGCAACTGTCTCTAATGCATAACCCCAAAACTATATTGGTAAATCAGTAAGAGACATCATAGATCGCACTATATCCAATAAAGTGCGGTTACGACGTTCGGACACACCATAACGTTGTGGTGTTCCGGTGGCGTGAGCTGTGAAACTATTCCACATTGTTTTAATTGAAGACCAAACTCGTAACTCAAATATTCCTCTCCGCGATCAGATCGCGAAACTTTATTTTCTTGTTACGATGATTTTTCCACTTTACTCTGAAATTCTTTGAACCTTTCAACTATTTCAGACTTATGTTTCATCAAGTAGATATACCCATATCTGCTCAAATCATCTTGTGAAAGTCGAAAATAACGATACTTGCCACGAGCATCAACACTCATTGGATCGCATACATCGGTATGTATTATTTCCAATAAGTCGTTAGCTTGTTCCATTGTTCCGGAGAATGATTATTAGTCATCTTGCCCAAAAGTCACGGTTCGCAAGCATCAAATGATTCATAATCAAGTGATTCCAAAAGTCCATCAACATGGAGTTTTCTTCATGCGCTTTACACCAATATGACCTAAACGGCAGAGCCACAAATAAGTTGCACTATCATTATTAACTTTGCATCTTTTGGTTTCAATATTATGAATATGTGTATCACTATGATCGAGATCCAATGAACCATTTTCATTGGGTGTGTAACCATATAAGGTTTTATTCATGTAAGCAGAACAACAATTTATTCTCTTACTTAAATGAATAATCAGATTGCAATAAACATGATTAAATCATATTTATGCTCAACACCAAATAACACTTATTTAGGTTCCACACTAATCCCGAAAGTATAGGGAGTGTGCGATGATGATCATATCAATCTTGGAACTACTTCCAACACTCATCGTCACTTCCCCTTCAACTAGTTTCTGTTCATTCTCGCAACTCCGTTTCAAGTTACTATTCTTAGCAACCGAACCAAGATCAAATACCGAGGGGTTGCTGCGAACACTAGTAAAATACACATCAATAATCAGATATCAAATATACCTTTGTTCACTTTGCCATCCTTCTTATCCGCCAAATACTTGGGGTAGTTCCGCTTCTAGTGACCAGTTCCATTGCAGCAAAAGCACTTAGTCTCGTGCTTAGGTCAGACTTGGGCTTCTTCACTCGAGCAGCAACTTGCTTGCCGTTCTTCTTGAAGTTCCCCTTCTTCCCTTTGCCCTTTTCCTTGAGACTAGTGGTCTTGTCAATCATCAATACTTGATGCTCTTTCTTGATTTCTACCTTCGTCGATTTCAACATCACGAAGAGCTCGGGAATCGTTTTCGTCATCCCTTGCATACTATAGTTCATCACGAAGTTCTAGTAACTTAGTGTTGGTGACTAGAGAATTCTCTCAATCACTATCTTATCTGGAAGATTAACTCCCACTTGATTCAAGCGATTGAAGTACCCGGACAATCTGAGAACATGCTCACTAGTTGAGCGATTCTCTTCCATCTTTTAGCTATAGAACTTGTTGGAGATTTCATATCTCTCAACTCGGTATTTGCTTGAAATATTAACTTCAATTCCTGGAACATCTCATATGGTCCATGACGTTCAAAACGTCTTTGAAGTCCCGATTCTAAGCTGTTAAGTATGGTGCACTAAACTATCAAGTAGTCATCATATTGAGCTAGCCAAACGTTCATAACGTCTACATTTGCTCCTGCAATAGGTCTGTCACCTAGCGGTGCATTAAGGACATAATTCTTCTGTGCAGCAATGAGGATAAACCTCAGATCACGGATCCCGCATCATTGCTACTAACATTTTTCAATACAATTTTCTCTAGGAACACATATAAAAACATAGGGAAGCAACAACGCGAGCTATTGATCTACAACATAATTTGCAAAATACTACTGGGACTAAGTTCATGATAAATTTAAGTTCAATTAATCATATTACTTAAGAACTCCCACTTAGATAGACATCTCTCTAGTCATCTAAGTGATCACGTGATCCAAATCAACTAAACCATAACCGATCATCACGTGAGATGGAGTAGTTTTCAATGGTGAACATCTTATGTTGATCATATCTACTATATGATTCACGCTCGACCTTTCGGTCTCCGTGTTCCGAGGCCCTATCTGCATATGCTAGGCTCGTCAAGTCTAACCTGAGTATTCGCGTGTGCAAACCGGCTTGCACCCGTTGTAGATGGACGTGGAGCTTATCACACCGATCATCACGTGGTGTGCAGGCACGACGAACTTTGGCAACAAAGGTGCATACTCGGGGAGAACACTTCTTGATAATTAGTGAGAGATCATCTTATAATGCTACCGTCAAGTCAAATGTAATAAGATGCATAACAGATAAACATCATATGCAATCAAAATATGTGACATGATATGGCCATGATCATCTTGCGCCTTTGATCTCCATCTCCAAAGTACTGTCATGATCTTTATCGTTACCTGCACGACACCATGATCTTCATCATCTTGATCTATATCAATGTGTCGTCACTTGGTCGTCTCGCCAACTATTGCTTTTGCAACTATTGCTATCGCATAGCGATAAAGTAAAGCAATTATTTGGCACTTGCATCTTATGCAACAAAGAGACAACCATAGGGCTTCTGCCAGTTGCCGATAACTTCAACAAAACATGATCATCTTATACAACAACTTATATCTCATCACGTCTTGACCATATCACATCACAACATGCCCCGCAAAAACAAGTTAGACGCCCTCTACTTTGTTGTTGCAAATTTTACGTGGCTGCTACGGGCTTAGCAAGAACCGTTCTCACCCACGCATCAAAACCACAACGATAGTTTGTCAAATAGACTCCGTTTTAACCTTCGCAAGGACCGGGTGTAGTCACACCGGTTCAACTAAAGTGAGAGAGACAAGACGAGTGCTCGTAGCAGTGAAACCAGTCTCTCGTAAGCGTCTGGCGTAATGTCGGTCCGGGCCGCTTCATCTCACAATACCGGCCGAACCAAAGTATGACATGTCGGTAGGCGGTATGACTTGTATCGCCCACAACTCACTTGTGTTCTACTCGTGCAAAACATCAAACCATAAAAACCTAGGCTCGGATGCCACCGTTGGGGAACGTAGTAATTTCAAAAATTTCCCTACGCATACGCAAGGATCATGGTGATGCATAGCAACGAGAGGGAGAGTGTATGTCCACGCACTCGTGAGACCGTAAGCGGAAGCGTTATAACAACGCGGTTGATGTAGTCGTGCGTCTTCACGATCCGACCGATCCAAGTACCGAATGTACGGCACCTCCGAGTTCTCGCACACGCGTTCAGCTCGATGGCGATCCCGGACTCCGATCCAGAAAGTGTCGGATGAGTTCCGTCAAGACGACGGCGTGGTGACGATGATGATGCTCCATCGACGCAGGGCTTCGCCTAAGCTCATGACGATATGACTTCTCCGGCGCGGGGCTTCGCCTAAGCTCATGACGATGTGACTGAAGTGGAATATGGTGGAGGGGCACCGCACACGGCTAAGGAACGATCCGTAGATCAACTTCTGTGTCTGGGGTGCCCCCTGCCCCGTATATAAAGGAGCAAGGGAGGGGTGGCCGGCCTAGGAGGAGGCGCACCAGGGGAGTCCTACTCCCACCGGGAGTAGGATTCCCTTTCCTAGTCCAACTAGGAGTCCTTCCATGTATTAGGAGTAGGAGACAAGGAAGGGGAAGAGAGAAGGGAAGGTAGGAGGGGGTGCGGCCCCTCCCCTTAGTCCAATTCGGACTAGGCCATGGGGGGCGCGGCCTGCCCTAGGCAGCCCCTCTTTCTTTCCCGCAGGGCCCAAAAATGCCCAATACTTCTCCCGGCGAATTCCCGTAACTCTCCTACTCCGAAAATACCCGAATCATTCGAACCTTTCCGAACTCCGAATATAGTCGTCCAATATATCGATCTTTACGTCTCGACCATTTCGAGACTCCTCGTCATGTCCCCGATCTCATCCGGGACTCCGAACTCCTTCGGTACATCAAAACTCATAAACTCATAATATAACCGTCATCGAAACCTTGTTGCGTGCGGACCCTACGGGTTCGAGAACTATGTAGACATGACCTAGAACTATTCTCGGTCAATAACCAATAGCGGGACCTGGATGCCCATATTGGCTCCTACATATTCTACGAAGATCTTTATCGGTCAAACCGCATAACAACATACGTTGTTCCCTTTGTCATCGGTATGTTACTTGCGAGATTCGATCGTCGGTATCCAATACCTAGTTCAATCTCGTCACCGGCAAGTCTCTTTACTCGCTCAGAATGCATCATCCCGTAACCAACTCATTGGTCACATTGCTTGCAAGGCTTATAATGATGTGCATTACCGAGAGGGCCCAGAGATACCTCTCCGATAATCGGAGTGACAAAACCTAATCTCGAAATACGCCAACCCAACATGTACCTTTGGAAACACCTGTAGTACTCCTTTATAATCACCCGATTCGTTGTGACGTTTGGTAGCACCCAAAGTGTTCCTCCCAGAACGGGAGTTGCATAATCTCATAGTTACAGGAACATGTATAAGTCATGAAGAAAGCAATAGCAACATACTAAGCGATCAAGTGTTAGGCTAACGGAATGGGTCATGTCAATCAGATCATTCTCCTAATGATGTGATCCCGTTAATCAAATGACAACTCATGTCTATGGTTAGGAAACATAACCATCTTCGATTAACGAGCTAGTCAAGTAGAGGCATACTAGTGACACTGCTTGTCTATATATTCACACATGTATTATGTTTCCGGTTAATACAATTCTAGCATGAATAATAAACATTTATCATGATGTAAGGAAATAAATAATAACTTTATTATTGCCTCTAGGGCATATTTCCTTCACTTCAATCGCTTGAATCAAGTGGGAGTTAATCTTCCAGATAAGATACTGATTGACAGAATTCTCTAGTCACCATCACTAAGTTACTAGAACTTCGTGATGAACTATAGTATGCAAGGGATGACGAAAACAATTCCCAAGCTCTTCGCGATGCTAAAATCGGCGAAGGTAGAAATCAAGAAAAACATCAAGTGTTGATGGTTGACAAGACCACTAGTCTCAAGGAAAAGGACAAAGGGAAGAAGGGGAACTTCAAGAAGAACGGCAAGCAAGTTGCTGCTCGAGTGAAGAAGCCCAAGTCTGGACCTAAGCCTGAGACTAAGTGCTTTTGCTGCAATGGAACCGGTCCTTTGAAGCGAAACTACCCCAAGTATTTGGCGGATAAGAAGGATGGCAAAGTGAACAAAGGTATATTTGATATACAGATTATTGATGTGTATTTTACTAGTGTTCGTAGCAACCCCTCGGTATTTGATCTTTGGTTCGATTGCTAAGAGTAGTAACTTCGAAACGGAGTTGCGTAATGAACAGAAACTAGTTGAAGGGGAAGTGACGATGAGTGTTGGAAGTAGTTCCAGGATTGATATGATCATCATCGCACACTCCCTATACTTTCGGGATTAGTGTTAAACCTAAATAAATGTTATTTGGCGTTTGCGTTGAGCATAAATATGATTTGATCATGTTTATTGTAATACGGTTATTCATTTAAAGTCAAAGAATAATTGTTGTTCTGCTTACATGAATAAAACCTTCAATGGTCATACACCCAATAAAAATAGTTTGTTGGATCTCGATCGTAGTGATACACATATTCATAATATTGATGCCAAAAGATGCAAAGTTAATAATGATAGTGCAACTCATTTGTGGCACTGCCGTTTAGGTCATATTGGTGTAAAACGCATGAAGAAACTCCATGCTGATGGGATTTTGGAATCACTTGATGCTTGCGAACCATGCCTTATGGGCAAGATGACTAAAGACTACATTCTCGGAACAATGGAGCGAGCAAATGACTTATTGGAAATAATACATACTGATGTATGCGGTCCGATGAGTGTTAAAGCTCACGGCAAGTATCAAGTTATTTTCGACCTTCACAGATGATTTGAGCAGATATGGGTATATCTACTTGATGAAACACAAGTCTCAAACATTTGAAAAGTTCAAAGAATTTCAGAGTGAAGTGAAGAATCATCGTAACAAGAAAATAAAAGTTTCTACGATATGATCGCAGAGGTAAAATATTTGAGTTACGAAGTTTGGCCTTGATTAAAACAATGTGAAATAGTTTCACTACTCACGCCACCTGGAACACCACAGTGTAATGGTGTGTCCAAACGTCATAACCGTACTTTATTAGATATGGTACGATCAATCATGTCTCTTACCGATTTACCACTATCGTTTTGGGGTTATACATTAGAGAAAACTGCATTCACGTTAAAAAGGGCACCATATAAATCCGTTAAGACGACACCGTATGAACTATGGTTTAGCAAGAAACCAAAGTTGTCGTTTCTTAAAGTTTGGGTTGCGATGCTTATGTGAAAAAGTTTCAACATGATAAGCTTGAACCCAAATCGGAAAAGTGCGCCTTCATAGTATACCCAAAATGTTGGGTACACCTTCTATCACAGATCTGAAAGGCAAGACATTCATTGCCAAGAATGGATCCTTTCTAGAGAAGGAGTTTCTCTCGAAAGAAGTGAGTGGGAGGAAAGTAGAACTTGATGAGGTAATTGTACCTTCTCCCTTATTGGAAAGTAGTTTATCACATAAATCAGTTCCAGTGATTCCTACAGCAATTAGTGAGGAAGTTAATGATGATGATCATAAAACTTCAGATCAAGTTGCTACCAAACCTCATAGGTCTTCCAGAGTAAGATCCGCACAGAGGCGATGCGGTAATCATGTTACGGAAGTCATTTTACTAGACCATGATGAACCTACGAACTATGAGGAAGCGATGTTGAGCCCAGATTCCGTGAAATGGCTTGAGGCCATGAAATCTGAGATAGGATCCATGTATGAAAACAAAGTATGGACTTTGATTGACTTGCTCGATGATCAGCAAGCCATGTTAAATAAATGGATCTTCAAGAGGAAGACGGACACTGATAGTAGTGTTACTATCTACAAAGCTCGACTTGTCACAAAAAGGTTTTCGACAAGTTCAAGGTGTTGACTACAATGAGATTTTCTCAAGCATGAAGCGATGCTTAAGTTTGTCCGAATCATGTTAGCAATTGCCACATTTTATGAAATCGGCAAATGGATGTCAAAACTACATTCTTTAATGGATTTATTAAAGAAGAGTTGTATATGATGCAACCGTAAGGTTTTGTCAATCCTAAAGGAGCTAACAAAATGTGCAAGCTCCAGCGATCCATCAATGGACCGGTGCAAGCATCTCGAGTTGGAATATACGCTTTGATGAGTTGATCAAAGCATATGGTTTTATCTGAGACTTTTGGAGAAGCCTGTATTTACAAGAAAGTGAGTGGGAGCACTACATCATTTCGATAAGTATATGTGAATGACATATTGTTGATCGGAAATAATGTAGAATTATTCGCAAAGCATAAAGGGGTATTTGAAAGGAGTTTTTCAAAGAAGGACCTCGGTGAAGCTGCTTACATATTGAGCATCAAGATCTATTGAGATAGATCAAGACACTTGATAAGTTTTTCAATAAGTACATACCTTGTCAAGATTTTGAAAAGGTTCAAAATGGAACAGTCAAAGAAAGAGTTCTTGCCTGTATTACAAGGTGTGAAATTGAGTAAGACTCAAAGCCCGACAACGGCAGAAGATAGAAAGAGAATGAAAGTCATTCCCTATGCCTCACCCGTAGGTTCTATAAAGTATGCCATGCTATGTACCAGATCTATTGTATACCCTACACTGTGTTAAGCAAGGGAGTACAATAGTGATCTAAGAGTAGATCACTGGACAGCGGTCAAAATTATCCTTAGTGGAATAAGGAAATATTTCTCGATTATGGAGGTGACAAAAGGTTAAATCGTAAAAAGTTACGTCGATGCAAGTTTTGACACAGATATGGATGACTCTAAGTCTCGATCTAGATACATATTGAAACTGGGAGCAATTAGCTAGAGTAGCTCTGTGCAGAGCATTGTAGACATAGAATTACAAGAATACTTACGGATCTGTATGTGATGCACCCGTTGATTAAAATTATCTCACAAGCAAAACATGATCACACCTTAGTACTCTTTGGGTGTTAATCACATAAGCGATGTGAACTAGATTACTGACTCTAGTAAACCCTTTGTGTGTTGGTCACATGTCGATGTGAACTATGGGTGTTAATCACCTAAAGATGTGAACTATTGATGTTAAATCACATGGCGATGTGAACTAGATTATTGACTCTAGTGCAAGTGGGAGACTGAAGGAAATATGCCCTAAAGGCAATAATAAAGTTATTATTTATTTCCTTATATCATGATAAATGTTTATTATTCATGCTAGAATTGTATTAACGGGAAATATAATACATGTGTGAATACATAGACAAACAGTGTCACTAGTATGCCTCTACTTGACTAGCTCGTTAATCAAAGATGGTTATGTTTCCTAACCATGGACAAAGAGTTGTTATTTGATTAACGGGATCACATCATTAGGTGAATGATCCGATTGACATGACCCATTCCATTAGCTTAGCACCGATCGTTTAGTATGTTGCTACCGCTTTCTTCATGACTTATACATGTTCCTGTGACTATGAGATTATGCAACTCCCGTTTACGGAGGAACACTTTGTGTGCAACCAAACGTCACAACGTGAATCGGGTGATTATAAAGGTGCTCTCACAGTGTCTCCGAAGGTACATGTTGGGTTGGCGATTTCGAGATTAGGTTTTGTCACTCCGATTGTCGCAGAGGTATCTCTGGGCCCTCTCGGTAATACACATCACTTAAGCCTTGCAAGCATTATAACTAATGAGTTAGTTACGGGATGATGTATTACGGAACGAGTAAAGAGACTTACCGGTAACGAGATTAAACTAGGTATTGGATACCGACGATCGAATCTCGGGCAAGTAACATACCGATGACAAAGGGAACAACGTATGTTGTTATGCGGTTTGACCGATAAAGATCTTCGTAGAATATGTAGGAGCCAATATGAACATCCAGGTTCCACTATTGGTTATTGACCGGAAACAGTTCTAGGTCATGTCTACATAGTTCTCGAACCCGTAGGGTCCGCACGCTTAACGTTACAATGACAGTTATATTATGAGTTTATGAGTTTTGATGTACCGAAGGAGTTCGGAGTCCCTGATGAGATCGGGGACATGGCGAGGAGTCTCGAAATGGTCGAGACGTAAAGATCGATATATTGGACGACTATATTCGGACTTCGGAAAGGTTCCGAGTGATTCGGGTATTTTTCGGAGTACCGGAGAGTTACGAGAATTCGCCGGGAGAAGTATTGGGCCTTATTGGGCCATACGGGAAAGAGAGAGGGGCTGCCTAGGGCAGGCTGCGCGCCCCCCCAAGGCCTAGTCCGAATTGGACTAGGGGGAGGGGCCGCACCCCCTCCTTCCTCGCCTTCTCTCTTCCCTTTCCTTCTCTTCTACTCCTACTACATGGAAGGTCTCCTAGTTGGACTAGGAAAGGAGGGAATCCTACTCCCGGTGGGAATAGGACTCCTCCCTGGCGTGCCCTCCCTTGGCCGGCCGCCCCCTCCCCCTTGCTCCTTTATATACGGGGGCAGGGGGGCACCCCATGACACACAAGTTGATCTACGGATCGTTCCTTAGCCGTGTGCGGTGCCCCCATCCACCATATTCCATCTCGGTCATATCGTCGCAGAGTTTAGGCGAAGCCCTGCGCCGGTAGAACGTCATCATCATCACCACGCCGTCGTGCTGACGGAACTCATCCCCGACACCCTGGTGGATCGGAGTCCGGGGATCGTCATCGAGCTGAACATGTGCAGAACACGGAGGTGCCGTACGTTCGGTACTTGGATCGGTCGGATCGTGAAGACGTACGACTACATCAACGGCGTTGTCATAACGCCTGCTTTCGGTCTCACGAGTGCGTGAACACACTCTCCTTCGTTGCTATGCATCACCATGATCTTGCGTGTGCGTAGGAATTTTTGAAATTACTACGTTCTCCAAATGAATCGTCTCCAACGTATCTATAATTTTTGATTGCTCCATGCTACTTTATCTATTGTTTTGGACTATAATGGGCTTTATTTTCCACTTTTATATTACTTTTGGGACTAACCTATTAACCGGAGGCCCAGCCGAAATTGCTGTTTTTTGCCTTTTTCGGATTCAAGAAACATAATATCAAATGGAGTCCAAACGGAATGAAACCTTCGGAAGCGTGATTTTCACCGAACGTGATCCAGAGACTTGGACCCTCGCCAAGGAACCAGAGAGGCGGTCATGAGGGTGGAGGGCGCGCCCGCCTCGTGGGCCTCGAAGCTCCACCGACGCATTCCTTCCTCCTATATATACCTCGCATTCCCCAAACGATCGTAACAAGAGCCAAAACCTAATTCCACCGCCAGTAACTTCCTGTATCCACGAGATCCCATCTTGGGGCACATTAGGAGCTCACGGAAGGGGGCATCTACCACGGAGGGCTTCTACATCAACACCATAGCCTCTCCGATGAAGTGTGAGTAGTTTACTTCAGACCTTCGGGTCCATAGCTAGTAGCTAGATGGCTTCTTCTCTCTTTTGGATCTCAATACAATGTTCTCCCCTCTCTCGTGGAGATTTATTCGATGTAATCTTCTTTTTGCGGTGTGTTTGTTGAGACCGATGAATTGTGGGTTTATGATCCAGCTTATCTATGAATAATATTTGAATCTTTTCTGAATTCTTTTATGTATGATTGAGTTATCTTTGCAAGTCTCTTCGAATTATCTGTTTGGTTTGGCCAAATAGATTGGTAGTTCTTGCAATGGGAGAAGTGCATGGCTTTGGGTTCAATCTTGCGGTGTCCTTACCCAAAGGATGTAAAGGGTTGCAAGGCACGTATTGTATTGTTTCCATCGAGGATAACAAGATGGGGTATTTATCATATTGCATGAATTTATTCCTCTACATCATGCCATCTTGCTTAAGGCGTTACTTTGTTTTAACTTAATACTCTAGATGCATGCTGGATAGCGGTCGATGAGTGGAGTAATATTAGTAGATGCAGAACCGTTTCAGTCTACTTGTCTCGGACGTGATGCCTGTATACATGATCATACCTAGATAACCTCATAACTATGCTCAATTCTGTCAATTGCTCAACAGTAATTTGCTCACCCACCGTAAAATACTTATGCTCTTGAGAGAAGCCACTAGTGAAACCTATGCCCCCCGGGTCTATTCTCATCATATCAATCTCCATCACTTTTATACTTTCTTTGTTTTTACTTTGCTTTTTTACTTTTCACTTTGCATCTTTATACCAAAAATATCAAAAATATTATCTCTATCAGATCTCACTCTCGTAAGTGACCGTGAAGGGATTGACAACCCCTAATCGCGTTGGTTGTGAGTAGCTATCATTTTTTGCAGATACGAGGGACTTGTGTGTGGCCTCCTACTGGATTGATACCTTGGTTCTCAAAAACTGAGGGAAATACTAACGCTACTGTGATGCATCATCCTCTCCTCTTTGGGGAAAACCAACGCAAGCTCAAGACGTAGCAAGAGGCACCACCTCCCCACTAGGTTTAGGAGCTAGGGCAAGCTCCATACCCGTAGCAGTTTTAGCTTGCGGTGAGCCCATAACTTATTCAGAAGTTCTTTTGCGGTTGGCTTCGGTCACGTCCATCACTACAGGAAACAGGTAATTTGCCGTCTGTGGATCACAGACGGCAAAGACCTAATTCCAGACGGCAAAGACTTTGCCGTCAAGAAGCAGACTACAAAGATAAGTCGGCAAAGAATACTTTGCCGTCTGCTATTTAATAGGATAATGACAAAGAGTTTGCCGTCGATCGATAGGGTTTGCCGTCGGCGGACTAGCCAGACGGCAAAAATATATGCCAGCGGAGCGATTCTTGTTGACGGACGGCGTCAAGTACTTTGCCGTCAGCTAGTCTATGTCTTTGCCGTCATCCTCATATACCCAGACGGCAAAGCTAATATTTTTATTTAAAAAAAAAGAAACAACAGTACAGGTGCAGGGGCTGTAGATGGCCGAAGGCGTAGGGAAAATCTTTCACAGCGATGACAAAAGAATGTATTTTTACATGACAGAAGTACTCTACTTACATAGTACTATATATCCATCATCACAATATTTACACGATATAATGTTCTCCATTTACAAGACGAGCGGACGAACGAAACATCACAAAAAAAACTATTACAAAATGGATGAACTGGCCCTTGCCAGCGTAGATTCGAGAGCGGGCCTCGAGCTCGAGGAGGCGAACGGTGGTCTTCGGGAGGATTTGACCATGGCGCCATGGAGCCCTGGATCGGGAGGAGGTGTGGGGTCACGGACGGGGACGAGGATCCCTCTGCTGCCTCCGGCTTAGGCAGCGGCGAGGTGATACGTCTCCAACGTATCTATAATTTTTGATTGCTCCATGCTATATTACCTACTGTTTTAGGCAATATTGGGCTTTATTATCCACTTTTATATTATTTTTGGGACTAACCTATTAACCGGAGGCCCAGCCCATATTTGTTGTTTTATGCCTATTTTAGTGTTTCGAGGAAAAGGAATATCAGACGGAGTCAAAATGGAACGAAATCAACTGGAGAAGTTATTTTTGGAAGGAAACCCACCTGATGGACTTGGACCCCACGTCAGAAGATACGGGAGGTGCTCACGAGGGTGAGGGCGCGCCCACCCCACAGGCGCGCCCCCTGTGGGGCCCGTAGCTCCACCGACGTACTCCTTTCACCCATATATACCTCATTGCCCTAAAACTTCCGAGCAGAAGATAGATCGGGAGTTACGCGCCGCAAGCCCCCTCAGAGCCACCAAAACCTCTCGGAGCCCGTTCAAGCACCTGCCGAGGGGGGAACCCATCACCGGTGGCCATCTTCATCATCCCGGCGCTCTCCATGACAAGGAGGGAGTAGTTCACCCTCGGGGTTGAGGGTATGTACCAGTAGCTATGTGTTTGATCTCTTTCTCTCTCATGTTCTCTCTCGTGTTCCCTCTATGGCACGATCTTGATGTATCCCGAGCTTTGCTATTGTAGTTGGATCTTATGATGTTTCTCCCCCTCTACTCTCTTGTGATGAATTGAGTTTCCCCTTTGAAGTTATCTTATCAGATTGAGTCTTTTTTGAGAACACTTGATGTATGTCTTGCCGTGCTTATCTGTGGTGACAATGGGATTTCACGTGCCACTTGATGTATGTTTTGGTGACCAACTTACGGGTTCCGCCCATGAACCTATGCATAGGGGTTGGCACACGTTCTTGACTCTCTGGTAGAAACTTTGGGACACTATTTGAAGTACTTTTATGTTGGTTGGATGAATCTGAGATTGTGTGATGCATATCGTATAATCATGCCCACGGATACTTGAGGTGACAATGGAGTATCTAGGTGACATTAGGGTTTTTGGTTGATTTGTGTCTTAAGGTGTTATTCTAGTACGAACTCTAGGGCTGTTTGTGACACTTATAGGAATAGCCCACCGGATTGATTGGAAAGAATAAATTTGAGGTGGTTTCGTACCCTAGCGTAATCTCTACGTTTGTTCTCCGCTATTAGTGGCTTTGGAGTGACTCTTTGTTGCATGTTGAGGGATTCTTATATGATCTAATTATGTTATTATTGTTGAGAGAACTTGCACTAGTGAAAGTATGAACCCTAGGCCTTGTTTCCTATCATTGCAATACCATTCACGCTCACTTTTACCACTTGTTACCTTGCTATTTTTATTATTTCAGATTACAAATACCTTTATCTACCATCCATATTGCACTTGTATCACCATCTCTTCGCCGAACTAGTGCACCTGTACAATTTACCATTGTATTGGGTGTGTTGGGGACACAAGAGACTCTTTGTTATTTGGTTGCAGGGTTGCTTGAGAGAGACCATCTTCATCCTACGCCTCCCACGGATTGATAAACCTTAGGTCATCCACTTGAGGGAAATTTGCCATTGTCCTACAAACCTCTGCACGTGGAGGCCCAACAACGTCTACAAGAAGAAGGTTGTGTAGTAGACATCACTGGCGGGTCGACCAGCGGAGGTTGTCTTTGCAGGAGCTCCGACGAGCATTGTCAAAAGCTGGCGCCCGCCCGTGTCGAAGGGCGGCGGTTGACGAAGCGAGGGAGGAGCCGTGGGGTCATGGCGGGAGGAGGATCCAGCGCCGTGAGGCGGTCGACCAGTGACGGTCGGCAAGCGAGGAAGGAGGAGGCGCGGCTCATGAGGCGGGGAGGAGGAGGAGGACCCAGCGGCGGCCTCCGGCTCAGGCGACGGCGAGGTGAGGTCGAGCGGCGGGGGCTGAAAAGCAGGGGAGGAGGAGGACCCAGCGGCGGCCTCCGGCTCAGGCGACGGTGAGGTGGGGTCGAGCGGCGGGGGCTGAAAAGCAGGGGAGGAGGAGGAGGATCCTGCGCCATCCTCGGATTAGGCGACGGCGAGGCGGGATTGACCGCGGCGGTTGACGAGGAGTGGACGAGGAGGAGGCCTGGACCAGGCGTGGGGTATGCGGCAGAGAAGATGGGGATCGAGACAAGGATGGGGTCGGTGTGGGAGAGATCATGGTGGGCCTTGGGGATAAGATAGAGAGAGACTGATGGGATAGGTGGGTGGGGCGCGCGTGGTGAGAGACACGGGCGGGTGCGGGCGGTGCAGATCACGCCATGTCATCGATCCGTGTGCTGTGCTTTCTCTTTGCCGTCTGTGATTTTTTTTACAGACGGCAAAGAGCTCTCTTTGCCGTCTGTAAAAAATCACAGACGGCAAAGACTTTTCGCCGTCTGTAAAAAAACCCACAGACGGCAAAGAATCTTTGCCGTCCGTAATTTTTTTTACAGACGGCAAAGAAAGCCGTCTGTGGTTTTTCTAAAGACGGCAAAGTATGGATTTGCCGTTAGTTGTTCTTTTCCGTCAGCCGCTGTAGGCAAAAATAGTCTTTGCCGTCTAGCCCGACGAAATGCTGACGACAAAGAACAGTACTGACGGCAAATCTCCTGTTTCCCGTAGTGCATGTCCACCTCATGTTCCTGCATCTTCTCCTCTCCATATTCAGCTTCAGCAGCAGATTG
Source organism: Aegilops bicornis (assembly GCA_021605145.1). Classification (NCBI taxonomy): domain Eukaryota; kingdom Viridiplantae; phylum Streptophyta; class Magnoliopsida; order Poales; family Poaceae; genus Aegilops; species Aegilops bicornis. The sequence goes on from CM038670.1 coordinate 590,941,154, forward strand.
ACGTCCATCGTTCCTTGCTCTCTGATTCCTGCTCCTGCGTCGGGTCCCCCAAGCTGTTGTCGCCGGCACACGGAGGTTTTTGAAGACCAAGGCAGAAGGAGGATGAACCCCGTCCCCGTGCTCCTTAAATTCGTGACCCATCATGCCGCAAACCTGACACCAATCTGGTAAACGCTCGTACTTGATAGCAAAGATCTGTCGTTCTCCTCCTCGGACCAGAGATATTGCTTTCTTCAACGGGTTACGAACATCAAGTCGGACCCTGACTCGGTAAAAGTTCCATTCGAAGTCAAACGAAGACGACTCTGAATCACAAACTCGCCGATCTTCGAGGCCAGTGCCTTAACTTTGCCATGGAAAGCTATAGGGAGCTCGATGATCCGCGCCCATATCTCAATCGTAAAGAGCTCGATCGAGGAAGGCTTTGAGTATCCATCATACGAGGCAATGACCACGGGATTTCCCCTCAAGTGCCATGGCCCTCCTTGTGTGACTCGCTCCCAATCTCCCAAACAGTCAAACTGCATCAGGAAGAGATCCTCCTCGAGGGTTTTGATCTTGACTGGCCGAGCTAGGTCCCATGCAGTTTTCATGTTCCGCAAAAACCAATACGAGCTGAAACCCTTATCCATATGGACTCGGGCCAAAATCATCCAGCGGAGAGCCTCCTCCGCCGGCACGTCCTCATCCTCGAAGATCACGTCGTCGAGGTCGTCTTCCTTCAAAGCCAGTTCCTTCATCAAATCCTCCAAGTTGCCTTTCTCTTTGTGGCCCGATCCCGACAAACTACCGCCGCTCGCGATGTATGCCAGCCTCGAGGTGCAGATCGATCTCCGGTGTCTAAGGCAACACCAAGAACCCTAACCCCTCCAAAAGCCAAGCCCGTAACCAGTGTGGGAGACCTGGCCGCGGACCTCAACTCAGATCGAGGGGAAGGAAGAGGTAGATTCTCAACGTCGCCAATGGCGGCGAGAGGAAGAGTAAACCCTACGTCTTCAGTCGGAATGGAGTGTTTTGCCAAACGCCATAGAAACATCCTAATTTTTAGGTGTCCACGAAACATACGTGGAGTCACATTAGCCCAATCTTCTCATTAATCAGGCCCTTCAGCGCACATCCAAATACCCAGAAGAAGCCCACCACCGGAGAGGCCCGGAGCAGGTCACACATCCCACAAGCCTCGAGCACGACTGCACTAGTTGCCCTCGTGCCACATCCTCGTTGAGCGCCGCCGCGCGTGCTCCTCCCTGCCCGCACCCCTCCTGCAACCCGCATCGCCTCCAGTGCCGGCGCGACCCCTTCTTCGAACGCCACCGCTCGGCGTGCTTCTGTCGACGCCGCCGCCCGGATCTTCTTCCAACCCGGCCGCACCCCAGTGCCCCGCGGGACCTCCTCGCCTAACGCCGCCGCCGCGCCTGCGACGCCCCAGCTGCTGACACCATCGCGGGTTCTCCCTCTCCATATTTCCCGGCCCACTCGCCGCGGGCGCCGCGACCTGTCTCCCAGCTCGGTTTCCCGTACTCCACCCCACCATGGCCCCAGAAAGGTGCGTCTCTTCTACATTTGCTGTATATCATTCAAAGAAAAAGGATAACATGGGTGCATTACTGCATTTTGCCATCAAATTGGATAGTTCTCTCGTAGTAATTGTCATACTGAAGGAGTAAAGCAGGGCTGCAGGGGCATCATTTTGTGCCAGTCATCCCGATGAAGAAATATTAAGATTTTTAGTGGCCGAAGCAATCTTAATGATAAGAGTAGATGGCACATCATGGCAGTGCCTCTTTTTCTGTCAAATATAGCATGTTCTTGATTTGATGTCTGAACCTTACCATGGATCAGATTATGCATTTTGAAAAAGTGATGTGTGAGTGAGATTAAAATAACACTGTACTAGATTGCCCTTCTAGAAATTTACTCCCTCTGTAAACAAATATAAGAGCGTTTAGATCACTAAAGTAGTGATCTAAACACTCTTATATTAGTTCTGGAGGAGTACTTATTTTACAGTTTATTTAGTGAGTAGCACGTTTGCGAAAATAAACGAATATAGGCTTGAAAGGAGGTGTTCATTGGTGTGAAACTGGACTGGTCTTAGATACCTAGAGATCTTCATATGCTCCTGTAAAGTTCTGTTGTACATCTCGTCCAGGCTGTGTCATCCTCTCTGCACTATCCGAGCCCGAAGCAAAGTTCGAAGGGTTCGAAATCAAAATATGTTTTAAGTCGGTGGTTTTCAGTTGTTCATTTGGTTGATCGAATTCAACAGTATTTGCTTTTTTGGAGGTGCCGAAGTTGCTGACTAGCCCTAGTGATAGCTGGAATAAGGCCCAAGTTGGCTACAATGCCAATACGCCGCCATCCTGCCGCTGCAGCCTGCAGGCCTGCATTGCGGATAGTCCCCCAATTTGCCAACCAAACGAACTCATAGAACTGCTCTATGAAAAAAAAAAACAGAACCGGCAGCAGCAGCCACGCCGCCGTTAACTCGCGTACACTAGCTGCTGCCCACACTACCGTGTGCGATTTCTGATAAACCACTGCTGTGTCATGCCCAATTCCACGACCGCCAGTTGGTGGCACCACCACAACAACGGCGGCGACTGAGCAGTCCTGCAATGTATGTTCTGTTTTTTCTCTTTGCCATGTCGAAACTAAATAGATTGTCAGCATGCTTGCCTCCGTCCCTCGTTCCCTTCATGCTTGCTGCCAACTTTGCCTTAGTCTGACCTTGCACGCTCACTGCCGCCACGCACTGCGACCTCCGACGGCCACCTCCCCGCCAGCCCCTTGCATCATGATTTCTGGGTTTCTATTGCTTAATGCATTTTGGTGGCAAAGAACCATCTATTACAAGTAGTGTAGCTATAATAAAGATTAAAAGTGTATTTGGTGATAACTGGTGACTAGAAAGATGAAGATTAGTAGCAGGATTTGGGAGCTACGGTTGATGATCCAGTAGCATTTGCTGTGATGCGCTCATCTACTGTTATTCATCTGAACCCTTTCTTGGAGTGGAATAATTTTGTCTTAAATTCTTGTAATTGTGTTGTGGATTTGATTGCTGTGTTCTCCTGAAGGCTCCTTATCATTGAAAAATTAAATGTTTGCAGGAGTGGGTCTAAGAAGCAGGAGCTCAACTCTCAGAAAAAGCTAGAGAAGAAGCTCAGCTTCTATACAAGTAAGTGCAACCTTCCTTTTGAGGGCCACAATTTTTCTTCCATGTGTTCCTGCTCGGTAGGGTTTTGTTGTATTGTTCTTGTGAACAAGTACTTATTCTATATTATACTTCCTCCGTCCGAAATTACTTGTCGAAGAAATGGATAAAACTGGATGTATCTAGAACTAAAATACGTCTAGATACATCCATTTCCCCGACAAGTATTTCTGGACGGAGGGAGTACATTGTTGTGTGTTGAGCCATGCAGTTTAAAAATACCCAAGGTGATGGTAATTATGCAGAACCATATGACTTCCATGCTATTCTTAAAGAGAACGTTGTCATCGTTACAAAATTATTTTGTTATGGCAGATAATTGGTTAATATAATGAGGAATTGTTGCAAGAAATATTGGTTCTTTTGTCGACCATGCAATTCTGATGAGGTTATAATTTTGGTATATTTCAAAAAGCTCACTTCGATCATTCATGTGTGCAAGGTTAGAATTGTGAATCGATTTGTCATGTGTTACGGCCGGTTTAGCTAGGCCCACCGGGCAATCTTAGCCCACAAGTTATCTTAGGTTAATTCTTATGCAAGTTATGTTAGGTTAATTCTTATGCAAGTTATCTAGGTTATAAATATAGGTCAGAAGACTCTTTTTGGAATTAAGCAATAAGAATATTATTATCCCTATCGCCCGGCTCCCAGAGGAGCCGGAACCCTAGCCGCCACCGCCATCTCCCTCCGACGCGACGGCGCCCAGCCGCTGGCGCGCCCGATCATCGCCCCGTCCCACTCCATCCTTCCCCTACAACCTTCGGAGCAGGTCCGGTAGGACCCCAACTCCTACCAATTTGGTATCCAGAGGCTTGAGTTTGATCATGTCTTCTTCAACGCCATCACCGCCGCTGCCCGTCGTCACCTCCGCGCCGATGACCACCGCCCCGATGCCGTCCACCCCGATGACCACCGTCGGGGCCCCCACGCTGTCGGGCCCAGTCACCACCGCCGGCCCCCATCACTTCCGCGCCGCCACCAGCCGCCGTCTTCACGCCGGAACAGATGACCAACGTCAGCTGCGGCGGCTTCGTGGCCGTCCGTCAAGGCTCCACATGAACCAAGACCGGCGGTACATGGCGAGGCGTCTGACCTTCCGCCGGCTGCGCCGCTCGACACCTTCGTGCACCGTGCGCCGTGGCTGTTCCCGGGCGAACCCGCAGGTGGCTGGCCCCCGCTGTTTCTGTTCCAGACGGGAACTCCGATGAGCCACCACGGCCGCCCGAACTGTGGCATCTGCCGCCGCCACCATCGACGACGCCCTCGCACTGCGGCCGTTGCCATCCCCGGCGGCCGCTTCTTCCGGCTCAGCTCCCGCTGCAACCACCGGCGCCGCCCGCCCAGCTTCGGCACCCTCGCCGACCGGCCTCCCGATCCATCGAGTCCGGTTCCGCCCTCGTCGCCACTTCCGGCGTGGCGGCGGGTCTTCGCCATCGCCGGTCTACACCACGGCCCCGAACAGCCAACTCCGTTCCCGCAGTTCGGTGGGCCATCCGGTTCCGCCGGTCCCTACCCGGAGTACTCCGACCAGGCGCCACCCGCCTCGCTGCTCCGCACCTCTGAGCCAGCTCGACACGGTCCGGCCCAGACACCGCCGTGGTTCGCCAAGATCGACTTCGCCACCTATGACGGCACGGAGGACCTCAACTCGGCTCAACCGGCGACCCGATTCTTTTTTTGCGGCAGCGCACCGCATCCGAGCGTACTGGCTCGCCTTGTACCACCTCCATGGCGCGCTCACCAGACTGGTATTACGCCTCGAAAGCGGGGCGAGGCGCCATGCCCTTGGGAGCGCTTCGCGAGCTCGCCTCGCCGCTTTGGTCCTCCGGTTCGCGAGAGCCGCTGGCGAGCTTCGGCCGCCTTCCCTTCACCTTCACGGTGCGAGGACTACGCCGACCGTTTCGAGCCACAGCATGCCATGCGTCGGGTGTGACGGCGCAGCAGCGGGCCGACCTCTTTGTCGGTGGACTTCCGGATCACATCTGCGTGGACGTGGAGCTTCGGGGACCCCAGGATCTCCAGTCAGCCATGTACTACGCCCGTGCGTTCGAGCGCCACGCGGTGGCCATCCAGCAGGAATCACCGTCCCGGACCGCTGGGTCGCTACCCGGGCCGGATTCCGGCGAGGTCGGCTGCGCAGCCTGCGGCATCCTCGCCGCGATCAGCGCGCCCGTTCGCCGGCTACTCACCTCGGCCGAGCTACTCGGCGTCGCCGCCAAGGGTTGTGCTTCAACCGCGACAAGCCCTACGCCCGGCCATGCACGCCGCGACTCTTCTACACGGAGGTTGCAGACTACATTCCGAGGACGCCGTCGCCGCCGACCTAGCCGCCCGGCTGTCGAGAAGGTGTTTGGCGCTGGTTGATCGCCTCGAGGAGTTCATAGCGCTTCCCCACCTTACAGCTCGAGGACGAGCTGTTTGTGCAGGCGAGGATAAGTGTTATGGCGGTTTAGCTAGACCCCACCGGCAATCTTAGCCCACAAGTTATCTTAGGTTAATTCTTATGCAAGTTATCTTAGGTTAATTCTTATGCAAGTTATCTAGGTTATAAATATAGGCTGTAAGACTCTTTTTGGAATTAAGCAATAAGAATATTATTATCCCTATCGCCCGGCTCCCAGAGGAGCCGGAACCCTAGCCGCCACCGCCATCTCCCTCCGACGCGCCGGCGCCCAGCCGCCGGCGCGCCCGATCATCGCCCCGTTCCACTCCATCCTTCCCCTACAACCTCCGGAGCAGGTCCAGTAGGACCCCAACTCCTACCATCATGTCACCATATAGACCCATAGAAGATATTTGAAGCAATTAATAATTTGCTATATTTCTCTGTAAAAGAATCAAACACCTAGCAATGCTAACCTTGATTCCTTGATCTATATTGCTCATCTGCTTATGTGGGCAAGGTGGTCAGTGGATCCAAACAAGGAAAAGTTACTTCTAGTCTCCTTGATACCTGTGAATCATGTTCATCCACAACATTAAAAAGACCCTCCTCGTTTGGTTTATGTGCTTGTTGTCTTACGGTAAGCCTGGTAATGCAAAAGCATGCACATGTGTAGTGTTCGGTGATACTATACTTATAACCGGATTTTGTTACAGCAGTTGCAGTTGGGACCATGTATGTCTAAATGCAGGAATTCACGTTTTCGCACCAGTAGGGGCCACATAGCATTGCACTTTGCCCCAGGTTATGATGGTTCACGGAAAACTGAACCTGATTCATTTTTTGAGAACACGCGACACGAAGACTTTGCGTTTCTTTTCATTGAAAAGGGAAGCTAAAAGTTACATGCCTCCTAGGAGGTGGTTTATGGTTTGCGTTACTGTGATTTTAATGAACCTGATTCATTGACATGGAAGTATGAAACAGATTACAATTCGGAACCTCATGAGTTAGGAGGCAAAATGGTCCACTCATCGGTGTAGAGAATCCATGGCATGTTGACATGGTACCTGACAGATGAGCCCAAGTCAGGGAACCGGGCCATTTTTTGTGAAGTGTCAAACCTGGTGCAAAGTGCAAACATTATGTGACCCAACTGGATGTGTATAGTGCTACATTTGGACATACATTGTGCAAATTACAACTACTGTAATAAAAACTGGTCCAAAATGCAAGTTACTCATAGTATAATCTGTTTTGTACATATTGTTGTGTTTTCTTGTGTGTTCATTTTTCGAACTGTATAATAAAATGGAAAGGAGATTAGAGATTTCATTATGAATTTATGATTGATGATTAATTTTATGTCATGCATGTATTGCATTTTGCTTGTTCTATGCATCCACCTTGACTAATATTACAGCATAATAAAGCTTGTTTTGCTTGCCTCAACTTGCATTGTAACTCATTGGACTCTTTGCTCATCATTCCAGAAGTGAAAGATGCGGTTACCTCCCTACAGGCCAAAAAGGCTATCAGTAAGGTACAAAGTTGCTTCTAATTCTGCCCTCCCTTAGTATATCGTTCCTTTTGGTCGGTTTTTGCATAAATGTGCAACATTATGAATTTGTTTATTCCTTTGATGGTTCACTTCAAACAAAAATAAAACAAACCTCTCATCCTTATCTGGCTCATAAGAACGTGAAATAGGGACTGCTCGTGGAGTTAATTAAGAGTATCGAATCATAAATCAGGGTACCAGGTGGACATCATGTCAGGCTTGCAAATTAAATTAAATCTAGAAGTTGATTAAACTCTAGACAGAAAACTCTTGCATGGGGGAAATAGGCTCCACCTATGTCTTGGTAAGATAGGATATAATAAAGGATAGTAGCTCATATATGTGGAAACTGATAATAAACTACAATAGGCTCACTACCCAAGTATAACTAACGTCCATGCATGTTTGACAAACAAAATAGTTTTGTGAATGCCGTGATTCAGCATGATCAAAGGTAACTTGTCTGAGCTATCACCCTGACCTTTTTAATTAGGAGTGGAAGTCCTCCAAACCAGGGTAATTGGATCCACTACCATGTGTACCCACAATTTCATCCCAAGAGACTTCTTGCATGCCCTCTTTGACAAGCTAATACTGAGTTACACGTGCCAGCCAGTGTGTGGAATGACAATTGAGCACATTTGGTATTGAGGGTCATTCACACATGGAATGTTAATTAGGCTAGTTTTCTCCAGTTTAGTCACTTGATCATCAAGGAAGAGGCCAGTAAGGTTGCTTAATTTCATGCTATTTTAGCATAAGCCACTAACAGCTACATGGAGAGTGTGTCAGCAAGACAAACACTATCATGTGTGCCAGTCATGAAAAGCCAAGCCACGAGGCAAAGCTATAAACATAGCGAAGCCACACGTTATGCCAAGCTGGGCCATTGGCAAAACAAAGAAAAGTTATCTACATTGATCTAGCTTGTCTAGGTACTCAGTTGTAACAAATTGAGTAATCAAGGCTAGATGGATAAGGATTACTCCTTGGTCGCTTATTAAGGTCTTTTTTCCACAGTTTCTGCTGATGGTGTTCTGGTACAAAAAAAAAAAAGAAATGCACGGGCCATTACCTTAAAAATGTTTGAGTCTCAACTACTGATCTGCCTCTGAAATTTTGTCATTGGTAAAAAAAAATCTGATGCCCTTGTGTCCTTAGCGTCATGAATATTGTGGCACATTTGATGCATTTAGCTAGTTACAGGTTGCAAATTGCCTGTCTATCAAACAATTGTGTTCATATGTGTTAAAGGGATGTGTTTTGCCTTTCCAAATTAGCCTCACACTACTGGTTGTTTATTTATTTGTCTTGTTTTTATTATTTTCAATATACCCAACACAGAAGTTCACATTCAGTTCTCATCAAATGTATTTGTGGGTGTTGGAAAGAGGCCTTTTGCTTGTCCAAAGCAGCTTGCCTCTAGCTGTCTACTGTCTTTTTTTTGTTACTGCTGGGCGATGGCCACGCTATATGCAGCAACTGATCAGATACAAAGATATTCATATGCAGTTATTATGCTAGATGGTTCATTTGAGTTTCTTGTCTGTAGAAAAAGAAACAGAGGAGCCGTCAGAAGAAACTGAAAGCATATGATCTGTCAGCACTTTCTGAGTTCCTTCCACAAACAGCCAGCTCCCAGCAGCAGACGGAAGTAAAGCTTAACCGCAAATCGAAGCAGGCTTTAGTGTAATCCTCGCATGAAATCTCTGCCCTCCAATCTTTCTCTTTGTTTTTATTTTTCCATCACAGTTTCAGTACCTTCTTTATTTTTCAGGCAACGAGAGTCTGCTCAACTGAATGCTGTACTGAACAATGCCCAGTTCCAGCTAGACCCATTGGCTGCAATTCATCAGCATCTGGTATCAACACAACCGCCTTCTTCCGTGAAAGACGACGACTCTGCAAAGAACGGGAAGAAATCTAGGAAGGACAAGAAAAGGAAAAAGAAGAAGAAAAATGCTTTGTCGACCCCTCGGTCGATGGATATCTGATACTGCGAACTATCTAAAGTAATGAACGCAGCTACTTTTCTTATCTTGGTCTGTAGGTGACCCTTGTCATGTGTGAACTTGGAAGCTGTAAAATTTTGCTACCAGTGCGAGTTTTCTGTGTCTGAACTTCCAGCTTGTTTTTTTCTCGAAAGAAGTAACTTCCAGATTGCTTGCAAAATCACCCTGAAGGTTTGGATTTAGCTCATTGTGCAGGTGCTGCCCATGCGATTCCATGTGTTTCGGTAAAAAAAAAGTTTGCCTTGCGATTTTTTTTTGAGATTTGAGGTGTAGATCTGTTTTGTCACAGTGATTCGTCTGTGCTTCTATTATGGCAATCTTTTACTCCCTCTGTTCGGAAATACTTGTCGGAGAAATAGATAAAAATGAATGTATCTAAAACTAAAAAACGTCTAGATACATACATTTGTTTGACAAGTATTTCCGGACGGAGGGAGTAATACCCAACGAAATGTGGTTAGACACGCTAGAGAAAGAAGGCAAGGGCTTCTGATGAAAAGACAAATGTTAGGGGTTTCTCACACCCCTGCCAGAATTTGTAGGAAGAGATAATTCATGTGAAAAAGGGATAATAAAAAGTGCAAGAATTTTGTAGAACTAATGTTATAACAATCCTAACAAACCCGATCAAACCAACTCCAAGGCAGGAAAAACTCGTAAGTATGATGTTACCTTTTGCCTTGTATAAATCACAATAGAAAATCTATCAAAAAGTTCTTGTAATACGGATCCAACAATATCGAATGTATAACATGATTTACACATCATGACAAAATTAAAAATTAATTAAAATCTTGAAAAACACATGAAGATGAAAGAAGCGGATGGGAATAGGCAATACTACTTCCTAATGCATGTATAATTTTGTAACCCATATTAGTAAGTGGGTAAGCCCAGTATATTATGTTTTCAGACATTTATATTTCTGTCCCTAACTCAGGCCCACTACTCACATATGCCCTTAATTTTTGATTGTGCTCAGTTTTGTCCATGTTACTCCCTCCTTTCTGGTTTATAGGGCTTATCTCAAAATTTTAGTTTTCTCATTCCATTTTATAAGTCTCAATTTGGTTGTTACCCATCACATGTTCAGATTTCAAGGTGCAATAAATCACTACATGAAGTATTAAGAGAAAATTGACCAATGCCTGTACTTTATGCATTGCATGCATTGAAATTAATGCATTGGTAAACACAATTTTTGAGGAAAACAAGCGCATTAATTGAGTGGTTTTGCAAATTAAAAAAATTCTTCCACCATTCCCTATCTACCTTGGTTGGTGAGATTTTTAAATTGAGCCCTATAAACCGGAAAGGAGGTAGTATGTCAAATAACCTTATGGAAATACCCCTTTGTGTCATTTTTGTCCAATCAAAATGCTTTGACCGTAGACGAGCCTTTCTCTAGACATTTGTACCCCTCCTTACAGGTGAAGCCTCATTGAAACATTCTCTCCCCTCTTTTCTATTACTTCCACGGAAAGCCAACCAAAAAAGAAAAAAAATGGGAAAACCCTCTCCACACTCTCTTGCATGTGTGGACCCACCCGAAAATCTCTCTCTCTCTCTCTCTCTCTCTCTCTCTCTCTCTCCACCAACCCCACTTCAGCGATCAAGTCCCCCCTACCCCCTAATGGCATGGTCCTCAGAAGTAGCTCTGCTACCGCCGATGAAGTTATCACTCCCGTGCCATTCGAACCACAAATTCGTAAACATGGTGATTCCTTGTTTCTTTTGCGATGTCCATTGCTTGTTTTCTTCGTCTGTAGCCTCATGCTACCCAGCGCCACCTGCTAGCGCCACGGGAACTTGTCACCGATGAGTTTCTTAGCCATCTAGAGTACCCGCAAGCTTTCTGGCGTTTCTCGCACTTTACCTCAACCGCTAGTGGCCACACCATGGCATCGACCTCTACCCGGCACCCGTAGGACGCTTTTTTTTTGTGAATAACCCGTAGGACGCTTTACCTCAGCTGCTACGCACCATGGCACCAACCTTTACCCACCCGACGCGCAACGTCTAGAAAGAGGGAGGGGGAGAGCTTTTTTCTAGGTGGATTCCATCTGTAAGCCACATGTTTTTTTTTCTCTTTTTTATTTCTACTGGGTCCCACATGTAAGGATGGGTAAAACTGTCCTGGAAATATCCCCATGACCGTTAAAGGACTTTGACTAGATGGAAATGGGACGAAAGCACATTTGTACAACGCCACCAAACGGAACAGGGGCGAACCGAGCAGGACTAAAAATTAGGGGCAAATTTGAGTGATTGGTTTAAGTTAGGGGCAGAAATGTAAATATCCTTTATTTTTCTAATCATACTGTGTTTCCAAATAAAGAGGATAAACTAACACTAGTACTAGGACTGGGAGCATCATTGGAAGACATTACTACCAACACAAATGAACATCTGACGGTGAAGCCAAATCCAACGAAGAATACCCAAACAATCCTTCCGCTTCCCAACACCCAGCTCGGAAAGGCACCACCGAGTCACCGACCTACCGAAAGCCCAGAGTAGCCTTCTCCAATCTGATACAAATACGCCTCCCCCCGCGGCAACAACGGTCAACAAATCCACAACCGTTGGCCTGATCTCACAATCACCCGTCCGCCATGGCGAATCAGCGGGAGCAGCAGCAGGCCTCGCTGCCTCGGCCGCCGGTGCCGCGGAAGCCGCGGTCCATGTCGGAGCTCTACGGAGGCATGCGCTTCGACCCCAACGGCCGCTGCCTCGTCCGGACCTACCTCGCCCCCAAGGCGATCCGCGGCCGCCTCCCAAACGTCGAGATCAAGGACATCATCCCCGACGACGTCGACGTGCACGGCACCCGCCCGGAGGCGCTCCCCTTCCACCGCTGCAACCGGGGCGCCAGCGGCAAGGTCTGGGGCCACTTCTTCACGACGCGGCCCGCGGCCGCGGCATCGGGCGGCCCGGGCAGCTACGTCCGGGTCGTGCCGGGAGGGCTGTGGGTGCGGTACGACGAGGAGAAGGCGTACGCCGACGCGGGCGGGGACGTGCTCGGGTACCGGTGCCGGTTCGCGTTCCACGGCGAGGACGGCAAGCTGACGGCGTGGCCGATGAAGGAGTTCCGCCTCAACGAGGGCGCCGCGGCCTACCGCGGCGTCGCGTTCCACCCCGTCGCCAAGAACCTGGTGGCGTGGAAGGTGTACAACGACGTGGAGGAGCCGCTGAGCGACGACGAGGGCGACGACGAGGGCGAGGACGAGGACGAGGATGACGAAGTGGAGGAGATGGAGGTGGACGATCCGGCTGCCGCCGCTGCGTACACGGAGGACGACCTGACACAGCGGCAGGACAAGAAGAAGAAACAGAAGCTGCAGTAGTAGCACGGGAGGCGCTAGTAGATGCTGCGAGTTTGGGTTAGCATGATCTGAAGCCTGAATTTGGGTTAACATGATGCTGCAAATTTGGGTTAGCGTGATCTCAAGCCTGAACATTATCTGAAACCTGAATTTCGGTTAACATGACGCTGCGAATTTGGGTTAGCATGATTTGAAGCCTGAATTTGGGTAAACATGATGCTGCGAATTTGGGTTCGCATGATCTCAAGCCTGAACATTATCTGAAACCTGAATTTGGGTTAACATGACGCTGCGAATTTGGGTTAGCATGATTTGAAGCCTGAATTTGGGTTAATATGATGATGCGAATTTGGGTGGGCATTATCTGAAGCCTGAATTTGGGTTAACATGATGCTGCGAATTTTGGTTCGTAGAAACAGAAGCTGCAGTAGTAACTCGTATGTCTGGATTTACGCATGATCTGAAGCCTGAACATTATCGTTAGCTGTGCGTTCCATTGATAAATGGAAATTGGATCGGCGAGCCAAACTGGTCTCAATCTGAAACCTCCGGTTCATGATTTTCAGTAGTGCTCTGCTTCTACAACCTCCCCTGCCGTGACGCGATCCCATCCCTATAAATACAGCCCCCGAATCCTGAATCTCCCGTCACATCATTCCAACCGACCGAAACCTTCTTCTCCCCCCAAATCCAACCAACCTCCCCCTCGGCTTCTAAGCAGATTCCGTGGGCAGCCCGCCATGGCAATGGCGCCTCCGCCCGTGCCGAGCCTGCCGCTGGGCTACGTCTTCAGACCCAAGGCCCGGGAGCTCATCCAGCACTACCTCGCCCCCAAGGCGCTGGGCGGCTACTTCACCCCGGGCCTGGTGGCGGAGGGCGTGGACGTCTTCTCCGCGGCCCCGGACGCGCTCCCCTTCAGCCGCAGCCACCGTCGGGAGAGCGGCGAGGTGTGGGGCTACTTCTTCGCGGCGCACCCCGCCGGGGAGAGGGTCCCGGCGCCGGGCGGGTGCTGGATCCCGTACGGCCCCGAGAAGGCGTACCGCGGCGGGAGCGCCGGGGAGGCGGTCGCCTTCAGGCGCAGGCTCGCGTACTACGTCGCGTGGCGGGGCGGCGACGACGGCGGCGACGGGGTATGGGCGCGGACGCCGTGGCTGATGGCGGAGTACCGGCTCAACAAGGGCGCCGCCGCCTTCCGCTGCGCGCGGCCCGGCCCCGAGGCGAACATGGACTGCGTGGTCCGCAAGGTCTTCATGAAGCCGGCGGCCCCTCCGCCGCCTGCCCGCTCCAGCGATGACGAGAGCGCGGGCTCCAGCTCCAGGTACCGCAGCGCGGACGAGGAAGCCGGCTACCCCGGCGAGGAGCAGGCGAGGAAGCGCGCTCGATGGGTCTAGTTGAGACTTGGGACGGCCCTGAGACGCGGCCACGGGTTTTGTGACTGATTAATTGGGTTCCAGAGTTGCAGAAACCAGTAGAATCATACGATTTGAGCGACCAGTAATATGAATCGAAAAAAGTGAGTCATATAATCAAACCAAAAGAAAAGTGTGTCACTATATCAAACTCCCAGGAAAGGTGTGTCATATAATCAAATTGCTCGCTCCGGAGCGGAGTGGAGGGAGCGGAGAGGAGTCGAACGCGGCAAATTTAACAATTTTGACCTGTGTACGTAATGGATTCATAAAATAAACTTGGTGTAAAACTATTTCACACCCATGACCCTTTTGTGAAGGCCACATGACGCAGCGCCACATCCTACGGCAGCGCTTAGCTAGCGGCGTTACGCCATCCACCCGGTAGCCACTGGCCCCGCATCCACTGCAGTAACGCCTCGTGCTAGGTGCCACACACACGGTGCAGCGCTTAGCCGCTGCTGCTGAAGTTATGTCCAGAGCTGCGGCGGCCCTCTCCTCCCCCGCCCACCCATTGCAGCAGTTACAGAAAGAAAGAACGCGGCGGTGGCGGCCTTGTCCACTCCCTCTCAATCCCTCCCCAAATCCTTCAAATCCGACGATTTGGTCCGTGGATTTTGTCACCAATCCATCCTAGAAGGTACTCTTCTCCGATCCCTTCTTTCTATTCATAGAAAATATTGTATTTTGAAGATTTGGGGAACCTTTGTTTGATTAGATTAGATTAGAATCTTACATGTATTATAATCTTGCATGTATTAGAACTCTTGTTTGTTTGATTTTCCTAACCAAATATGGTTGGATACATAGGTTGATATGTTATTTGTATGGAAAATATATTTGTATGAAGTAGGCCTAGTTTAGTTTATTTGTGTTGAACTTATATTTGTTTTGACAAGAACGCTTTGGATACATATGCTTTGAATTTTGCATCTAGTAAGCGTAGTTTAGTTTATTTGTAACCGAAAGATAATTGTGTTGACAAGATTTTTTTTAAATTGTTAGGATGGTTTGGCTTCTCGATGATCACTGGGACAAACAACACCGGTTGTATGATATGTTGGTGGAGCAGCGGGTAATACTGAAAGTTGCTGGTGTTATGAATTTCATGTTTATTTCAAACACAAATGCCCATATGTAATGATTTGTTTGTTTGTTTGTAGGAGCTTGCACCTTTGAAGATTCGGTCTCATGGGGTCACCCTTGGGTGGGTGCGCTATGATGAGCGGTACACACCGTATGTAAGGGAGACATGACTTCTCCCTTCCATTCGTATGGTTCGCCGGTCGACGCCACCCAACAATGCTGCAGCACTCACCGCGCTTATTGATCATTGGAGGCCGGAGACACACACTTTCCATCTTCGGACCGGGGAGATGACCGTGACGCTCCAGGATATGGCTATGATCACCGGTCTTCCTATCGATGGGAACCCTTTGTGTATGAACACCGATTCTGATGGGTGGCGCGAGCAGATGCATGCCCTTATCGGTATGGTTCCTCCGGAGCCTCGTGAACCAGAAGCAGAAGACAAGAAGAAGGAAAGAGTTGCAGCCGGTGCTACTTTCACGTGGATTCAATCGAACTTTAGTAATTGCCCCGAGGATGCTAATGAGGACACGGTGAAGATATATGCTCGTGTGTACATGTGGTACATGATATCCAGGACTATGTTTGCTGATGGCACGGGCAAGAATGCTCCATGGATGTGGCTGAAGGCGTTGACCGTCTTCGATAGCAAATGGAGTTAGGGTTCGGCGACACTTGCTTACTTGTATCGACAGGTATGAGGTTGTTTCCTTTTCACTTCATTGCTACATTATCAATGCGATCTTGTTGTTAATTCAACCATGTTATCTTTTATGTGCAGCTGGACGAAGCCTGTTGTAGGCCATCTGGAGGTATTGGTGGTTGTATGCTCGCACTTTCCATATGGAGCTGGGAGCGTTTGCCGGTTGGACGACCGAAGATCGTGAAGTATGAGGATTGGGACGACAAACACGACCCACTACGACGCCCCACTTGGGCTTACAAGTGGGATGTGTTAAATGAGACAACAGATGATCCGTCGGTCATGTACAAGTTGTACAAGAGCGAGCTGGACGCGATCACGCCTGAGCAGGTGAATGGACATTGCATAAGTGATTATCATGCTTCTATCGTAACTCGATATCAATTTTGCATTCTATCCCATTTTGCAGGTGGAATGGGAGCTGTATGGAAAAGGAGAGAGTTTTGGTTACACGCCAGAGTTCAGTCTGAATCCGATGTGCACTAGGGATAGGGATCTCTGGCTTATGCGGTGCCCACACATATGCAACTGGGCGGTTGAGCTTCACCTGCCACATTGGGTGTTTCGACAGTTTGGTTTGTTCCAGCCACACCCGCCGGAGTGGGAGGACACGGACAAGGTGCTACACAGGTAAGTTTCTGTTTCTAACTAGCACTTAACGGCTTCTCGGCGGTTTCAATGGTGGTAATATTCTGTTTCTAACTTGCAGGTTGGATAGGGAAAAGCAGCGGAAGATCAAGGATTGGGCCAAGCATCACAACAAGTATATCGTCTGATTCGGCGCTTAGTGTGGAGCAAGCTAGGGTCGAAAAGCAGGCCCAACTTCGTGAGCACTGCCCGATCGCGTTCAACAACTATCTCACATGGTTTCTTGTAAATACCCGTGTGGAGGTATGCAAGCCGGCGTATGCTGATGAGATCTTGGAAGAACCGACCGTTTTTGATGAGCTAACCCAAAGACCGGTACAACTCATTAGTCAGGAAAGGCAACTCAGTGATCCCTGCGGGGCCAATGATGAACTTTGTGGTATTTGCCCTTTTTCCTTTTCCATTTGCACTATTCTCATTTTCGTTTGCCTAACACATTAATACCGTTTCTGTTCATTCATAGCGTGCCCAGATCAAGAAAGCAGCTGATGGGACCGAGACTATTCTGGAAACAACCCCGGTTGGCAAAAGCGATGGGGAAGGTGCTCTTCGAGCATTCATTAAGGTTCACATCTCCTTCAAACTAGCACTTAACATGTTTTGCTACATTCGATGTCTCATTCACTTGTATATGTTGCAGCGCCGGGGCCAAAAGTTAAAGGCGGCTATCAAATCTTTTCGGTTGTCGTGACCGGAGTATGTATCACCGTAACGGTCTAGGTCGGCGACACCATCGAGATCCCACTTCGTGCCAGGGCCATGTTGATCCTTTGGAGGATGAGGATGTGGGTGTGATCACCCAACAGGTATGGCATGAGCATATATCCAATTGTTGATGCATTGCATACTATATCCTCACACACGGTCTTTCCATTTATTTTGTTGATGCATAGGCTGCTGATGAGGATGAGGATGAGGGGACGTACCAGGTTCGGTCTGCATACCAGTTAAAGCCTAGGAAGGGAATCAAGAAATACACACCTGAAGACTTCACCCAAAGAGGCAAAAGGATGGTCGGCACCTCGCGGATGGCAGCTTTGGATGACTATTTGGAGGACGATGTGGATGACGTGGAGGAACCGGAGCCGGAGCCGGAGCCGGAGCCGGTTTCTCCTCCTAGGAAGGCGAAGAAGACATGAGTCAAGAGGGGGGGGGGGGGAGGAGCCAACAAACGCTCAAGGAACTAGTCATCGTCCTCTATTTGTAATGGTCACTCTAGGTTGTAGCTCAAGGAACTAGCTCTATGTTGGTTGTAGCTCTATGTTGAACTCTTATGTCAAACTTGTCGTGATGGTCACTCTAGGTAATGTTGAACTTGACGCTGTTATTAATGTTGAACTTGTGGTGATGTTCACTCTATGATGGTCACTCATAGTAATGTTGAAATTACTGTTTATTCTGTGATGCAACTATCTATGACTTAAAATGACCAAGTTTGAGCAAAACTATGCAGGGAACATAAAGCAACAAGGATAGCTACAAACTGTGTGGCGCCTAGCTAGCAGGCGCCACCATCGATGGTAACGCTTGGCGGCTAAGGCGCTGTGTCGAGGTGGCGCCTGCGAGCTGGGCGCCACACAGGTTTGTAACTTGCAAACGTTTATGGTGCTCTCTGGATAGCTACAGACCTGTGCAACGCCTAGCGTGCAGGCACCACACTAGACAAAGGTAACGCTGGAAGCTAGGCGCCGTCCCGATGGCGCCGGATGCTAGGCGTTACATGTCTCAGAATTTGCAATACTTTTGTTGCTCTCTCGATAGCTACAGACGCAGTAACGCCTAGCACGCAGCGCCACATCGACATGCAGCAGCGCTTAGCGCCTGGCGTTACACGCCTCAGCTATCCGCAGAGCAACAGCAATTGCAAGTTACAGACCAGGTAACGCCTAGCGCAGTAAGCGCCACCATCGACGATTGCAACGCCGGAAGCTAGGCGCTGCACCGTCGATGTGGCGCCGCATGCTAGGCGTTGCACACGTCTGTAGCTTGCAATACTTCTGTTGCTCTCTTGATAGCTACAGACCCGTGCAACGCCTAGCCCTCAGGCGCCACACTGGATAGTGCAACACCTGGCAGCTAGGCGTTGCACTGGGACTTAGTAAATTTTTTGCATATGCAGACACAGTATGTCAGGACCCCGATTCCAAGTCACATCAATCTAGCCGGTAACACCTCATATCACTTTGCGGCCTCACGCACGGTATTCCCACGGGTGTCGCCTTACCATGGCCCGGGACCGTTTGCGCCTTTTGGCTCATGTATATGATGGTGTCGCTAGCATCCATATGACAGAGAACCCGGGCCGACATGGCTAGTCGTGAACCCAAAGCGGCACTAACCCATGGGGACAGCATACATGAATCACATCGAGCATGTCGGTCGCCAGCGTGTGAATCCGGGCTGTAGACTGGCTAATAGGACTCGGGAACCCGGCTGTAGCGAGCTAGGCAGGACTCCGGATGTCACAAGTGACATTTCGCCAAGGGGCAGAACCACAAGAATGAAGTGAAACACATGCGGCCGATCAAGTGTCCAGCGGTAGTCTTTGGGCTAGCGAGGACTCCGGTGAACCGGGCTATAGCGGACTACTATCGCCAGAATCACTAGACTACATTTCCCCATAAGAGGCTGCCAAGGATAAACAACTAGATTGCGGATCCCACACATACCAAGCATTTCAAACATACACACAATATGCTCAATATGTGTAAATACAACATGGCATCACAACATAACTCTCGACTCAAAGTATTTATTCATTAGGCTCCAAAGAGCGAGATATTACAAACATGGGTCTCATGACCCAACACTCAGAGCATACAAGTCAAAGCACAAGCGGAAGCTTAACATGTCTGAGTACAGACATCTACAAATGAAAAAGGCCGAGAAGCCTGACTATCTACCAGATCCTGCCGAGGGCACAAGATCGTAGCTGAGGTAACAAGCTAAACGTCGAAGTCCACGGGGAACTACTAGCGAGACTGAAGTCTCTCTGCAAAAACATAAAATAGGCGAACGTGCATACAAATGTACTCAAGAAGACTTACATCGTAACTAACTACATATGCATCATTATCAACAAAGGGGGTGGTGGAGTTTGACTGCAGCAAGCCAGCTTTGACTCGGTGGCTATCCTAAACTATGACTGCAAGTAACTCTTTTGAGGTGGCACACACGAGTCCACATATTCACTAATCAATACACCACTATGGATCCGATCCCGTCTTCCTACGAGAACGCCATCCATAGCACTCACGCTTATCTTGCGCATTTTAAGTATCCACTTTCACTTGTCTATGAACTGTTATAGGCAACCCAGAAGTCCTTTACCGCGGACACGGCTATTCGAATAGATGATGTTAACCCTGCAGGGGTGTACTTCTTAACACTCGCTATCTCCACTTACCGCCATGTACACGTCATGTATCTCGGCAACCTTCAAGCGGATTCCTTGCGAGGGTGTCGGCCACGTCCTACCTAAACACTCAAGTCCCTAGTCCAGTTTATCGCCTATTCGGGTTCCATCCGCAGGAGGCGGCCGAGGTTTCCACTAACGGTCCCGAACAATGTGTGCAGGGTTCCCGAGACACCAAGCAGGCGAATCGGTACAGACACCGCGTGCCTACCGCAACACAGCCCACCCCTAAGGTCAGCGCTGCGTCTCCCCGACATGCTACAAACACCGAAACTACTTGCAACTCCCGGACCGAGGACAAGAGTGGTTAAGAAGCCGAGAGAGTCAATTAAGGATCCCAATGTGTGGTAGTAACTGTTTCATGGATCACAAACACGTAACTCGGGTTCGAGGACGGCTGCAATGAGACAACCCACCATGTACTCCTACATGGCCTCTCACCGCTACCTTTACCAAATCGTGTTCACACACCTAGCTCTCAACAAGAGGGACATGTTCACACACCATTCCAATTCATTCCCGATGAATCGGACTTGACTCAACTCTAAGTCAGAAAGGTGCATGACAAACAAGCATGAATGAGTAGGCACAACAGGGCTCAAACAACTCCTACTCATGCTAGTGGGTTTCATCTAATTCTTGTGGAATGACAGTCATGCAGAGGATAAAGGGGTTCAGCTACCGCAACAAGTAACAGATGAATCGATGTTGTCCTAATGCAGTAAAAGAGAGCAGGAGCGAGAGTGGGATTGTATCGGAATGAACAAGGGGGTTTTGCTTGCCTGGCACTCCTGAAGATATTATAGCTCTTCATCGGTGTCATCGAACTCATCGTCGGAACCACGTCTATCGAGAGGGGACAAACAACGGCAACTGAGAAAGAACACAATCAATGCAATGCACAATATGATGCATGATCATGATGGGGCAAGATGTTGTGATTTGAGCTAATGCAACTAAAACCAGATTAAATGAAGTTGGTTTGAACCAAAGATTCAAATTCAACTCCATATGTGATTATTTGAATGCCACTTATTTGATTTGACCTAATCAGCAGGCATAAGTTGTTCAAACATGCATGATTATGCCATAATCAGATTCTCTGGATTTTTCTGATCATTTTTCATATATAAATTATTTCATTTGGAGTTACGGTTGATTTACTATGATTTTTAGAAGTTTAGGAAATTTTCTGGAATTTTCTGAATTATTTTAAATCCACGAAATTATTAACTGCGTCAGCATGACGTCTGTGTGACGTCAGTGGTCAACGGGGCTGGTCTAGGTCAAACTGACCTGTGGGCCCCGCGTGTCAGTAGTTAATCAAACTAACTAATTTTAGTTAAACTAATCTGGTTAGTTAGCAGAGGGGGGGGGGCCCACTTGTTATTGACTCAGGGGAGTCAACTTGGGCCCACCCAGTCAACGTCAACGGGTCAAACCCGCCGGTTAGCGGGTCAAAGCTCGCCGGGCGTTAGTCAGCCGGCGAGGCCAGTGACGCGGCGTCTTTCGGATTTGCCACGTGGCTCCATTTGCTACGCGGAGAAGCTACGCGCAATGGTGCTCGCCGCAACCAGTGGTGATGGCTTGGCGGGAGTGGCGAGCATCGCCGGCGACGAAGTTTGGCGGAGGCCGGCTTCGGGCCAGCTCGCGCGTGGCTGCGATGGCCTGGCGGTGTGGCGCTAGCACCTACAGCCTCTACGCGACGCGAGGAGTGTGACGGGCACAAGCCCGTGACCAAATGGTCACCGGAGCAGCGCCGGCGACGTGGTCAGGCGGCGGCGCGTTCGGGCACAAGAGACGCGGCGTCTACGGTATACTAGGGGCAAAACAGAAAGCACGGGGAGGTTCAGCAGCTCACAGAGAAACCGCAGGGATGGTCAGCGTGCTCGGGGAAGGCTCGGTGCGGTCGGAACGGCAGCGGCGATCTGGGGCGGCCCGAGGTTGAAGACGACGGCAGCGGGGATGATGCAGGGGCTACGGCGTCATGCGGCTTGGCTAGTCGACGTAGTCGACGACGACGAACCATCCGGACACGGTGAGAGGGCGCGGGGACGGCGTTGGGCCAGCGCTGCGGCGGCGGCGGCGGCAGTGGCGTCTCGGGCGACGTCGGGAGGGCGAGAGAGAGGAGCCGAGGGGAGGGCGAGTGTCTGCGAGGTCGGGGAGAGAGAGGTTCATCCCACGTCGACAGCTCGGCGAGGGGAGTGGCGAGGCGGCGGGCAGCTGCGTGGCATGCATCTTGTGCTCACTGTCGAGTAGCCGCTTGCTGTAAGCCAAGCAGCTCATTTGGAGCGGTGGCTGGGCCGGCAGGTGGGCCTGCTGGGTGGCGCCAGGTAAGCCTTTCTCTTTCTCTCTTATTTCTATTTTTGTTCTGTTTTTCTATTTCTTTTCTGTTTTTGATTTAGTAATAATACTAAACCATTTTTAAAACTCCTGAGAAAATTTGTGGGCACTTTTAAAATGTTTACTAACAGCCCTCAAATGTTTTCAGAATTGTTGAAGCATTTAAAATATTTATAGCCATTAAATGCTCCAATTCAAATACTTATGATTTAATCCAAAACCTGAAATGACCTAGGGAAAATATGCACCAATTTTTGTCGTGGGTTTTCACCAGTTTCGAAAATTATGGACTTTTCCTGAAGTCACTTTGGGTTTATTGGAAGTGATTTTATTTGAGCCTATTTGAATTCATTTGGTGCTAGGGTTTGGTCAGTCCCCAATTCAAGTTTAATTTAAAATGAAAATGATGCATGGATGCAATGCCACTAGTTACAAGCAAACTCTAGGGATGTGACACAGTAAAATGATGTGAAGTAGTATTGATACATAGCAAGCAAAATTTTGTGAAGACAACATATGCACAAAGTAATTCACGACACATAGTAGTTCATAACACCTAGTACTTCAACTTGAGGAGTAGTTCATACAACCAAATTTAGGAGGAGGCATAGTAGGCCATTACACATAGTACTTCATGACACATAGTAGTTCACAACCAAATCGAGGAGGAGGCATAGTATGCCATTACACGTAATAGTCCACAAGCAAGTTGAAGTTGAAGATGACATAGCTCTATTGCGTAGAGCAAGGCCCCTTTCCCTTCTTCTTCTTCCTCTCTTCTTCCTCTTCCTCCTCCCTTTTCCTTATGAGGTGAGCCTCCTTAACCACCCTCTCCATGAATATCTTGTTCTTCCTCTCCTCTTGTTCACCGCGAATGCCCAAAGTTTCATGGTTTTTTCTTCAAAATCCTTTTGACGCTTCTTCATGCCTCCTCACATTTCCTCACCAACGCTTGCTCCCTAGCCCACATCGCACATGTCGCTCTCTCTTTCCTTCCTCTCCTTCTCAAGTTCCTCTTCCTTCTTCTTCTTTAGTGCGGCTTCATCCTCATCTCTAAGCTTCTTCGCAGCCTTCTCCCACCATCCCGCCATCTCATCTTCGCCATCCTCCTTCATTGTTGGTTTGTTGGGTTGGGAAGCCGCCATACCTACAATGAGTGAAACATAATGGTCAGTAAAGACAATAAAAACAAATGGAAGAACATGTGCAACAAGAACATATGAAAAAGAAGAACATATGAAACATTATAGTTAGTGGGCAACATACGGAAATGGTCCATCGAGGTATCCAAACATTCCTCTATAACGTCCTTGTCCCTGTCCATCACCACGGCCAAGACCATCACCACGGCCAAGACCACCACCACGAGCTCTACGACCACCATGAACTCTACCACCACCACGACCTCTTGTAAGTCCTAGTTGCCGACCTCTTTGTTGCCTAGATCCTCTTTGGCTAACACTTGGTTGGCTTGGCACTTGTTGGCTACCACTTGGTTGGCTTGGCACTTGTTGGCTACCACTTGGTTGGCTTCCTTGTGTAGCTCCTTGTTGGCTTGTGCTTGCATCATTTTTCTTGGACCTTTTCCTTGGTTTCGTACATTTTCTTTTGTTGTGGCCATGACCTTTGCACTCCCCACAGCGGGAGCTCTTACGAGGCTCTTGGAATTGGTCGTTGCCCGCTTCATGGCGGCCACCATGGCCCCATCCGTCCATGTCGCCTCTAAGACGCTTTGTCTGACATCTACCCCGTTTAACAACCTTCAACTCCGGATCCGGCCATAGTTGAACACCATGGTACTCCGGCCATTGTGATTGGTCAAGATATGGGTGAAAGTGGGGAGCCCTTGTTTTCTTGACCGTCATGATTGAGAACTCCGACTCCCTCATGGTGCGTGGGTGATTGATGTCCACATTCCTAATGCGACCGACGGTATACAAGTGTGAGCATGGAAGATGAAGCAACAATGGCCTCCCGCAAGAGCAATCACATTGTGTTAACGACACCTTGAAAGTACGACCTCCATGTTGGCGGCCATCGTTTGTGGTTCCTCCTGGCTCTTTCACTTCATACTTCCACTCTTCGTTGTCATATAATATAGCTTCTTCTGAGTCCGCCTTCCGTGATTGAAATTCCAACCATTCATCAACCTTGGGTGGGAAACTGTACTTGTACTTGCGCGGGTTCTCACCCGCTATCTGTGCATCTGTTTCCATCGAGTACTTTAGAAAGTACGCATTCATCTTGTCAAATGTGTATTGAACTATTGCCGTCAGGGTAATCCACGTGCTCCTTTGAGCACCCTATTGAAGCATTCGGCCATATTGCTTGTCATTTGACCGTATCTCCGGTCATCTTCATCAAAAGCACGTGCCCACTTGTTCCGGTATTGAATGTGCCTATGGAGAAAGTCTTGACCCCCGGGATCAAGTTTTTTGTGTGCAAGCAATTTGTTGTACAAAGTGGTGAAGCGCTTGTTGAAGAAAGCGAGACAACAATCTTGAAGATCATCGGCCAACTCCTTAAGGCCACATGCCCTATAGAAGTTCGAACAAAAGTGCCTCATGCACCATCGATGGTGCAATGGAGCATGCCCGGGAATGTCAATCTCCACCGCGTTAAGAATACCTTGATTCCGATCCGATATGACACAAATTTCCCTCTGAGCGGGTAACACCTTCGTCCTCAAAAGACGCAAAAACCACTCCCAGTTGTCATTGTTCTCCACCTCAACCAAAGCAAATGCCAATGGCAACACCCGGTTATTGGCATCACTTGCTATCGCAACCAACAAGGTGCCCTTGTATTGTCCGGTCAAGAACGTGCCATCAATGGTGATGACCGGCCTACAGTGTTCGAAAGCCCTCGCGCATTGCTCGAACGCCCAAAATGCATGACCAAATACTCGGACTTTCCTTCCTTCATGAACCGTTGTTTGGTGCCCATGAGGCTCGACCACATGAACCATGCCCGGGTTTGTCGCCGCCATGGCTAACAACAACCTAGGGATTCAGTTGTATGCTTCCTCCCAAGTACCATACAACATCTTAAATGCGGCTTGCTTCGCCTTCCATGCCTTGCCGTACTTCACCTTGGAATGAAAGATGGCTTTCACAAGGTCAATGACATGTTGGATGCTCATTGTTGGAAGTGTGGATATTGAGTTGGAGAGCACATGGCGATGAACTTCGGACGTGAGTTGTTTGTGGTTTTGGGACACAATCTTGACATCCACCCTTTTGCCTTGGCACATGTGAGTTGGCACACAACTCACTACGTGCCAAGTGGGACCTCCTTTCCATGGTCTTGCACGCACAATCCACGGACATATTTCATCTTCACATGCACATGCAACCGCAGTAGCGCACATTGACGTCGAGTGCACCACCTTGTGTGGACGATAATGCGTAACCGAGTAGTTGTCGAGCCACATCTTCAATTCCAAGAAGGTTTCGAACTTAGACCCTTTTGCAATCCGGTTCTTGTCATCTCCCAAATCACGGTGAGAGCTTGACCTAACACCAACAGATGCATATGCACGGGAAAAAGGGATGGAATGGTCCATTGTCTCTTGCAAATGATATTTGTCGAGATCACCCACATTGTTGTCATGGAGATCAACTTCATTGTCATCGTCCGCATACTCATCATTCTCCTCTTGCAAAGCTTCATGTTGGTTGCTTGTAAACGGGCTCAATGTTGGCCTCACTTCTTGGGTCAAAAGAGGTTCAACAATTTCATCTCGCTTCAAGGGTGGGGGGATACTAGCAACCAAAAGGGAAGGGCTCTGGTTCAAGTCCAAATGCAACCTTGAATCAACCTTCTTCGTTGCAAATAACTCAAGAGCCTTGTCTAGTGATTTGGCCACCGTCTCCTTGTATGCAACCCAACGTTGCTCCGAGTTGACACGCATTGTGTTCCAACGGATGTGCATTCCAAAACCAACATTATGCCTTCCTTCCAACTCAACAATATCACTAGGGTCCATCCAATTCAAATCTTTCCTAACTTGTTGCAAGAGCTCCGCATAGCTAGGACTACTATCAAACACCATGTCAAGCTCATCCGGGTCCGGTTCAATATTGCCTTTCAAGAAGGCGTCTTTGTCCCCATGATGAACAAACACACATGTTCTTACCATCCCTATAAGCATTCAAAGAACACAAGGTAACATTGCTTCCATGAGTACTAATCCAAAGATACAAACCGTATTATATATATGAAACTACAACCCTAACCCTAACCATAACCCTAACCAAAACCATAACCCTAGCCCTAAACCTAACCCTAGCACCAACATAAGAACACCCATAAGAATAACCTAATACACTAACAAAGCCTAATCATAGGAAAATGGCAAACAAACATCTCACATCTCCATGCAAATATCTATATCCAAACAAAACTAGGGTTTCCCGAAACTAGCAAGAAATGAGCAATTTGATAACATTACTTGGATCAAAAGAAGGGGATCGGAGAAGATTACCTTGAGGGAGGGTTTGACTTCGAAATCCACGGACAAATTCTTCAGATTTGCAAGATTTGGGAGAGGATTTGAGAGGGTGAGAGAGTGGGAGAGGGGGCAAAGCTCGGGTTGGGGGTGAGAGAGTGTGTGGTGTGGGGGGAGTGGGGGGGGGGGGGGCAGCCGGATAAGTCATAGTGCAGCGCCCAAGAGCTAGGCGCTGCACATTAAATGGGTAGCGCTCGACGGCTAGGCGCTGCACCGTGTGTGGCGCCTAGCACGGCGTTACACAGTGGTGCAAGGCCTGTGGCTGCCACGATGGACTGGCGTGCAACGCCCGCTAGCTAGGCGCTGCACCGTAGGGTGTGGCGCCGGCGTCGCGGGCGCTACACAAAAGGGTCATGGGTGTGAAATAGTTTCTCACCAAGTTTATTTTGTGAATTGATTGTGTCCACAGGTCAAAATTGTTAAATTTGCCGCCGAACGCAGCCTAAGAGCATCTCCAACAGCCGCGCTAAACAAGCGCCGCGCCGCAAATTTGGCCAGTTTAGCGCGCGAGCAACCCGGCGGGTGGCTCCAGCGGGCGCGCAATAACCACGCACGCGGTATAAGGGGTTGGGCGCGTGGTCGGATTCGCTATCTCGCGCGGTGTATTTGGGGCGCCCGCTTCCGCGCGCGGCACACTCGAGCGCTCGCGCTGCACTCTCTCTTCTCCGCCTCCTACGCCCCGCGCGCGCCGGCGCCGGCGAACTGCACCCATGGACGCACGCGCCGGCACCCCGCTCACCCCATCCTATAGCCGCGACCCCTCCACCGCTGCCGCCGCCGCAAACCCTAGCGCGGGGGGCGTTGGCCTCGCCTCCGCCGGAGCTCCTCCGACCATCAGCCTCGCACGCCCTTCATGCCGCCGCGGATGACCTCGGCGGCGGGTGGCGTCGCGCCGGCGCCGGCCCGAGCCGCCGCCCCCTCCTGAAAGCTCCCCAATGCGGCGCGACCAAAGAAGGGCAAGACATCGGCGAAGAAAAACAAGGCGGCGGACGGCTCCGACACCTCGAAGGCGAGGAGGAAGAAGATTGCAGGGCGTCTGCGCCAAGCGGCGAAGCTCACTCGTTGAGCCGGCCGGCGTGCACAACATGTTCGATTTAAATGCCCCCAAGGTAAAAATTCCAACTTTTCATTTTTTGTTATTTTTTCAATGCATTCACATATAGATAGCTTATTTGCATTGTTCAAAAAACTTTGTAGTCTCAGTGATGATGCATACATGTCAACGATGGGTGTTGGCTCCAACAATTCGCATTAGTCTCAAACCAATGACATGCATTTCGAAGACCATGAGTTCGAGGTGAACGATGAGGGTGAGGGCATTGTCGACGCACCGAAAGGAAGAGCGGGCAATTACACCAACGTCGATGACATCTTAATATGCAATACTTGGTTGCAAGTGTCGAGGGATCCATCCGTTGGAGGTGATCAAAGTAGAGATGCTTATTGGGGGCGGATGAAAGAACACTTTGATGTTCACAACATGAGTGGAATTGACCGCTTTGAGAGATTACTTCGGTCCCGATGGTCGACAATCAACTCGGATTGTCAAAGGTGGGCGGCTTTGTCAAAAGGCGGTTGACAAGTTGAATCCAAGTGGCACAAATGAGGACGATAGAGTAAGTGGCATTTCATACATGTTCATCATACTTGTTGTTGGTGCTAACTTGCTTTGTTTTCATGTAGTACAACAGTGCGCAAAACTTGTTCAAAGAAGAGGAGAGGACAACCAAGAAGGGGAAGATCAAGAAAGGAAGGGTCTTTACCTTGGCCCATTGCTATAACGTGTTGAAGGATGATGAGAAATGGAAGAAGCATGAAGATTTGGATGATTTGCATTTGAGCAACAAACGCAAGCGAACAATTAAGTTGGATGACGACGAGGAGGAGGATGATGCATCAAGTGATGACAGCAAGAGAAGCTCCACACCCAACTCGGTTTCATACTCGAAGCCAAAGCGACCGGATGGGTGCAAGAAAGACAAAACCGAAAAGAAGAAGAGGAAAGGAGATGATGAGCTAAAAAATGCTATGGAAGCTATTGTCAAGGCAAGAAAAGAAGCCAACGAGGTGAGAAAAATGGCAAGGAACCAAGATGCCGCGAGCGAGGAGAGGAGGTTGGCAGCCGAGGAGAGGAGGGTGGCGGCCGAGGAGAGGAAGGTGGCTTTGGAGGAGAGGAAGGTGAGCAATGAGGAGCGAACTAGATTGTTGGAATGGGAGAAGCACTTGTTCTTCTTGGACACATCTAACCTCAATGCGGTGCAAAAGGAGTATGTCAATCTTGCCCGTGAAGAAGTCTTGATCCAAAAAAGAGCCATGGTTCGTGCAATGGGTGGTGGTGGCCTCGGCGCCATGGGTGGCATGGGGGCTTCGGAGGTACCGTGGGTGGTTTAGGTGCAATGGGAGGCATGGCTGGCTTTGGAGCACCCCCCGACGCTATGGCCACCATGGGAGGCATGAGTTTTGCTTCTCTCATGGGAGGCATGGGTGCACCTCCGGCCGCCATGGGCGGAATGTCTTTCAATGTGCCTCCTCGCACACATTCTCATGAAGATGCCGTTGAAGATCTTGCCAACACCGTCGGAGCTTCACGTGATGCGGTGCGCAATGAGGAGAGGGAGGAAGATTCATCTTCGGAGGTGGAAGAATCGTCTTCCGAAGATGAGGACGAGGAATGATGTGTCTTTCATTTGTGTATTGAACTTGATTTGCATTTTGAACTTGGTTGGATGAACTTGTGGGCATGAAGTTTTCTTCGTCAACTTGTTTGTGTGAAATTTTATATGTCATGTTTATTGCATTTTGAATGTTTCAACTTCATTTTGTGTTCAAAATGCCATATATGCAATGCCCCAATGAGTCGTCTTGCGCTGCATTTTTTATGTCTTCTTTGAGCGCCAGCTGCATTTTAGTGCTGACTCTTTGGAGCCGGCCTTCTGTGGCGTAAACCAGGCGATGATGGGCGTAGCGACAAAGCAGTTTTTAGCGCGCGGCGCGTTCAGCTCCTGTTGGAGATGCTCTAAGTAGAAATGAGGTTCTTGTTGTAACTAGTTTTGCAGCCACACCATTTTTCTTTGGACCAGATAAATGCCACAACAAGGCATATATAATGTAGTGATTCAATACCAAAATGTGCTCAACATAAGGACGCGGATTTGATGAACATGGGTGCGCACGTACCCTTTATGAATAGTAAATTAAAAAATGCTAGAAAAAATCAAAAATATTTGAATTTTTTTAAATATACATAGTGAACCGGCAATACTCGCATATGGAGTTTCACGAAGAAATCACATCTGTGGTAATATGGACAAAAATGACAAAGTCGAAGCTAACCGAAGCTATATTAAAAAACACTATTTAATGAATAGTATGGTCGCATTTGTATTTTCTTCACTAAGAATACCATGGGTGTCAATACATCATGAAACTTCACATGTGAGTAGAATGATCGACTAAGGTTCATACCTCGAAATTTCAGAATTTTTATTTTTTTTCTAGTATATTTTATCAATTTACTATTCACATGGGTACACGCGCACCTAGATTCACCTTTGTATTTTCGTCAACATAACTGTTAATATCCTCATGGACATAAGACATTTTGTCAAAATTCTTTACAATTTAATCACTCTTCTTCAGGGGTGTGATGGAAAAGAATGGTAGAGGCATGACATCAGGAAGAGGGTTGGCAGTTGCACACCTCTATCGCTTACATGATTGCACTACATGTTTTTGTACTTCTATACTTATATGGGCAAGCTGTAAGGCATGAAGGCTAACAAGACAATATAAAGAAAACTAACAAGAAAATTGGAAGGATGCCTAATCATTATAATTCAAATTTGGTACAATTTGCCTTACTTTGCCTTGGCATGAGAAACCAGAATCATTTTCAGCTACATATCAAATAAAAAAATAATTCTTTATTCAACTTTTAAGCCCAGGAAATAATGCGTCTAAATACTTTTTTGAAAATCATACATTGCTTTCAAGCTTTCAACAACTTCCCTTTTCTATTGCTACTAACCATCTTTCAGCTCCTCACGTTTACCATCTTCTAGGTCTCTCTCCACATGATCTTCTTGATACATGCCACCACCACACCAAACCCCACAACCATGGTTACTCATGTGTAGCAGTTTCCCATAGGCAAGACATTGTTGAGAAGATGGAACATGATTTCATTCAACTGAGTAGATGCATATATAATCAAGTGGAAGAAGAATTAAGAACTCATATTTATTCCATTAGGTATAAGACAAATAATAATAGACACACATAGGAGGAGAAAAAACATCATCCTAACGTTCACAAACTAAAATTATACACTACTAAAAAATAAAAATAAACCAAGCATCACAGGCAACTAAAACTGGACCAAAAGATAAATATTGGAGATGTCATGAAGAGAGACTCGTAATTTAATATAAGTGGAGCTGCACACCCAGCACAAGGGACTCATTTTAGTTCTTGCTCCGGGTACTTTCCCAAGAAGCATTTTGGTCCTCCATACTACATTCCTAGTTAAAGAAATAGGCATCAAAATAGGAAGAGTTGAGTAAATCACACATAAAAATATACCAGCAATATGGCTATCTTGCATTGAAAGAGGGCACAACTTCCCATAAAAAGAAAAGAGAGGACACAACATGAAATCTTTCCATACTTGCATGAAAATTTGAGGCATCACCAAGATGATGTTTTATGTTGAAAAACATCAACAATATGAGTTATGAAGAATTGAAAACACTAAAAAAAACAATTGCCGCAACATAAATGGGGAAGAGAAAAAATGATGCAAGATCATAATAAAGGGCAAGTCCTTCAGCGAGCACAAAGTCAAAACAAAATTAGATGACAAAAAATCCAATGCATGTGTGTTGAAAGCACTTCGCGGGACCATGCTGCAAGAGTTACTACTATCATGAGCCGTGTCAATATTAATCTGATCTAGACAAGGGATTTAATTTCTTGAAAGAAAAGAGACATGAATGAAAAGGAAAACGGAGAAAGGAATAAAAAGAAGACCTCACTTATAATCGGCACGTTCAAGGCGGAAGAACGAACATATACGATGCTCTCGGTCCACATCATCGCAACATGTCATATCTGTCATAGCACTGCTCCTGAACACGTGTGTGTGTGGAAGACATCAGTCATGAGTGTGACACTCCCATTCATAACCGTACACTAATCAATCACGCATCATGCACGATCACAAACAGTGACTTCACGTTAATATCACAAAACAACTCTACACTACTAGGAAATGCCTTATAGGTAGAAGCTCAACAGTAGTGCAGGGTTAACGGGCAGCGCTACTGCTACTTAGCAGTAGCGTGACCCTTGTACCGGCGCTACTACAATGTGGACCTCGCCGTGCCCACCCGGCATAATAACAACATCGGCCACAGTAGCAGCGCCTGTCACCGACTAGCGCTACTGCTAATGGGCTTAGCAGCAACGCGGGTCCACAACCTTCGCTACTAATGTGGCCAGTTGATACGTCTCCAATGTATCTATAATTTTTGATTGTTCCATGCTACTATATTATCTATCTAGGATGTTTTATATGCATTTATATGCTATTTTATATGATTTTTGGGACTAACCTATTAACCTAGAGCTCAGTGCCAGTTTATGTTTTCCCCTTGTTTTTGAGTTTCACAAAAAAGGAATATCAAATGGAGTCCAAATGAGCTGAAAATTTACGGTGATTTTTTATGGACCAGAAGAAGCCCCCGAAGCGAAAGAGTTGGTACAGAAGAGCCACGAGGCCTCCACAAGGGTGGAGGGCGCGCCCTACCCCCGGGCATACCCTCCAACCTTGTGGGCTCCTCGTGGGCCCCCCTGACTTGAAACCGACGCCAAAAATTCTTATAAATACAGAAACCCCCGAAAAGAAACCTAGACCGGGAGTTCCGCCGCCGCAAGCCTCTGTAGCCACCAAAAACCAATCGGGACCCTGTTTTGGCACCTTGCCTGAGGGGGGAATCATCACCGGTGGCCATGTTCATCATCCCAATGCTCTCCATGACGAGGAGGGAGTAGTTCACCCTCGGGGCTGAGGGTATGTACCAGTAGCTATGTGTTTGATCTCTCTCTCTCTCGTGTTCTTGATATGGCACGATCTTGATGTAGCGCGAGCTTTGCTATTATAGTTGGATCTTATGATGTTTCTCCCCCTCTACCTTCTTGTAATGGATTGAGTTTTTCCTTTGAAGTTATCTTATCAGATTGAGTCTTTAAGGATTTGAGAACACTTGTTGTATGTCTTGCATGTGCTTATCTGTGGTGACAATGGGATATTCACGTGATCTACTTGATGTATGTTTTGGCGATCAACTTGCGAGTTCTGTGACCTTGTGAACATATGTATAGGGGCTGGCACACGTTTTGTCTTGACTCTTCGGTAGAAACTTTGGGGCACTCTTTGAAGTTCTTTGTGTTGGTTTGAATAGATGAATCTGAGATTGTGTGATGCATATCGTATAATCAAACTCGCGGATACTTGTGGTGACATTGGAGTATCTAGGTGACATTACGGTTTTGGTTGATGTGTGTCTTAAGGTGTTATTTTAGTGTGAACTCTAGGGCTATTTGTGACACTTATAGGAATAGCCCAATAGATCGATCAAAAAGAATAACTTTCAAGTGGTTTCGTACCCTACAATAATCTCTTCGTTTGTTCTCCGCTATTAGTGACTTTGGAGTGACTCTTTGTTGCACGTTGAGGGATTGTTATATGATCCAATTATGTTATCATTGTTGAGAGAACTTGCACTAGTGAAACTATGAACCCTAGGCCTTGTTTCCTAGCATTGCAATACCGTTTTCACTCACTTTTACCACTTGTTACCTTGCTGTTTTTATACTTTCAGATCACAAGAAGCTATATCTACCATCCATATTGCACTTGTATCACCATCTCTTCGCCAACTAGTGCACCTATACAATTTACCATAGTATTGGGTGTGTTGGGGACACAAGAGACTCTTTGTTATTTGGTTGCAGGGTTGTTTGAGAGAGACCATCTTCATCCTACGCCTCCCACGGATTGATAAACCTTAGGTCATCCACTTGAGGGGAATTTGCTACTGTCCTAAAAAACTCTGCACTTGGAGGCCCAACAACGTCTACAAGGATAAAGTTGCATAGTAGACATCAAGCTCTTTTCTGGCGCCATTGCCGGGGAGGTTAGTGCTTGAAGGTATATCTTTAGATCTTGCAATCGAATCTTTTAGTTTCTTGTTTTATCACTAGTTTAGTTTACAAAAGAAAACTACAAAAAATGGAATTGAGGTTGCCTCATATGCTTCATCATTTTAATGTCTTTCGTGAAAATAAGGATTCCAATAATTGTGCCAAAGTGTTAGAAGAAGAATGCATTAGAATGTTTGGCACTAAAATTTTGAATGATGAGCATGATTGCAATGTTTTTAGTATGAATTCTTTGAGTATCCATAATGCTAATGATATGCAAAGCTACAAGCTTGGGGATGCTATGTTTGATGAATATGATATTTTTTGTCGCCCAAGTTTTGATGAGAATCTTTATTATGATGAAAGCATGCCTCCTATTTATGATGATTATATTGATGAAAGTGGTTTCAGAGAGGTCATGACTTTATTTAGTGATGAATCCACTATTTTGGAAGAGGTTCCAATTGATTATGAGAACAAAGTTGCCATATATGATGATTATTGTGATGACATGTATGCTATAAAGAATTATGATAACCATGAAACTTGTCATCATGATTTTAATTTTCAATTAGATTATGCCTCACATGATAGTTATTTTGTTCAGTTTGCTCCCACTATCCCGAATGAGAAGAATTTTGCTTATGTGGAGAGTAGTAAAATTTATATGCTTGTGCATCATGAGAATAATGCTTTATGTGATGGTTATATTTCTGAATTCATTCATGTTGCTACTGAAAATTATTATGAGAGAGGAACATGTGCTCTTACATATTACAATAATATCAAGTTTCCTCTCTATGTGTTGAAATTTTTGAAGTTGCACTTGTTTTGCCTTCCTATGCAAGTTGATTCTTGTTCCCATAAGTTGTTTGCTCACAAAATCCCTATGCATAGAAAGTGGGTTAGACTTAAATGTCCTTGTCATATGCTTCATGATGCTCCCATTATGTTTCAATTCTTATCTTTTCTGTGAGCATCATTGAAATCATCATGCCTACCTAGAAAGGCAATAAAGAAAAGCGCTTGTTGGGAGACAACCCAACATTTATACCTACTATTTTGGTGTATCCACATGATTAAGCTACTGTAGTAATCATGTTTTATAGCTTTTGTTTTAATAAAGTGCCACGTAAGACCTTTGGGATGGCTTACGGTGATAGTTGTTTTGATCTTGCTGAGAAACAGAAACTTTTGCGCCCAGGAAAATAATTTTCATAATTCACAGAAGTGTGCTTTTGATCTGATTATTTTTGCATATGATTGGTACACAAATTTCCCAGGTTGTCCTAATTTTTTAGAATTTTTGGAGTTACAGAAGTATTCGGGAGTTACAGATTACTACAGACTGTTCTATTTTTGACATAATTCTGTTTTCATTGTGTTGTTTGCTTATTTTGATGAATCTATGAGTAGTATCGGAGGGTATGAACCATGGATAATTTGGAATACAGTAGACATAACACCAATAAGAATTTAGAATGAGTTCATAAAAGTACCTAAATGGTGATTTTTTTCTTATACTAACGGAGCTCATAAGATTTTCTGTTGAGTTTTGTGTTGTCAAGTTTTCAAGTTTTGGGTAATGTTTCGATGGACTATGGAATAAGGAGTGGCAAGAGCTTAAGCTTGGGGATGCCCAAGGCACCCCAAGGAAATATTCAAGGACAACCAAGCAACTAAGCTTCAGGATGCCCTGGATGGCATCCCCTCTTTCGTCTTCGTTCATCGGTAACTTTACTTGATGCTATATTTTTATTCACCACATGATATGTGTTTTGGTTGGAGCGTCATTTTCTTTTGTTTATATTTGTTTGCTGTTATTTAGAATAAGGTTTTGTATCTTTTATTTCAATAAAAGTGTCAAGGA
Organism: Aegilops bicornis; assembly: GCA_021605145.1. Taxonomy (NCBI): domain Eukaryota; kingdom Viridiplantae; phylum Streptophyta; class Magnoliopsida; order Poales; family Poaceae; genus Aegilops; species Aegilops bicornis. The sequence goes on from CM038670.1 coordinate 590,976,846, forward strand.
TAGCCTTCACCATGCACAATTTGCAAGTATATGAGTTGCTGTTTCAAAACAGAAAGTTTGTCGCTATTGCAAAAATTCCCTAGAAAAGTTAGAATGTGATAAAATGTTGATTTTTTTTTGCATAATAAGCTATGATAAATTCTCTACAGTGTGGTAAATTTTCAGAATATTTTTACTTAAATAAGTATGGTTCCTCTTGCATTCTTTACAGACTGTTCTGTTTAGACAGATTGCTGTTATGTTTGCATTGTTTGCATATGTTTTCTTGTTTAATGATTCTATTCGAGGATAGGAGTGTTAAATATGCAGAGTAATTTAATAGGAAATATCAAATAATAATTTTAGTGATTTTATATAGTAGAGAATGATAAGGTTTTGCATGGATTTATACTAACTTATCTCACGAGTTCTTGTTGAGTTTTGTGTGCATGAAGTTTTTAAGATTCGGGAAACTATGATATGAAAGGAATTAAGGAGACACAAAAGCTCAAGCTTGGACGGTGCGGGGCCGCCTCCTGCAGCGCGGACGAGCTCGGCGACTCGGTCGAGCCATTCTTCATAGACGTCGTCGACGGGGCGGTAGCGCAGGAGCTCGTTAGCCGCGATGAGTGCAGCTCGGGCCTCCATGGCCGTGCGGGGCGCGCGTGACGAAGAACCAGCGGGGGTGAGCGAAGGCGTGGCGGTGCGGCCGTCCCGCCTCATGGACGGTCTTTGGGGCGATGCTTGCTGCTCGTTCCCGCCGGGCGGTGGCGGCGTTGATGGCAGGTGACGGGAGCAGCGAGGGCGCCCGACGGGAGCTGTCTGGGCGACATGGGAGGCGAGGCGGCTCGGCGCTTCAGCCTTGAGCCCGGCAGGCGTCGAACATGGTTGCGGTGGTCGGGGAAGAACGAGGCGACGAAGGCAGATTCCGGCGCACCTACCGCACGCCAAATGTCGGATTTCGGGTTCAGCAGACCCTTGAGGTTCGAACAACTTTGGGGTGCGCGGAGATCCAACCTTCCACCGTCTCGCACCTCGCCGAATCGCAGGAACCTAAACTACTAAAAAGAACAGCACAAGAGACACAAGATTTATACTAGTTCGGGCCACCGTTGTGGTGTAATACCCTACTCTAGTTTGTGGCGTGGTGGATTGCCTCTGGGGCTGTTGAGGAACAGTACAGGGAAGAACAGCCTCGCGAGGGTCTTCTTGGTGGGTGTGATGAAGCTGCAAGGTGGTGTTCCGTCGCTCTAGCTTGAGGATCGGGTCTCTATCTCTCTCTGGATGCCGATCGTTTCGATCCTCCTTCTTCTCTCTTTTCTCCCCCCTGCTCTGAGTGTGGCTACTCCTATTTATAGGCGAAGGCCCTGGGCCTCTTCCCAAATATTGAGCGGGAAGGGCGCCAACAATTGGCCATTTTGAAGGGGAACAATGGGTACACTTATCCTGACTAAAGTTGGTCCTCGCCGCCAAAGGCTCTGGTGATGACGCCTTTGCTTGGGCTCCACGATGACTCCCTTCCGGCCCGTTGGGGCTGGTCTTGGTCTTGTTGCACCGAAGCGGATGCCTTTGCTTGATGCTCTCGCTGCGCTTGCTCCCTTTGCACCAAAGAGGAAAGGAGGGCCTCTTGGCAGGCTGGCGCCCGGCGCCCTTGGTGCGTCATGGCTTGCGTCATGGGCACCTCGCGAGGTACCCTGCCTTGAACTCTCCGCCTCCTCATGAGCCAACCCGACGAGGCCGTGCTCGAGAAGCTCCTGGTCGTCCGCCCCGCGAGGCTTGGCCCCTCGCGAGGGTCTTGCGCTTGTGTTGATGAAGATGGGCTGTCCTGGGCCTCCTTTGAGCCACGCCGCAGGCCGCAGGCAGGCAAGTCTGGGGACCCCCGTTCCCAGAATGCCGACAGTAGCCCCCGGGCCCACGGCGCGCCCGAACTTGGCCGGGCAGAGAGGCGAAAGGGCAAGTCTTGAGCGTCATGAACCCCTAACAGCTCTTGACCTTGGGCGCCGTGTGGCGGTTGATGGGACGCGTGCGCACTGCTTCCCCACGATGCCTCGGTAACCGCCCGGATTCGACAAGTCCCTGCATGCAGAGTTGGGCATGATGACCGGTGATCGTGGAGGCCGACGGTTGGCCTTCGCCGGCCATAAGTACGGAACGGCGCGCGCCCTTCCAGTCTATCCTTCTGCTTCTCCTCTTCCTCGTCTCGTCTGGTTGCCATGGCTCCGATCCGCCGGTTCTCCAAGGAAGAGAAGGGAAAGGCTCCTCAAGAGGATCCTGACCTGCTCCCCCCGAAGAAGCGGCTTGCTCTCTGGTGTCAGGGCAGGAGTGCTCGCCAGGAGGCGCCCATGACCTGGTGCGTGCGGCCGCCACCAGGGTTTCCTCTTCCCTTGTACGCGCAAATTGGTGGCCCTGAAGGAGGCGACGCCGGGCTCCACGAGCGGCCCGGCAACGCCCGGCCAGGTCACGAAGGTGTGCGTCTTCCCCCCTGGAGTCCACGCCGAGGGATCCTGCCGGGAGTTCGTGGTTCGCATCGCCGCACCTCCTAAGTCTTGGATTCATCTTCCTTCTTTCTTCGTCTCCGTCGTCCGGCAGGGGGAGCCCCTGGGACTCTGGCTGCAGCACGCTGGCTGCGGCACCCTCGCGACCGGGGTAGAGGTTGCGGTAGTTGCCCCGAGCGAGGTCTTCATGACTCAAGGCTGGGACGAGGTCGCCCGGGTCTGCGGGGCCAGGCGCCCTCACGATCCACCTGAGTGCAGCCAGTGCCGGTGGTGTCCTTCAAGGTCTTGACACGGAGGGTCGTCGGTGGAAGTGCTGCCCGGGAGGCGGTCGCGACCTGCTGCGGTGAGATGGAGGCCGACCGACCACTCCCTTGGCAGCTTCTCGAGGCGGCGAAAGCTGGAGGATCCAGCGACTCCAGCCGCTCTTCAGCGACACACCGGAGACGAGCGACGACAGCTACGAGCCCCCGAGCCTGCGCCGCTCCCGGAGCAGGGGGAGCTCGTCAGGCTGTCGCCGCCCCTGATCTGGATGGGGTTGGCTCCGGACCGGGTGGCCCACTGTTGATGATGGCGTCTGCCATGGTGGTCCCTGTAGATAGGACTCCTTAGGATTCACGTCTTTTGTTCCTGCGAGGAGCCAAGAATGTACCCCGGCGGGGGTTTGTAAGATGTTTGTAGCTTCGTTTGTCAATATGATCCTTATTGTGAGGCAGTGCGAGATGCTCATTCCGTTCTAGCTCAGTTTCTTCCTTTCGGACCTCGTGAGGGCTTGATGCTCTGCCGGCTGTGTCCCAGTCCCAAAAGGCGGCTTCACCGTCGGTATGCCAGTCGCGTCGCGATGCCGTGGTCAAGGCCGAGAGGTGAGCGGCCCAAGGTGCAGTAAGAGCCTCTGAGTCGCGATGCTCGGGGGTCCCCTTGGCGCTCAGCGGCCATCATTGATGAGAAAGGAGGCGGCGTTGCTAACACGGGGTTGAATTGAGTGCGGGCATGGTGTTGCGATGACTAGTGTGTGGGAGGGTGACTTATCTCGAGGGTCGGGACAATGCTTCACAGTGCGGCGCTAGGTCCGTGCCTTGGCCGACGAGAGATTGCGTGGCGAGGTCGTTTCGTGCTCCTTGGAGGGACCCTGCAGGTTCACCACAAAAGGAACAAGAGCTCGCCGTGGCGATCGTTAGTTGCTTTGGAGAGGCGCAAGAGGCCTCGCGAGGTGTGTTGGGGCACCCGTGAGCCAGCGCGGGACTCACGAGGCCCTACCTCAAGGCGGGTTGCGCCAGGCTCTGGGCCTTATCTTCGAGTGTGTTCCTGCAAATTTGGCGGATGCCGGGTGCTCTCGTCTTGAGTCCGGCTCTCGGGCTGGTCTCGGCCCGTCAGGCAAGCCGGTCGCGATGCCATGGACAAGACCGGAGGGTGAGGGCGGTTGGCCCAGTTGGGTTTGACCACGCAGACGAGATGGGGTCATGGCGAATCCAGTCGAGGGCAAGGAACTCCTCACCGGGAACATCTTGTCCCAAGTCCTCGAGATCGTGAGAAAGCAGATATGGACCGTATATAGGCACCTTGCGGTTGAACACGGCAAACCGAAGCTCAATCCACATGATGTGTGAGATATCAAGTGGCTGAGTCTGAGACACACACGAGCCTCCTCATGAGATGAGCATCATATCCACCATATAGGCATGAACCTTGTCCTTGTCACCAATGCGGGGGAACAAGGAGTTGCGGAAGATGCGGTGCATGATATCCAAAAATGAGTTGAGCACCAAACCTATCTTGCCACTTGGAAGTGTCTTCTCAACATAGAACGGTGCAAGCCTGTCCTTGTTGGCAGCGTCAGGGTTGGCATGGGGACGAACACCCTACGGGGAGTCAAGCCCGTCATCATCGAACTTGGAGCAGATCCATGAACTCCTTCCGGTAGCTTGATCGACTTGCGACCATTTGTCATCAGGTCATTCTCCTTTCCTCATTGGGGTGAAAGTAGATGAAGCAAAGAACTGACCAATGAGCTCAGGATCATAGTCAAGGTGAAAAGAGATGATATGCTCAATGCCAAACTGCTCCACCAAGTCCAGAGCCTCTCCAAAGTAGGCACGGAACTTCTCCTTCCTCAAGTGATGCATGTCAATCCACTTCACATCCACATAGGTGTTCTGCTTGTTCTTAATGACGTCCAGATAGATGTTGGTTTGATGCTTGTTCCAGAACAGCTCACAGCCCCTGACTGAGGAACGAGGGGTCACGTACGGATCCATGTTCCGGAGGCGGATGTAGTCAGAATGGGGCATCTCATCCATGCTCTTGGAGGGCTCCTTGACCTTGGTGGCGATTGTCTTGACATGGCGCTTGGGGCGGAAGAGGAGCCCTACAGTGCGTCATCGGGTTCTTGTGACGCTTGGAGCTGGTGTCACGGCTGGGATTGGACCGGCGAGCCACCACCTGAACCACACACGCAAAGCAATAAAAAGCAAGAAGATCAATGCAATGACCACGAAAAAAGCACCACGAAAAACATAGGAGACATATGAGGAAGTTGGCATGCGATAGGTGTGAGGCACGGTAGGGGCCACTTGCTGCGGTACTAAAGCGATATCTTGCTCGAGACGCAGTAATGCAAGTCTTGAGTCCTGATAGTACCGTGGTTGGAGCGGAAATAAAAGCTGTAGTGCCGCAAGTGATAATTACCGCACGGTGATGATACCGTCTGTAGCGATAATACCGCACCAGGGGCGGTAGTACGCGTCTTGATAATACCGCACCGTAGAAGCGATAATGCCAGCGCATGACGGATCCAACTACCGATTTGAATCTCAAAAGAACCGCGAAACAATGGCGGTGCTACAGTGATCAGATCTAGCGCATGACAGCAATACACATATAAATCCTATGCAATACTACACTCCTTCATCCTATTCTTGCAGAGATTAGGCCTATCAATCTCAAGAACACACAAGCCTCCCCAAAACCTAGAAATGTCAAACACCAACAACAAGGAGAGGGAATTGGGGAAAAACCTGGGTCCATGGCAAGAGCACGCGGTGGAGAACGATCCCACCGGTCGGAATCACGAGAGGGCAGCCGGTGAAGGAGATCCGGCGAGAGACGCCGGCTCCGTTCTTGAGCAAGGGAGAGAAGGAGGCGATGTGGGGAGAAGGTAACGAATGGGTATGGGGAGTTGGAACTCCCCCTGCCGTCCTTATCCCTCGCCCATGAACCGTCAGCGATGATACCGCGTCTCATCAGCGGTAGTACCGCTCGGGCGGAAGTTCCGCACCGAGGCGGTAGTACCGCTCGACCGGCGGCAGATAAAAATTACTGCCGTGAGGTTGCGGTAGTACCGATGCTCCATAGCGGTAGTACCGTGGCTGGCTGCGGTAGTACCGCGGTGCCATGATAGTACCATGAATCTCAAGTCACCGCATGATTCAAAAAGCGAAAAAGGCCTTTGCAATGATTTTTTTTGTTTACACACAAGAAACCACAAACTCAACCGCAAACTAGAGGCAAAAGACAACAAGAAACCACCAAGCGACAAGGCCTCTCAAGGGGAGAGGCGGTGGCGAAAGCCACCTATGTTTGAGTAGGATGGTATGGCACCGCAAAGAATTATCCTTGGGCCCATGACCAAAACTTCGTCTTTGGAACACAAGTACCATAAAATGGCTAATGTGAAAGAGGTGATCGATTTACGCATAAAGGGGGAGGGAGAGTTCATTGAGAGAACAATACTCCCCTATGTCCATGCCTACACCTAAACTAGACAGCAAGTTGAGTGTGGTGGGGAGTGCACGAGCTCAAGTCACATTGCTCAAATCAATGATATTTAGCTCATGCCTTAACTCATGAAATCTTGCTTCATCTAAGGGCTTCGTGAATATATCTGCAAGGTTATCACGAGTGTTGACATACTTGAGCTCGATCTCTCCTCGCCTAATGTGATCCCGGATGAAGTGATACCGAATCTCGATGTGCTTCGTCTTGAAGTGTTGCACCGGGTTGAGAGAAATCTTGATGGCACTTTCATTATCACACCAAAGAGGCACTTTTTCACAAATGACACCGTACTCCTTTAAAGTTTGCCTCATCCATAGGAGTTGAGCACAACAACTACCGCCGCCACATATTCCACTTGATTGGATGAGAGAGACACACAACTTTGCTTCTTGGAAGACCAACTTACCAAGGAGCAACCAAGAAATTGGCACCCTCCGAAGTGGACTTCCTATCCACTTTGTCTCCCGCCCAATCGAATCCGTAAATCCTTCAAGCTTGAAGTTTTCTCCTCTTGGGTACCATAAGCCAAAGTTTGGGGTATGAGCCAAATATCGAAAGATTCGCCGACCGCCACAAAATGACTTTCCTTTAGTGCGGCTTGAAACCGTGCACACATTCCCACACTCAACATGATATCCGGTCTAGATGCACAAAGGTAAAGCAAGGATCCAATCATGGAGCGATATACCTTTTGATCCACCGCTTTACCATTGGGATCAATGTCAAGTTGGCACTTGGTGGGCATTGGTGTAGTAGCCGGCTTGACATCACTTAGCTTGAATCTTTTGAGCATGTCTTGAGTGTATTTGGCTTGGTTGATGAAGGTTCCTTCTCTTCTTTGTTTGATATCGAAACCAAGAAAGAACTTCAACTCTCCCATCGAAGACATCATGAACTTGGAGGTCATGAGAGTGGCAAATTCCTCATTGAAAGCTTTGTTAGGAGAACCAAAGATAATATCATCAACATATAGTTGGCATACAAACAACTCCCCATTGACCTTCTTAGTAAAAGAGTGGGATCGATTTGCCCCACTTCAAAACCACGATCTTGTAACAACTTCGGTAAGGTGGTCATACCAAGCACGTGGGGCTTGTTTAAGTCCATAGAGTGCCTTATCGAGTTGATATACATGATCCGAAGTAGGGGTCCTCGAACCCGGGGTTGCTTGACATAGACCAACTCATTAATGGGACCATTAAGAAAAGCACTTTTTACATCCATTTGTTGCAACTTAAAGTTGTGATGGGAAGCATAAGCAATCAACAAGCGAATGGATTCAAGGCGAACAGCAGGGAGCAAAGGTTTCACCGTAGTCGATACCCTCGACTTGGGAGTAGCCTTGTGCTACCAATCTTGCCTTGTTGCGAATGATGTTCCCATGAGCATCTTGCTTGTTCTTGAAAATCCACTTGGTTCCAATGACGTTGTGGTTCTCCGATGGCCTTGGCACCAATCTCCACACCTTGTTGTACTCAAAGTTGTTGAGTTATTCATGCATGGCATTTAGCCAGTCCGAGTCTTCTAGCGCCTCATAGACCTTTTGAGGTTCAACACAAGAGACAAACGCGTGATGTTCACAATAGTTTGCCAATTGTCTCTGATGCTTACCCCTTTTCTTAGGCTTCCAACCACATTCTCCATGAGATGGCCTTTGGTAGTGAGTTTGGAAGCAATCTTGGCGGCACGACGCTCTAAATCCTCCTCGGAAGTGCGATGAGGAGAGGTCACTTGATCATCTTGAGCGCTGTCTTGAGCATGACCTTCATCTTGAGCATGATCTTGCCCTTGGTCTTGTTCATGAGGTTGAGGGCCTTCACTTTGTTCTTCGGAAGCGTGTGGGCTTTGGGTTGGTGATGGCTCCACTTGAGTGAAGCATTGTCCTTCTCCTTCGGCCATAAGGGGTTCCTCAATGGGTAGGATAAAGCCAAAGCCCATTCTTCTTATGGCTTGGGGAGGAATTTCATCACCTACATCACAAGTGCCACTTTGCTCCACTTGGGAGCCGTTATTCTCATCAAACTCCACGTTACACGTCTCCTCAATAAGTCCCGTGGATTTATTGAGGACCACGATAACATGAGAGTTTGTAGCATAACCAACAAATATGCCCTCATGAGCTCTAGTTTCAAATTTAGACAAAGCGAACACCTTTCTTGAGAATGAAACACTTACACCCGAACACCGGAAGTACTTGAGGTTGGGCTTGTTGCAGGTGAGTATCTCATAAGGAGTCTTGTTCAAGCCTTTGCGGAGATAAAGCCGATTGGATGCATGACAAGCGGTGTTGATGGCTTCGGCCCAAAAGTTGTATGGAGACTTGAACTCCGCCATCATGGTCCTTGCCGCATCCATCAACGTCCGGTTCTTTCTCTCCGCCACACCATTTTGTTGAGGGGTATATGGTGCGAATATTGATGCTTGATCCCTCATCACTAAGAAACTCATCCAAAGTGTAGTTCTTGAACTTCGGTGCCGTTGTCACTTCTTATAGTCAAGATCTTTGCATTATGTTGACGTTGAGCTTCATTTGCAAAGTCGATGACGGTTTGTTGGGTCTCACTCTTCCTCTTGAAGAAATATACCCAAGTGTATCTCGAATAGTCATCCACGATCACCAAGCAATACTTTCTTCCTCCAAGACTATCAAATGATGGTGGCCCAAAGAGATCCATGTGAAGGAGCTCCAAGGGTCTCTTTGAGTATATGATAGTCGTGGGAGGGTGACCCTTCTCATGAAGCTTTCCTTCAATACAAGCACTGCAAGCACGGTCTTTGGCAAAACTAACATTTGTTAGTCCACGGACATGGTCCCCCTTGAGAAGACTTTGCAAAGATCTCATATTGACATGGGCTAAACGGCGATGCCAAAGCCATCCCACGTCAACCTTAGCCATTAGGAATGTCGCGGTCTTAGTGGGTCGCTCCGAAAAGTTAATCACATAGAGACCGTTTTCGACATGCCCAACAAAGGCTACTTTAAGAGTCTTGCTCCACAAGAGGGCCACGGTATCAATGTCAAAGAAAGTAGCATAACCCATGACTGCAAGTTGACGAGCGGAAAGCAAATTGTATGCAAGGGACTCAACAAGCATGACTTTCTCGATCGTAAGATCATGAGAAATGACAACCTTGCCGAGACCCAATACCTTAGAATGTGATGCATCACCCCACTCGACATCGGTGGGCATAGATGGAATCTCTTGCACGTCCACCACCATGTCCTTGCTCCCGGTCATATGATTTGTTGCTCCACTATCGAGCAACCATGATCCCCACCGGAAGCAAACCCCTACAAGAGATCAATGCTTGGTTTTAGGTACCCATTTGGTAATGGGTCCTTTGATGTTAGTAACGAGGGTCTTAGGAACCCAAATAGACCATTCAATGTGCTCATAAGAAGAACCAACAAATTTAGCATAAACATGCCCATCACTAGCACGGCACAACACATAAGAGGGGTTAAAGTCATGGCTATGTTCATGGGGATGACGTTGTCCTTCTTGACATTGCCACCATTTGCACGTTTCTTGTTCTTCATGGAAAAACACTCTACCTACCTCACAATAGTTTGCTTGAGAGGGGGATGATGCTTGTTATTGTCATTCTTCTTCTAGTTCTTGTGCTTGGTCGCGAACCCAATCCCCTCCTTGGCCACAACTTCCTTTTGATTACTCAAAAGGTCGTTAAGGTTCTTCTCACCTTGAATGCATGTGACAAGGCCCTTTTCAAGTTGCTCCTTCAACTTAGCATTCTCTTCAACAAGATGCACATGCTCACAACAAGGGTTAGTAGCATTTGCATTATCAATCAATATCATATGAGGAAAGGTGGCTTTCTCCTTGGTTAGCTTCACTTGGAGTTGATCATGAGACTCTTTGATACTAGCATGAGCACCCTTCAAGACTTTGTGAGCCTTGTCGAGAGTGTCAAGGTCCTCGTTGAGTCTAGCAAGATCAACTCCAAGCTTTGCCTTCTCGGAACTAAGCACCACGAGACACAACAAGAGCATGATCAAGGTCTTTCTTTAATTTAAGCGTGATCATCGTTGTGTGACTCCTCAAGAGCCAAGCGAAGACCACGCTCTTCCTCAAGAGCATTGGAAAGATCCGAAATCTCATCGGCATAGTCACGACTATGCCCTTCCATCTTAGAAATGGTTTCTTCATGAGTCTCGATCATGACATTGGCTTCACCAAGTTGTTCCAAGAGAGCAACAGCGAAGTGCATCTTGGATTTCCCTTTGAGTTTACTCATAAAGATCTCAAATTCATTTTCCTCAACACTAGTCCCCTCATGTTCATCAATGCAATCCGTCAAAGAAGAATGATTGATGATGGTAGTTTTGATGTTGGGGGTTACCTTATTGGTGGATTTAGCCATGAGGCACTTGGCGGTGATGCTTTCATTGGGTGAACCGAAGAGAGACACCCGAGGAGTCATTACAATGGCCACGGAGGCCATGGCAACCGGTTCACCATCCTCATCATCATCATCATCCTCATTGTACTCTTCTTGAACCACCAAAGCTTTGTGAGGAGTCTTCTTTGGGAAGTTGCTCTTGTTGGGAAAAGACTTGGCCTTGTCCTTACGGATGAGCTTGCCACCATTGTCTTCCCTCTTCTCATATGGACACTCCGCAACAAAGTGACTCACATTTCCACAATTGAAACACGTCCTCACTCGTTGCTTGCCCTTAGAGCCACTTGAATTGCTCTTGTTGAAGTTGGGCCTTGAGTTCTTCTTGCTCCAAAATTGTCTTGAAGCAAGGGCCATGTGTTCATGATAATCATACTTAGTATCTTGAGGTTGCTCTCTTCTTCTTCCTCCTCTCCATCTTCTTGACACAAATCTTGGCCTTCAAAGCGAGGTTGGGCTTCTTTGCTCTTTGAGAGCGAAGCACCGCGTGTCGGCGGTCTTGTCCAATATGCTCATAGCCACAAACTCATCCAACACATCACTTGAGGACAAGGTGTGGAAGTCCGATTCGTTGACGGATGACGGAGGACATGGCTTTGTGGTAGGGCATCATTGCCTTGAGAAATTTGCGCTTGATCCAGTTGTCATCTGTGTCCTTACTTCCATGATCCCGGAGGGAGGCGGCAAGCTTGGTTACTCTCCGATAGAGCTCACGAGGTTCTTCTTCTTCCTTCATTGCAAACTCATCGGCTTCATCTTGGACCACTTCATAATTGGAACGTTGAATGCTTGCGCTTCCTCGATACATGGAAACCACCTTGAGCCAAGCATCTTTGGCATGGGTGTAAGGCCGGAGATGAGGGAGGTCTTTGGGAAGGATTGCTTCTTGGATGATGAAGAGAGCATTCTCATTGAATTGATGGTCCACGACTTCTCTAGGAGAGAAATTGCTCGGATCATGCGGATAGAAACCTTCTTCAATGATTCTCCAAAGGTTAGTGTTCACATGATTTAAATGGCCTTAAAACGATAAACCCAAGAATCAAAATCCTCCTTTTTATCAATCTTAGGTGGTGGACCGGCATGATTCAAATGAGTGGAAGGAATCGGTCCACCATAAACAGGAGGTTGCACATGGGCGAAGATGCGGTGCCATTCTTACCACTAGGCGAGGGGGCTTTCTCACTAGTAGCTTCCCCTTATCGGAGTTAGCATCCGCTCCCGTGTTGGCGGGATCACCCACTTTCACAGGTGCGGTGGAAAGTTTAAGCCCTTCTAGGAATTCCTTAAACATGTCCTTGACCTCGCTCGTCATGGAATTTTTCAATGTGTCCAACGCCACATTGAATTCCTCACGAGATCGAGGTACTCCATCTCCTGTAGATGATGTCGGATTCGCACGGAGTGCTCCCCACATCATCTCGACGTCAACTCATACTCTACAGACGGTGAAGTCCTTAAAAGAGAGGCAGGCTCGATACCAATTGAAAGGATCGATATGGTTGACTAGAGGGGGGTGAATCGGCAACTAACAATTTTAAGCTTTTCTTTACCAATTTAAACTTTGCACTAATAAAGGTTGTCTAGATGTGCAACTAGGTGGACAACCTATATGATGCAACAACACACGCATTACCACGAGCAAGCAAGGATAGGAACACAAATAAGCTTGCAAGTAAAGGGATAAGATAACCAAGAGTGGAGCCGGTGGAGACGAGGATGTGTTACGAAGTTCCTTCCTTTTGAGGGAAATGCGTCTCCGTTAGAGCGGTGTGGAGGCACAATGCTCCCCAAGAAGCCACTAGGGCCACCGTAATCTCCTCACGTCCTCGCACAATGCAAGAGCCGTGATTCCACTATTGGTGCCCTTGAAGGCGGCGACGAACCTTTACAAACAAGGTTGGGGCAATCTCCACAACTTAATTGGAGGCTCCCAACAACACCGCCAAGACTTCACCACAATGGAATATGGCTCCACGGTGACCTCAACTGCCTAGGATGCTCAAACACCCAAGAGTAACAAGATCCGCAAGGGATAAGTGGGGGAATCAAATATCTTGTGGTGGAAGTGTAGATCGGGCCCTTGTCACCCAATCCCGAGCAAATCAACAAGTTTGATTGGCTTGGGAGAGAGATCGGGCCAAAATGGAGCTTGGAGCAACAATGGAGCTTAGAGAGGGAAGAGATAGTCAACTAGAGGTTGAAGAAGCCCCTTATATAGTCGTGGAAAAATCCAACCGTTATCCACTTAGGCAGCTCGCGAAGCGCGGTACTACCGCTCGGTAGCGGTACTACCATGAGGTCCGCCTGATACTACCGTGTGGGACCACGGTACTACATGACGACCTGGGCGGAACTAGCCTGACTAGGGGCAGTACTACCGCTCGCGCGGTACTACCGCTCCACCTTATGGTAGTACCGCAAGGCAGGGGAGTCACGACCTGAGAAGGGCACGGACGAAATAAATTATATCCGTGCCAACTTCCGCTGAAACTGCGGTAGTGCGAAAATCCGACGCGGTACTACCGCTCCTCAGGAGCGGTACTACCGTAGCGCGTGCCTCCTACCGTGATCCTACGGTACTTGGTAGGAGCGCCACGGTACTACGGCTCAGGGGAGCAGGACTACCGTGGGCCCCCGCGGTACTACCGCTCCAGACGGCGGTACTACCGTGGTGGGCGCGATGTAAAAAATTACATCCGCCCTACTACCGCACCGAGCGGCACTAGGCCTAGGAGCAGCGGTACTACCACTCTGGGAGCGGTACTACCGTGGCGCCCAGCAATACTACCGCTCGGGCATTTAGCCGGTACTACCGTGGTGGGCGCGGCTGTAAAAAATTAAATCCCCCCCTACTAACGCAACGGTGCGGGACTACGCCTAGGAGCCGCGGTACTACCACTCATGGGGAGCGGTACTACCGTGGCGCCCAATGGTACTACGCGTGTACTGCAGTACTATCGGTGTACCTGCGGTACTACCGCAATGCTGAGGCAAATGTCGATTTCCGCACAACCAAGATAACGAAGGGAAGCTCCAAAGTGCAGGGAAAGGAGGGACAAGTGTATGTGTTGAATCCGCCCTAACCTTTCCGGACGCGGACCCCTCTTAATAGTACGGCTCTCCTCGACTCAAATCCACCAAAAAGAAAGCGTGGGGCAGCGCCGTCTTCAATAGTCTCCGAGGGCACCGAATCGTCTCGAGCCTAGAGATGAACCATCTGAGGAACTCAAAGCATACGATTAGTCCGCAAAAGTATCGTCATCAATCACCAAAACACTTACGGGATAAATATGCCCTTACAAGCGGGTAGGCGGCGGCTGCCCCTCATGACCCTTGACTCCTGTAGCTCCTGAATGGCCTTGCTGACAAACTCCTGAGGGTTCGGCCCTCCTTGCCTTGCTCACCTTGCGAAAGCGTGCTTGAAACACGCCTCACGTGGTGCCCAAGCGCCTCCTCGAGACCTTGGCGAGGTCGGCGGCCCTCCAGGGGAGATCCCCCGAGCCCTTCCTGAGGAGGGCGCCAGGCGCGCTGTCCTATGCGATGGAAGGAGGCTCCCCCTGGCCCGGCACGGGCCCTGAGGGGCCTGCCTCCTGAGGAGCCGGGCGGTCGATGTCTTCTTCTTCTTGGAGTGCGGCCTTGGGAGGCCTCCTGCTGTGGTCTGCAGGTCTTCTAGCGATGCGGCTGAAAAGCTTCGCTCGGGGAGCACATGCGTCTCTCTCTTCACAGGCACCGTGATGACTCCGCCGCTCCCCGGCATCTTGAGGACGTTGTAGCCATGGTGGAGTTCTGACCATGAATTTGTGCCAACGCTGGGTACCCGAGGATGGCGTTGTCTGGCAGGAGAATGTGGGCGACGTCGAAGTCGATGAGCTCGGTGTGGTAGTTGTCGCGAGCCCCAGAAGGTGACAGGAAAGGCGGACCCGCCCGATCGGGACCGTGGAGCCGTCGGTGACTCGGAGAAGGGCTTGGTTGGCTGAAGGCGTAAGGCACTTGAAGATTGTTGAATGTTTCCACGGACAGGACGTTGAGCCCTGCTCCGCCGTCGATGAGGGTCTTGGTGACTAGCACATTGCTGATGATTGGGGAACAAAGCATCGGGAGAACTCCGGCTGTGGCTGAGCACTTGAGCTGGTCCGCATAGCTGAACATGATGGCGCACGCCGACCACCTGAGAGGGCGCATGGACTCGAGCTTGGGGAGGACTGTATTCACTTCACGGGCGAAATGCTTGAAGATGCGCTGAGAGGTTGGGGCTTGAGCTCCGCCCAGGATGCAGGCGATCACACGCGCTTCCTGGAAGCCCCCAACCCCCTTGTCCTGATGACGGTCTTCGATTCTCCTTGGCGGCGGCGGCAGCGGAGGGAGGCCTGCGTTCCCTTGCGGGCGATCCTCGCGAGGCTGATCCCTCCAGCCTCCCTCATGGCGGGTCTTGCCAGCGGTCCTCGCGAGGTTGGTCGCGCCACCCTTGGCGCGGGCCACGGTCTTCCCAGCGTCCTGCATTCCTTCCTCCTCCTCGGCCATAGCCCCGGTCGCTGCGCTCGGGGCGTCTGGCGACCCTTCCTTCGCGCACGGCCCAGAGCTGTTGACATTCATTGGTGTTGTGGGTGTGGAGGTCGTGGTATACGCAGTACCGGCTGCCCTTGGAGGATTCGGGCTGATCTCTGCCTCGCTTGGTGTCTGGTTCGGCTGCGAGCACAGCAGCCCCCTTGTGCTTCACGTCCTTGGCCTTGGACTTCTTTTCTTCGGGATCCGCGGCAGGCAGCTCGAGGAGGGAGAGGCGCCCCTCCTCGGCCCTGGCGCACTTGGTCGCCAAGTTGAACAGCTCCAAGGAGGTGCACATATCTTCATGCATCGCCAGCTCCTCCTTCATCTTGACGTCGCGCACTCCGTCGGAGAAGGCAGAGATGATGGCCTCCTCCGTTACCCTGGGGATCTTGAGGCGCGCATTGTTGAAGCGCTGGATGTATACTTTTGCAGGGTTTCCCCTGGCTGCTGCTTGATTCGACGCATGTCGCTCACGGCGGGTGGCCGGTCGCGAGTACCCTGGAAGTTGGCGATGAAGCGGGTGCGCATCTCGCCCAGGAAGAGATCGTGCCTGGGGCCAGATTCAGGAGCCAGGTGCGGGCCCCGTCCTTGAGCGCCATGGGAAACCAATTCGCCATGACCTTTTCATCCCCGTTGGCAGCCTCGATGCCCAGCTCGTAGAGCTGGAGGAACTCCGTAGGGTCAGCCATGCCGTCGTAGCGAGGAGGCAGGTCTGGCTTGAACTTGGTTGGCCACGCGACGCCACGCAGCTCCCGGAGGTGAAAGCGCGGCAGCCCGCCGTGGCTGCGGGGCCTCGGACGGCAGAGAGCTTGGTCTTGTGGGCCTCCTGCGCGCCAAGGCTGGGGGCAGCGCAGGTCTTGACGTCTTTGGAGCGGGAGCGCTCGGGCAACTTCTTCGCGGGCGAGGAACTTCTTGGCAGCTCTGCTCTTGCAGCGCCCGGCGCCCTGGTGGAACGGGTTCGCCCAGGACCACGCATTTGGGGCAGGCGCCTTCTTGAGGAGGAGGCGGCCGAGGCGCCCAGAGCTTCATCGCCAGCAAGGGGCGGTGTGGTGCAGCGAGACGGACGGTGCGGGGTCGCCTCTGCAGCTGGACGAGCTCAGCGACTTCGGTCGAGCCATTCTTCGTAGACGCTGCCGACGGGGCGGTAGCGCAGAGCTCGTTAGCCGCGATGAGTGCAGCTCGGGCCTCCATGGCCGCCTGGGCGCGTGATGAAGAACCAGCGGGTGAGCGGCGTGGCGGTGCGGCCGTCCGCCTCATGGACGGGTCTTTGGGGCGATGCTTGCTGCTCGTTCCCGCCGGGCGATGGCGGCGTTGATGGCAGTGTGACGGGAACGACGAGGGCGCCCGGACGGGAGCTGTCTGGGCGACATGGGAGGCGAGGAGGCTCGGCGCTCGGCCTTGAGCCCGACGGGCGTCGAACATGGTTGCGGTGGTCGGGAAAGAACGAGGCAACGAAAGGCAGATTCCGGCGCACCCCTACCTGGCGCGCCAAATGTCGGATTTCGGGTTCCGGCAGACCCTTGAGGTTCGAACACTGGGGTGCGTGCGGAGATCCAACCTTCCACCGTCTCGCACCTCGCCGAATCGCAGGAACCTAAACTACTAAAAAGAACAACACAAGAGACACAAGATTTATACTAGTTCGGGCCACCGTTGTGGTGTAATACCCTACTCTAGTTTGTGGCATGGTGGATTGCCTCTGGGGCTGTTGAGGAACAGTACAGGGAAGAACAGCCTCGCGAGGGTCTGTTCTTGGTGGGTGTGATTAACTGCAAGGTGGTGTTCCGTCGCTCTAGCTTGAGGATCGGGTCTCTATCTCTCTCTGGATGCCGATCATTTCGATCCTCCTTCTTCTCTCTTTTCTCCCCCCTGCTCTGAGTGTGGCTACTCCTATTTATAGGCGAAGGCCCTGGGCCTCTTCCCAAATATTGAGCGGGAAGGGCGCCAACAATTGGCCATTTTGAAGGGGAACAACGTGTGCACTTATCCTGACTAAAGTTGGTCCTCGCCGCCAAAGGCTCGTGATGACGCCGCTTGGGCTCCACGATGACTCCTTCCAGCCGTTGGGGCTGGTCTTGGTCTTGTTGCATCAAACGGATGCCTTTGCTTGATGCTCTCACTTGCGCTTGCTCCCTTTGCACCAAAGAGGAAAGGAGGACACTGCGCGGGCTGGCGCCCGACTGGCGCCCTTGGTCGTCATGGCTTGCGTCATGGGCACCTCGCGAGGTACCCTGCCTTGAACTCTCCGCCTCCTCATGAGCCAACCTGACGAGGCCATGCCTGAGGAAGCTCCTGGTCATCCGCCCCGCGAGGCTTGGCCCCTCGCGAGGGTCTTGCACTTGTGTTGATGAAGATGGGCTGTCCTGGGCCTCCTTTGAGCCACGCCGCAGGCCGCAGGCAAGCAAGTCTGGGGACCCCCGTTCCCAGAACGCCGACAAGTAGTTTGTCATTTACTCATGTGCTTCACTTATGTCCTATGAGTAAATGGTTGAATGAATTGAATATCATAAATCTGAAATTATATATGTTTCATATGCTTATCCCATGGGGAGTAATGACTTCACATATAAGAAGTAGAGGTGGAAAATTTATTGAAAGTTAGTAAACATTGTATTGGTCACTTGAACAATTCATGAAAGAATATTGAAGGATGAGAGATTTCACATATAAATATACTATCTTGGACA
The DNA here is from genome assembly GCA_021605145.1 of Aegilops bicornis. Taxonomy (NCBI): domain Eukaryota; kingdom Viridiplantae; phylum Streptophyta; class Magnoliopsida; order Poales; family Poaceae; genus Aegilops; species Aegilops bicornis. The sequence goes on from CM038670.1 coordinate 590,994,745, forward strand.
TCTTCTATGATTGTGAGCCCCATGAATTATTTTCAAACCTGAGAAAATTAGTTGAAGTTGGACAAGGAAGACAACATAATGAGTTATGTTTGGGTATATTTGTATAGAAGTTATATTGTTATGGATCCTCCAACATGTGGTGCTTGCTATTTAGAATCTTTTGCTAGCCTAAATTTCTGTACTAAGTGGGAATACTGCTTGTGCATCCAAATTCCTTGAACCAAGTTTCTTCCATGAGTGTTCACCATATCTACCTATATGCGGTATTTACCTGTCGTTCCAAGTAAATTTGCATGTGCCAAACTCTAAACCTTCAAATAATAATCTGTTTTGTATGCCTGCATCGCTCATGTGGTGACTGGGGGCTGTCAGTATCTTCCATTCTAGGTGGGTTATTCTCACGATGAATGGACTCCGCTCATCATTCACGAGAAAATGGCTGGTAATTGGGATGCCCAGTCCTATGATCAAAAGATCAAAAACAAAATCGCAAATAAATTAAACAAAACTCCCCCAGGATTATTGATAGTTGGACGGTACCCGTTGTTTCGGACCAGCCATGGAGTGTGATTGTTGGTGGAGGGGGAGTAAAAACTTTACCTTTCTGTTTGGAAACCGCCTATAATGTATCTAGTATGGAAGATATTGGGAACTCTTGGTTGTTATGTTGACAATGAAAGCATACCTCTCAGAATTATTTTCATCTCTATTTTAAAAGCTTCGAGCTCTGGCACCTCTGCAAATCCCTGCTTCCCTCTGTGAAGGGCCTATCTTTTACTTTTATGCAAGAGTCAGTAGTATTCCTTCTCATTCCAACCTACTCTTTAGTTGGCAAGCATCATGTGATGGGGAAACATCTAAGCATATATGGCCATTCAAATATATTTGATCATGAATTATTATTGTTGACAATTATCTATATGATAAATAAGTTGGGAGGTGAAACATTAAGCCCCTATATTTCTTTGTGTTCGATGGATACTATTTGTTATAAAAATATGCTTTGAGTGGTAGCAATCATGGAAGACTATATGATAGTTGAGTATGTGGGATTTGCTAAATCAAAGCTCTTACATAGACCCTTCCTGAAAATAAGATGAATTGCAATTGTTTGATGACTGAGAACATAGTTCATTAGTTTTCAAGAAAGTTTATGATCTATGCTTTAACATGTGAATGGCTTGCTACTTGATCATGAGAAGTTTTATGATATGAGCTACTGTTATGATATAAAATGATGCTAGAAAAACTGGTTGAAATTATCATTGATCAAACTTGTGCACTTGATAACATTCCACATAAAAAATTCCATTTTTATCATTTACCTACTCGAGGACGAGCAGGAATTAAGCTTTGGGATGCTTGATACGTCTCCAACATATCTATAATTTTTTCCATGCTACTATATTATCCATCTTGGATGTTTTATATGCATTTGTATGCTATTTTATATGATTTTTGGGACTAACCTATTAACCTAGAGCCCAGTGCTAGTTTATGTTTTCCCCTTGTTTTTGAGTTTCGCAGAAAAGGAATATCAAACAGAGTCCAAATGAGCTAAAAATGTATGGTGATTTTTATGGACCAGAAGAAGCCCCCGAAGCAAAAGAGTTGGGCCAGAAGAGCCACGAGGCCTCCACAAGGGTGGAGGGCGCGCCCTACCCCCCCAGGCACGCCCTCCGACCTTGTGGGCTCCTCGTGGACCCCCTGACTTGAAACCGATGCAAAAAATTCTTATAAATGCAAAAAAAAACACCAAAAAGAAACCTAGATCGGGAGTTCCGCCGCCGAAAGCCTCCGTTGCCACCAAAAACCAATCAGGACCCTGTTCCGGCACCCTGCCGGAGGGAGGAATCATCACCGGTGGCCATCTTCATCATCCCGGCGCTCTCCATGACGAGGAGGGAGTAGTTCACCCTCGGGGCTGAGGGTATGTACAAGTAGCTATGTGTTTGATCTCTCTCTTTCTCTCTCTCTCTCTCGTGTTCTTGATATGGCACGATCTTGATGTACCGCGAGATTTGCTATTATAGTTGGATCTTATGATGTTTCTCCCCTCTACCTTCTTGTAATGGATTGAGTTTTCCCTTTGAAGTTATCTTATCGGATTGAGTCTTTAAGGATTTGAGAACACTTGATGTCGTGGTTTTGTCACGGCAGATGTCCTCATGAAAGGACTTAGTTGTGGAGCCATCGCTACGGGTTAGCTTAAAGGGGTTAAAGCGGACACAAGGACGCAGGAGAGTTTATACTAGTTCGGCCCCTTCGATGAAGGTAAAAGCCTACGTCTAGTTGTGATGGAATTGATGGGGGTTCGATGACTAGGGAGCAAACAAGCTTCGCCTAAGTCTCGAGTTGTTGTCTGTTGTCCTGAATCGCCTCCGGGTCGTCCCCTTATATACATGGGTGGCGCCCGTTGGTTCATAGAGTCCCGATGCCGGTTTATAGATGTATCCGGCTCGGTCTCTGCTATTCCTAATTTACAATACAAGTTACATACCCACGCCGGTTTACGGCTAAAGGCCTTAAACCGGCTATGGGCCTCAAGCCCTCATCTACCTACTTGGGCTTTAATATACTCAACTACTGATGAAGTTAACCGGCCTGTCCTGGCCGGTTTACGCCCAGTAGTAATATCCCCAACATTAGGCCCCATATTGATTTGAACAGGTTCATGTCAATCCTCAGCAAAAAGAACTTTGTCTTCAACAACTTTGTGTAATTGGGTGAACCGCCATGATGCCATCTTCTCTGGTCATCATAAACCGGCGTGACGTCACCTGTCATAAAAACTATCCACAATACCTTTTTTGTTTAATAGATCTGCGACAATCGAGGCGACAGCTCCGTTTCCAAACTCGCGGCCCCTTGATTTTCGCGCCTGACACATGTCCCTTGCTTTATAAATAAGACCGAAGGGTCATTTCTTTTTCCCCTTCGTGCCCCTCTGCTTCGTCTTCCTCGCGCCGCCCAGCTTCGGAGCTCCACCGCCGCCGTCAACTTCTGCACCAACCTTGGCCGCTGCATCACCCTGAGTATACCAGAGCATCGCGGCGGTCTTCCGTTTCTTCCTCAGCTCTGGTAAGTCTTCTATCTTTTCACCATAGATCTGTTCTAGGGTTTCCATGTTCTTCGGCGTTCATCGCTTGCTTCTTGCTCATATGATAACTTTTAGTCAAGTCTGTGAATCCTTGTTCTGCGTAGCGGCAGTTTTTTAGCATCCGTTGTCACTTGCGCATCTCAAGGCCATAGATCTCCCTGCATCCTTGCTCATTGATTTGGTACCTCTCCGTTTTGGACCTTGAATATTTATTTCTTTTCTGAATATGCTCCGGATCCAAAACTATGAAATACTTTTGTGAAACCTGTTTTCACACATCCACTCTTGATTCATCAATGTTTCAGACTAGGCGGTTTAACTTTGTAGAAAAATTGACAACTCGGCATATACCATTGGTCCCCTTGTTGAACCGCCAGGATTTCCCAGCTATGTATTGCCACCTTGCAGAACCCTGGTTTATAAGCAACCTCTTCCGGTTTAACAATGAATGTATCAATATATAGCCTTCCAACATATTCTTGAACCGGTATTACTGCTTTGCAGATTGCACCATGGCCAAGTAAGTGTACGAATGTAACTGGGTCCCTTCTCGGGTGACTGAAACTCAACTGGATAACTTAGTCAAGACCGCGCTTTAGGAAAAAAGACGCCATTGATCGGAGGGTCCTCGCCCGGAGAGTCCTCGTAACCCAAGGATGGAGAGGTTGTTGTTTTCTTGACCATTTAGCCCGGGGCTTCAGTCCGCCCGGTTCAAAGTTTTATCGAGATGTTTTGGCCAACTTCCAACTGCGTCCACAAGATATTGGCCCCAACTCCGTAACCAACATCTGTCACTTTCAAGTTCTCTACGAGGTATTCTTTCAAGAGGAGCCCACAGTTGAATTATTCAGAGATTGCTTCCATCTAAACCGCCGCACCGAATTTTCTGACGGTCCCAACACCGAGTTGGGTGGTATGGCGATTCAAAAGCGGAAAGAGGTCACTTACCCTCACGCCAAACTGCACAGCCATCCCAAAGAGTGGAATTCAACATGGTTTCTTGCAAAGATACCTCCCTAATGGAGAAAATCCTTTACCGGGTTACCGTCCGAAGGCTAAGCAACACATCCCCTCCCTCACGATCGACCGCTAAGGAAAGAAGCAAATATGCCCCTCAACTATCCAAGCTCCGGGCGTTCATGGCCAACGGGTTGACAGGAGTTGACCTTGCTCGCTGCTGGATATCTTGGAGTATACTGCCCTTAAGCCTGCGCTCCGGTTTGATGTGCAAATACACAGAAGATGTGAAAGACCCTCTACGGCATATTGAGATCCAGCTGACAGACGATGAAGTTACTGAGGCTGTTAAGAGGATGTTAAATGAACCGGAAGCTGCTTGCGCCCAAACCAGCCTGCCTCCTTTTCTGCCATTAACAAACCGCCACCGTAAGACTCATATCTTATGCATTTATAAAATCTGACTATGTTTAAGTACTCTTTGTTGATATTAACATCTTTCAAACAGGGTGATGATCCATTTTGGAGCAAGAAAACTCCACAAGAGAAACCGGAGAAAATAACCTGGCCCAAGACCAGAGTTGAGAAGAAACCAGCCAATAGAAAGAAAACCACTGCCTCCTCCAATCCACTAGCTGACGATGATGTGGGTAATCCGGATCTTGAGGTAGAACTTGACTCACTTGGTTTATTTTTCACACGCCTTATTGATAATGATCATTGCCAGGATAATCTTTGAAGTCGATCATCTTGATGTTGTAGAGGTAATTGCTCTTTCTTACGATTCAAACCCTTTACCTTCAAGAAAATCCATGCCCAAACCGGAAAGTTAAATTTTCTCATCCTCTTGCTTATTTGGACGAAACTTTCTTATGAAGAAACAACAAGATGAAGCTCGTCGCGCAACCGGCAATGACAGTAGTTACCTCCGCCGGTTTACCGAACAGTCCGGTTCGGAAATGCCGTTCAGAGGTCTCTAACTGTTTCGTCAATGCTTATCCTAAAGTGGGTTGCGTTCATCAACCTCTTAATCCATCTGACTCCGATTATCAGGTGGCTTCTCATTCTTCGTCCGGCGAGTCGTCAGCCACCCAACTCCCACCACTTAAGACAGTGCTTGGGTGAGCCATATTCCTGATGATACTGTTTTGATATATCACTTTCAATGTTTACTGGACCGATCCGTCTTTTTCCTTTCAGGGCCAAGCCTAGGCCAAGCAAGAAAGCTCGCCTAGACAAAGCGGCATAAGAAGACGACGCTCCTGAACCGACCAAAATACCCAATCCTGAAGAACACATCCAGGATGATATGCTGAACGACCCACCATTGCAAGATCATGATGTTACCGTTGAAGAGGCACATGTTGATACCACAGGCCCTTCAAATCAACCCACAAGTCCTGCTCAAACTGACAAAACAGCGAGTCCACCAAAGCATACGGAGAAACCGGCGACCCCAGTGCGAACCGGCGAAGCCAAGGATGATGATGTTGTTATTACTGGCTTTGGCCATTCCGAGCCAGGTAATCCTGTCGCCTTGTCTAAGCACACTGCAAAGGATGAATCTACTGTGTTTGGTAAAGGCAAGTGGAATGCCGATTTGGCTACTTATGCCACTTTGAATCCCCAAGATCTTCATTCCGGTTATCTGAATCGGTTATATACCAGCCGTGATTATGAAGCCGGTCTGGTAAATATGATGAAAGACAAATATGAGGTAAATTCCATATGACTCTCTGCTTGTATATTTCAATCTTTCAACTCTAATAGCCACCAAGTGACGGTTTTAAGATGTGAACTTAAACCGGGACTTCCCAATATAATCCTGAGCAAAGCTGTACTTTTGGGAAAGTAGCCCCAAGGGCCGGTTCAACTTAATATAGTTAAACCGGGACTTTTATACCATAAGAAATCCAGTATCCCTCAAGGACAAAGCAAATAGGCATTAGCCCCCAAGTGCCAAACTGAATACTTGTATTGAGCTTGGGACTTGATATAGAAATTGTAGGATGAAAAGCAAATATGCATTAGTCCCCAAGTACCAAGAGCATAATTTGTTACGGGGTTGGTACTTCAACTCTGCTCCTAAATCTTTATCCAATGATTACCTGTATGTAGGCTGATCTGAGCAAGAAAGAAAATCAAATCATTGATCTTCAAGAAAACCTGAAATCCCAGCAGCTGAAACCTCCAAAGCAAAGAATGAATTAACCAGCGCTTTAAGCGTCATGGAAAAGCTTAAAGAGGGTTTCAACAAGGAGCGGGCGGATTGGGCCACCGAAAAGGCCGCTTTAACTCAACGGGCAGAGAATGCTGAGGCTGCCCTCAAACCGGTGGTGGATGAACTGACCAGTGTAAAGCGGCAAGTGCATGCCATGACCGCCGCCCGCCTTTTGGTAAGCCTTTTTGACTTCTGACGTAATGAGGCCTTCTCACGTAATTGCCGGTTTATTAACTCTTTGAATGATACAGGGACACGTATTGGCCACTTGGGATCAGACGTGCGGAAGAAATTGAAAGCCTCTTATACATTGATAGAGCAACTCTATCTTTGATGCATAGCGGATCAGCACCGCTTCTCACAACAACCCGGCACCGACCTTGATCCAGGACACCATTAAAAGGTTGTCAATGCTTCCTGCCCGGGTTGAAGAATTAAAGAAATCTGCTGCTAGAACTGGTGCCATAAACGCCTTAATCCGGGCCAAAGCGTGGGTACCGGATTTTGATCCTGTTGAAGCGGCCCAGGGCTTCCCAAGCTTGAAGGAAGATGGGACATAATTCAGCAAAGAGGATCTCTGAGCTATAAACCGGGAAGTGCGCCCTTTGGCTTGTCAATTGGCTGAAGAGGCAAATCTGTCTCACTATCAAGCCCAATACGATGGCGAAAATAAACGAGTGCCTGCACCGATTCCTGAAGCGGAGAACCTTATACCTCCAATTCGTAAGCAAACTTACGCTCCTGATATTGAACTGTCGTTGCTGATCAATGATGAAGCTGTATTCTAAGCCTTAATGGGAATCGACTGGACAACTGTTGATTTCCAAATTACCGGGTAGGGAATCAGAAGTTGAAGCGGCGCAGGATGACCCGCAACCATCATGCCAAGCTGGTGACCAAGCATGAACCAGAGGCCGGTTTACATTACTGCTTCCTTATGTTGTGCAGAAAAACAATTATGTTATCTGGGCACCGTGTTGCCTTGTAATAGACTAGCTGCCACACTTTGTGTTGATATGCCTTCGTGCATATTTATTACAACTTATGCTTCCGTTGAATCACCGATGCTAAACTGTTGTCTGTAGCAAAAAAGCTTAAAACGCCATTGTGGTTGTATAACCAGGCGGGTCATCATATCTATGTATGTGAAATCAAAGATAATACCTTAGATTTAAACATATGACAAAATATGGGAATGTATGATACCCGCCATCATAGGGCATGAAGTTGGCTGTGCCAATCTTGAAGCGGAGTTGTAAGAAACCCGCTCTGCTAAAGGAGAAAACAGCTCCTGTGTATATAGGGTCGGTTTATCAGGTAAACCGTTCCGGGTTAAGATGAACACCGGTGTTACTCCATAATAGGATGTTTATCAAAAAATCAAACTGGGCAGAGTGTCTCCGGATGAAAAACAAACCGTGTCCCGTCAACTGACAGTCGAATCGGTTTAATAATTGTCGGTTTAAGAACACAACAAGAGAAATATGCAAAAAGAGAAACGAATATCAAGCAAAGGCAAAGACAAAATCTTTTGCGAAAAGAGGCTGTTTGAGCCGATCAAGTGGCATTACCATGATCGGACACGACTGTCGGTGTCAAAACCGGCGGATCTCAGGTAGGGGGTCCCGAACTGTGCGTCTAGGCGGATGGTAATAGGAGACAAGGGACACGATGTTTTTACCCAGGTTCGGGCCCTCTCGATGGAGGTAATACCCTACTCCTGCTTGATTAATATTGATGATATGGGTAGTACAAGAGTAGATCTACCACGAGATCGTAGAGGCTAAACCCTAGAAGCTAGCCTATGGTATGATTGTTGTTCGTCCTATGGACTAAAACCCTCTGGTTTATATAGACACCGGATAGGTTAGGGTTACACAGAGTCGGTTACAATGGTAGGAGATCTACATATCCGTATCGCCAAGCTTGCCTTCCACGCCAAGGAAAGTCCCATCCGGACACGGGACGAAGTCTTCAATCTTGTATCTTCTCTTGGAGTCCGGCCGTGATGATAGTCCGGCTATCCGGACACCCCCTAGTCCAGGACTCCCTCAGTAGCCTCTGAACCAGGCTTCAATGACAACGAGTCCGACGCGCATATTGTCTTCGGCATTGCAAGGCGGGTTCCTCCTCCGAATACTTCATAGAAGGTTTTGAACACCAGGATAGTGTCCGGCTCTGCAAAACAAGTTCCACATACTACCGTAGAGAGAATAACTTCTGCACAGATCTGCTGACGTATTCCGCGGCGTGACATCATACCACGGCCAAACCTTTATATGAATCGTTTTTTACCGTTCCACCTTAGCGCGTTTAGTGAGGCGGTTTCCCTGATACGTCTTATCAAAGCATAGATCGTGCCCCCTTATTCTGGGATTCTCATCAATACGGGGTAACCCATCCGCGCCATTGATTACGGCGCTTGGGAGATAAGCGAGTTTTACCAGGCTGGTGGGGGACGCATAGCTTCGTCCGTCCATATAAGGGGATAAGGATCCACCTTTTCACCTACGCCTTCTTCCTCCTTTGCTCATCCATTCTCGCGCACTCGAGCTACAACGCCCAAGTACGCACATCTCGCCTCAACCTTCTCCAACCATGTCAGGAGCGGGAGGCAGGTGGATGGCCTCCTCCGTCACGGAGGGGCACATCACAAGACTGTGGGAGGCCGGATATTTGTCCGGTGACATCACGCACAGGCTTCTCGACGAGGGGCAGCTCATTCCAACCCCTAGGCCCCATGAGAGGGTGGTGTTTCTCCCCCACTTCCTCCGCGGACTAGGTTTTCCACTTCATCCATTTGTCCGGGGGCTCATGTTCTACTACGGCCTGGACTTCCACGACCTGGCCCCGAATTTCATCCTCAACATCTCGGCGTTCATCGTCGTGTGCGAGGCCTTCCTCTGCATCCAGGCCCACTTTGGCTTATGGCTGAAGATCTTCAACGTTCGGCCAAAGGTAGTGGGCGGCCGTCAAGCTGGGTGCGGAGGCGCCATGGTTGGCAAGATGGCCAAAGTCCTATGGCTCGAGGGCTCCTTTGTGGAGACAATAAAGGGGTGGCAATCGGGGTGGTTCTACATCACCGAGCCACGCGACCCCGAATGGGTGGCGGCCCCCAAATTCAGATCTGGCTTCCCCACACGGCTCTCGTCATGGAAAGAGACGGGCTGGCGTGGGGAATTCGGACGAGCTATCCGGACTCCAAACATGCGTCCGAAACCTGGTGGACAAGAATCTTAGGCTTGTCGACGTAATCCAGGTGATGCTCATCCGCCGAATTCTCCCATGCCAACAACGGGCCTTTAATTTATGGGAGTTCGATCCGGCACAGCACCGAACCTTGAACCGACTCTTCGACAGTACGTACGAAGACGCCTGAAAGGTGCTGTTCAAGGGCGCTGAAGCCCCAACATCCGCTAACAAAGATCGCGGATACAGCTCGCGGCTTCAAGCCGGCGAGGTAAGTTATTTTACCCTTTACGGGACTCTTTTTTCATAGACTGACTTTATGTGGGATCTAAAACTCCCTAATCTTTGACAGGACTGGCTGAAGATGTCCGGACAGATTAACTGTCCGGCTCCTTTGTCGTAAGACCCAGCGGACACCCGATTGACGGGGCTGCTGGCTCCGGCACCCCATGTGGTGCCGGAGAATAAGGCCAAGAAGGAGGCCACGGAAACTCGAAGGAGCTCCGGCCTTGAGTCTTTGTCGGATTCTGAAGCGTAATCTTCTCCCGAGGGCGAGGAGGAGGAAAAGAAGCTTCTCCCCAGTGGAAGGAGAGGAAAAGGAAGGCCGCCCCACCGGGAGGCCGGAGGGTCCAAGAAAGGAAGAACCCTTCCTCCGGACTTCTCCACCAACGTCGACAGCGACGAGGAGGATTGGACAACAAGGGCCAAGCCCTTGGCGAGATCGTAAGTGTCCGGATACCCATGGCTTTTTCATTATTGCATAGTGTTCTCTAATGTTGAACAATCATGCAGACCGCCCAAGAGCGGTCTAGCCGATTCGACGAGCGGGTCCCTGGGTTCGTCGGAAATGGAGAGTACTTCGCTTCCGACCGCCTCCTCGCCTCACGCTGCAGACGACGCCGAGGTGGCGCCCCAAGGGGGGCCTGGTCAAGAGGAGGTGGCACAGGAGGCGCCACAAGGCGACCTCCCGGACTCGAGCGTGGGGGCAAGACCCCCAGGCTCTAAGATCCGACCCTTGTCCGGACTCCATGCCGAACCTTGAAGGTTCCGGAGTCCGGCAAGCGGTCCCTTCGTAAGAAGGGTAAGACGCCGGTGTCCTCCGTCCAACCGGAGGCACCGGATAGCTTACTGGAGGCGCTTAACAGCGCCTCCATCAAGGAGGAGCACCACACTGTTATGAGTGCGGTGATCCGGACAGTTCAGTCCGTCAAGAGCGGGCTGACCGAAGCCTGTAGCAGCCTTCTAACAGGCTTTGAGGTAAGTTTATAATATGTAAAAATATTACCGCATAGACAGTAGCCCCTGATGCTTAGTTCGGTGTTCGGAAAGAAAAGCCGGACTAAGGATCTAAAAAGATATACGCATGAGTCTAACATAAGGATGTCAATATGGGAATGCAGGCTGCGCTGACCTCTGCCCGCCTTGGCATGGAGGTCAATGTATTGAAGCAGAGCCTCGGCGGTCCGAGAACGAGCTCGGCCAAGCCAAGAAGCAGCTCGAGGACAAGGAAGGTAAGTAGTACCTTATTAAAGAAATACCTTATAGAAAGGTTTCAAGTTGCAAAAATAACAGGAATAACATGGGTACTGCAGGGGCCACGAACAAGGTGGCGACCCTGAAGGAAGCGGTGTCCGTGGCCGAAAACAAAGCGGCTGCGGAACGCACCGAGCGAGAGAAAGGGGAGGCGCAGCTGGCGGAGGTGCGGCAAGAGCTCCAGATTCTCGTGAAAAAACACGAGGGTTTGGAGCGTGACTCGAAGACCCGAGAGTCCGAGCTTGCCTCGGCTCTTGAGAGTGCTAAAGCTGCTAAGGCCGAGGCCCAAAAAGCCCTCCAAGAAATTGAATCATTAAAGAAGATAGCGGCGGGTAAGGCATTCTTTATGCAAAGCAAGCATGTGAAAGTGAATTACCTATTACTTACCCAGATTCGGAGCTCTCCAGGAGCATTCACAGATTTGCCCCGCAGTGTGTCTGATGCTGCCGCATTCTACCATGCCAAGGAGGGGAGTTCAACGGAGAAGGTGTTCTCGTCTCAATATGCTGAGGCCGGACATCCGGTGCCCCTAAGTGACCAGCTAAAGCAGCTGGTCGAGCTCCACAAGGTCGCCGAACAGGCCATGAAGGGCCTCATAGTTCGGCTGTGGCCGTTGGAGGCCATGCCCGGAGCTACTTGACAGTGCGGTGGTGGTGGACGCCTTTGTCCACAGATTGAAGTCATCAAGCGCTCCGTCTACATTGAAGGTGTCCGTCGGGCCCTTGCCCGTGCTAAAGTGCACTGGGGCAAGCTGGATGCGGAGAAGCTTGTGACGGACGGGCCACCGAAGAAGGGCAAGGAGCATCGCATCGCCCGAAATGTACTATGAGGGCCTCTGAAGGGTGCCCGTCGAATAGCGGATGAGTGCTCCAAAGATGTAATTTTTGAATAGACTCGCATTTGTTATCCTGTATGCTGAAAACTTGTTCATATGCGCTAAGCAACGCTTGTTAATTTAAAATAGTACCTTCTTGCGGCCGTTTATCAAATTTGAGAGATGGCAAGTCGTTGGCTTCAGCCCCATGCCACGAGTGCTGGGGTGTTTGGGATAAACTTGAGCACTCTTGTTCCCATTCTTGGGTCCATCTAGGGAGGTGCTCAACGCAACGAACAAGGCAACCAGACTTATAATGCTTGAACACTCTCACTTAGCCATAGAATTCTATAATTTTAAATTTCGGTGAAGCCCCTAGTATTCGGAAGACCGAGTTCGGGCGCTATCCACGCCTTGGCGGACAACTCCGGTTCCTCGCTCTAAGCGGCATAAGTCTTTAGGGACCCGAAAAACCTCTCGAACAGCGACGGCTCTCGCCTGTCATGATCAGTTTTAGCTTTCTCCACTAAGGTGCTTGACCCAGCTCAAGCTGGGCACAATCGTGATGGTTCTCCCGGTGCTACCTTAGCCGATATAACGGAACATAAGGTACCAAAACACGGGAGCCGGGCAAACCCAACTATTGACCCAAGACATGATTTGGAGCCGATTCATATAATGCTATAGGTTCGGGGTGCCTCACTTGTGAAAGTGTTCGGACCTATCACACCATAATTTTGGGGTACTTAAGCCCCTGGTGTATTGGCCGTACCAAAGTGTACGGGTGCAACATGTCATGAAATGAACATATATATATAGATAAAGAAAGGAGTGCAATAATAGGCAAAAGCTATGTATTGTTTATTCGTAAAGGTACTGCAATGAAAGCGAGCGATACAAATAGTCACGAAAAGCAAGGGATGGGACTATCTAACATGCCCCCTCCGTGGGTAAGTCATGGATGGTATGTAAAACAGGTATAATGCTCGTAATAGAGACCACCTGAACACTCGACGTAGCTTTACGCTTCCTGCTGTTGCATCGTGAGTTCGGGCGATTCTCTCACGGACAGACTTCCGGAAAACGGAGTCCTGAAAAAAAGGAAAGAAAGAAGAAAAGAATGACACAATCGGGGCCCACAGTGCGGTCGAGCCGCATTCTTGGCGTGCCGTGGTCGTGCCCTCCCCTTATGCCCATGGTATCTCCAGAGCGTAGTTATGTACGCGTAGTACCGCTCTTCTCAACTTCGCGAGGGCTGGGGTTGGGGCCGGATTGCTACGCGTGCTTGAATCGTGCCAGGCGGTCTTGTTGTAGGTTACTCCGGGCACGCTTGGCAGTGTCCGGACGCTTAGTGGCCGGACTCGAGAATTGCCGTGAGAGGCTGCTTTGCACCTCTGCCGTGAGGGCCGCCGTGTGCTCCTCCGTTCGGAGAGAGCGTTCGGTGTTTCCATTGACCGTGATTACTCCTCGAGGGCCTGGCATCTTGAGCTTGAGGTATGCGTAGTGCGGCACCGCATTGAACTTTGCAAATGCGGTTCGTCCAAGCGAGGCGTGATAGCCGCTGAACGGGACTATGTCGAAGATTAACTCTTCGCCGGAAGTTATCCGGGATCCGAAGACCACTTCGAGTGTAACTGAGCCTGTACAATTGGCCTCTACACCCGGTATGACGCCTTTAAAGGTCGACTTTGTAGGTTTAATCCTTGAGGGGTCTATGCCCATTTTGTGCACTGTATCCTGATAAAGCAGATTCAGGCTGCTGCCGCCGTCTATCAGGACTCTGGTGAGGTGAAATCCGTCGATAATTGGGTCAAGAACCAATGCGGGGAAACCGCCGTGACGGATGCTAGTAGGGTGGTCCCTTCGATTGAAGGTGATCAGGCAGGAAGACCATGGGTTGAACTTCGGGGCGACTGGCTCCATCGCATATACGTCCCTTAGTGCACGCTTCCGCTCCCTTTTGGGTATATGGGTTGCGTATATCATGTTCACCGTCCGCACTTGTGTGGGAAAACCCTTCAGTCCTCTATTGTTCGGCGGCCGGGGCTCTTCCTCGTCATCGCTATGCAGCCCCTTGTCATTGAGTTCGGCACTTAACTTGCCTGCTTGCTTGAACACCCAACAATCCGTGTTGGTGTGATTGGCTGGTTTTTCGGGGGTGCCATGTATCTGGCACAAGCGGTCGAGTATTCGGTCCAAGTTGGACGGGCCCTGGGTATTTCTTTTGAATGGCTTCTTCCGCTGACCGGGTTTAGAGCCTCTGAATCCGGCATTGACGGCCGTATCTTCAACATTATCGCCGTTAATGCGGCGCTTGTTCTTGTTGCGACGCGACCTGCCATTGCTGTCCTTGGTATCCGAACTATCAGGGTGTTTGGCCAAGTTGTTGCTTCAAGCTAGCCAGCTGTCCTCTTCCGCACAAAAGCGAGTCATGAGGGTTGTGAGGGCTGCCATAGATTTCGGCTTTTCCTGTCCTTGGTGCCGGGCAAGCCACTCGTCGCGGATGTTATGTTTGAAGGCTGCAAGGGCCTCTGCATCCGGACAATCAACGATTTGATTTTTTCTTTGTTAGGAACCGTGTCCGTAATTGCTGGCCGATTCTTCCGCTGCTGAATTATGTGGCTAAGGTCATCGACGTCTGGTGGTCGCACATATGTGCCATGGAAGTTATCAAGAAATGCGGCTTCCAGGTCCTCCCAACAACCAATTGATTCTGCTGGCAAGCTGTTAAGCCAATGCTGAGCTGGTCCTTTAAGCTTGAGGGGGAGGTATTTGATGGCATGTAGATCATCACCGGGCCATGTGGATATGGAGGAGATAATCCTCGATCCAGACCGCAGGATCTGTGGTACCATCGTATGATTCGATGTTTACGGGTTTGAAGCCCTCGAGGATTTGATGATCCATTACTTCATCTGTGAAGCATAGTGGGTGTGCGGCGCCTCTGTATTGGGCTATATCACGACGCAGCTCAAATGAGCTTTGTCTATTGTGTTCGGCCCTGCCGGAGTTTCTGTATCCAGCGTGATGGTAATCATCCCCCGTCGTTCGGCGCCCACACGATCCTTAGATCGATCTTGTATGTTTTGCCTTATCCTCCAATATATCTCGCAAGTCCGGCGCGTTTTCCCGTGCCACAGTACTTTTGAACGGGCGTCGAGTGCGGCTTGAACGGAGGGTCTAGTGGCCTCTCTATCGCGGCCACGAGGTGGCGATCTGCCATGTCGTCTGCTGGTGACTTGGGTGCTTCCTCTGATCGAGGCAACGGCCTGCGTTTGGGGTAGCTTTTGGAGGGGCGTTCGAGTTCATACTCTTGGCCGCAAGGACTTGATCCATCTGTCATTAGCGTGTCTTGGTCAGCTCTAAGCTGTTGCTACTTTTTCTTGAGGCTGCTTGCCGTGGCCATAGGCCTGCGTTTGAAACGCTCCTGTTCAGCGGGATCCTCTGGTACGACAAATTCTTCATCGTCGAGGCTTGCCTCATCTTCGGAGGGGGGCGCATAATTATCGTCCTCAACCTCTCTTTCTGCCGCACTGTCATGCGGACTTGCTTCTCCTTCCTCCTGCGCCGAGTCCTGCTGGAGGTGGTTGTCTTCGGCACTGTCCGGGGTGTTATTATCTCCCGTGCCGGAATCACCGTTTTTGTTGTGGCGGGATTAAGAGCGGCGCCGCTGACGTCGGCGCTTCAGTTGCTTCTTGGAGGGATCATCCTCCGTTGTTCCATCGCCGTTCCCATCTTTTGGGATGTCCACCATGTATATGTCGTATGACGAGGTGGCCTTCCAGTGCCCTATAGGCGCTGGGTCTTGGTCGTCTCCGGCATCATCGTCCATACCGTCGATGTCTTCGGAGTCGAAGTCGAGCATGTCGGTTAAATCATCGACAATGGCTACAAAGTGGGTGGTGGGTGGGCGTTTAATTTGTCGTCCGCATCCCAACCTTCCTGACCGTAATCCGGCTAGGGCTCTCCGGATAAGGAGAGGGACTTTAGTGAATTCAGGATGTCGCCGAAGGGCGAGTGCTGAAAGATGTCCGCGGCGGTGAACTCCATGACCGGCGCCCAATCGGATTCGATTGGTAGGGGCGCGGAGGGTTCGGAGTCCGGAGAGGAGTCCGGCACCTTGGAGTCACGGTCTTCGCAGGGGACAGGGATAGAGTTCGGCTCAATCGCCGTATAGATTATAGCCCCCGAGGCGGTGTCCAACCACTCGTCCTCGATCGAGGAATCCGGCTCCGGATTGAGGGCCGGAGCGGATGCTGGTGCGGCCTCCAGGGCACTATTCGGCTGCAGAGCTAGATCATGCCCATCGAGACAGTGCGGCACACTTGGCTGCGGCTCGAATCCGTCGAAGATCAAGTCTCCGCGGACGTCGGCCGTATAGTTCAAAATTCCAAATCTGACTGATGGCGAGGCGTAGCTTCGATCTGCTCCAGATGGCCAAGCGAATTGGCCCATGCAAAGCCGCCGAATCTGAAGATCTGTTCGGGAGAAAAGTCTCACCTGGACTGCATCGTTGTTGATGATCGAAGGAGCCATCGGGCCTATCGGTGGCGACGTAGGAACTCTCAATGAAAGCACCAATGTCGGTGTCAAACCGGCGGATCTCGGGTAGGGGGTCCCGAATCATGCGTCTAGGCGGATGGTAACAGGAGACAAAGGGACACGATGTTTTACCCAGGTTCGGGCCCTCTCGATGGAGGTAATACCCTACTCCTGCTTGATTAATATTGATGATATGGGTAGTACAAGAGTAGATCTACCACGAGATCGTAGAGGCTAAACCCTAGAAGCTAGCCTATGGTATGATTGTTGTCCGTCCTATGGACTAAAACCCTCCGGTTTATATAGACACCGGATAGGTTAGGGTTACACAGAGTCGGTTACAATGGTAGGAGATCTACATATCCGTATCGCCAAGCTTGCCTTCCACGCCAAGGAAAGTCCCATCCGGACACGGGACGAAGTCTTCAATCTTGTATCTTCATAGTCTTGGAGTCCGACCGTGATGATAGTCCGGCTATCCGGACACCCCCTAGTCCAGGACTCCCTCAACGACCAAGCCCCCGATAGGCGTAGCTACGGTTCATGTCAGCCAGGTCCCCAAATGATGCAGTGGCATTACGCCGATCAAGAGGTGTAGCGATGGTTCGAGTTCGACCAAAGCCCCCAAGTGATTTTGTGGCCTTAGGCCGATCAAGAGGCGTGACTGGTTCAGACATGATCAACTCCCCAAGTGATTCCGTGGCTTTCGCCTATCAAAAGGTGTTGCATTGGTTCGGACACGACTAAGCCCCCAAGTGACATGATATAAAGCTTTGTCAAAAAGCTAACTCAAGGGGTAAATCGGAGACCGCTTTAAGATAAAAACTCCGTGTAACCACTCATGATGTAAAAATAATAGAGACCCCGCTTTAGCTAACTGAAAGTTCTTGTTATTGACTAGAGGGGGGGTGAATAGGCGATTTTTATGAAAGTCTTCAAAACACGGATGTTTCAAAGACAAACAACAGAAATGACCTAGTTGATATGCAGCGGAAGATAAACTACAACAAGCTAGCCATAGTCTAGTACGTAATAATGTGAAAGGACAAGACTAAAAGCAGCTATGTATTAAGGATCAGGATGGAAGATAGTATGAAGCCAAACAACAATAGAAGTCAAACAGTGAAGTCAAACAGATAAGACAAATAGGCAATGACTTCACGAAGACAAACTTAAGGTAGAGGAGGGAAGGGATAGAACCAGTCACTAGTTGAAGACACAGGATTTGTTGGACCAGTTCCAGTTGCTGTGACAACTGTACATCTGGTTAGGGAGGCCGAGATTCAACTCAGAAGACCACGTCTTCACCTTATTCCCCGTGGGCTAAGGACACACAGTCCTCGCCCAATCACTCTGGTAAGTCTTCAAGGTAGACTTCCGAACCTTCACAGCAACGACGTTCACCGCAATCCACAATGACTCTTGGATGCTCAGAACGCGACGCCTAACCGGCCGGAGGATTCACAGTCCTCAAGTGTAATAAGTCTTCAGGTCACAGACAGAAAACTTCAAAGTGATGCCTAACACCCTTTGGCTCTAGGTGTTTTGGGCTTTGTCCTCGCAAGGATTTCTCTCTCTCAAAGGCTTCGAGGTGGGTTGCTCTCAAACGACAAAAGTCGTGCACTAACTCTGAGCAGCCACCAATTTATGGTGTAGGGGGTTGGCTATTTATAGCCACTAGGCAACCCGACCTGCTATGTCCGAAATGACCCTGGGTCACTAAGGCCGACACGTGTTCCAACGGTCGATTTCAAACACTCATGGCAACTTTACTTGGGCTACAAGCAAAGTCGACTCATCCAGCTCTGGATAAGTTTTGCTCTCATTGTCTTCGCTTTCGAAGACATAGGATTTGGGTTGAGCATCACTTGAGTCATTCCGACTATGATCACTTGGACCCCACTTAACGATGCGGTGGTTCCTACGACTCAACAAAGAAGAAAAGGAAACAACGAAACAACACAGTCTTCAAGGCTCCATAGTCTTCACTCAATGTCTTCTCATGTCATAGTCTTCAATGTGAATATCTTCACATACCACCATTGTCTTCAATGTCTTCATACATTTTAGGGGTCATCTCCGGTAGGTAAACCGAATCAATGAGGGACACTACTGCGTTATCCTGCAATTCTCACAAACGCATTAGTCCTCAACCACATTTGTCGTCAATACTCCAAAACCAACTAGGGGTGGCACTAGATGCACTTACAATCTCCCCTTTTTGGTGATTGATGACAAACTGGTTGAAGTTTTCAACGGGATAAAATATGTGAAATTGTAAAGGATAGGGAATTGTCTTCATAAGTGGCAAAGGCTCCCCACGAAGATGTGCATATAAGTAGTTTGCTTTTGGAATGCAAATGCACATGGCAGGTTGTACTTGTGGAGATCCTCTTCAACTTCTCAAGATAATTCATCATGCATGAAATGATATAGCTAAGAGAATGACATGCATAATGAAAAATGGACGTCTGCAGAATGATCTAAGTGCGGAAGTTATCGTCGCACATGCGGAATTTATCATCGCACCAGAGTAAAGCAAATAAGTAGCAGACGGCCATCGAGTTTAAGTGTTACAACTCAAAGAACCAAATATATCAAAACGAGAGTTGTAAACACTAGGCAAAATATAGTGCAACCGCCCATATGAACCCGCTTGAAGACTATCAAACTCATATGCCTCTCCCCCTTTTGTCAGTAAGGACCAAAAAGGTTTGAAGACATAGAGCATCTACTCGTCCTCTTCTGAAGAAGATGATGCAGCAGGGTTGTCGTTGTTGGTTGGCGGTGTAGACGAGCTTGGTGCAGTGTCGATTCGTGCAGAAGTAGGGGGCGGTGAAGTAGCATCGGCTTCATCATCGATTACTCTGGCATTGACCGTTGCCGCGGAGGAAGAATAGTCAGAGTCTTCAAGAGATGGAGTTCGCTGTAAGACTGCATTCCATGGAGGAGTGGAGTCAAACTTGAAACGTTCAGTGAAGCCATCGTCTTGAAGATCAGCTTCAAAGATCGAAAGGCGGTCAAACTCTTCCATGACCGCCGACAAGTCTCGTGGAGTGACAAAGGCATTCTTGGTGGCAAGATTGCGAATGCGATTGGCGTCCACCAAGAGGCTCTGCATTGGCGCTTTAGCTAGGAGTGATGCTTATCTTGCTTTTGATGCAGCGCCACAAGAAGTTCTCGATCATTGAGGACTCGAGAGCGCTTCCGAGGCCTTTGGCCAATTGTGCTCTCGGTGGCTTCAAATTGTGGATGATGAGGTAGACGTGTGTTCCCAGCCAGGGGATAGACACGAGATACTGCTTGGACGCCTTCTATGGGTTGAGAGAAGCTGTGATGATCTGCGTTTTGAAGACTTAGTGGCGTTTTGGCAGGCTCAGGGTATATGGCTTCAACAGACATATCAACCTCTGGTAGAAAGATCAGATGATTGCGGCGGAGGGTTGATAGTTGATAGCTGAGTGCATCTTAATGAGGCGCATGACCCATGGAGCATAGAACTTCGCACCAAACAGATCAGATCCAGATGCAGCCAATTGCACGATGAAGAAATCTTGTGTGTTGAAGGCGATGCCATTGAGAATGTAGAAGACCAATGTCTTCATTGCTCCTTCAAGCTTTGCAGACGATGAATGCCCTTTGATTGGCCATAGAGTTCGCCTGATGATGTGATATATGGTACGAGGCAGATACTCAAGGTCATCAACAAAGAAGCGTTGAGGGTATTCAGCGTCATGTGGTAGTGGCTTCATCATGCTCAGCATCTGACTCATGTCGGGTTCAGGCTTATGAAATATGCTTTCCAAGGCATCGCGGTGGAGTTGACATCCAGGTTCAAATAGCTCTCCGGGAGTGGGTAGGCCTGTGAGCTCAATGATGTCAAGAGCTTTGGCTTCATGATGGATATTTCCAGTCATCCACTCGAGAACCCATGTCTTCGTGATCTCTGTTGAAGCCGTGGATGTGGAGTGTGGCAAAGAATTGAAGCACTAATTCTTCATTCCAAGTGCTCTTTATGCATTCTGAAGCCAAGCGGACCTGCATCATGAAAGCAATCAAGTGCTTCTTCTAAGCACGGCAGTCCGGCAATGGCTTCAGTGTCGAGGCGCATATGAGGGAAAATGCGGCCTTGGTCATACATAACACATGAGTAATAGCTTCTTTGCTGATAGCTCCAGAACCGGTCAGATGAGATCCTTGGCCTTTTGTAGGGGTTCTTTGCACTGTCAAAGAAGGTGTTGTGGGCTTTGAAGCCATTTGCATTGAAAGAACCAGTTGAGGTGGCGATGCACGGAAACCTTGGCGATCTTGGCTTCGGCTTACGGACCGGAGGCCTATGCGCAATATGATAGTCGAATTGAGGACCCGAGGCATGAGGCGGAGGGACCAGAGCGGGCCATCTTACGTTGACTAGCTCGCCATAGTCGTATGCTTGCTCGATTGTGTAGGGCCTTGGTATGAATCGAGCAAAGGGCAAGCAATCGAGGCTTCAGTGCTGCTCAGCCAGATGCTTTGGGAGAAGTTGCCTCATTGGCTTGAGTACGCAGTTCCTTCATTAGCTTCAGAGCGGTTGGGACAGGCTCCACATTGGCTTCAGCCATGACCACGTCATTGGCTTCATTGGTGTTGGAGGTGGCAGCCTCATTGTTTTCAACCTCCACTTGAGGAGCCGGAGGGTCGGGCACCGCACGTTGATATCGTGTATGACTTCTTCGATTCTGAGGGGTGTAGGGACACGTTCTTCTTCTTCTTCTTGGGTGTCGTGGTGATGCAGCCGGATTGTCTTCAGCAGCTTTAGCTTCAGACTCAGAGACATTCACATTTGGAGTGGCTTCTTAAAACACTTGACGTGCAATAGGTTGGTGGTGCACTTCTCCTTCTGGAACGCTCGGAAGAGGCACTTGAGGCCTTTGACCTCTGC
Source organism: Aegilops bicornis (assembly GCA_021605145.1). Taxonomy (NCBI): domain Eukaryota; kingdom Viridiplantae; phylum Streptophyta; class Magnoliopsida; order Poales; family Poaceae; genus Aegilops; species Aegilops bicornis. The sequence goes on from CM038670.1 coordinate 591,016,022, forward strand.
GAAGCCTGCGAAATGCTGGCGACGCCTTTGGAGATGGGGTTGCCTGGGCCTCAAAGTCTTCCTCTTCTTATTGGTGTTGCTGTTGGGGAGTGACTTGTTGTTGGGGAGTACAGGGGGAGTCTTATTGTTGCGGGCGATCAACCCATGAAGCATCCTGTGCAATTGGCGTTAGAGGATGACCAATGCTGATGAGTTCGCTGTTCGTACGAACAGGCGATGATACCACATTGTACTCGATTTGAGGAAGAACTTCATCATCTTCAACATTGTCATGATGACCAATGTCTTCAGCAGTGAGGTGATCAATTTCTTTGGAATATCTTCGCCTTCGTGGAGCCTCTGTGGAAGCAGGCTCATGAACAGTCATCTTGAAGTTCTTGGGTTGCGTGACGCGGGACGAACCACGTAAATGGGTTCAACAATCAAGGGCTCTGTGGGAGCAGCCCGATTCTTCTTGGTCTTTAGCTTCTTCTTGGAGGGAGTAGCATCGAGGCGTCGATTTTTCCTTTTTCGCTTCAGCCTCGGCAGCCCTCGTCTTTTTCTCTGCTCGTAAGCAGTTGACCGTACCTTTGGCTTCGAGCCACCATGCTGCTTGGGAAGACTATGCGGGCTCTTGCTGCCTTGAAGGTGCAGCTTGGTCACGAAGACTTCTTTTTCTTTGCAGCCATCCACAGAATTCGATGCGGGGCGGCCAAGTGCCTTGCGCTTCTCAACCTCATTGTAGGCAAGCACACACTTGTCAGCCAGAGCCTTCATGCGCTCGCGAGAGCCTCTGGCTTCTTCACGCTTCTTGAGAAAGTTTTCTTTGAGGTCGTGCAGCATGACCTTGAAGTTTTTCACGTCTTGCACGCTGAGTGCAGCCATATGCTTCTTGAACTGAGCCTTTTCATAGTCAATCTTGTGCTTCAGTTCAACAATTATTGAAGCTAGAGCTAGCTCAGAAGCAATGGCGCCGTTGAAAGAGACGCTGAGGCCTATTGGAAGTTGCAGATCTTCAAAACTGATGTTTGGGGTATCAAACCATTCATCAATGAAGTGATGGATGATTGCCACATCAAAGAGAGGCAAGTTGTTGAAGATTTCTGCCTCTTCTTTGCTCTTGATAAGCTGCTCAAGAGCATCATCTGCAAGATCGTCATCACTTGATGTATCAATGTGCTCTTCACGCAGAATAGCAGCGAGAGTCGATGTCGATTCAGTATTCCTGACACTTTTCTTTCTCTTCTCTGTCTTCTTGGAGATGCGGGATTGATCCTCAGACTGTGCGCTGGCTTCAGGAGGTGCAGTGGCCAGTGGCTTCACACGTGAAGCTTTTGGAGGAGCAGTTGACTTTGAAGCCTTCACTTTCTTTTGCTTCTGTGGCTTTGGAGCAGGAGCAGGAGCTGGAGCTGGGGCTTCATCGTAATCAGCCTCGCCATCGAGTGATCCACTCGCACCTTGGACCAAGATATAAGTGATGAGGCCATCAAGGTTCGAAAAGGGCCGATGACATTGGGTTCGGCGTCACGTGAGCCGTCGGCCGCAGGGAGCAGAGGGACCAGGGTTGAAGTCTAATCCCAATGACTTCTTGTTCTCCTTTGCGTAAGCCTTTGCGTCTTTGGAAGTTGCGCTTGAAGAGACTGTCATCACGACACCAGAGTAAAGACGTCGGGTCGGCATTTTCAGGCTGTGGTCCATGGACCATGCAAGGATAGAAACCTTGTGCAATAGCTTCAGCCATGTTCTTGGGAGGAAGGCCTCGAAACAGAATATCACCCCAAGGGCTTCTGATGGCATTCTTCTCGGCATATTCTTGTGTGATGAAATTGTACTTGAACCACTGTTCTGCCCAATAGCGTCGAATCCATTGGATTCGAGTCTTGCGCTGGTTATATGTCTCTTCAGGATCTGTCTTGTACATCTCTGCCAGGTCATCAGGCAGATCTTTTGAGGTTCCCTCATGACGCTGTCTGCCGCCCTTCCTGACTGATTTATCTGTAGCCTTGAGCTTCAAACTGAATGGCTTCACAATCAAAGGCTTCAAAGGCTTGTGTTTGGTTGATGACAGAACCGCTTCAGGAGAGTTGGTTTGATCTTTGTAAGAATTCTGCAAGCGAATGCGCACTATGAGACCCAAGGGATTCTCCCACGGACATGTACCAGTGACAGCATTAGAGATGCGAGGGAAGGGGAAGAGGTCATATGCATTCTCAGAAGATTTTGAAGATAAATCGGTTTGAAGACATTGGCCTCATGATGCGAAGACATTCACTCATACGCTGAGAGTTGGTTCCAGATTTGTATGAATCCGTGAATAAGTACAAGTGAGGAATCTAACTAGTTGTGAAGCTTAAGTGAATATACTAAGTAGTACGAGATGCGCATGAATAGATCTAACTTTGTATGGGCGAAACCATTTTTGGCAAGTAGGATGAATCTTGAAGATCAAAAAGATGATAAAAATAGAGATATATTTACCGCTTCGAAGAACTGCTAGACGGAAGGAAAGGAGGCCGAGCAGTTCAGTCCATCGTGCCCTAACTTGGCGACAGAGGACACCTACGGCGGCGGCGGAGACGAAGATGTTCGCGGTCGGCGTGAGGACAGCGTCGGAGAAGTCGCGGTAGCTAAGCGCTTCGTCGCCGGCGTCGTCGAGAGCTAGCGGTGGCGCTAGGGTTTTGACGAGGTGGAGAGGTGGAAGAAGAGTTTCTTTACCGCAGGGGACAGGTATTTATAACGAGGTGCGGTATGGCGCAATTACTCAGTGTGCTCGGCGGTTCACATCTAAGGGGCACGTGGCACGCATGCAACATGCAATGAGTTATCCCACGTTCCCACGCCCGCCCGGTTTGTCGGAGGGTCGTTCCGGCTTCTCCGGAGTTCAAAAGTAATGATGAATCATTTAAAACAGACTTAAAGTTTGTCTCTGTGTCTTCTGCTGACAAGGACGCAGAGAAGACATTCGACAGTTTCAATAGAATGCATATGATTTGGACAGATAGAGTTTGAGATAGAAAGCATAGAAAGAATTGGGGTCCGATCACATTCACTTAGTTCAAAAGATTCAACTTGAAGACATAGCTATAAGTGAATGCTGTAGAGGACAGAAATATATATATATATATATATATATATATATATATATATATATATATATATCAGACAGCAACCAAATCATCATAGTGAAGAAAATTATGAAAATAGGTTGAAGTTGAAGTCAAATCAAATGCGAATAGCTTCAAGAAATAACGCCATGAGTGAAACACTTTAAACCAAGAAATTTGGTGGTGGCGTTACCCATCGTATAGGAAGTATTAGACCCAGACACGGCGCACAATTATCGTGGCGCTCCGAAGTCAAATTCCACGTTTAATGTATTCACACACAGAATGTAAGTCTTCATTGATTGAAGATATACGTTACTTCGTGTGTTGCACATCTAGGTCATCAACATGCATAAGTCTTAGGATGTGTGCTTGATCACAGGACATTTGAGGATTCCAAGATATTTAGCTCACACCGTAACTTGCAAAACCTTTTCTCATCCAAGGGCTTTGTGAAGATATCTCGCCATTGCTCTTCAAAGGTTGACGTGAATGATGTCAATATCTTTCTTCATGACATGATCCCTGAGAAAATGATGAAGAATTTCAATGTGCTTTGTCTTCGAGTGCTGGACTGGATTGTTGGCAATCTTGATGGCGCTTTCGTTGTCGCAGAAAAGAGGTACTTGTGTCAGATTGATGCCATAGTCCTTGAGAGTTTGCTTCATCCATAGAAGCTGAGCACAACAAGATCCAGCAGCAATGTATTCAGATTCAACAGTTGAGAGTGACACACAGTTCTACTTCTTTGAAGACCAACAGACGAGTGATCGTCCCAGAAAGTGACATGTGCCCGATCCACTTTGTCACCAGCATAATCAGCATCCGAAAATCCAACTAAATCAAATTTTGAGCCCTTTGGATACCATAATCCGAGTGTTGGGGTGTGAGCCAAATATCGAAGAATTTGCTTCACAGCTAGGTGATGCGATTCCTTTGGTGCCGCTTGGAATCGAGCACACATGCAAACACTAAGCATAATATCCGCCTAGATGCACATAGGTAAAGTAAGGAACCAATCATGGAGCGGTATACCTTTTGATCGAACTCTTTACCATTGTCGTCGGGACCCTGTGGTGTTTGGTGGCATTGGCGTCGTGTATCCTTTGCATTCTTGCATTCCAAACTTCTTCGCATAATCTTGGAGGTATTTTTCTTGAGATATAAAGATGCCATTTGTTTGTCGATTTAATTTGAAGACCAAGGAAGAACTTGAGCTCTCCCATCATGGACATCTCGATATTGCTCTTGCATCATGTATCCAAACTCATCACTATACTTCTGGTTGGTGCAGCCGAAGATAATGTCATCCACATATATTTGGCATACAAACAGTTCACCATCATATGTCTTCGTGAAAAGTGTGGGATCAAGGGATCCAGGTTTGAAGCCTTTGCTCTTCAGGAAGTCTTTGATTGTATCATACCAAAGCGAGGAGCTTGTTTGAGGCCATACGATTGCTTTATTTAGCTTGTACACCATATCGGGATGTTTTGGATCTTCAAAGCCGGTGGTTGAGCGACATATACTTCTTCTTCAATCTCGCCGTTGAGAAATGCACTCTTCACATCCATTTGATAGAGCAAGATGTTGTGGTGGTTAGCATAGGCTAGTAGTATGCGAATAGCTTCAAGCCTAGCTACAGGAGCAAATGTTTCATTGAAGTCAATTCCTTCAACTTGAGTATATCATTGAGCCACAAGCCTTGCTTTGTTTCTGACGACTTGACCATGCTCATCTTGCTTGTTTCGATATATCCATTTGGTGCCAATAATGTTATGCTTGCGAGGGCCAGGACGCTTGACAAGTTCCCAAACATTATTCAGCTTGAACTGTTGAAGTTCTTCTTGCATAGCTTGAATCCATTCTGGTTCCATAAAAGCTTCAAAGAACTTTCTTGGGTTCTGATATTGATACAAAGGAAAAGTGCCCACAGAAATTTGCTAGCTGTGTTGCTCTTGAGCGAGTAAGCGGACCAGGTGCGTTGATGCTATCGATTATCTTCTTAATCTGTACTTCATTTGCAACACGAGGATGAACAGATTTAAGATTTTGCTCATGCCGATCATTGTCATCATTGGGAGGATTGTCTTCAGTTGAGCATTGTCTTCGTGTTGGTTAGGTGCAGAAATGATAAGTTCCTCTTGAGGTTGTGCTTCATTTGGCATGATTTCACCAGTTCCCATCAGCTTGATAGATTCGGGCGGAGCTTCATCCAGGTGCTTGGCAGAACTCTCTTTGTGAACCATTGGTTTCATCAAATCGCACATCTACAGATTTCGACGATTTTGTAGAGATAGAGATTGAAGACTCAGAAGAGTGTGAGTCCTTTCCAGAATCGAGCATGAAGCCTTCGTGAGCTTTGGGTTCAAATTTTGACTTGTGATGAGGATCCTTGATCCAGCACTTAGCCCCAAATACTCAAGTAATCGACATTTGGCTTCTTGCCAAGAAGGAGCTCATAGGAAGTTTTGTTCAAGCTTATGGATATAAACACGGTTGATGATGTGACAAGCTGTATCAATGGCTTCGTGCCAGAACTTTCTTGGTGTCTTGTACTGCCGAGCATTGTTCGAGCCATCTCAATGAGGGTTCTGTTCTTGCGCTCCACGATGCCATTTCTTTGAGGTGTGTATGGAGCAGAGAACTCATGAGTGATTCCCATGGTATCCAGATAAAGATCAAGTCCGGTGTTCTTGAATTCAGTGCCGTTATCACTTCTGATATGCTTGATCTTGACGCCATAATTGTTCATTGCTCGATTTGCGAAGCGTCTGAAGACATCTTGCACTTCAGTCTTGTAGAGAATTATGTGCACCCATGTGTATCTTGAGTAGTCATCAACAATGACAAAGCCATAGAGACAAGCAGTTGTTGTGAGGGTAGAGTAATGAGTAGGGCCAAACAAATCCATGTGAAGCAGCTCGAAGGGTTGAGATGTCGTCATGATTGTCTTCGAGGGGTGTTTTGCCCTAGTCATCTTTCCAGCTTCGCAGGCACCACACCAATGATCCTTCTTGAACTTGACACCTTCGATGCCTATGACATGCTTCTTCTTGGCAAGTGTGTGTAAGTTCCTCATGCCAAGATGCCCTAGCCTCCGATGCCAGAGCCAAGATTCTAAGCTTTTTGCGAGAAGACATACGGCAAGTCGTGGACCTGCTGAGAAATCTACCATGTATAGATCATCTTTCCTATACCCTTCAAAGACTTGCTTTTACCAATGTCAGCAAATGTGATGTGACTCTTGTCTGATGGACGTAAGGTTGAGTCCATGAGAAGACTTCGATCACCAGTCATATGATTAGTGCATCCACTGTCCATAATCCATTCTGAAGCATGAGGTGTCATACCCTACAGTACAGTTAGGGGGATAGGCTTCACCAAGAGCATTGTGAAGCATAAACATTTGACGGGCAAGTGGATTATTGAAGCTTAAATCAAGATTAGGACTGATAGGATGAATGGCAAACGATTCAGGAACAAAATACATAGTGAGACCATTTGGGCATTTGATCTTGTGCCCTACAAGATGTTTTAGGTCCCCAAAGAATAGCATCGACGCCTTTGATTTTCGGTGGAGACCCTTTCCCTAAAAGAGAGTTAATTCTTCTTAACCACCCACATCTTCAGGGGTGGCTTAGAAGCAATGAGTCTAAGTGCAGCATCTGAGAATTTCGGCTTTGAAGCCCTAGCAAATAGCCTTGCAGGAGATGAGTGATACTCATATGAATAAGCAGAAAAGTTCTTAGTTCTATGAACATAGCGGTTTGAGGACACACGCTCATATTCATAAATTTGAGTACCGTTTCCCTGCAAAACATTGGCGTTAGGGTGACTCAAGTGAGTCCTCTGTATGTATGAAGCCTTTGGACCAAATGACGCCTTTGGTCTGGAGTTTATCTTCTTCCCAGGTGGTGTCATGATGACATTCACTGGAAAATTCTCAAGACAGCTTTTGGGAACCCAGATCTTCTTCATAGGCGGCCCATTCCTGCAGTTAGTACCAATATACCTGGCAAACACTTCACCATTATGATTCTTGAACATCTTATAGTTTGCATCAAAGGATTCATCAATGATAATAGGGTTAGCACAGGTAAAGCCAGATAAAGTGGATGGATCCACTGAAGGTCCCTTTGCAGCAACCCATGTGGTTTTGGGATACTGCTCAGGCTTCCAGTAGGAACCATCAACATTCATTTTCCTCTCGAACCCAACACCCTCTTTCCTAGGGTTTCGGTTCGAGAATCTGCTTTTGTGGACATCGCAAAGTGTCGATGCCCTTTCGGACTTTTATACATCCCGATTTCAAGCAATGTCTTCAACCTAGCATTTTCATCAAGAATGGCGGTGGTAGCCTCAGCAGAGGGGTTAGGTACCACATTAGCAGGTGAAGACAATGCAATAGTAGCAGCAGTTGAAAATCCAGCAACAGAGGTAGCTATATCACGCTCAAGGCATTTTAGACATGGTGGTTCAAATTCATCCTGAGCGGGACTGATCTGTTGAGCGCGAAGTGACTCATTCTCTTTTTGAAGATCTTCATGAGCCGCTCTCAATTTCTCAAGCTCTTGCTTCCTTTGAAGATAATCATAGGAGAGACTTTCGTGAGTAGTTGATAGCGTTTCATGACGACTTTCAAGTTCTTGGTACTTAGCATGAAGATTTTTAATGTCTTCAACTAAGGACTGTGAACGTGTCATTTCCAGCCAAGCAGGTCATCGCTTTTGTCTAACAGTTTTTGAGTACGTTCCATAGCTCTTTGTTGTTCAGTTGCAATTTTAGCAAGTGTTTTGTAGCTGGGTTTGGATTCACAATCGAGTCATCTTCACTTGATGTTTGAAAGTAAGCATCACGTGATTTTACCTTGGCACCACGTGCCATGAAGCGATAGAGGGTGGGAGCAGGGTCGTCCTTGTCATCAGCTTCAACGTTGGTGTAGAAGTCATTGTCTTGATGTTGAAGATGGACTTGGCAACATAGGCTGTGGCTAAAGCCGGACTTGCAACGCCTGGTCGGACTCCTCTTGATTCCACCTCCACTTCCTCAGAAGCAGACTCCTCCTTTGAATCCATTTCCTTGCCAACAAAAGCACGAGCCTTGCCAGATGAGCTCTTCTTATGCGATGAAGACTTTGATGAAGACTTGGAAGAAGACTTTGAAGATTTCTTCTTTTTCTTGTCATCAGAATCATATTCCTTGCTCTTCTTCTTTTTCCTGCACTTGTGACAGGTTCTCTTCTTGTAGTCTTGAGTGGAAGCTTCATCATTTCTTGGGCTGGATCTGAAGACTTTCTGAAGCCTTTCTTCCTAGTGAACTTCTGGAACTTCTTCACAAGCATAGCAAGTTCCTTTCCAATGTCTTCAGGATCATCGTAACCGCAATGATCGATTCTTCTTCGATGAGGAAACAACTTTTGCCTTCAAAGCGCGAGTTCGGCCATAGTATGGACCATAGATATATCTTTTCTCGAGATAAATTTGGAACTCATGTGTATTGAGCCTCTCAAGTATATCGACGGATCGAGTGTCTTGAAGTCGGGGACGTTCTTATATCATGAGGGCAAGGGTGTCAAAAGAGCTGTCAAGTGATCTTAGTAGTGTCTTGACGATTTCATGCTTGGTGACCTCAGTGGCGCCGAGAGCATGAAGCTCATTTGTGATGTCAGTGAGGCGATCAAACGTAAGCTGGACATTTTCATTGTCGTTTCTCTTGAAGCGCTTGAAGAGGTTGCGAAGAACACTGATTCTTTGATCTCTCTGGGTTGAGACACCTTCGTTGACCTTGGATAGCCAGTCCCAGACTAGCTTCGACGTTTCCAGAGCACTCACACGGCCATACTGTCCTTTGGTCAGATGACCACAGATGATGTTCTTTGCAGTGGAGTCCAGTTGAATGAACTTCTTGACATCGATGGGGTGACACCTTCACCAGATTTAGGAACGCCCGTTCTTGACGACATACCGTAGGTCGACATCAATGGCTTCAAGATGCATGCGCATCTTATTATTCCGATAGGGATAGTCGGTTCCATCGAACATGGGGCAAGCAGCGGAGACCTTGATTATCACTGCAGTAGACATAGATAAAACTCTAGGTGGTTAAACCGAATCACACAGAACAAGGGAGTACCTTGCTCTGATACCAATTGAAAGTGCTTGTTATCGACTAGAGGGGGGGGGGGGTGAATAGGCGATTTTTATGAAAGTCTTCAAAACACGGATGTTTCGAAGACAAACAATAGAAATGACCTAGTTGATATGCAGCGAAAGATAAACTACAACAAGCTAGCCATAGTCTAGTATGTAATAATGTGAAAGGACAAGACTAAAAGCAGCTATGTAGTAAGGATCAGGATGGAAGATAGTATGAAGCCAAACAACAATAGAAGTCAAACAGTGAAGTCAAACAGATAAGACAAATAGGCAATGACTTCACGAAGACAAACTTAAGGTAGAGGAGGGAAGGGATAGAACCAGTCACTAGTTGAAGACACATGATTTGTTGGACCAGTTCGAGCTTTGTGACAACTGTGACATCTAGTTAGGGAGGCTGAGATTCAACTCAAGACCGCGTCTTCACCTTATTCCCGTGGGCTAAGGGCACACAGTCCTCGCCCAATCACTCTGGTAAGTCTTCAAGGTAGACTTCCGAACCTTCACAGATGACGTTCACCGGCAATCCACAATGACTCTTGGATGCTCAGAACGCGACGCCTAACCGGCTGGAGGATTCACAGTCCTCAAGTGTAATAAGTCTTCAGGTCACATAGACAGGAAAAATTCAGTGATGCCTAACACTCTTTGGCTCTGGGTGTTTTGGGCTTTGTCCTCGCAAGGATTTCTCTCTCTCAAAGGCTTCGAGGTGGGTTGCTCTCAAACGACAACAGCCGTGCACTAACTCTGAGCAGCCACCAATTTATGGTGTAGGGGGTGGGCTATTTATAGCCACCAGGCAACCCAACCTGCTACGTCCGAAATGAACCTGGGTCACTAAGGAACTGACACGTGTTCCAACGGTCAGATTTCAAACACTCATGGCAACTTTACTTGGGCTACAAGCAAAGCTGACTCATCCAGCTCTGGATAAGTTCTGCTCTCATTGTCTTCGTCGAAGACATAGGATTTGGGTTGAGCATCACTTGAGTCATTCTCGACTATGATCACTTGGACCCCACTTAACAAGACGGTGGTTCCTACGACTCAACAAAGAAGAAAAGGAAACAACGAAACAACACAATCTTTCAAGGCTCCATAGTCTTCACTCAATGTCTTCTCATGTCATAGTCTTCAATGTGAATATCTTCACATACCACCATTGTCTTCAATGTCTTCATACATTTTAGGGTCATCTCCGGTAGGTAAACCGAATCAATGAGGGACACTACCAAGTATCCTGCAATTCTCACAAACGCATTAGTCCCTCAACCACATTTGTCGTCAATACTCCAAAACCAACTAGGGGTGGCACTAGATGCACTTACACTAACGCTCCGGTTTATTGTATTGATCATAATATATACATTGTCATAATATGTACATAAGTAGAGCCGATGGCTCTAGTATAGTAGGGCCGAAGATGAGCTATGTTCCACGGCCTGTTGGTCTCCTCCTCTGATGTACGTGAGTCTTTATGCTCTCGAATATCAATCGGATAGTACGACCCATTGTGCGATTCTTGCTGACCACGAAAGGCCCCTCCCAAGGTGGGGATAGCTTGTGCATATCACCTGGTCTTGGATGAGCCGGAGCACCAAATCTCCTTCTTGAAAGGTTCTGGTTCTAACTCGGCGACTGTGATAGCGATGAAGATCCTGCTGGTAGATCGCCGAACGGGCAGCTGCAATGTCACGCTCCTCATCCAACAGGTCCAAAGCGTCTTGCCGTGCTACCTCGTTGTCCGCTTCAACATAAGCTGCTACACGAGGTGAATCATGAGAAATATCACTAGGGAGAACCGCCTCCGCTCTGTAGACCATGAAGAACGGTGTGTATCCTGTCGATCTGTTGGGCGTAGTATTGATGCTCCATAATACAGATGGTAACTCCTCAACCCAACAACCCAGCATTCGCTGCAAAGGAACCATAAGCCGGGGTTTGATGCCTCGTAAGATCTCTTGGTTAGCTCTCTCTGCTGGGCCGTTGGACTGTGGGTGAGCCACTGATGAAACGTCAAGCCGGATGTGCTCACGTTCACAGAACTCCTTCATAGCACCCTTAGACAGATTGGTACCATTATCAGTGATGATACTGTGTGGAAAGCCAAACCGAAAAATCACCTTTTTAATGAATTGAACCGCCGTGGCTGCATCACACTTGCTGATGGGCTCCGCTTCCACCCACTTTGTAAACTTGTCAACCGCCACCAAAAGGTGGGTCTTCTTGTCCTTGGACCGTTTGAAAGGCCCAACCATATCCAAATTTCAAGTCGCAAACGGCCAAGTAATTGGAATCATCCTCAATTCTTGAGTCGGCACATGAGCGCGTCTTGAGAACTTCTGACAGCCATCACATCGCCTAACCAGGTCCTCCGCATCAGCATGGGCAGTCAACCAATAGAAACCGTGACGAAACGCCTTAGACACCAGAGATTTTGAACCGGCGCGGTGACCACAATCTCCTTCGTGAATTTCGTGCAAGATTTCACAGCATTCCTCCGGCGACACACAATGTTGAAACGCTCCGGACACACTGCAATGATGCAACTCGCCATTGACAATAGTCATGGACTTGGATCGCTGGATTATCTGTCTGGCTAGCGTCTCATCCTCTGGTAACTCGCCCCGGTTCGTGTATGCAAGATAGGGAACCGTCCAATCCGGAATGACATGCAGAGCCGCCACCAACTGAGCCTCCGGATCAGGAATAGCCAAATCCTCTTCACCAGGGAGCTTGACCGACGGGTTATGCAGGACATCCAAGAAGACATTAGGCGGGACCGGTTTACGCTGAGAGCCCGGCCGGCTTAAAGCGTCCGCCGCTTCGTTCTTCCGTCCACGTGATCCACCTAATATCCCTTGAAGTGGCCTGCAATAATATCCACCTCACGACGGTATGCTGCCATGAGCGGGTCCTTAGAATCCCAAGTACCGGACACTTGTTGGGCCACCAGTCCGAGTCACCAAGCACTTAACTCGGCTGAGATTCATCTCCTTAGCCATCCGGAGACCATGGAGTAAAGCTTCGTACTCAGCTGCATTGTTAGTATAAGGGAACATTAAGCGGAGAACATAACAAAACTTATCACCTCGCGGGGAAGTTAATACGACTCTAGCCCCCGAGCCCTCCAATTGCCTGGACCCATCAAAATGAATAGTCCAATAGGTGTGATCCAGATTTTCTTCAGGTACTTGTAGTTCCGTCCAATCATTGATGAAATCCACAAGTGGTTGAGACTTGATCGCCGTCCGAGGCACGTATTTTAAACCGTGCAGCCCAAGCTCTATAGCCCACTTGGCAATCCGGCCAGTTGCCTCCTTGTTTTGAATTATATCTCCCAAAGGAGCAGAGCTGACCACTGTGATGGGATGTCCCTGGAAGTATTGCTTAAGCTTCTGGCTTGCCATGAAAACTCCATACACCAGCTTCTGCCAATGCGGGTATCTTTGCTTGGACTCAATAAGCACCTCGCTGATATAGTAAACCGGACACTGAACCGGATATTCCTTGCCCGCCTCCTTGCGCTCTACCACAATAGGTACCGATCGCATTTACGAGCATTAGCTGCCACATATAGTAGCAATGGTTCTTTGTCAATCGGAGCAGCAAGAACATGCGGATTGGCTAGCTGCCGCTTTAAGTCCTCCAATGCTTTATCATCGGCCGGACTCCAGACAAAGGGATCTGCTTTTGTTCAGCATCTGATACAAAGGGATCGCCTTCGCACCGAGGCGGCTAATAAAACGGCTCAATGCGGCAATTCGGCCTGCCAAGCGCTGGACATCATTGATACATTTTGGTTTAGCCAGGGAGGTGATAGCCGTGATCTTCTCCGGATTAGCCTCAATTCCTCTGTTGGACACCAGAAAACCCAATAACTTGCCTGCCGGTACACCAAAAACACACTTGGCCGGGTTGAGCATCATCTTGTATGTCCGTAGGTTATCAAAGGTTTCCTTCAAATCATCAACCGTAGTCTCCTTCTCCTTGACTTAACCACAATATCATCCACATAGGCATGTACATTACGGCCGATCTGCTTATGAAGACAATTTTGTACACACCGTTGATAAGTTGCCTGGGCACTCTTGAGCCCAAAAGGCATAGATACATAGCAGAAGGCTCCAAAGGGAGTTATGAACGCCGTCTTCTCCTGGTCCTTAACTGCCATCTTGATCTGATGATAACCAGAATATGCATCCAGAAAACTCAAACGCTCACAACCTGCCGTAGCATCAATAATCTGATCGATGCGAGGGAGGGCAAAAGGATCTGCTGGACAAGCCTTGTTAAGATCTGTGTAATCCACACACATGCGCCATGTGCCGTTTTTCTTAAGGACCAGCACCGGATTAGCCAGCCATTCAGGATGGAACACTTCAACAATAAAGCCAGCCGCTAAGAGCCTGGCCACCTCCTCTCCAATAGCTTTGCGCCTTTCTTCGTTGAACCGGCGGAGAAACTGCTTCGTCGGTTTGTACTTAGGATCAACATTAAGAGTGTGCTCAGCGAGTTCCCTCGGTACACCTGGCATGTCAGAAGGCTTCCATGCAAAAATGTCCCGATTCTCACGGATGAACTCGATGAGCGCGCCTTCCTATTTCAGATCCAAGTTGGTACTGATACTAAACTGCTTGGACGAAAGTGACCAGTGCACGAAGTCAACAAGCTTAGTCTCAGCTGCCGATTTGAACTTCAGAGCCGGATCATGCTCTGTGGTTGGCTTCTTCAACGGAGTCATGTCCGCCGGATCAACATTATCCTTGTAGTACTTCAACTCTTTCGTGGCACAAACCGACTCTACATAGGCCGCATCACCTTCTTCACACTCCAAGGCAATCTTGCGACTTCCATGAACGGTTATGGTCCCCTTGTGACCCAGCATCTTGAGCTGTAGATAAATATAACAGGGCCGTGCCATAAACTTGGCATAAGCCGACCGCCCAAATAAAGCGTGGTACGGGCTCCGGATCTTCACCACCTCAAAAATCAATGTTTCTGACCTGGAATCATGATCATCTCCAAAGTCCACCTCCAGAGCTATCTTGCCAATGGGATATGCTGACTTACCAGGTACCACACCATGGAATACCGTATTGGACGGTTTAAGATTCTTGTCTGTTAGCCCCATACGGCGGAAGGTCTCATAGTATAAGATATTAATGCTGCTTCCTCCATCCATGAGCACCTTGGTGAACTTATAACCTCCCACCTGAGGTGCCACCACCAACGCTAGCTGACCCGGATTGTCAACCCGGGGAGGGTGATCCTCTCTGCTCCATATGATTGGCTGTTCGGACCAGCGTAAATAACGAGGCAGGCCGGTTCAACAGAATTCACTGCTCGCTTGTGAAGCTTCTGGTCTCGCTTGTCTAAGCTAGTGGTGAATACATGATATTGCCCGCTATTCAACTGCTTTGGATTGCTCTGATAGCCCGACTGCTGCTGCTGGTTGTAACCACCCTGGCTATTCTGATTGTTTTGATTGTTATGTCCACCCTGATCGCCACTGAAGCCTGAACCGGCATTTCCTCCACCATGACCCGGCCCATGGAATCCAGATCCTGAGCCACCACCTGATCCGTGATCATATCGGAAAGCATTAGAATTTTTGAACTCCTGCATGATATAGCAATCCTTCCAAAGGTGGTTGGCTGGCGTCTCCTTCGTCCCATGCTTTGGACATGGCTGGTTTAATAGATAAGTCAAGCGGTCCGGGTTGGGGTTTGGATGTCCACCGCGATTCGGCGGTTTACCCTTCCGTCGCTGGCCCCTGTCCTGCCCGCTAGTATTAGCCACAAAGTCCATGCTGCCATCCGCTTTACGCTTGCCTCCGTTACCATGACCTGCCGTGTTGTGTTGCTGCCCCTTGGAGTTGCTGTTCTTCTTTCCCTTCCCTGTCTTGTCATCATCAGACTCGGGATCCTTGGTACTATCAGAATCAGCATACTTCACTAACGCAGTCATGAGGGTCCCCATATCGTTACAATGGCGCTTCATCCGTCCCAATTTCAACTTCAGAGGTTTAAACCGGCAGTTGCTTTCCAAGGTTATAACCGCGGAGTCGGCGTTGATACGGTCTGAAGAGTGCAAAATTTCCGAAACTCGGCGTACCCAGCGGGTTGTTGACTCTCCTTCCTCCTGGACACAGGCCGCTAAGTCCACTATCGACATGGGCTGCTTACATGTATCCTTGAAATTCTGGATAAACCGGGCTCGCAACTGGGCCCATGAACTGATAGAATTGGCTGGTAAGCTCTTTAACCAAATACGGGCTATCCCTTCAAGCATCATGGTGAAATACTTTGCACACGCCGCTTCATCTACGTCAAGCATCTCCCTGGCCATCTCATAGCTCTCCACCCATGTTTCCGGAGACAAATCGGCAGTGTAATTTGGCACCTTGCGCGGGCCCTTGAAATCCTTGGGCAGGCGCACATTGCGTAAAGCGGGAACAAGACAAGGCACTCCCACAGAACTACAAGTAACTCCTGGCTCGATCGAGGTGGTTGGTAGAACCGGCGTAAGCTGACGAGCCTCATGTTGCGCTGCTAACTCGGCATCCCTTCGTGCTCGGGCCCGGTCCACCACTTCCTGAGCATCACCCGCCGGGTTATTGCCATGGGGCGCTTCACGGTTCCATGCATTACTGGATACGGCCGGTTCATCCATCCGCCTGCTGTAGCTTGGACGGGGGGTGAAATGAATTCGGTCACAACTATATGAATATGCTTCCTGCTGAACCAAGGCTGTTCGAAGAAGTTCCTTAACCCGGCGCGTCTCCACCGCTTGCGGAGAATCACCTTCAATCGGGATGGCCTCCAGCCATGAAGCGGCGGCGATAATATTGTCCATTGGATTGGAATAATGACCTGGAGGTGTCTGGACAGGCTAAGGCACACCATTATTCTGTCGAGGTGGCTCCATCAGGCGAGGCTGAACCGGCGCACCCGGCCCAGGTGCCTCCGCCCGGTTTATCACTGGCGGGTTACTAGTCCCTGCTCCTGGGGTATTAAAGAGGTTTCTGGCATCGAAAACCGTCGGCAGGCGAGACCGATGCTTCCTTTTCAGGACTTCATGCGACGCCTTCTGGTCCAACATAAGCCTATAGGCCTGCGCATCCAAAGCGGCCTGCTCTGCGGCCATCCTGTTGTTCTCGACTGCTAGGTCGGCTTTGGCCTGAGTGATCTGTTCCCTCACCTTTGCAATTTCCGTGTTGTGGGCGTCCTGATCCGCCGGGTTAGCCTCCGCCATAAGCACGACCAACGCATCAAACAGATCAGATAAAACTTGAGCCGGCGGGGGCGCAGGGCCTCCTGCCCCGGCCGCCGCTGCTGACCCGGAGAACATTGCTGTTGCGGTCGAAGAATGGATCGCTGCCTGTGTACTGGCCATGAATATCCCAACCCAGCTGGGCAGATCAGAGGGGTTCGGAATACTGTCACCATCGGAACAGCCCCCAATCCGGCCGTCTTGTAGCTGATACAATGATTCGGTTTCTCCGGTCGAGGACTCGTCGCCGGAATAAATGACGGTCTCGCTAGCAGATTCAGATCCACCCTCATATTCTCCTTCGTGGATGACTCCCATGAAGGCATGCTTCATGGCCAGTTTACCCTGGGCAGATCTCGCATGCTGAGCCGTTTCGATGAGGTTGGTGCAGATGTCCGGCTCAGGGCCCGGTTCACTGATCTTGCTAATGAAGACATGTATGCCACCAAAGGGGACACGGTACCCGTACTCAATCGAGCCGGCCTCGGGGCCCCAGCCTGAATCGTCGATGTAGAGCTTTCTGCGATGACTCTTGGTCATCCGGCCCACAGCGTAACCCTTGAGTCCTTCGAAGTTTCCCTCCAAGAACTTGAAAGCATCGTGTGATAGCCCCACGGTGGGCGCCAATTGTCGTGGTTTTGTCACGGCAGATGTCCTCATGAAAGGACTTAGTCGTGGAGCCATCGCTACGGGTTAGCTTAAAGGGGTTAAAGCGGACACAAGGACGCGGGAGAGTTTATACTAGTTCGGCCCCTTCGATGAAGGTAAAAGCCTACGTCTAGTTGTGATGGAATTGATGGGGGTTCGATGACTAGGGAGCAAACAAGCTTCGCCTAAGTCTCGAGTTGTTGTCTGTTTTCCTGAATCGCCTCCGGGTCGTCCCCTTATATACATGGGTGGCGCCCGTCGGTTCACATAGTCCCGACGCCGGTTTATAGATGTATCCGGCTCGTTCTCTGCTATTCCTAACTTACAATACAAGTTACATACCCACGCCGGTTTACGACTACAGGCCTTAAACCGGCTATGGGCCTCAAGCCCTCATCTACCTACTTGGGCTTTAATATACTCAACTACTGATGAAGTTAACCCGGCCTGTCCTGGATGGTTTACGCCCAGTAGTAATATCCCCAACACTTGATGTATGTCTTGCATGTGCTTATCTGTGGTGACAATGGGATATTCACGTGATCTACTTGATGTATGTTTTGGTGATCAACCTGCGAGTTCTGTGATCTTGTGAACTTATGCATAGGAGTTGGCACACGTTTTTGTCTTGACTCTCCGGTAGAAACTTTGGGGCACTCTTTGAAGTTCTTTGTGTTGGTTTGAATAGATGAATCTAAGATTGTGTGATGCATACCGTATAATCAAACCCGCGGATACTTGTGGTGACATTGGAGTATCTAGGTGACATTAGGGTTTTGGTTGATGTGTGTCTTAAGGTGTTATTTTAGTACGAACTCTAGGGCTGTTTGTGACACTTATAGGAATAGCCCAATAGATTGATCAAAAAGAATAACTTTGAGATGGTTTTGTACCCTACAATAATCTCTTCGTTTGTTCTCCGCTATTAGTGACTTTGGAGTGACTCTTTGTTGCACGTTGAGGGATTTTTATATGATCCAATTATGTTATCATTGTTGAGAGAACTTGCACTAGTAAAAGTATGAACCCTAGGCCTTGTTTCCTAGCATTGCAATACAGTTTTCGCTCACTTTTACCACTTGTTACCTTGCTGTTTTTATACTTTCAGATTACAAAAACCTATATCTACCATCCATATTGCACTTGTATCACCATCTCTTCACCGAACTAGTGCACCTATACAATTTACCATAGTATTGGGTGTGTTGGGGACACAAGAGACTCTTTGTTATTTGGTTGCAGGGTTGTTTGAGAGAGACCATCTTCACCCTACGCTTCCCATGGATTGATAAACCTTAGGTCATCCACTTGAGGGAAGTTTGCTACTCTCCTACAAAACTCTGCACTTGAATGCCCAACAACGTCTACAAGGATAAAATTGCATAGTAGGCATCACCAGCCCAGGCCCAACATCCCGTCCCCACTTAGCAACAACGCTGGCTCGCAACCCACGCTACAGCTGATGGGTTTAATAGCAGCGCAGCCCCATGCCCCGCGCTGCTGCTAAACCGTCTTATCCTCTTCCCGCGGATCACCCTCACTCTCCCTCTCCACTCTCTCCCCGCATCGGCCCTCATCCACGCTTGTCGCCCGCCACCGTCGACACTCCTGCTCCTCCTCCACCAAGGTATCTCCTCTCTCCTTCCTCCTCCTTCCACCTCCCTCCTCCCTTCTCCCTCCACCTCCCTCCCTCCTCCTCCTCCCTCCTCCCTCCTCCTCCCAACCCCTCCCTCCCTCTTCCTTTCTCCCTCCACCTCCCTCCCTCCTTCGTCCCTCCTCTCCCCTCCTCCTCCCTCCACCTCCCTCCCTCCCTCCTCCCTCCCTTCGTCCCTCCCTCTGTTTTTTAATGTAGGTCTATTCTATAATGTAGTAATAGAAATTTTTAGGTATGGAAATGTATTGGAATGCTATATGAGAATTTATCAAATCCAGTAATAGAAATTTTAGTAATAAAAATTAGGTGTAGAAAATTTTAGTAATAAAATTTTTAGGTATAAAAAAATTTCAATTTAGAAATGTATTGGTATGCTATATGAGAAAAATTTAGGTATCAAATTTAGTAATAGAAATTTTTAGTAAAAATATTTAGGTATAGAAATTTTTGGTATTTTTTAGTACATAGATGTATTGGACAATTTAATTATTTTATGTCATTATCACTTTGTCATCAAAGAAGGCTATATGAGGTTTGATGATCTAAATTTTTCACTATTTGGAATATGCAGGCTTTGTAGTCTCGCATCTCCCTAGTGTGATCTTCGCTGGAGCTTCCATTACTTCCTCTACAGCCGAGTCATTGAGCTAAAAGTCGACCTCCTCCTTCTCTTCTCCTTAGACATGTGTATGATGATATTTGGACATGCATTGGTTGTCTCTTTGGAAATGTGTATGATTTTGCAGGGAGCACCTTCGAGTAGCCTATGTTTTGTCGGAATGTCAATTCATTTCCATTCCGGCAAATTCCGGACGCTCGATATGTCTTATTTTTAGCAAAGGTCATGCCGAAATTTTCCGAGAATTTCGACATGACTTGTGCTAGAATATAGGAAATATCGAGTGCCCTGGATTTGCCGGAAAGAGAATTAAACAACATTCCGGCAAACCATAGGCCATTGTTTATTTCATTACCCCATATATGTAACGGGTTGACTTTCAGTGTGTTGGGGCAGCTCCTTGTGTGACTTTCAATTTGTTCTTGAAGGAAGAATTTCGACTGTCGTCGTGAGGGTCACTTCTCCTTATTGTATTTGTGCTAGACCTTCGTAATGCACTAGGGGAAGGAGGAGTAGCGACCATCACCGACAGTCAATATATGAGAGAAAGAATCCTGACTGTTGCCGTGGGGGTCGCTTTTTCCTTCTTCTCCTTGTGCTAGACATTTGGAATGCATTAGGCAGGGGAAGGAGGAGGAGTGATACGTCTCCAACGTATCTATAATTTATGAAGTATTCATGCCTTGTTTACAACAATTTTATATGCTTTTGGTATGATTTGCATGGAACTAACCCGGACTGACGCTGTTTTCAGCAGAACTACCATGGTGTTGTTTTTTGTGCAGAAATGAAAATTCTCCAAATGAGCTGAAAGTTTTTGACAAATTTTTTGGAACAAAAGAGACCCCCGAAGCTTCGTGGGAGGGCCAGAGGAGCCACGAGGAGGGCACAACCCACCAGGGCGCGCTAGAGGGGCCTGGCTTGCCCCGGTGGGTTGTGCTCACCTCGAGGCCCATCTTTGCGTGACACCGACGCCAAAAAATCCTATAAATAGAGAAACCATCAGAAATAACCCTAGATCGGAAGTTCCGCCGCCGCAAGCCCCTGTAGCCACGAAAAACCAATATAGACCCCATTCCGGCACTTTGCCGGAGGGGGAAATCATCACCGGAGGCCATTTTCATCATCCCGACGGCCACCATGGTGAGGAGGGAGTAGTCCACCCTCGAGGCTGAGGGTTTGTACCAGTAGCTATGTGTTTAATCTCTCTCTCTCTCTCTCTCTCTCTCTCTCTCGTGTTCTTGAGATGGCACGATCTAGATGTATCGCGTGCTTTGTTAATATAGTTGGATTATATGGTGTTTTCCCCTCTCTATCTTGTTGTGATGAACTGAGTTTTCCCTTTGACATTTTGTTTTATCGGATTGAATACTTTTATGGATTTGAGAACACTTGATGTATGTCTTGATATGAATACTCGTGGTGACAATGGGGTATCATATTGATTCACTTGATATGTATTTTGGCACTCAACTCGTGGATTCCCGAGGTGACATTGGGGTAATCTATGCATAGGGGTTGATGCACGTTCTCGTCTTTTGTTTCTCCGGTAGAAATCTTGGGGCACTCTTTGAGGTTCTTTGTGTTGGGTTGAGTATTATGAATCTGAATTTGCTTTGGTGTTATTTTAGTACGAACTCTTGATAGATCGATCAGAAAGAATAACTTGGTGTTATTTTAGTACGAACTCATGATAGATCGATCGGAAAGAATAACTTGGTGTTATTTTAGTACGACCTCTTGGATCGATCGATCGAAAAGAATAGCGACAAACAATTTCTTCTTATGTTCTCCACTAGATAAGAACTTCAGAGTGATTCTCCATTACATGTTGAGGGATGGTTATATGATCCAATTAGATTAGCATTGTTGAGAGATTGCACTAGCGAGAGTACGAACCCTAGGCCTCATTTTCAAGCATTGCAATACCGTTTGTGCTCCATTTTATCAATTGCTACCTTGCTGTTTTTTATTGTTCCTATTACAAAAATCAATATCTACTATCATTACTATGCTTGTATCACCATCTCTTTGCCGAACTAGTGCACCTATACAAATTACCATTGTATTTGGTGTGTGTTGGGGACACAAGAGACTTTTTATTATTTGGTTGTAGGGTTGTTTGAGAGAGACCATCTTCATTCCACGCCTCCCACAGATTGATAAACCTTAGGTTATCCACTTGAGGGAAAATTGCTACTGTCCTACAAAACTCCGTGCTTGGAGGCCCAACACGTGTCTACAAGCATAAAGTTGTGTAGTAGACATCAAGTAGCGACCATCACTGACAGTCAAAAAATCAGTGAGGGAGTGTCCCCCATATATGAGACAGGAAGTCCCGACAGGTCGCTTCTCCTTCTTCTCCTTGTGCTAGACCTTTGTAATGCACTAGGGGAAGGAGGTGTAGTGACCATCACAGACGGTCATAAAATCAGTGAGGGAGTGTGAACCATATATGAGACAGGAAGAATCCCGACTATTGTCGTGGGGGTCGCTTCTCCTTACGACAAGTCTGCCTATGATTTTCCGCAGTCCATACTCGATTTCTCCAAGAGATGAAGTCCCCACAATCAAAGGATGGAGAAAAGTTACGAATTGTCGCAGGGAACTACTTTGAGGCAACATAGTGTGCATCCCACAAATTGGAGACAGGTTGATCTCTATTCTCCATAATGGAGATGGAGGGGCTATCCCGTTTTATGCTATTTTACCTTAGAGAGAGAAGCAGGTCCTAGCTAGTACTTGTCATGTGCTATAATCATGATGAGTTATTACCTATGACGATAACCATTAGCTAATGTCGTTGGTTCACTTGTCATGTGCTATATTGATGGTGAGTTATTATATGACTACAGATGATGATCGAGTTGTTATATGACTACGATGATGAGGCCGCCCTACTTATCATATCCTAGAATGATGATGAGTTATTATATATATATATATGACTATGGATGATGAGTTGTTATATGACTATGAATGATGATGATGGGTTATTATTACATGAGTATGAATGATGAGTTGTTATATCGGAGGTTGTGTAAGAAACACGGATTAGATTAAGTGGGCGGGTCCTCTTGGATCCGCCCACTTAATCTAATCCGTGTTTCTTACAGAACTCCTTCATTGCTACTGTATAAAAAATATATAACGGCGTATAAAAACAATATAAAAGCAAGAAAAGGAAATACACACAAATACTAGTAGTGTGGGGCAAGAACATGCGCTACTGCTATTTATCAGTAGCGCGGGTCCATACACTACAAAAAAAGACACATCCGTGACATTTTGGGCCGAACGGAATTTTTTTCTGTCATACATATGACACTTCTATGACGATAATTGTGACAAAACCCGGTATCATCATAGATGTGGTGGGCTCCTACTTCTATGACAAAAATCATGACAGAAAATGGGATTTTCGTCACAGGCGGGCCGGAGACGCAGCTGCATGACATTCTTCTGGCCGTCCATGACGGAAAAAACCTTGTTAGAAGCGAGAGGGAGGAAAATTTCTGGGAGTTCACGGTTACTGTGGGAGGTCGGGGCCGGCGATGCACGCTTCTCTCGTGACACGTATCTTGGCGTGTGTGCGAGGCGTTGGCTCTAACTGAACACGAGCGAGGCGTTGGGCTCTAATCGAACCCGGCGATTGCACTACAAAGCTGGCGTTCTTGAACCCGAGCGATCGATCGATGGCTGGTAACTGAACCCGATCGAGCGATTCCTTCGCTACTACTGCTAACTGAAGCCGATCGATTGGATGAACAGTGAGCATTGTGTGTGTGTGTGTGTGTGTGTGTGTGTGTGGAGGGGGGGGGGGGGGTTGGATGAACAGTGAGCGTTGGCGTTGCCTCTGGATGAACAGGACCACGTGGTGTGGAGGGCTGGATGAGCGGTGGAAGCGGTGGAGGGTGCCCGTGGCGGGGTGGTTGAACAGGACCCCGTGGTGTGGAGGGCTGGATGAACAATAAACAGTGGAGGGGTGCCCGTGGAGGGGTGGTTGAACAGTTGCCGATGGAGTAGCGTGCGGTGGATGCTGGATGAACAGGAGCCCATGAAGGCTAGAGGAGGTCGACGGTAGCCCGTGGAGGCTGGAAGAGGTCGACGGTGGAGATGAACAGTATCCCGCGGAGTCCCGTTTTGCGGTACGCCACACCCCTCCCGATGAACATGACCCCCATTTCGACCGTAGAAGGTCCGTTTAAATGCTGTTTTGCGATGCGCCACACCCTCCCGATCAACAGGACCCCGTTTCGACCGTAGGAGGTCCGTTTCATCCGTTTTGCGGTAAGACACACCCCTCCGAATCAACAGGACCCTGTTTCGACCGTAGGAGGTCCGTTTAAATCCGTTTTGCGATGCGCCACACCCTCACGATCAACAGGACCCCGTTTGACCGTAGGAGGTCCGTTTCCTCCGTTTTGCGATGCCACACCCTCCCGATCAACAGGACCCCGTTCCGAATGTAGGAGGTCCGTTTCCTCCGTTTTGCGGTACGCCAGGCCTCGTTTCCATCCCCTGTTCCGTCCAAGCCCTCCCGATGAACACGACCACGCATTCCGTTCCGACCCAGCCGGTTGGCTCCCACTCGTTCCGTTGCCTCCCGATGAACACGACGCATTCCGTTGCCTCCCCATGAACACGACGCATTCCGTTGCCTCCCCATGAACACGACGATGACGCTGTTTCTCTGTTCCGACCCAGCCATGTACACGAGCCCCGGCGTGCATTGTCTGTGTAGGCGTTGAGACCCGCCCGTATGTACACATACATGGCCGTATTTTGTTTCTTGCACCACGGCGGCATGCGTACGTGTACATGCTACGTGCGCGCCTCTACTACAACACGTACGCGCCTCTACTACGACACGTGCGCGCCTCTACATCCACCAGTATATATGTACACGTTCGTGACCAGAATGACAATGCTACGTACGCTTCGACCAGGTGGGTCCGGTATCGAGCACTTCCTTGCATGCAAAGATGTAGCTGGTGGGTCCCCGGTCGAAGGCGAATCATTTTTTTGCCGGACGCACTTCCTTGCGTGCGAAGATGTAGCTGGTGGGTCCCGGCGATCGAAGCGAATCGTTTTTTGCCGGACGCACTTCCTTGCGTGCGAAGATGTAGCTAGTGGGTCCCAAAGCGATCGTGGGAAACTTTTTTTCATGAAAATTGGTGGCCCGTCTGGTGGGTCCCCATTGTCGAGTGGAGGAATCATTATTTTTGCGGCGTAATAAGGAGGCACTTCCATGCTGCGATCGTGGACCCAGGTATCGGCCTCTCCACGCATCTGATCCACGTCCGATGGAAGTCGTTCCTTGACCATGTTGACCACGCCTGCGCCGAAGCACCACGGCGGTGGGCGATGGCGAGGACTAGGAAGGGGACGACTTCGAGCCGGGAAGACGCAGCGATGGATGCCCACGCCAAGAGGAGTACGAGGGTTCACTGGTTGGCTGCGGTGTGAGGCTCTTGTCGCCCTTGAGAATAACAGGGGTGTGGATGAGTAGAGGGATGGCCTGGCCAGCGGTGGGAGTAGTAGGTGGCGGTGAGGCCTCCGCGGCATCATAGCCGGCCATGGGAGGCAGGAGCACGCGGCACGACCGGCGCTGGTTTGGGCGGCTGGAGCAAGAAGACCAGAGGTTGAAGAAGCACTATGACCATTGGATGAACATCGTACGGTAACAGGAGCTAGAATCGTTCATATTTACTAAGTTGACAAAGCCCTCCATTCCCTTCAACTTGGTAGGCCCACAAGTCAGCCTCCCACTATGCTGGGCTCCAGCTGGCAGGGGGAATATTCATTTTTTGTGCGTAATAAGGAGGCACTTCCTTGCGTGCGAAGATAGTTGGTGGGTCCGACATGTCAGCGGGGGGCACGTTATTTTCGCGAAATACAGAGGCCCTTCCGGTGGGTCCCAGATGTCAGGTGGAGGAAACATTATTTTGCGCGTAATAAGGAGGCATTTCCTTGTGTGCAGCCATGGACCCAGCTGTTAGCCTCTCCACACACAGTCTACTTCCGATGGTGTCGCTCGTTGACCATGTTGACCACGCCGCGCCGAGCGCATCCAAGGTGGTGGACGACGGCGAGGCCCCGGACAACAACGAGCCGGAGATGGAAAGACGCGAGAGTAGAGTCGCAGACGGAGAGGTGTACGAGGGTTAACTGGTTCTTGTGCGGTGTGGTTTGGCAGTCGGTGGAGAAGAACAGGAGGTGTGGAGGGGTGGAGGGATGGCATGGCCAACGATGGAGTAGCGCTTCATAGCGAAGCGTGCTAAGCAGAGCTGCTAGCAGCAGGAGGCGGGAGGTGGTCCCGGTGGCACTGGAGGAAGAAGAAGAGAGATTGAAGATGGAAGCCCGTTGTTGGATGTAAATCCAACGGTTAACAATGTCAGAATCATTCGTTGACTAAGTTGACAACGACTTGCTTTGGCTTCGACCTATTGGCCCACATTTCAGCCTCCAAAAATGTGGCACGTATTCAACCCTTTTTTTTTCCAGAATTTACAGTCTTTTTTTGCGGGATAGAATTTACAGTCAATTTGATCTTTTTTTGAATTACAGCCATTAGCTGGGCTGGGTGAACAAATAATGTAGCGTCCATGCGGCCCATTTATTTTATTTCCTAAAAAATTATAGGCCATTTGCACTTTCTCGAAATACACGATTTATTTGGGCTGATTCTAATTATAATGTTGGGTTGGGCCAGCAATGTTATCAAAAAATAAAAAGGGGCTGAGCATTTTGTTATAAGTATATTTAAATAATAAGTGATATTATTACATTCTTCCTTAAATCTTACCAAGCTTTTGTACACAATCACTAGGATATTCGTGCCAAAACAATCCAAGATTTTATTTGTTAAGAAATTATTTTTATAAGTTAATAAGATGTGGGATATTGTTTTCTTACATATGTAAGTATCATTAAATATAAGATGACAATAAAAATAATATATAATAACATATAAAATAATTTAAATATATATAATATAGTTAGAAGGGAAACATAAGTTGGACCTGGCGTTCCTATTCTTATATAGAAAAATAGAACAGACCTCTGCGTTTTCTTCAAAAAAATATATAAAATGGGCTGCCAAAAATAAAACCTCGGATGGGAGGTCCATAGGCCGGTCGATACATGACGGCCCTAAGAAAATACAAACAGGCCTATGGACCTCCCATCCGAGGTCGTGGGCTGCGCATGTTAAAAATGAAAGCCTAGATGGGGCAGCCCAAACCACGTCCAACACTTGCCAAAACTTCGTCCCTCGTCTTCTCTTTGTTTCGCACACTCGACATTGTGTGGGCATTTTGACTGTGCATCATATGAAGATTTGCTATGCATGAATGTCGATCAACATGATGTTAACTAGCTGGTAGTTCCATTTTCGACCATGAATAAAATTTCCAACATGATGTTAACCCTGTTTGAAAAGGCCGTGCTAATATAAATGCTCTGCCTCTGAAAGTTGCAGTTTCTTATCTAAAACTGAACTTGCAGTTTCTTATCTGAAATTAAAACTTGCAGTTTTTTCTCTGAGAATCAAATTGTCTGCACTTTTATACTCCTATGGAACTACATTTTTAAGTGCTAAAAATAGATCTCTAGAATTCATAAAATACTTAATATGCTCAATACTGCAAATCTGAAATTCGAAAGACATTCATATCTGAAAGTACTCTCAAAATACACAACACAAAACACAATTCACAACATGCAAATCGACAACCCTAAGCTCCTCCTGACAATTCACAACCTGCCCGACTATTGGGCTGGGGGGGGCAGCCCCCTCCTATTCCTTGGCGGCAGACAGCCGCCCCGTGAGACGATGTGAACGGCGAGGGAGACGATGGCGGGGAAGCGTCGTCGGGCCAACTGCTTTTCTCCTCTTGCAGTTGGGTTCGGTCGACGAAGACTCCACCAGCTCGCTCTGGCAGGACACCCTCACAAACGGCACCCTGTAGATGCTCGATCCTTCAATCTCTGGTGGATGCTCCATCTGGGATCAATACTTTCACCACCGCTCCCTCACGATCGGATTTGGTGAATCTGTTTGCTCCATGGCCCAGAGGAGCAACTCTATGTACTCCGGCGCGACTCCCTCCAGGAGTATCGCCGCCTTTTCGCTCTGTTGCAGATATTTGGCCATGGATGTCGCCGTCGCCGCTAGTTGGTCCTCGTTGTCAAACCAAGACTGTATCTCCAACATCCTAGCTAGCTTCACAGGGTCGCCATCTGCGATCCTCACATATCGGTTGTACTCCTCCATCGATCTACTTCTCCACAACACCTTCACTCGCCGTCGGTGGTTTTTGAATGGAAGAGGAGAGGAGCAGCGCTGGTTTTGGATTAGAACGGGAGAGGAGCGACGCTGGTTTTGGACTGGAACAGGAGAGGATGGGCGGTGGTTTTGAAATGGAAGAGGAGAGGAGAGGCGGTGGTTTAAGAGGAGAAGAGCGGAAGAGCGGCGCTGGTCTTGGAAGTATTTTTTTGTTGTTTTGCGTATTTTGGGTCAAAGTTTGACCACGCGTCGTATTTGACAAGCAAAATGTGAATGCATGTCACCAAAAATTGTATTGTTTGGTTCAGATATCTGAATGTACTTTTAAATTATATTATTTTTGCAACGTATAACATATATTTTATGTGCGAAAATCATGGTCAATTATGACCCAGAATAAAAGGGAGACTAGTTAATGTGGGGTCGCTTTCTGAATTGAAGGGTAAATTGATTTTGATTTTGATCCAGTCATAGCGCGCCGGCCCTCTCGTCCAATCCTAAATCGCTGCTGCACGCTCCTCTCCCTCTTCTCCATTGCAAAACCACCTCCTCTCCTCTCCATCATCTCCATTACAAAACCGCCGTCTCGCCTCTCCCTCTTCTGATCTTCTCCATTGCAAAACCACCTCCTCTCCTCTTCATCATCTCCATTCCAAAACCACCGTCTCGCCTCTCCCTCTTCTTATCTTCTCCATTGCAAAACCACCTCCTCTCATCTCCATCATCTCCATTCCAAAACCACCGTCTCGCCTCTCCCTCTTCTCTATTGCAAGACCACCGTCTCTCCTCCCATCTTCCAAAGCTAACACCGGACCACTCAGAAGGACATCTATGGAGAGGATGCAACAGTGAATCAGGCAGATCGCCGGCGGCGACCAGGCAAAGTTAGCCAGATTGAAGGAGATCCTTAGTTGGTTTGACAATGAATGGGAGAATTCGAGGATGGTGCGGGCCATGTGGCAATGCATGCGAAAGAGCGAGACGACGACGATGAGGGCGGCGATGTACATGTACTCCTCGGCGACAGTCACGCCGCAGTCCTCCGAGTTTATCGAGTATCTCCTCTGGGTGATGGAGCAGATAGATTCGCCCGAGGAGACAGTCAGGCGGAGGTGGTGGGTGTACAGGTCGAAGGTCGAGCACCTAGAGGATAACGAATCGATCAAGTATGGTGTGCCGTTCGTGAGGGTGTAGAGCCAGCCGGAGCCACAGGAGTATTCGTTCTCCCACCGCAAGAGGAGGCCGAATGGCATGACGTTGCTTCCCCGCCATTCTCCACGGTTCCCTCGACGCTCGCCTCGTTTCAACGGCGGCGGTAGGGTTTAAGGTAAGCTTTGCACTAACCTAATCTTCCACCTGCTCATGCTTACAATCAGTGTGACAACTAATGAAAATCATGCTTACAATCAGTCTCCGAGTACTACGCCAATCAGCCTAAAATAGCTCTGGACCTTTGGGTCAAAGTTGTGACACAGTGTACAAATAAAGAAAAATAGATTGGTGCTTCAGAAAAGAGTACTCCCTAAAAAACTGCCGATATAAGCTACTAGTATTTGGTTAGATGATTTGCTACCGAGAAAGATCCGTCCACAGAGAGCGCCACACATCTCACTGGTGGTGGTGGATGCCAATGCGTGCATGCAGCATGGTTGGTGTCGGTAATTTTTTACTTGGCACACCTACTTTTCTGCATATATGCCGGTTCCATACGTACATTTGTGCAGTTCCACCAAAATGCAGCTGAATAACCCTGTTTGCACAGATAATGAAAAAGCGTGATTACATTATAGTGGTACTAGTTTATGAAACACACAAAATAAATAGAAGAAAAATATTGCGATAGTATCATAGTATGCCATGCTGCGAGGGCGAGATGGGCCCTGCGACGCCTCATATGGTACACCTCATACTGGACATCGTCCCAAGTCTCCCAGATAGACCTTTTGCCAGTGATGAACATCAGTGTACAACGGTAGTACAAGGAGGCGCCTTGAGACATTCAAATCTCTATTTTTGTACATATCAACTAAAATTAAGCACCCAAGTTACAGAAACGCTTAAACATTAACAATGGGACTAGTTGATGAAACATACATTAACAAAGAGAAGCACTTTCTTTATCTACATTGGAAATGAAATGATAGATATGACAATCGCTCTATTTTAACTGTATTATTACTTCATTTTATCAGTGACACTAGGATCGAGCAGGTGGCAAACGAGGTGTACCATGCGTCACAAGGATGGAGGCCGGGGGTGCTTAGACTGGGATCTTTGAAGCTGGCTCTTTCAGTCACCAACATGGATGATTCAATTCATGGGACCTTTTGGTGTAGTTCACCTAAAATGAAGCAATGTCCCGTGAGCTAGCAGCTTCTTCTTCAAATTTTTCTTAAGAAAAGGGCTCCAGCCCCGGTTCCATTTCCATCGGAAAACGAAACCCACAGAGCTTCTTCTTCATTAGTTGCAATAAAATTGAGCAACATCAAGGTTGGTTGTGAAGCTCCTGGAATGCTCAACTATAGTTTGGATATCATTTGTGCAGTTCAACTAAGATGGAGCGTGAAATGTATATCTCTGTTTGCACAAAAAAGGTGGAAAGGAGGGTGACTAACAAGTGATGAAACATGCATCAAATGAAAAGAAGCATGTTCCTTATCTGAATGGCAATCCTACAAGGACAGTAGCAATTTCTAAAGCACCAGCATTGCTAGATATTAGTGTGGGCATTAGGATTAACTATGACAACCGTTAAATACGACATTACTTTGGGCACGGGAGAGTAGGCGGACCAGGACAGTTGCATTTCTAACAAAAGAACCAACTTATCTTAATGGGAAATTTTAGCAGGACATGT
This sequence comes from Aegilops bicornis, assembly GCA_021605145.1. Taxonomy (NCBI): domain Eukaryota; kingdom Viridiplantae; phylum Streptophyta; class Magnoliopsida; order Poales; family Poaceae; genus Aegilops; species Aegilops bicornis. Next base: position 591,046,606 of record CM038670.1, read on the forward strand.
AAAGAAGTGCCATTGATTCATATTCTTTGGAGGCATTACATTGAAAACAACATTGGTTTAACGTGTCCTTACTTTTAACGGTCATCGCTACATTTTACCGGTGGCATTACATAAGAGTGGCTCGGGGCAACAAACATCGTAGCAGGATATCCGGGTTGGTCCCATTTTTGTTCGGTATAGCCACCTTATCTTTGTGTGAGGCAAGCAAATCTAGTGCCGGACTTACTCATTAACTTGTCCCCAGTCCCCACTTTCTTTCCTTTTTCAACCAATAGATCGGGTTTACATTGAGTTTGTACCGCTTTTCCCTTTATTTCCCTATTAGACCTAGAGACCCGGTTGGATAGCAGGTCTGCTACTTTTCGCCCCCATTATTTCCTCTTTCGACCAAGTCCTAGATTCAGGTAAAAAATCCTCCCCCACCCCCTTTCTTCCTTTTTTGAACCAAGTAGTACTAGATTCGAGTGCAGGAACTAGTTTTACCTCTTAAACGTAAAAAAATTAGATGGTTTTCGAACAGCCGATCGATCCTATCTACGAGGGGCCCTGAGAAATAGTAAAAGATACAAATGCAGCGACATCAGGAGATCGGGAAGTAGAGCAAGACCGGTTTCGAAGGAAGTTATACCTGATGGTCGCCGGGATGTCGCTAGGTGGGCGGCGGGAGGCCGGATCTGCCCACACTACGGCAGCGAGGAAGAAGGTGTCGGAGGCCCTCCCTCGCCAGCGGTGCTTGGGAGAAAACGGCAAGGCAGGCTGATCGGGACGCGCCCAGCAGTGGGTAAGAGCCATCGCCGAGGACGACCGCGTGAATGTTGCACCTTCTCACCTTCCCCGGCAGAGAGGATCCGGCTAGATCTGTGACTAGCGTTGAGCAGAGAGAGAGAGTGTGGCCACCGCTGTCGTGTTTAGATCTGGAGAGACCGAGACAGTGTGAAGAGAGAAACACTAGCAAGCAAGCGCGGAGGCTCCTGCCTATATAGTGGAGTAGTACTAGTTTTCTTTTGTCTACCGGAGCCAACTTGACCTCGTCAATGACTGTCGAGAAGTCTTCATGCATGTGGCCCGGAGGCACAGTTGTCGTCATTTTGATCTGAAGCGCCGGATTATAACATATAACACGAAAAAATGCCACATGACAAGAAATCATAACCTCACTGCCCAAAGGAGACAACATGAATCCCGACGAACAAACTAGACGAGGAACAAAGCTCAAATTAAAGATAAACTCATAGAAAAGGGGTCCGTCGATAGATGTCCTAATTAACATAGCCGGCTTGACCTAGATGGCAGCCGAGTAGTCACTGTTCATGCATGTGCCCCCAATGACTAGCCCAACTCAGTTGTCGCTATTTAACCCTCACAGTGATCCGAAGCACATGACACCTGATTTTGCAAGATGACAAGAAACCTTTTTTTAGATTTCTCACCACAACTACAGCCATGTACAACACAGCCTGCATGATATGTAGACGATAGCCAATCCAGGCCTGTCTGCTGGAGTCTAGTCACATGCATGGACGAACTGATCTTCCGTGTCTTGCAGGGATCGTCCAGGCACCAACGTAGTACACCACTTCTCTAGTACTATCGCTCATCTCCCTCTTCTATTAAGTCACCCGACTTGGGGTCGGGGAGTGTGCCTATGGTCGGTTCTCAATTGCCGTCCCACATGTGTGTGCAAACGCAATATGACGCGCGTTCCATTCGGAGTGCAGCGCGCCAGACCGACCGACCGTCTGGGGTGCGACGCGAACGCGATGGGCGTGCTGTATACTCCGTACATGTGTACCGCCGTTTTCTAGACGCTTTGCTCCATGGCGCGGGCGCAATCCGTGGATACAAAATTAGTATACTGTATACTATTTAAAAGTCGAGGGCGGGGTTTTTCCTGCCTTGTAGGCGGCGGGGCAGTTCCGCCTAGTCGGTTCGTGAGACGCAAGAAGACGAGGGAGTAGGCTGCTGCGAGCGTGGGGCTGTGTGATTTGACAAATGATTCTTGCTGGACAGGTGGGGCCCCATGATTTGACTTGCCATTATCATTTTAAGCGTGGCGCTTCGACCGGCGTGAGTCTCCCGATTCTGACCACCTCCATACAGGTGCCTCTCCCAGTGCTCCACCATGTAGTAGAGGCTGGCTCTTGCATGAGAGCCCACTTCTCCACTTTTTCATTGCCTCTCTTTCCTCCACATATGCAAAAATGCCATGTAAAAGCGCACTATTGTACTTACTTTTACTTGCTCCTATAGGTGCTTAAGCTTGCCACATAGGCATAAAGTTTGATGTGGCAAGTTAATCAAGAAGAGAGAGACTAGTTTGGTGACCCAAGGAAGAAACAGTGCTAAGGCCTTCCACTATGTAGGCCATAATCGGTGCCAAATTTGCTTTTTGACATTTAGCACCGATGCCCTACATTGTCCAACCGCGGTGCCAAGTAAAAATTCTGAACATCGATGCTTCTACTTGCTCCGGTGCCAAATTCAGTGAGCCAATAAACTAAGCGCGTCTTGGTCCTTTCTCACGCGAAGCAACACCCCGTGACACTGGTCCTTGGGTAAGTTGGGTAGATATATTACTAATTTATATGCATGCGGGCCCGTGCTGGAGTGGATGCGAAATCTTTCACATTGTGTGGCCGGTGCCATAAAAAGTTCAACTGCCTCTGCGTATACGTGGCTGGCTTTTAAGAAATGTGGTACCGAGTACATAGTGGAGGGCCTAAGCGCGTGTACCTAGGTGAAAAGACAATTTTGAGTCTATAGCTAATTAAATGAAGCAAACTTAGCAACACCATTTCATTGGAAGAGGTCACTCCTTGGCAAATGCAATAAATACTAGTAATCCTGTCCCCATAATATAAGAACGTTTTGGCACTACACTATTGTCAAAAACATTCTTATATTATGGGACGGAGGAGTACTGAAGAAAGAGATAGAGAGGAGTAAAAAATACACTTATAGCCAACTTTGTTATAGTATGAGTGACTAAGTGATGACTATGTATGACATGCCAACATCAGATAGCCTAATGCACCATGTTAAATCTCCAAGGGCGCGACCGTGCGAGCGACGCAACGGTCGTGGTAGGCACGACCATGATACAGGCTGCTGGCAGCCCTTGGATCTGAGATCAAACGGTCGCATGCTAGGTTGCTAAAAATTTGCAGAATAACCCTCCAGGATAGGATATTCACCCATAGGTCTAGAATCACGCCATGCAACCGTTCGATCTCAGATCCAAGGGCTCTCGGAAGCCCGTATCATGGGAGAATGGAAAGCCACTACCCTGCCATTCGCACGCTGGCAGTTCGCTCCTACTCGTCCCCGCACGTCCTTCAATACTATGGGGGTTCGCTCCTAGTCGTCCCGTCCATTCACATTACGGCAGTTCCACTAATCCTAACCCTCCTCCCAAATCCATGGCGTCCCAAATCTCCATGATCGGCGGTGAGTACAAGGTTAGAACCATCACCGACGATGAGTTCGATGTCATCTACACCCGTTCTTCCGCGACGGTGAAAGGATGCCTTTCTCGCTTCAGACGCATGTTCGAAGAATGAGATGATGAGTGGGTCGCTGGGCTAGATGTTGAGTACACCACAGTCCTGGGACGAGAGAAGGATCTAAAGGACGAAGAGAGGAAGAAGCCCGCCATGATCCAGGTTTGCGTGCCTGACTTATGCTTGGTCTACCACATATGCCATGCCGACGTTGAGTGCCAGGATTTTAAGGACTTCCTCGATAGCAACCTAGTCAAATTCGTTACTGTAGACTTTGGTAATGACAAAGAAGTCCTGTGCATGGCTACCTTTGCTTCAATATCTACAAGGGTTGGATGAAGAGCAACAGCCAAGTGTGCGGTTCAAGCAAAGAAGTATCGGCCAAGAGGAAGAAGGACAAGGACGAAGTCGAGGACGTGGACGAGGACTCCGAGTAAGGTGGCGATGTCATTGCTCATGGTGGTTCTAATGCAAAGGTGTCTACCGGAATAGTTGCAAAGTTTAATTTTAGGTGTGCTTAATTTAATTTGAGGGGTGTGTTGTCTTTGAGCCCCAATGAGAACTATGTTATGTTTCTTCTCGTTACCTTAACTCTTGATGCGTACATAATATTATTTCTTACATTTCATATTTTAGTTGGTATAGTACTACCACTCGTTTCTTCACATTATATACGTACAATATATATGGCCAACATCATATAGCCAGCAGTTTAGTTGTCAAAGAATTTCAGGGCGCTTAGTTTTGTCAAAGAATTCCAGGATGCTTAGAGGGTGCTTGGATCCAAGGGACTTATTTTAGTCTGAATAAAAATAGTCTCTTTAAGAGGCTAAAGTTCCAAGCACCCCTGACTAAAGAGGGGCTAAAGATAGTCTTGAGACTAATTTTTTTTTAGTCGAGGTACCCCTACTAAAATGTGGATTAGTCCTCTCTCTACTCATTTAACTCCTCTCCTTTAACACAGGCGAGTTCTGGATTGGAGGGTTTGGAGGATAACAAATGCTCATTAACTTGATTTTAGCCTTTTTAGTATTTGGATCCAAGAATGGGTGAGGCTAGCACGGTTTAGTCCCACTACTTTTAGTCATGGGACTAAAACGTATCCAAGCACCCTCTTAGTTTTATTTGAGGGGTGGGTTGTGCTGGGCACCATTATTGTGACTAGCATTTTTAATAGTACTATATGCATAATTTGGCGGCAGCGCTCTATATATTTACCACCTTTTTTTAATTTCAAGTTTTGCTCCATGTCGCAATACATCTATACTACTCATGTACAAAAGTATACATTTTTTAAAAGGCTAGTTGGCGGGGCAGTCTAGCTTGGTCGGTTTCACGAGAGGCGAGGCCTTTGTGATTTTACGGCTCATTACTGCTGGAAGGCGGGGCCTTGTGATTTGACTGCTTTCGAGCTCGTCGTCGACGACTTGATCGCGGAGGAGCAAAGAACCGTGCGGTATACTCAAGTTTTCCACTGGAGTAGTACTGCGATGGAGGAGCACGAAACACTGCAGCCCAGTGCCATATGGCGATGAAAAATGATATAATTTGCTAGTCATCTCATTGTTAGCATTGTTCTATTCATTCCCTAAAAAAACCATTGTTCTATTCATGCCTCGCAGAGAACGTGACGCGTGCGGCGAAACACCCGAAGAAAAAGATGAAACACAGGAGAAAAAGAAGAAGGAAGATTATCACCCCAAATGATCTAATTCGCCGCGGAGTCGTAACTGCTTCTTCATCGCCTCCACGACCTCCATCTCCTTGCGTGTCTTCTCTGCCATCTTCTTCATTCTGTCCATGACGCTGGATTTCTCGACGCGAGCCTTCATCATCTGTTCCACGGCCGCATTACGTACCTTGACAGCAGCTGGGTGCTCGATGCGGAGCTTCGCCAACTCCTCCTTCTGTTCCATGACGAGGGCCTGCAGCATCTTCATCGAGGAACTACTATTCTCATGTAGCTTCTTCCAGCCGGTGTTCTTCTCCTTCAACAGGCCGATCTCGTGGCAGAGCTTCGCCTTGTCCTCCTGAAGTTGCAGGATTTCGTCGGTCGCCTTCTTCTCCAAGGCAATGCTCTTCTTCAGCAGCATCACCAAGCCGGCGGTCAACTCCCCTGTTGGCCCAGGCTCAGCGGGCATGTCGTCGAGGCTCTCCTTCAGCAACTCCATCAAGCCTTGGATGAACTCCTTCTGCTTATTGAGCTGATCGGGCATGCCGTTGAGGGATAACGACTCCAGCTCCGCCGGCTCGGCATGTTCGCCTCCGCGGCTAGGGCGCTCCTGGGAGCCATCACCTGCCCGTGAGAGATCTTTCGAGGTCTCTGCGTGGCGGCGAGCCCTCTTTTTTTTCCACAGCCTTGGTTGCCGCTCCCTTATTACGAGTAGTTCTCGACCTAGAGCTCTGCTCACCGGCCATGGCAACGACGGACAAAGAAGAAGCACTTATGAGGAGGAAAGGTAGAGTAATTTTTTGTTAGGTAGTTCCCCTTTTTATAACCTAAGTACTAGCACTAGTACTAATACCTGCATAGTGGGAACATGTTCAGGTTTGGTACGTACTAGTAGGTGTGAGCAGGCTTTCAAATGTGATGGGAACAAGGTAAAGATTAATTCATGGTTTTGGTTTCGAGGCCCGAAACGGCTCCCGGTGAGTTTAGCGGAACATAAATTTCAGGTACTACACTGCTCAAATGCGTAAATATTATGTTACTATCAAAAACTGGCACAAAATACGAAGGAGACCAATGGAAGTACTACTAGCAACCCACGATTTAACTACTCGCATGCGCGTAGTGGAGTAATAATGTCTTTCTTCTGCCCTCACGTCCACTCAATTTGCATGCGCTGTATTAATTGACCATCAATGAAGTGAACGACTTTACACGCGTCAAATGATCGCATGGGGTGGATCTTGGTACAAAATTGCGTCCGTCCGTGTACCCGCGTGTGCATGCGAGGGAATGAGTGCGTGCGTGGCGTGCGTGCACATCTTCGTGCATGTACCGCCAGTATGGCTCAGGGAGGACGAGTACATTCTTCTGGAACCAGCAGCACGTCACTGTGATCAATCCACGCAAGGAGGTCGCGACAACGCCTCCACATGTGCCACGTGGCTTCATGAACTGTAAGAGAGACATCGTGTAGCGTGCCATTGGTATTCTAATTTACGTGTTTTGCACATACTCGAAGTACTAGTAAGGTACACGTGCATTGCACGCATCAAATTTTGCAACCAAATTATGAATAAATACCACACTATAGCATGTAAGCTCTGAGTCATATATGCTTGATGTAGCCGTTCGTTTAATTCTTATAGTTCATGTCATTCAAAATCAATTAGTTTTTACAAATAATCTAAGAACGCGGGAATAGGAAAAACATGGGATTATAATGGAATGTCGTCTTGAATCCTACAGGAATGTACGAGTGTTTGATTGTGCATAGAAAAAATGCAGAATTCTTTCAAAGAGGTTTGAGTGGATGGAATGTTTCCTATGAAATCTAGTGCAAATGAATCATATGGAAAAATTCCTATGGTTTACAATCCTATGAATCAAACAACCAAGATAGGAAAAATTCCTAATGATTAGAATCCTCCAAAATTCCTTTGAGAATCCTTTGAATCAAAGAAGCCCTTAATCTATTTTATGATTCATGGAATTGTGCATTGTAAAGCATAAAGTAAATACAAATAATGGCAATTCAACTAGAAAAAAAGTTTGGGCAGTTATGATACAGAAGATTCTAGAACAAAAGAGAACCACTGTTGTTTTAAGGTTTGTGCATTACGCTTAAGTTCAACCATGGAGTCTGCTAGATTGTACATGTGGCAAAATCCGGTGGAGGGAGACTATGAAGGAATGCACAAGTGCGAGATCGATATTTAGAGAGAGGGGGCGAACACGTGCGCTGTTGCGCGCAGTGGCGGAGCCATGAAAAATAAATGAGCTAGGGGGCCAAGCATTGCTAATCCTTTACGAGGAGGGTCAATTCATGAACTTAAACCATTTTTAGCAGCAATTGTCTAATGATCACATTCATATTATCCTCGACATATAGTGATGTTAGGGGGGAGGGGGGCAGGGCCCTTACTGCCCCCTGTCTTCGCCATTGTGCACGCGTCTGAGAGATGAAGCGGAAGGCATGGATGATGAGAGGGGGACGTTGGATATATAATTAATGTGGGTGTATTAGCTATATATGTTAATCCTATATAGAGAGGTATAGATTGATCGATGTGGACGTGGGAAAGAGGGTGAGACCTCACTGGATATATCGATTGATCGGTTTGTGTGGAAAACTATGAAAGACCTAGCTATATACACACATACATAAAGGAACATCAATCGTTGTGCATGCACGCTTGAGAGATAAAGAATGCCCGATATGATGGAGAGGGGGATGTGTGTGGGTGTGTGCCTTCACGGGAGACCGACCTGAAGAAAAAGATTGCATGCGTGTGATGGATAATGCCGACTGGTAGTGTGTGTGCATGCATGCACGAGAGAAAGTTAGTGGTACAATTATAAAGAGAAGACTACTGTGTGGGTGTAAAAGAATAGGTGAGGTCATAATCAATGTAAAGTTGAATTCAAATATTTGAATAAGAGATCCTGATGTTTGAAACCCATGCATGCATGAATATAATGGAGATCTGCAGCGGTGTGGTTTGGAAACAAGCATGTTGTAATGTATACACATTGAACAAGGTCAGACTGATTTGAATTTGAGATACCGATGGCAGACATCATTTGGCCACGTCGCATCCGTGCATGGACACACTATTCTAATTGGAGATGATGGGCGGCTTTCGCATCACATATCTATATCTATATCTATATATATATATATATATATATATATATATATATATATATATATTATATTATATTTTTTTATATTTTGTGATGGTAACTTTAACTTTGAAAGATGGTCGTTGGATGAGGCGAATCCGATGGTCAAAGATGGCAAATTTGAGCACTCTTTGGCCGTTGGATATCATCTAGATTCCACCAGATTTTGCCACATGTATAATCTAGAAGACTCCATGGTTGAACTTAAGCATAATGCACAAACATCAAAACACAAGCATTTCTTATTTGTTCTAGAATGTTTCGTATCAGAATTGCCCAAATGTTTTTCTATATGATTTGCCATTATTTGTTTTTACTTTATGTCTTACGACGCACAATTCCATGAATCTTAAAATAGATTAGCTTTCTTATAAAAACTAGATGATTTTGAATGAAATGAACTATAAGAATTAAATGAACATCTACATCATGCATATATGACTCAAAGCTTGCATGCTATAATGTGGTATTTATTCATAATTTGGTTGCCAAATCTCATGCGTGCAATGCACGTGTACCTTACTCTAGTATAAATGGTGTTTGTGTGTGTGTTGTGCGTGTTGAGGTGCAAATTGTCTTTTTTTGGGTACACATTAAGCTTGTTCTTCCGAAATTTCAAGCTGCGCCTTGTTATGCCGAAAATTCAAGCTAGCGTCTCTGTCTATCATGCTGCGAAACTCCCGCCTCTTCAACCCGTGACTTGTTAGCCCGAAATATTTAAGATATATCTTTGTCTCGTTGTGCTCCGACAACTCCCTCCATCTCAACCCGCGCCTTGCTATTCCAAAATTACAGCGCGCGCGAAAACTCCCACCTCCTGTGAAATCCCGACACGTGAAATGCCCGTGGTACCCCTGAACCGAAAGAACCGCCTCAAATCGGTGTGGGTACTTTCATAACTTACCCCACATTTTGGACAAGCGCGTCTCTAAGCCATGGTTCCCCACTCCATCCCATCCGCCCACCCATTCGTAACTCCACACCCTGCTCCGTCCGCCACCCAGCCGGAGCCTCTTCCCCGATGACGTCGTCCATAGCAACACCTCGACGTCCCTCATCCACCGTACCGGATGAGAATCCGTCGTCGATCTCATCGTCCCGCCGGTTCAGCCACCCCGTCCTCCACCTCCAAGGAGCTGCCCCGATGTTCCCCTCGTCTTTCGCGCCACCTCCATTCCCACACCGTCGTATTCACCTGCACCACCAGAAGAGCATCATCATCACCGTTTTCTTGGATGAAGCTGCGGCCTAATCGGCGCCACCAAAGAGGTTGTACACTAATCACCGTAGTTTCTTCTTGATTCGATCTCACGGTGGTGCCGACGCTCGGTTCCGAGCCGACATGGCACGACTCCATCCACGGTGGCGTCGCCGGCCACTTCCTCCACGACGTCGCTCCCTCGGCAGCGACGTCCACATCAGTAGGAGCTGCTGCTGCTTTAGCTATCGCTCACGCTGCTGCTCTGCTCTTGCTCTCGGTCCCCTGCCTGGTCAGCTCTTCTACTGCTCTTGCTCGCGCTGCAGCTCTTGCTCTTGCTCGCGCTGCTGCTCTTGCTCTTGCTCTTGCTTGCGATGCTGCTCCAATTTAGCTACACATCAGTCGACTGAATCGACTTTTGGGTCAGTCGATTTTCAGGGGGTGGGGGGCCTCGCCGGGGTGAAGGAAGAACCAGCCGCAGCAGGGAGGGGGGCTCGCTAGAGAGGTATCCCACTATCTATCTTAGGGTTCAGGATGGGGGCGGTGGTCGCCGGCAGTGGCGGGGCATTGGCGGGGCGGTGGCGTGGCGATCGCCGGAGAAAAAGCTTGGCACGGGGGAGGGGGGAGAGGGGGGGGGGGGCTAGAGGGATGGCCGGGGCGGCGGGGGGCTGCTGTTTGGCCGGTGGTGGCTGGCGGTTCGGGGGGTGGAGGTTGAAGATGAACCGCAGGCCCTTGATTTCGTATCCAACGGCTGCAAAATCGACCACGAGAGATGAAAAAGTCGATCGACCGACGTGTAGCCTCACCTTGCTAGTGCGTTCAGTTTCGACAAGAAATTCAGTTTCAGCAGTTAAGTTCAGTTTGACGATTAAGTTCGGTTTCGACGATTAAATTCAGTTTGACGGTTAAGTTCAGAGATGAGCGGCTGATGTATTTTACATCTAGCACTTTGTGGTTATGTATTTTACGTCATGTATTGGAGATGCTATTAGAATTCCACTCAGGTTAACGTTGTTCGTTGTCTCTCTTGTCACTGCTTCAGCCTCGGCGTCGTACAACTCAATCGAGCTGCTCCAAGGATGAAACCCTCCATCACAGTGAGCAAGACCTCGGGCTCCATCTCCAGACGCCTAAGATCTTCGTCCCCTCCTCTGACAGCCAAGTCAGCCGGAGCATCCTAACCGGCCAACCCAATCCCGCTGAGATCGACAGGGCTTCGCCAAAGAGGTTGTACACTTGTTGCATCTCTTTTTTACTCTACATGTTATATATATTGTCCAATCGAGCACTACGCGATAATGGGAAATATGATTATTTTATCCTACTATATGACAAGCAGTGAGGTACCAGGCAACTTAGCTATCCGTGATGGACTCTCTTGAACGCCATCATTATTTATCTCCGCGCGTTTGAGCTATGCATTTGTCGATGGGTCTGGGAGTTGAGCTTGTATGGCAGTGGCCTGGGTCCAAAGTAATAGAAGTAGCACAAAAACATTTTTTTAGTGTAGGATTTTCCTTGCTCAAGCCTGCCTACTAGAATCGCCAGTGCTTGAAAGGAAAAGTGAATGAAAAACATCGGAATTGGAAAGTTTCCTATGGTACTACTTTTCATGAATTTGGTGCAAAGGAATGGAGCAAAGGAAAACTGTAGGATTTGTTCCTTTAGTGTCTCCTTGAAAGAAAAACTATAGGAATTCTAATTTCCACTTCTCCTCCTTTTCATATTCCTATTCATCAAGCACAAGACTAAGAGATAGTAGCATAATAGCATTATAACCGTACATTTTCTTGTGGTTTGACTTAATCTCACCATGCTTTTTTTGCATCCTGTGATCTTCCAATTGTTGTGAATCAAACACCCAGATTGGCAAAAATCCGGTATTTTTAAATTCTCTATTTTGCACGTGCATTCCTATCCTATTCCTGTCTATTTCCTATCCCAGCATTGTTAGAATCCTCAAATTCAAACAAGCCCTTACTCAATTACTTCTGTTACAGATATGTGTCAAATAAAACCTTGTGTGGTTTGTCCTACTCCTGCGGCGCTGTGTTCCACCCCAGCTCAGCTGCTCCAACGATGGAAGGGTTCACCACAGCAGGGATCCTCTCTCCAGACTGTCTTTAGCCGCCTCAGATCTTCTTCCCCGCCGCCGGCATCCACGGCAACTGCATTACCATCATCAACTGAGCAAATGACCTTGAGGACTACGGGTCCGCAAGAGAGGTCGCACTCTTCCGTGTTTGCTTACGTTATGCGTCGCTTAATATGATGACATGCTACATTATCGTCGTGTTCACCTATTAGACTCCGAGTCAGGTCCAAACTAATGCTGAAACTTGAGTTTTTAAATGGTTGTAGGGTACATATTGGGGCAGCAATCAGTACTATCTGTCTACTATCTGGTTAATCTCCGGTGTCTACTATGAGTTTCATGTTGGGTGCAAACAAACATTAAAGGACCATTATCTGTATTTTTTAACTAAAGCTATTATCTGCCTACTATCATTGGTTTTGGGTCTATCCACAGTTTGCTACCATCACTCTGGATTTGTGCATGCACTCCTTACATAATCTCACTATGTTTTATTCCTATGCATGCCAGTTATTGTACACAATGGAACTGATCATGTAAAGCAAAAGATACGAGCCTTGCGTGGCAATAAAATTTCATGCAGACGTCGTTCCATGGTGGGCGCAAAGGCAGCCCCCCTCCACCCATTTCGGATCGTAATCAAGAGGAAGATAACTGTTCTGAGGGGGATTCAGAAGGAGAAGACCACTCCTATTTATCCCATGAGGTCTTCGCTCTAACTTGGCATGCTGATGTTGGTAATATCATGCATATGGTGCCTTGCATTGCTTACTGTATACATTAAAGATGTCATCTGCTTAGTTTAGACATGCTTTGTGTCAACGCCATCTGTTTAGTTTCTTTATCGTATATGTGAATCATGCAATGCCATCTTGTCTAGACTGGCATCATATATGTGAATTTTGCAATGCCACCCTGGTTAGCCAGTCATCTTATATCTGAATTATATCATGCCATCATTTTTTTGTTACGTGTTAAATTTGTCAACAATTTTAGTACATTCAATTACTCTTCCTGTGCATCAGCCATTCGGCATGGTCATGGAAAAATCTGGAGTGGAAACAAGGTCTTGAGCGTACAATGCTATCGGCGAAGTGCATGTCTTGCTGGTTACCGATAGCTCCTCGAGAGGAGGATTCGAGACAGATGACCAGTCATATTCCCCCGAGGTGCATGCCCTAACTTGGCAGGGTTTTGTTGCTCATATCGTGCGTATGGTATCGTGCATTGCTATTTTATTTGCTTAGTTTAGACATGCTTTATCTGAATGCCACCTGTTTAGTGTCTAATTACCATATATGTGAATTATGCAATGCCATCTTGTTGCAAGACATTATATATGTAAATTATGCAATGTTGTCTTGTTGCAAGGCATTATGCATGTGAATTATGCAATGCCATGCTGTTTAGGCAAGCATCATATATGTGAATTATATCATGCCGTCCTTTTTTTGTATTTCTCATTGCTTTTGTCGACAATGTTTGTATATTCAATTGCTCTTCCTGTGCATCAGCCATTTGAATTGGTGATGGAGAAATCTGGAGTGAAAACAAGGTCTTCAGAGCAGACAATGCTACCTGCTGAAGCAGATATCTTGCTGGTTACAGATAGCTCTTCAGAGGAGGATTCAGAGGCACATGACCAGTCCTATTATCCCACTGAGGTGTATGCTCAAACTTGGCAGTGTTATATTACTCATATAATGCATATGTTGTATTGCAATGCTTAGTTTTTACATCATATACACAATATTGAATGCCATCTCCTTAGTTGACACATCATATATGCGATTGCCCTCTCCTCACTTCCTTAGTATATAAATCATATATTTGAATTATGTCATGCCATGATGTTTACATAGACAACATGTATCTGAATTATGGCATGCCAACCCATTTTCTAAAGACATAATATAGTTATATCATCTCATCCTGTTTACATAGTCATCATATTTTAAATTATGTCATTCTATCCGTGAATTATATCATGCCATCATGTTTCCATCGACGGCATGTTTGTGATTTATGGCATGCCAACCACTTTAATAGACACATCGTATAGTTATATCATGTCATCCTGTTTACATAGTAATCATATTTTGAAGTATGTCATTCTATCCTGTTTAGTTAGCCATCATACATGTGAAATTGTGTCATGCTATCCTGTTTAATTAGCCATCATATATGTGAAATTATGTCCTGCTGTTCTGTTTGCTTAGACAACATAAATGTGAATTATTTCATGCCCTGTTTTCTTCCCTACTATCCATTGCACCTGTCTATCTTACAATGTTTGTACATTCAATTAATTTTCTTGTTTATCAGCCATTTCAATTGGAGGGAGTGATGGTAGTATCTGTGGGAGTAAAAACATGGTCTTCAGAAAAGATCGTGCTACCTATCAATGCAGATAGAACCACGGTTGTACTTGCCCAAGAACCAGCCCCACCACACATAACCCACACTCATGCAGATTGTACCCCCTACCCAGTTGGACAGAGAACCAGCTACACCCCTTCTAACCCCAACCCCAGCAGATAGACACCCAGTTCCCATTTACACAACACCGTCTCCACCACAGAGCACCCAAACACGAGCAGTTAGTAAGGCAACTACAGTGCCCAAATCACGAGGACCACCATTCCGAACCCGAAGTCAACTCTTAAAGCAGAAGAAGAATTGTTCTCAGGTTAGGTTCCGTAGCTATGGTTCATACTACTTTGCTCTTGCATCACTGTATTTACTGATACCAACTAATTTCAAATTTGAAGGATGCAATTGAAACTCCAATGGCACAACATGTATGTTTTAAACCTGTTTCTTCAATGTGTTTGGCTGTTTGCTGTTGTAACTTGCTCTATGTTGATTTCATTTTCAATTGAATAAACAATTATGTTCTCATGCCATGCACATTACAAGTGTTGTTATTGTTGTGTAGTTTCTCACACTTATATTCTGTCTATGCTGCTTTGTCTTAAATAGATATGATTCGAACTGTATCTATCTTCATTTGGCAACATAAACTAGAATGATATAGACCATACAGTGACCATACTACATAGATATATGTTTGTTTCATGCTGTTATCCTGTCCACCTTACTATTGAACTGGTTTACCAAAATGAGTTTCATATACTACATTGTAAACCTGAGATGTGTTTGTTTGTTTCTCTTTTAGAACGCGGATAAAATATTGGAGAAGAGTACCCTGTTATGAAATGGTAAAGGAAGTAATGCAGATAAGGTTCAAGATAGTGAGACATCCCTGTTGGTCTCCAAGAAAGCTGATAAAAACTATATTGAAGACACTGAGACAACCCCAAAGTCCCGTCTTGATGTAGTGTTTGAGTTACTGGCTACTATTGCTGGCACCAGCTCTTCGAACTCGTTGCCTAAATTAGTTCGGCTTCTTGAGTCTCAACTTCAAGTTGAAAGACATCGATCAGATGTTATGCAACAGAAGCCAAGGACCGAGGAAGTCCTGCAGAATTCAGATGCATACTTTACGGTGCAACAAAGAAGCTGGAGGACTTAAGCGCCAACAAGAGAAAGTTAATAAGCTTGCTAAGCATCTTGCCAACATTATGGGTACCTGGGATATTGTTTCTTGAGCTCTTACGAAGTGGTTTCAGTTCTGGACTTGTTTTGCTGCGACGTTTATATGCTGTTGTGTTCCCTATATTTGCACTGGTGGCGAACTTTGATGCCCAGTGGATGTAATATGTGTAATAGCCGTGATAGCCTAGTGTAAGTTGCTTGCTTATTTATTTCCTTATTGTCTTGTTTATTCGTTTTCTTGTAGTCAGTGCAGTTCTTTTTCTGCGGTTTGCTAGTGGCTGCAATAACCTATTTTTTAAAACTAGGCCACAATAACCATGGGCTAATATTTACTGTAGTGACACTTGGCCTCCTACGGGCCATACAAACAGTGGGCCTTCTACGGGCCGTATAAACAGTGGGCCTTCTACGGGCCGTAGAAATAGTGGGCCTTCTACGGGCCGTAGAAACAATGGGCCTTTTACGGGCCATAGAAACAATGGGCCTTCTACGGGCCGTATCATGAATGGGCCTTATACGGGCCGTATGATCGATTGGCCAAACATGGGCCAAACAGACCGCATTCTAGCCGTAAACGGGCTAGAGTTGGAATCATCCGTTCATGGGCCGACCATAACGGGCCATCGTTAATAGGCCGTATTTGATGACGCTATGAAAACGGCCCAACATATTAACAGACCACAAACGGGCCGACTGTAACCACGGGCTGAATTTGGCCCACAAGTAGAAAATGACAGTAACGGGCTGTAAGTAAACGAATGCTGGAAAATAGCCCAAGAATAAATGGGCTCTGAGAAGGCCGAAAGATAACATGGGCTGGAAACGGCCCAACGGAATAACAGGCCGTTAATGGGTATAAAGTGATACACTGGTCTTTACGGGCCAGTTTCACCACGGGCCGTTAATGGGTGTAAAGTGATACACTGTTCATTACGGGCCAGTTTCACCACGGACCGTTAATAGGCCAAGAGTTACATAGGGCCTAATATGGGCTGAAAGACGTCATGGACCATACATGGGCCAGAAGTGAAAACGGGCTGGAATCATATTGGATGGCCCAGATGACGCTACTGGGCCTAATTCGAATAGGGCGTAACAAGCCTTGGGTTTGCGGGCTGTAAATGGGCTATATGCGAACAGGTCGTTAACAGGCTTTCCATGGGCCGACCCGCCACCTTTTGACCAAGTCAAACATGCTGGCCTTTTCACAGGAATGGGCCTCTGTTGGGCCGTGCCACGTGTCGATGTATCATAGGTGCCTTCTGTCCAATGAGTGGATGACATCTGCCCCAGCGATGAGCCGCCACGTGTTTCCTCCAGCCAATGATGATTTTACACGTGGAAAATCCCCATTGGTCGGAGCTGTTAACGGGGTATCGGATCCAAAACCCGACCCGATAGCTTAACGGCGTTCCGTTACGGTGGATGCCACGTGTCGGTCACCCTTGACGAAAGCACTTCGTGACGCGATTTATCGTCATGGAAGTGGACACTTCCGTGATGATAATTTTGTTAATGTCATGGAACACTTCTCTGACGACACGGTATGACTATCTTGATTCTGTCATAAATTTGTCATGGATGTACATGCATGACAAAAAACGCGACCTACTGTGACAAACACGTATCATCACGAAAGTTTATTTTTTTGTAGTGATACGTGCGCTACAGTTAACACCGGTAGCAATAGCGCGGGGTGGCACCCGCGCTACTGACATCCCCTAAACCAGCGCCACTGCTAGGGTTTTCCCTAGTAGTGCTATGACACAAATTTATACGTAGAACTTAATATTACAAACTAGGGGTCGCAAGACCCGACATTACATCGAGATTTAGGTCTGACTATAGACAATTACAAGGATGCCTTAGAAGGCGGAAACAAAAAACGTTTCTGAATCAAAAAGGTGCAAGCCTCCTGCCTGAGACCTCTGAACTACTAGTCGATGTCGAACTCCAAGCAGTATCCATCGTCGGGGATACCTCCATCCAAGAGGCTACTATCTGATAGCAATAACCGGGTTAAATGAAAAAAATGTGGAAAGCAACGGTGAGTACTCATCCAAAGTACTCGCAAGACTTACATCAGATCTATACTACATATGCATCAGTATCAAAGGAATGGGGAAATATCAGTGCACTAAACTAAAAAGATGCCAAAATAAGGGGAGAAACTCAATATATCACAAGGCACCTTCATCTTGCAGCATTAGAAGAGAAACATATCATCTTGCAGCAAAGGAAGGGTATGAGAGCATACGAGAGTATAAGTAAATAATACAACAATACCATACCCTAAAATCCTTCCTTGACTAACTGCGAGAAATCGATCCTCGGGCATTCCAAATTTATTGAGTTGGTGAATCTTATTTAGTAAATGGTTCAAGTTGTACAGACATATATAGGGGTGTATTTTATTAAGTATGCGAATAAAGTGGTATAAGATCGGGATACATCCCCAAGCTGTCCGTTGCTGTGGACATGACTATTCGAATAGTTTAGCCTCCATGCAGGGGTGCACCACATAATGCGATACACTCGATTACCCTATGGCTAGGCACATTTTTATGGGTAATTCCCGGCCTCAGGCAATCAACACGCCGAAGTCCTACCTTAGCTCTCTAGAGAGGTCAACATGCCGGTCTACATCCTAAGCGCGGATGGCTTGACCGCTCACCATAAGCGCTCCTGCACATTGCATGGATGGCCGGGACCAAGCCCGTCTCTACCTCGGCAGCAGGTAGTATCCGCTCACACGGGTGCGTGTCGCTGAACCGTGACATCTAACAAAGCTTTCGGGAGAAACCCATGATGCCGAGGGCCGCATAACCATTATCCCATGCAGCGCTAAGTGCATATATGCGAGTGGCAGTCTCGGTTCAAATACCCAAATCTCGTTAGTCATGTTATTTCATTTTATCCACGGACAACGACCAGGGCCCAGGCCCACCTCATCTTGGATGGTCTCCTCCCGCCTGCCCTATCATTCTGCCAACTTTAAACATGCGGGGATGGTACCAACCTCACCATCATCCTATGGATATCTACTGGATTCCCATACCGCATCACTCAGGAGTTGTCAGGACTCAGGTCCATCTCTTGTTGTATGGTACCACCTGCCCTCCAGTCCCCATATCAAACATAAATGTAACATTGTAATGTAGTAGTGTAAAGCATTGATACATCCATTTTGCATCATGTTTTCTTGCTGTTATTTATTATGTTTTGGGTCATTGTTTCACTTTATGATACAATTCTTATGCCTTTTCTCTCTTATTTTGCAAGTTTCACATGAAGTGGGAGATTGCCAGCAACTGGAATTCTGGACTAGAAAGAGCTATATCAGAGATACCTATTCTGTACAACACCAAATGACCTAAATATTTATGAAGAATTACTTTGGAAGATATAAAAATTATTGGCGAAATAATCATCATCAGGGGACCCACCAGGCAGCCACAAGCCTGGGGGCGCGCCCCTGGACTTATGGGGCCCCTGGTAGGCCTCCGAAGCCCATCTTCTCCTATATGATGTCATTTGACCTAGAACAAATCGGAAGGAAGGTTTTGGGACGAAGCGCCGCTGTCTCGAGTTGAAACCTGGGTAGGAGCACTTTTGCTCTTCGCCGGAGCGATTCCGCCAGGGAAAATTCCCCCGGGGAGGGGGAAATCGAAGTCATCGTCATCACCAATGATCCTCTCATGATGGGAGGATCAATCTACATCAACATCTTCACCAGCACCATCTCATGTCAAACCCTAGTTCATCTCTTGTGTTCAATCTTTGGCTCAAAACCTCATATTTGTACCTGTGGGTTGCTAGTAGTGTTGATTACATCTTGTAGTTGATGCTAGTTGGTTTATTTGGTGGAAGATTATATGGTCAGATCCTTAATGATATTCAATACCCCTCTATCTTAAACATGAATATGATTTGTGAGTCATTACTTTTGTTCTTGAGGACATGGGAGAAGTCTTGTTATAAGTAATCATGTGAATTTGATTTTTTTTTGATATTTTGATGATACATATGTTGTGATTCCCTTAGTGTTGTCATGTGAACGTCGACTACATGACACTTCACCATACTTGGGCCTAAGGGAAGGCATTGTGGAGTAGTAATTAGATGATGGGTTGCTAGAGGGACAGAATCTTAAACCCTTGTTTATGCGCTATTCCGTAAGGGGCTGATTTGGATCCATATGTTAGATGCTATAGTTAGATTTATCTTAATTATTCTTTCATAGTTGCGGATGCTTGCGAGAGGGGGTAATGATAAGTGGGATTCTTGTTCAACTAAGAACAACACCCAAGCACCGGTCCACCCACATATCAAATTATCAAAGTAGCGAAGGCGAATCAAATAAACATGATGAAAGTGACTAGATGAATTCCATGTGTCATCGAGAACGCTTTGCTTATTATAAGATAAAGTTTTGGCCTGTCCTTTGCTATAAGAAGGATTGTGTTACATTGCTTCACATTTGTTACTATTGCTACTTGTTTCTCGCTACAAATTACCTTCCTATCAAACTATATGTTACCGATAATTTCAGTGCTTCCAGAAACTACCTTGATGAAAACCGCTTGTCATTTCATACGCTTCCTCGTTGGGTTTGACACTCTTACTTATAGAAAGGACTATGATTGATACCCTATACTTGTGGGTCATGAAGCATACCCGTGGTCATCGTCCAGAGGGGATCATGACCCGATAATCAAGCATAGCAACACGGAGAAGGGTATAGGGCCAACTGATGGAACACAAGCATAGCTAAATTAGGCATGTCAGGGTAACAATTAAAACATTTATATCATGCAACAAAAGAAGGCTATGCATAAGAATAGGATTTACCGATAAAACAAAAACTACGCCAATACCTAATGCAATAATGTAGAGAGAAGGAATAGTTGAGATCAGAATGATCAAGGGGGTTTGCTTGCCTGGAAGCTCTAATGAGTACGTATGATCGTCAGCGACATAGTCGTACTCGGGTCTACTGATAAGAACAGACGAGGGGGGAAACAAATAAATAACATGCAATCAAATGGAGCACAAAATGCATGTCGTGGAAAAATGTGATGATGGTGTGCTCTAATGCATTACTAAACTTTTTAGTAGAGGTGGAAAAATATTTGGAATATTTTCCCAGCTCCAAAAATTATTTATTTAATTGATCCAGATGCAAAATATCAATTTTCATTATGTTAGAGTGGTTTATCATGCATGCAAATTACATATTCAGATTCCTTATATTTTTCTGATAAATTTTCCACCTCATACGCTTGATCGCCCTTCCCTGCCACACCGCCGTCATCGTTGTCGTGGTGGTGGTCCCTCCAGTGGTGGAACGACACCAGAGGGTTGTGGCTGCCTCCCGCTCACGGAGGAACCGCTCCACCTCCTACTGCATCGTGTGAAGTGTTGTCGCGGTCACTGCCAATGTGGCCGTAGCCCTGGTGGCGGCCTTGCCGCGGCAGGCGTTGGCGGAGAAGTCGCTAAGAGACCACTCCTCATTGTCAAGGCGGCGGCGACGCCAGGTGGCTGTCTCCGCGATGGTCATGGAGCGGTTGATATGTCCATTTTGCATCATGTTTTATATCAATATTTATTGCATTATGGGCTGTTATTACACATTATATCTCAATACTTATGGCTATTCTCTCTTATTTTACAAGGTTTACCATGAAGAGGGGGAATGCGGCACTGGAATTCGGGCCGAAAAGGAGCAAACATTGGAAACCTATTCTGCACAACTCCAAAAGTCCTGAAACTCCACGAAACAACTTTTTGGATTTTATAAGAATTTATGAGCAAAAGAAATAGGCCAGGGGGCCCACACCCAGTCCAGGAGACAGGGGGGCGCCCCCTATCTCCTTGGCCCCCTGGTGGGCCTCCGGCGTCCATCTTCTGCTATATCATCACTTTTACCCTGGAAAAATCACGGGCAAGCTTACGGGACGAAACTCCGCCGCCACAAGGAGGAACCTTGGCGGAATCAATCTAGGGCTCTGGCGGAGGTGTTCTGTCGGGGACACTTCCCTCCGGGAGGGGGAAATCATCACCAACGTCATCACCAACGATCCTCTCATCGAGAGGGGGTCAATCTCCATCAACATCTTCACCAGCACCATCTCCTCTCAAAACCCTAGTCCATCTCTTGTATCCAATCTTGTATCAAAACCACAAATTGGTACCTGTGGGTTGCTAGTAGTGTTGATTACTCCTTGTAGTTGATGCTAGTTGGTTTACTTGGTGGAAGATCATATGTCAGATCCTTTATGCATATTATTACTCCTCTGATTATGAACATGAATATGCTTTGTGAGTAGTTACGTTTGTTCCTGAGGACATGGGTGAAGTCTTGCTATTTGTAGTCATCTGAATTTGGTATTCGTTCGATATTTTGATGAGATGTATGTTGTCTTTCCTCTAGTGGTGTTATGTGAACGTCGACTACATGACACTTCACCATTATTTGGGCCTAGAGGAAGGCATAGGAAGTAATAAGTAGATGATGGGTTGCTAGAGTGACAGAAGCTTAAACCCTAGTTTATGCATTGCTTCGTTAGGGGCTGATATGGACCCATATGTTTAATGTTGTGGTTAGGTTTACCTTAATACTCCTTTTGTAGTTGCGGATGCTTGCAATAGGGGTTAATCATAAGTGGGATGCTTGTCCAAGTTAGGACAGTACCCAAGTGTCGGTCCACCCACATATCAAATTATCAAAGTACCGAACGCGAATCTTACTTAACGTGATGAAAACTAGCTTGACGATAATTCCCAATGTGTCCTCGGGAGCACCTTCTTCATTATTAGAATTTGTCCAGGCTTATCCTTTGCTACATAAAGGATTGGGCCACCTTGCTGCATGTTATTTACTTTATTTACTTTTGCACGTTACTATTTATCTTATCACAAAACTATCTATCATCTACTATTTCAGTGCTTGCAGAGAAAACCTTACTGAAAACCGCTTATCATTTCCTTCTGCTCCTCGTTGGGTTCGGCACTCTTACTTATTGAAAGGACTACGATAGATCCCCTATACTTGTGGGTCATCAAGACTCTTTTTACGGCGCCGTTGTCGGGAGTGTAGCGCTTTTGGTGAGTGGAACCTGGTAAGGAAACATTTATATAGTGTGCTGAAATTTTCTATTACTTGTCACTATGGAAACTAATCCTTTGAGGGGCTTGTTTGGGGTATCTTCACCCCAAACAGAAGAGCAAAGAGATGCTCCTCAACCTACTGAACTTTATGGAAATATTCACTTTGAGATTCCTTCGGGTATGATAGAAAAACTGCTAGCTAATCCTTTTGCAGGAGACGGAACATTGCATCCCAACTTACACCTTATCTTTGTGGATGAACTTTGTGGATTATTTGAGCTTGCAGGTATTCCCGATGATGTTGTTAAAAGGAAGGTCTTCCCTTTATCTTTGAAGGGAGATGCATTGACATGGTATAGGCTATGTGGTGATACGGGATCTTGGAATTATAAGTGATTGAAGTTGGAATTTCACCCGAAGTTCTATCCTATGCATCTTGTTCATCATGATTGTAATTACATATATAATTTCTGGTCTCGCGAAGGAGAAAGCATCGCTCAAGCTTGGGGGAGGCTTAAGTCAATGTTATATTCATGCCCCAATCATGAGCTCTCTCGGGAAATGATTATTCAGAATTTTTATGCTCGGCTTTCTCTTGATAATCGCAACCTGCTCGATACTTCTGTCTTTGGTTCTTATATGTCAAGACTATTGATTTCAAATGGGACTTATTGGAAAGAATTAAATGCAACTCTGAGGACTGGGGTTTCGACGATGGTAAGGATTCAGGTATGACACCTAAGTTCGATTGTGTTAAATCTTTTATGGATACCGATGCTTTTCGTGGATTTAGCTCTAAGTATGGACTTGATTCGGAGATAGTAGCTACTTTTTTGTGAAACTTTTGCTACTCACGTTGATCTCCCTAAAGAGAAGTGGTTTAAATATAATCCTCCTGTTGAAGTGAAAGTAGTTGCACCTATTACAATCGAAGAGAAGACTATTACATATAGTGATCCTATTATTCCTACTGCTTATGTTGAAAAACCTCCTTTTCCTGTTAGGATAAAAGAGCATGCTAAAGCTTCTCGTTGTTCGTAAGAGTAATACTAGGACTTATACACCTCCTGAGAAAATTAATGTTGAACCTAGTATTGCTATGGTTAAAGATCTCTTGGATGATGACTTAGATGGGCATGTTATTTCCTTCTTGGGTGAGACTGCTAATATTGCTAGACCCGATACTAAGACACGTAGACCTGTTGTAGGCATGCCTGTTATTTTTGTTAAAATAGGAGATCATTGTTATCATGGCTTATGTGATATGGGTGCTAGTGCTAGTGCGATACCTTATGATCTCTATAAAGAAATTATGCACGATATTGCACCTGTTGAATTAGAAGACATTGATGTTACAATTAAGCTTGCTAATAGGGACACCATTAAACCTATTGGGATTGTTAGAGATGTTGAAGTCTTGTGTGGGAAGATTAAATACCTGCTGATTTTCTTGTTCTTGCTTCCCCACAAGATGATTTTTGTCCCATTATTTTTGGTAGACCTTTCTTGAATACTGCTAGTGCTAAGATTAATTGTAAAAGGAAGGTAGTCACTGTTGGCATAGATTGTATGTCTCATGAGTTCAATTTTTCTAAGTTTAGTAGACAACCTCGTGAAAGGGAAACACCTAGTAAGGATGAGATTATTGGTCTTGCTTCCATTGCTGTTCCTCCAACTGATCCATTAGAACAATATTTGCTAGACCATGAAAACGATATGTTTATGAAGGAAAGGGAAGAAATAGATGAAGTGTTCCTTAAACAAGAACCTATGCTGAAACATAACCTTCCCGTTGAAATTGTTGGAGATCCTCCTCCACCCAAGGGTGATCCCGTGTTCTCAAACCTTTAACTGATAATCTTAAGTATGCTTATATTGATGAAAAAGAAATATATCCTGTTATTATTAGTGCTAACCTTTCAGAGAAAGAAGAAGAAAGATTATTGAAAACTCTGAAGAAGCACCGAGCTGCTATTGGATATACTCTGGATGATCTTAAGGGCATTAGTCCCACATTATGTCAACAAAAATTTCAGTGGAGAAAGATGCCAAACCAGTTAGAGATCCTCAAAGACGATTAAATCCCAAAATGAAGGAAGTGGTAAGAAAGGAGATTCTAAAGCTCCTTGAGGCAGGTATTATTTATCCTGTTGCTGATAGTGAATGGGTAAGCCCTGTCCATTGTGTCCCTAAAAAGGGAGGTATTACCGTTGTTCCTAATGATAAAAATGAATTGATCCCGCAAAGAATTATTACAGGTTATAGGATGGTAATTGATTTTTGTAAGTTAAACAAAGCTACTAAGAAACATCATTACCCTTTACCTTTTATTGATCAAATGCTGGAAAGGCTATCCAAACACACACATTTTTGCTTTCTAGATGGTTATTCTAGTTTCTCTCAGATACCCGTGTCGGCAAAGGATCAATCTAAAACTACTTTTACTTGCCCTTTTGGTACTTTTGCTTATAGACGTATGCCTTTTGGTTTATGTAATGCACCTGCTACCTTTCAAAGATGCATGATGGCTATATTCTCTGATTTTTGTGAAAAGATTTGTGAGGTATTCATGGATAACTTCTCCGTCTATGGATCCTCTTTTGATGATTGTTTGAGCAACCTTGATCGAGTTTTGCAGAGATGTGAAGACACTAGTCTCGTCTGAATTGGGAAAAATGTCACTTTATGGTTAATGAAGGCATTGTCTTGGGGCACAAGATCTCCGAGAGAGGTATTGAAGTTGATAAGGCCAAAGTTGATGCTATTGAAAGATGCCATGTCCCAAGGACATAAAAGGTATAAGAAGTTTCCTTGGTCATGCCGGCTTTTATAGGAGGTTCATTAAGGACTTTTCTAAAATCTCTAGGCCTCGACTAATTTATTGCAAAAATATATTCCTTTTGTCTTTGATGATGATTGTGTAGAAGCATTTGAAACACTTAAGAAAGCCTTGATCATCGCACCTATTGTTCAGCCACCGATTGGAATTTACCTTTTGAAATTATTTGCGATGCTAGTGATTATGCCGTAGGTGCTGTTTTAGGGCAAAGAGTCGATAAGAAATTGAATGTTATCCAAGTATGCTAGTAAGATTCTTGGTACTGCCCGGAGAAATTATGCTACTACTGAAAAAGAGTTCTTAGCAGTTGTGTTTGCATGTGATAAGTTTAGACCTTATATTGTTGATTCCAAAGTTACTATTCACACTGATCATGCTGCTATTAAATATCTTATGGAAAAGAAAGATGCTAAGTCTAGACTCATTAGATGGGTTCTCTTGCTCCAAGAATTTGACTTGCATATTATTGATAGAAAAGGAGCTGAGAACCCCGTTGCAGACAACTTGTCTAGGTTAGAGAATGTTCTTGATGACCCACTGCCTATTAATGATAGTTTTCCCGATGAACAATTAGCGGTTGTCAATGCTTCTCATACTAATCCTTGGTATGCTGATTATACTAATTACATTGTTGCTAAATATATACCGCCTAGTTTCACATACCAGCAAAAGAAAAAGTTCTTTTATGATTTAAGACATTACTTTTGGGATGATCCACACCTTTATAAAGAAGGAGTAGATGGTATTGTTAGACGTTTTGTGCCTGAGCATGAACAGGAACAAATCCTATGCAAGTGTCACTCTGAATCATATGGAGGACACCACGCTGGAGATAGAACTGCACACAAGGTACTACAATCTGGTTTTTATTGCCCTACTGTCGGTGTCAAAACCGGCGGATCTCGGGTAGGGGGTCCCGACCTGTGCGTCTAGCCGGATGGTAACATGAGACAAGGGACACGATGTTTTTACCCAGGTTTGGGCCCTCTCAATGGAGGTAAAACCCTACTACTGCTTGATTAATACTGATGATATGGGTAGTACAAGAGCGGCGCAGCGACGGGAGGAGGCGAGCAGCTCGAGGATAGTTTTTTTTTGAGAAACTGCTCGAGGATGTGTTTGGAGACATGCTCCGTTAGAGAGACCTCGTGGGCCTTCTACCAAACGGCCCGATTCGGGACAATTAGTGCAACTCGTTCTCCGGAGCAGCAACCCAGAGAACGGTGCCTTTCAGCAGTCAGCATTACAACTGGGACAGCCGAGCAAATCTTGTGCGTAGATGACAGTGATTCAACGCCTGGGAGTGTCAAAACGCTGTGGGGGCTCGTAGCTAGCTGAGTTATACTGTTTAGTATTGGGTAGTACAAGAGTAGATCTACCACGAGATCAGAGAGGCTAAACCCTAGAAGCTAGCCTATGGTATGATTGTTGTTCGTCCTACGGACTAAAACCCTCCGGTTTATATAGACACCGGAGAGGGCTAGGGTTACACAGTCGGTTACAATGGGTGGAGATCTACATATCCGTATCACCAAGCTTGCCTTCCACGCCAAGGAAAGTCCCATCCGGACACGGGGAATGAAGTCTTCAATCTTGTATCTTCATAGTCCAGAGTCCGCCAAAGGTTATAGTCCGCTATCTGGACACCCCTAATCCAGGACTCCCTTAGTAGCCCCTGAACCAGGCTTCAATGACGACGAGTCCGGCGCTGGATTGTCTTCGCATTGCAAGGCGGGTTCCTCCTCTGAATACTTCAAAGAAGATTTTGAACACAAGGATAGTGTCCGGCTCTGTAAAATAAGTTCCACATACCACCGCAGAGAGAATAATATTTACACAAATCCAATCTGATGACGTATTCCGCAGCATGACATCACATCGCGGCCAAGCCTTTATTCGAATCGTTTTCTTGTCCCACCTCGGTAGCGTTTAGCGAGGCGGTTTCCTTGGCACGCGTCTTGTCGAGCGTAGATCGTGTCCCCATATTCCGGGATTCTCATCAATACGGGCGTGGTTAACCCATTCGTGCCCGTTGGTATATTTCCTCTATCGAAGGCGAGTCCCAAACGGTCACGGGGAGGGCTCTTGGTATTCAACCTCTTTATAAAGAGACCAAGGCTCTACTCCTTTCTTTCAATCTAATCGAATCCGCCTCTTGCCTCGAGTTCCAACACCCAAAGCTCCAGATTCAGGCGCTTCAGACCTCCGATGATGTCCGGCTCCGGCCTTCAAGGCCGGTGGATGCCTTCCTCCATTACGGAAGAAAACGTGCTAAAGCTAAGAGATGCCAGGTATCTAACCGGCGAAATCTCGCATAGGCTGCCAGCTCAAGGGCAGGTTATTCCCACTCCCAAGCTGTCACATCCCCTAGTTCTGGTATGACCTAGACTAGCTAGTCATGTGTGCATCATGTTTAAATTCAACTTAATTTTGAAATGGGGATTTGTGAAACCCTCAGAAATTATTTCTGGAAATGACTCAGATAAAAAGTGCTCCAAAAAGGTCCAAGAAAATGTTCATGTTGCTCTCTGAAAATATTGGTCAGAGGTAAAAATCAAACCAATATTTTCACGAGCTCACAAATATTTATTTTGGCCATTTGGAATTAATCGATATTTATTTGCGTTGGATAAATATTTTTATATATACAAAATATTGTCCAATATTTCTGAATTTTGGTGAGGGGCTTTGGAGTGGTCCAACTAGCCCCTACTAAAATTCTGAGAATAAAATAAGTTGAATTAGTATTTTACTAAATCAGAACAAATGTCGAAAAAATAGAAAACAGAAAACAAAATAGAAAGAAAACATACCAGGCTTACTGGCCGGTCCAAAGGTGCGCCACCCACGAGGCCAGGCGCCATCACCTAACCTCCTCGCCAAGAGGCAGGAGGGCGTGTGGCCACGACGCGCACACACGCGCTCGGCTAGCTCCTGCTTGCCGCTGCTGCTGGAGGCTGCTGCGAACGCCACGCGCCCCCCCCCCGCACCGCTCTCACTTTCCGCCCGAGTCGATCCCCTCCTCTGCTCCCTCCCCCTCGCTTTTTTCCTCACAGCCGAGCGGCTGCCGTCGCCGCCGTTCGCCGCAGCCGTAGCTACCGCCTCCCCCTCGCTCTCTCGTCGTGCCCACGAGCTCCACGCCGTTTCCCTGCATCGTCTCCCTCATCCACGCAGGCTGGAGCGCCCCGAGGAGCCCCCATCGCCGTCATCTTCATCGTCGGCCGCCCGAGATCACCGGCGATCGCCCGTCTTCTCCGGCGCCTTCCCCGAGCCAAAGAGCACCCCCACGACACCGCTGTGAGCCCTGCCGTCGATCCCCCTACTCCCCTGCCCTCCTGCGCCTCTAGCCCCTTCTGCTGCTCGAGCCGAGCTCCGGCCGCCGCCGCGAGCTCCGCTCCGGCGAGCTCCGACCTCCCCAGCTCCTCCCACATGCTCCACTGGATGCGGACGACGACGGGCTACGCCCCGGTGGTCTACGCGCGTCCAGCCGCCGCTCGGAGCGCAAGTCCGGCAAGTCGCCGCCGCGGTTTTGGTCGTCGCCGGCCGAACTCCGGCGACTGCTGACGTGGCCTCTAATTAGGCACTAATTACCCCTAGAGACACTAACAGTGGGCCCCAGCGCCACTAATCTAAATTAGATTAGAAATAACCCCCCTGTTTAACACTATGACACTGACGTGTGGACCCCACACGTCAGGTTTGACCCCAGTCAGCCGCAGTTGACTTGCTGACGTCATGCTTACTCAATGCTGACGCAGTAATGCAATTTTCTGGATTTATTTTTTTCATGAAATTCCAGAAAATGTTATAAACTTCAAAAATTCATAGAAATTCAACCGTAGCTCAGATTGAAATAACTTATATATGAAAAATTATCAGAAAAATGCAATCTAACCATCTGTACAAGTTTCATGCATGACAAACCAACTTATACCTGCTGTATAAGTGAAACACTATAATGGCATTTATAAAGGACTTACTTTGGAGATGCATTTGAACCTTTAGTTCAAATGGACTTCAACCAAATGAATGCTAGTTGCATTAGCCCAAACAGAATCACATCTACATGCCATGTTCATGCATCATATTGTTGCATATGCTTGTGTATTGATTGTTGGCACCGTTCCTTCTCGATAGGTCCAGCTCCGGAGAGTGCTCGAGAGTACCTGTCTGTGAAGCAGTGCCTTCCTTGTTGATTTACCAGGCAAGCAAATCCCCTTGTTCACTCCGATACAATCCTACTCTCTTGCTCCTGCTCTCAGTTATTGCATTAGGACAACAATGATTCATCTGCTACTTTGTGCTGCGGTAGTTGAACCCATTCCTCTGCATGACCTGTGATTGCCACAGTAAATAGTTGAAACCCACTAGCATGTTTAGGAGTTGATTGAGCCATGTTGTGTTCCTACCATGCTATGCCTACTATTGCTTAGAGTTGTGTCAGGCCTGATTCATTGGGAATGAATTGGAGTGCAATGCTATGTTCTGATGCTGAGAGTTAAGTGTGTGAATACGATTTGGTAAATGTAGCGGTGAGAGTACAAGTAGGAGTACATGGTGGGATGTCTCACTGGAACCGACCTTAAGCACTTGAGTTCTATGTATGTTGTCCAATGACTCGATACTACCACACATTGGGCTCCGGCGCCCAAGCCCTCTCGACTTATTAACCAACTTGGTCTCTGTCCGTGAGTTGCAACTAGTTTACGGTGTTTGTAGGTAGTGCTATTTTTCTACCGAGTGGCACCCGGCAGGTGGGCTTAGGGACAGACTAGGCACAGGTGGCACCGGGTACCAAGTGGCACCCGGATGGTGGGCTTGGGAACCCTGCTCACATCGTTTGGGGCCGTGAGCGACACCCCGGCCGGATCTCCTTGCGGATGGAACCCGAATAGGCGATAAACCTGGACTAGAGTCTTGTGTGGTTAGTTAGGTCGTGGCCGACACCCTCGCCAGGCTTCCGCTTGAAGGTTGCCGAGATACATGACGTGTACATGGCGGTAAGTGGCGAGCATGTGTGAAGAAGTACACCCTGCAGGGTTAACATGATCTATTCGAATAGCCGGGTCCGCGGTTATGGACTTCTTGGATGCTTACATGGTACATAGAGAACTTGAAGTGGATACTCTAAAATGCTCAAGACAAGTGTGAGTGCTATGGATGGCCTTCTCGTAGGGAGACGGGAATGAATCCGTAGTAGTGTATTGTGTAGGGTGATTAGTGGACTCGTGTGCGCTGCTTCACCTCAAAGAAGTTTCTCGTAGTCGTAGAACATGATAGCCACTGAGTCAAAGCTGGCTTGCTGCAACTAAACCCCACATTACCTTCTTGATACAAATGCATGTATGATAGGATCTGATGTAAATCTTGCTGAGTACCTTTGTACTCACGTTGCTTTATTTATGTTTTTGCAGCGGAGATTTCGGTCTTACTAGTAGTTCCGCTTGGACTTCGACGAGTAGCTTGTTACCTCAGCTACGATCTTGTACTCTTGGGAGGGTCTTGTAGATAGTCAGGCTTCTCAGCCTTTTTCTTTTGTAGTTATGCGTACTCGGACATGTAATGCTTCGTTGCTTGTATGTTTCAATGATGGGTCATGTGACCCTGTTTGTATTTAATGCTATGTGGCTCTTCTGGGCCTCTATCTATATGAGTTTGCGTTATGTTGTGATGCCATGTTGTACAACACATACTTGCATGTTATGCGTACGTGTAACGTGTATTCTATGTGTGGGATCTGACAACCTAGTTGTCTATCCTTGGTAGCCTCTCTTATGGGGAAATGTAGTCTAGTGCTTCCACCGAGCCATGGTAGTCCGCTACAGCCCGGCCATCGGAGTCCTGCTAGCCCAAAGACTACCGCCTCCTAACACTTGACTGGTTGGCATGTCATTCACTTTGTTCCTGTGGTTCCCTTCGGGAAATGTCACGCGGTGACATCCGAGTCCTGCCTAGCCTGCTACAGCCCGGGTTCCTGAGTCCTGTTAGCCGGTGCTACAGCCAGATTCAAGACGTCACGATCGACATCCTCGATGTTGATTCATGTATGCCTGTCCCCATAAGTTAGTGCCACTTTGGGTTCATGACTAGTCATGTCGGCCCGGGTTCTCTGTCATATGGATGCTAGCGACACTATCATATACGTGAGCCAAAAGGCGCAAACGGTCCCGGGCCATGGTAAGGCGACACCCGTGGGAATACCGTGCGTGAGGCCGCAAAGTGATATGAGGTGTTACAGGCTAGATGGGTGTGACTTAGAATCGGGGTCCCGACAGTTTTGGTATCAGAGCCTGACTGCCTGTAGGATTTCCAAGCCAACCTGGTCGAAGTTGAGTCTAGAAATTCTTTAGTTATATAGGAAATTGATTGTGGAAGGGAACGTAAGGCTCTTTTACTCCTTATACCTCATGGCCTTCGATCCGAGTCATCCTATCTTTCCTACGGGGTTAAGGAACTAGGCTTCCTCTTGTCTGCTATCAGATCACGTGTTACTACTCCGTAGTCTCTTAGGATTAGTTGATCAGAGTCATATCCTAGTTCGAGTACCTCCGGTGTAGCCTGTTTAGTAATATCTCAGAACCTTGAGTGATGATGTCGAGTATGGTGCTACCCCATCTTTTGCAGAATGTCTCATTTTGAGCATTTTTCTGCCGTTATGCTGCCGGAATTGTGCTAGGAGTTTGAGAGATACTAAATTTCCTTGTGCTACATGTTGCATCCTATAGTTGATGCTAATCCGTCCTTGGTTTCGTTTCTCAGGATGACATCAGTTAAGTGAAGTTCTGTTTCCTGTAGCCAGAACCACGGAGATGGTAGGGATGAGGATCCTCCCGACCAGCCTTCATTGACAGAGTTCATGTTAGAGATGGAGAGGAACAAGTGTGAGTCTAACCGCTTGTTGGCACGCATCGAGGAGAACACCGCACATCAGTTCAAAGGATCGGTGACCCTTCATGACTTCATTCTCTTGCACCCCCCCACCTTTCATCATTCCATTGAGCCACTTGATGCAGATGACTGGCTCTGTAGCATCACTCATAAGTTGCGTTCCGCGAACGTAGCTGAAGATGACAAGGCTACTCTTGGGGAACGTTGCAGAAAATAAAAAATTTCCTACGGCTTCACCAAGATCCATCTATGAGTTCATCTAGCAACGAGTGGTAGGAGTGCATCTACATACCGTTGTAGATCGCGAGCGGAAGCGTTCAAGTGAACGGGGTTGAGGGAGTCGTACTCGTCGTGATCCAAATCACCGATGACCAAGTGCCGAACGGACAACACCTCCGCGTTCAACACACGTACGGAGCGGATGACGTCTCCCGCACCTTGATCCAACAAGGAGGAGGGAGAGGTTGAAGAAGATCCAGCAGCACGACGGCGTGGTGGTGGATGCAGCAGGGTTCCGGCAGAGCTTCTCCGAGCTTCTGCGAGAGGGAGTGGTGTATCAGGGGAGAGGGAGGCGCCAAGACTTGGGGTGCGGCTGCCCTCCCTCCCCTCTTTATATAGGCCCCCTGGGGGGGGGGCGCCGGCCCCTCTAGATCCCATCTAGATGGGGGGGGGGGGTGGCGGCCAAGGGGGAGGCTTGCCCCCCAAGGCAAGTGGGGCGCCCCCCACCCCTAGGGTTTCCAACCCTAGGCGCAGGGCGGGCCCAAGGGGGGCGCACCAGCCCACCAGGGGCTAGTTCCCTCCCCACTTCAGCCCACAGGGCCCTCCGGGATAGGTGCCCCACCCGGTGGACCCCCGGGACCCTTCCGGTGGTCCCGGTACAATACCGGTGACCCCCGAAACTCTGCCGATGGCCGAAACAGCACTTCCTATATATAATTCTTTACCTCCGGACCATTACGGAACTCCTCGTGACGTCCGGGATCTCATCCGGGACTCCGAACAACTTTCGGTTTGCTGCATACTCATATCTCTACAACCCTAGCGTCACCGAACCTTAAGTGTGTAGACCCTACGGGTTCGGGAGACACGTAGACATGACCGAGACGGTTCTCCGGTCAATAACCAACAGCGGGATCTGGATACCCATATTGGCTCCCACATGCTCCTCGATGATCTCATCGGATGAACCACGATGTCGAGGATTCAAGCAACCCCGTATACAATTCCCTTTGTCAATCGGTATGTTACTTGCCCGAGATTCGATCGTCGGTATCCCAATACCTCGCTCAATCTCGCTACCGCAAGTCACTTTACTCGCATCAGTAATGCATGATCCCGTGACCAAACACTTGGTCACTTTGATCTCATTATGATGATGCATTACCGAGTGGGCACAAGGATACCTCTCCGTGTCACGGAGTGACAAATCCAGTCTCGATCCGTGACAACCCAATGTACACTTTCGGATATACCTGTAGTGCACCTTTATAGTCACCCAGTTACGTTGTGACTTTTGGTACACCCAAAGAACTCCTACGGTATCCGGGAGTTACACGATCTCATGGTCTAAGGAAAAGATACTTGACATAGGAAAAGCTCTAGCAAAACGAACTACACGATCTTGTGCTATGCTTAGGATTGGGTCTTGTCCATCACATCATTCTCCTAATGATGTGATCCCGTTATCAATGAAATCCAATGTCCATAGTCAGGAAACCATGACTATCTATTGATCAACGAGCTAGTCAACTAGAGGCTCACTAGGGACATGTTGTAGTCTATGTATTCGCACGTGTATTACGATTTCCGGATAATACAATTATAGCATGAATAAAAGACAATTATCATGAACAAGGAAATATAATAATAATCCTTTTATTATTGCCTCTAGGGCATATTTTCAACAGTCTCCCACTTGCACTAGAGTCAATAATCTAGTTCCATTGTGATGAATCAAACACCCATAGAGTTCTGGTGTTGATCATGTTTTGCTCGCGGAAGTGATTTAGTCAATGGATCTGCGACATTCAGATCCGTATGCACTTTGCAAATTTCTATGTCTCCATCTTGAACATTTTCACGAATGGAGTTGAAGCGACGCTTGATGTGCCTGGTCTTCTTGTGAAACCTGGGCTCCTTGGCAAGTGCAATAGCTCCAGTGTTGTCACAGAAGAGTTTGATCGGCCCCGACGCATTGGGTATGACTTCTAGGTCGGTGATGAACTCCTTCACCCAAATTGCTTCATGCGCTACCTCCGAGGCTGCCATGTACTCCGCTTCACATGTAGATCCCGCCACGACGCTCTGCTTGTAGTTGCACCAGCTTACTGCTCCACCATTTAACATATACACGTATCTGGTTTGTGACTTAGAGTCATCCAGATCTGTGTCGAAGCTAGCGTCGACGTAACCCTTTATGACGAGCTCTTCGTCACCTCCATAAATGAGAAACATGTCCTTAGTCCTTTTCAGTACTTCAGGATATTCTTGACCGCTGTCCAGTGTTCCTTGCCGGGATTACTTTGGTACCTTCCTACCAAACTTACGGCAAGGTTTACATCAGGTCTCGTACACAACATGGCATACATAATAGACCCTATGGCTGATGCATAGGGGATGACACTCATCTCTTCTATATCTTCTGCCATTGGTGGGACATTGAGCCGAGCTCAATTTCACACCTTATGTCTGAGGCAAGAACCCTTTCTTGGACTGATCCATTTTGAACTTCTTCAATATCTTATCAAGGTATGTGCTTTGTGAAAGACCTATGAGGCGTCTCGATCTATCTCTATAGATCTTGATGCCTAATATATAAGCAGCTTCTCCAAGGTCCTTCATTGAAAAACTCTTATTCAAGTAGGCCTTAATGTCTGTCCAAAAGTTCTATATCATTTCCCATCAAAAGTATGTCATCTACATATAATATGAGAAATGCTACAGAGCTCCCACTCACTTTCTTGTAAACGCAGGCTTCTCCATAAGTCTGCATAAACCCAAACGCTTTGATCATCTCATCAAAGCGAATGTTCCAACTCCGAGATGCTTGCACCAGCCCATAAATGGATCATTGGAGCTTGCATACCTTGTTAGCATTCTTAGAATTCGACAAAACCTTCCGGCTGCATCATATACAGTTCTTCCTTAAGATAGCCGTTAAGGAATGCCGTTTTGACGTCCATTTGCCATATCTCATAATCATAGTATGCGGAAATTGCTAACATGATTCAGACGAACTTCAGCTTCGCTACGGGAGAGAAAGTCTCATCGTAGTCAACCCCTTGAACTTGCCGATAACCTTTAGCGACAAGTCGAGCTTTATAGATGGTAACATTACCATCCGCGCTCGTCTTCTTCTTAAAGATCCATTTGTTTTCTATCGCTCGCCGATCATCGGGCAAGTCTGTCAAAGTCCATACTTTGTTTTCATACATGGATCCTATCTCGGATTGCATGGCTTCAAGCCATTTGTTGGAATCTGGGCCCACCATCGCTTCTTCATAGTTCGAAGGTTCACCGTTGTCTAACAACATGATTTCCAGGATAGGGTTGCCATACCATTTTGGTGTGGAACGTGTCCTTGTGGACCTACGAAGTTCAGTAGCAACTTGATCCGAAGTACCTTGATCATCATCATTAATTTCCTCTCCAGTCGGTGTAGGCACCACAGGAATATTTTCCTGAGCTGCACTACTTTCCGGTTCAAGAGGTAGTACTTCATCGAGTTCTACTTTCCTCCCACTTACTCCTTTCGAGAGAAACTCTTTTTCCAGAAAGGATCCGTTCTTGGCAACAAAGATCTTGCCTTCGGATCTAAGGTAGAATGTATACCCAATGGTTTCCTTAGGGTATCCTATGAAGACGCATTTTTCTGACTTGGGTTCGAGCTTTTTAGGTTGAAGTTTCTTGACATAAACATCGCATCCCCAAAATTTTAGAAACGACAGCTTAGGTTTCTTCCCAAACCATAATTCATACGGTGTCGTCTCAACGGATTTAGACGGTGCCCTATTTAAAGTGAATGTAGCTGTCTCTAGAGCGTATCCCCAAAATGACAGCGGTAAATCAGTAAGAGACATCATAGATCGCACCATATCCAATAGAGTGCGATTACGATGTTCGGACACACCATTACGCTGAGGTGTTCCAGGCGGCTTGAGTTGTGAAACGATTCCACATTTCCTTAAGTGTGTACCAAATTCGTGACTTAAATATTCTCCTCCACGATTTGATCGTAAGAACTTTATTTTTCGGCTACGTTGATTCTCTACCTCATTTTTGAAATTCCTTGAACTTTTCAAAGGTCTCAGACTTGTGTTTCATCAAGTATACATACCCATATCTACTCAAGTCATCAGTGAGAGTGAGAACATAACGATATCCTCCGCGAGCCTCAACGCTCATAGGACCGCACACATAGGTATGTAAGATTTCCAATAAGTTTGTTGCTCGCTCCATTGTTCCTGAGAACGGAGTCTAGGTCATTTTTCCCATAAGGCAAGGATCGCATGTGTCAAATGATTCATAATCGAGAGACTCTAAAGTCCATCGACATGGAGCTTCTTCATGCACTTGACACCAATGTGACCAAAGGCGGCGATTGCCACAAGTATGTGGGACTATCGTTATCAACTTTACATCTTTTGGTATTCACACTATGAATATGTGTAACATCACGTTCGAGATTCATTAAGAATAAACCATTGACCATCGGAGCATGACCATAAAACATATCTCTCATATAAATAGAACAACCATTATTCTCAGATTTAAATGAGTAGCCATCTCGTATTAAATGAGATCCTGATATAATGTTCATGCTCAAACTTGGCACTAAATAACAATTATTGAGGTTTAAAACTAATCCCGTAGGTAAATATAGAGGTAGCGTGCCAACGGTGATCACATCGACCTTGGAACCATTCCCGACGCCAAGATCGTCACCTCGCCCTTCGCCAGCCTCCGTTTATTCTGCAGCTCTGCCGTGAGTTACAAATATGAG
The DNA here is from genome assembly GCA_021605145.1 of Aegilops bicornis. Taxonomy (NCBI): domain Eukaryota; kingdom Viridiplantae; phylum Streptophyta; class Magnoliopsida; order Poales; family Poaceae; genus Aegilops; species Aegilops bicornis. The sequence continues at coordinate 591,083,651 of CM038670.1, forward strand.
CAACGACACCGTATCAAATACCGGGAGTTACTACGAGTCTTGGTAAGGTACACATCAATTACATGTATATCAAATATACCTTTAGTGTTGCCGGCCTTCTTGTTCGCTAAGTATTTGGGGCAGTTCCGCTTCGGTGACCCTTCCCTTTGCAATAAAAAGCACTCGATCTCGTGCTTGGGTCCATTCTTTGACTTCTTCCCGGCAACTGGCTTACTGGGCGCGACAACATCCTTGCCGTCCCTCTTGAAGTTCTTCTTACCCTCGCCCTTCTTGAACTTAGTGGTTTTATTGACCATCAACACTTGATGTTCTTTCTTGATTTCTATCTCTGCTGACTTCAAAGATTGAAAATACTTCTGTGAATAGTTTTCACCATCCCCTGCATATTGTAGTTCATCACAAAGCTCTTGTAGCTTGGTGGGAGCGATCAAGGATTCTGTCAATGACCGCCTCGTCCGGGAGGTTAATGTCCAAATGAGACAAAGCGGTTGTGCAACCCAAACATTTTGAGTATGTGCTCACTGATAGAACTATTTTCCTCCATCTTACAGCTATAGAACTTGTCGGAGACTTCATATCTCTCGACCCGGGCATGAGCTTGGAAAACCATTTTTAGCTCCTCGAACATCTCATATGCTCCGTGTTGCTCAAAACGCTTTTGGAGCCCCGATTTTTAGCTGTAAAGCATGCCGCACTGAACGAGGGAGTAATAATCAGCACGTGACTGCCAAGCGTTCATAACGTCTTGGTTCTCTGGGATGGGTGCTTCACCTAGCGGTGCTTCTAGGACATATTGTTTCTTGGCTGCTATGAGGATGATCCTCGTGTTCGGACCCGATCCGAATAGTTGCTGTCATCATCTTTCAGCTTGGTTTTCTCTAGGAACGCGTTGAAGTTCATGTTGACATGAGCGTTGGCCATTTGATCTACAAGACATTTTTTCAAAGATTTTAGACTAATGTTCATGATAGTTAAGTTCATCTAATCAAATTATATAATGAACTCCCACTCAGATTTGACATCCCTCTAGTCATCTAAGTGTTACATGATCCGAGTCGACTAGGCTGTGTCCGATCATCACGTGAGACGGACTAGTCATCATCGGTGAACATCTCCATGTTGATCGTATCTTCCATACGACTCATGTTCGACCTTTCGGTCTCTTGTGTTCCGAGGCCATGTCTGTACATGCTAGGCTCGTCAAGTTAACCTAAGTGTTTTGCATGTGTAAAACTGTCTTACATCCGTTGTATGTGAACGTAGGAATCTATCACACCCGATCATCACGTGGTGCTTCGAAACGACGAACTTTAGCAACGGCGCACAGTTAGGGAGAACACTTTCTTGAAATTATTACCGGCATGACACCATGATCTCCATCATCATGATCTCCATCATCGTGTCTCCATGAAGTTGCTCGCCAACTATTTCTTCTACTACTATAGCTAACGGTTTAGCAATAAAGCAAAGTAATTACATGGCGTTGAATCAATGACACGCAGGTCATACAATAATTAAGACAACTCTTATGGCTCCTGCCGGTTGTCATACTCATCGACATGCAAGTCGTGATTCCTATTACAAGAACATGATCTCATACATCACAATATATCATTCATCATTCATCACAACTTTTGGCCATATCACATCACAAGGCAATTGCTGCAAAAACAAGTTAGACGTCCTCTAATTGTTGTTGCATCTTTTACGTGGCTGCAATAGGGTTCTAGCAAGAACGTTTTCTTACCTCTGAAAAACCACAACGTGATTTGTCAACTTCTATTTACCCTTCATAACGACCCTTTTCGTCGAATCCGCTCCAACTAAAGTGGGAGACAGACACCCGCTAGCCACCTTATGCAACTAGTGCATGTCAGTCGGTGGAACCTGTCTCACGTAAGCGTACGTGTAAGGTCGGTCCGGGCTGCTTCATCCCACAATATCGCTGAAGCAAAATAAGACTAGTAATGGCAAGAAAGTTGTCAGCATCTACGCCCACAACAAATTGTGTTCTACTCGTGCAATAGAGAACTACGCATAGACCTAGCTCATGATGCCACTGTTGGGGAACGTTGCAGAAAATAAAAATGTTCCTACGGTTTCACCAAGATCCATCTATGAGTTCATCTAGCAACGAGTGATAGGAGTGCATCTACATACCTTTGTAGATCGCGAGCGGAAGCGTTCAAGTGAACGGGGTTGAGGGAGTCGTACTCGTCGTGATCCAAATCACCGATGACCAAGTACCGAACGGACAGGACCTCCGCGTTCAACACACGTACGGAGCGGATGACATCTCCCGCACCTTGATCCAGCAAGGAGGAGGGAGAGGGTGAAGAAGATCCAGCAGCACGACGGCGTGGTGGTGGATGCAGCAGGGTTCCGGCAGAGCTTCGCCGAGCTTCTGCGAGAGGGAGAGGTGTCGCAGGGAGGGGAGGGCGGCGCCAAGACTGGGGGTGCGGCTTCCCTCCCTCCCCCCCTTTATTTTGGCCTCCTGGGGCGGGGCCGGCCCATCTAGATCCCATCTAGATGGGGGGGGGGGAACGGCCAAGGGGGGAGGCTTGCCCCCCAAGGCAAGTGGGGCGCCCCACCCCTAGGGTTTCCAACCCTAGGCGCAGGGGGCTGGGGGGGCACCAGCCCACCAGGCTGGTTCCTCCCCACTTCAGCTCACGGGCCCTCCGGGATAGGTGGCCCCACCGGTGGACCCCGGGACCCTTCCGGTGGTCCCAGTACAATACCGTGACCCCAAAACTCTCCCGATGGCCGAAACAACACTTCCTATATATAATTCTTTACCTCCGGACCATTCCGAAACTCCTCGTGACGTCCGGGATCTCATCCGGGACTCCGAACAACTTTCGGTTTGCTGCATACTCATATCTCTACAACCCTAGCGTCACCGAACCTTAAGTGTGTAGACCCTACGGGTTCGGGAGACACGTAGACATGACCTAGACGGCTCTCCGGTCAATAACCAACAGCGGGATCTGGATACCCATGTTGGCTCCCACATGCTCCTCGATGATCTTATCGGATGAACCACGATGTCGAGGATTCAAGTAACCCCGTATACAATTCCCTTTGTCAATCGGTATGTTACTTCCCGAGATTCGATCTTCGGTATCGCAATAGCTCGTTCAATCTCGTTACCGACAAGTCACTTTACTCGTACCGTAATGTATGATCCCGTGACCAAACACTTGGTCACTTTGAGCTCATTATGATGATGCATTACCGAGTGGGCCCAGTGATACCTCTCCGTGTCACGGAGTGACAAATCCAGCCTCGATCCGTGACAACCCAATGTACACTTTCGGAGATACCAGAGTGCACCTTTATAGTCACCCGATTCGTTGTGACGCTTGGTACACCGAAGCACTCCTACGGTATCCGGGAGTTACACGATCTCATGGTCTAAGGAAAAGATACTTGACATTGGAAAAGCTCTAGCAAAACGAACTACACGATCTTGTGCTATGATTAGGATTCGGTCTTGTCCATCACATCATTCTCCTAATGATGTGATCCCGTTATCAATGACATCCAATGTCCATAGTCACGAAACCATGACTATCTATTGATCAACGATCTAGTCAACTAAAGGCTCACTAGGGACATGTTGTAGTCTATGTATTCACACGTGTATCACGATTTCCGTATAATACAATTATAGCATGAATAAAAGACAATTACCATGAACAAGGAAATATAATAATAATCCTTTTATTATTGCCTCTAGGGCATATTTCCAACAGTTACCTATGCCACATACCACCTGGAAGGTCTTGCTAGTCTTTGGTGGCAGAACTATGAGGCTATGCTTCCAGCTGGCCAGATTCCTACCTGGAGGGATTTCACCGAGGCTTTTCGTGAGCATCACATTCCTCAGGCCCTCATTGATCGCAAGAGAGAAGAGTTCTGTAGTTTCACCTAGAGTAAGATGGCTGTTGATGCTTATAGCAGAGAGTTCGAGAACCTTGCTCGCTATGCTTCCAGAAGAGGTGTCTACGGACGCGAAGAAGCAGGCTAGGTTTCGGAAGGGTCTCAACCACAAGTTGCGTCGTGATCTCCACCTGCATCATTGTGATACATTCCAAGCTCTTGTGAACAAGGCCATTAATGCAGAGACAACTCAGCTCACTTACGAGGAGTCTCGTAAGCACACACGTGATTTGGGATCTTCCTCCGGTTCTAGTTCTCAGAAGCGTCGGATTTGGATTCCGAACTCTGCTCTTCCACCCGGATATTCACCGAGGCCATCTTATGTGGCACCTCACCCAATTCAGCAGTATGCTCCACCCAGGCCTATTGGTAGACCGCTTGTCAATGCGGGTCCACGTCCTACTTCAGGGACTTGCTTCACATGCGGAGAGCCAGGACACTATGCACGTGACTGCTCTCAGGCCAGTTATGCTCCACCCCAGCCCGAGAAGACTGTTGGCTGTGTTACGCCATCAAGCAAGATGATTACTGTCAAGTCAGCTCCCACTGAACGTGGACGTGTGCATCACGTCTCAGCTAAAGACGCTCATGATGATCCAGATGTTGTTCTTGGTACACTCCTTGTCAATCGTCATCCAGCTTCGGTTCTATTCGATACCGTAGCATTTCACTCCTTCGTCTCAAGGCTATGCTCGTTTACGACATGTCGTTTTGTGATATGCCAACTCCACTTGAAATTCAAACCCCTGGATCCAAATGGCAAACTTCTAGTGTAAGCCATGGTAATGAAATCCTTGTTGATAGACTTGTATTCCTTGCATCACTTGTAGCCCTCAAGTCCTCAGATATTAACATCATTTTGGGTATGGACTGGATGACAGCTCATCATGCCAAGATTGATTGTTACACCAGGTCTGTTCAGCTTACACACCCATCTGGCAAGATAGTCAGTGTCTCCACTAAAGTTGCAAAGCGTCAACTCTATTCTCTTAACGCCAGCCCTCTTCTAGACCTTGAAGATATCCCGATAGTCCGTGACTTTCCGGATGTCTTTCCAGAGGAACTGCCAGGTGTTCCACCTGACAGAGATGTAGAGTTCGGCATAGATCTTATCCCAGGAACCGCTCCAATCTCTAGGAGACCTTACAAAATGGCACCGTTAGAGCTAGCCGAGCTTAGGAAACAACTTGATGAGTCCTTGCAAAAGGGTTTCATCCGTCCTCGTTCTTCTCCTTGGGCTTGCCCCGTCCTCTTCGCCAAGAAGAAGGATGGTACGGACCGTATGGTTGTAGATTATCGTCCCGTTAATTTGGTCACGATAAAGAACAAGTATCCGCTTCCCAGGATCAATGACCTGTATGATCAGCTCGCTGGATCCTCGGTCTTCTCCAAGATGGATTTGAGGTTAGGCTACCACCAAATCAAGATCAGAAACGGGGACATCCCCAAGACAGCCTTTGTCACTCGTTATGGCCAGTACGAGTACACCGTCATGTCCTTCGGTCTAACCAACGCTCCAGCTACTTTCTCCCGCTTGATGAACTCGATCTTCATGGAGTACTTAGATAAGTTAAATGCGTGGTTTACCTCGATGATATTCTTATTTACTCGAAGAACAAGGAAGAGCATGCCGAACATCTCAGACTTGTGTTAGAGAAACTCAGAGAGCACCGCCTTTATGCCAAGTTCTCCAAGTGTGAATTTTGGTTGCCAGAAGTGACCTACCTAGGCCACGTAATCTCTGGTAAGGGCATTGTTGTCAACCCCGAGAGAGTTAAGGCCGTTCTTGATTGGACTCCACCTGAAACCGTTAAACAAGTTAGGAGTTTCCTTGGTCTAGCCAGCTATTGTCGCCGCTTTGTTGAAAACTTCTCCAAAGTAGCTAAACCCCTCACGGAACTTCTCAAGAAAGATAAAAAGTTTGAGTGGTCCCCACAGTGTGAGTACAGTTTTCAGGAACTGAAAAGACGTCTGACTTCTGCTCCCATACTTGTGCCACCGGATTTCACGAAGGACTTTGTTATCTACTGCGATGCCTCACGACAGGGACTAGGTTGCATTCTTATGCAAGATCGTCATGTGATTGCCTATGCATCTCGACAGTTGCATCCACATGAGGAGAATTATCCTACACATGATCTAGAGCTTGCAGCCATAGTCTATGCACTCAAGACCTGGCGACATTACCTTCTTGGTAAACGCTATGCGAGATCTACACCGATCACCGTAGTCTCAAGTATATCTTCAACCAACCAGAATTGTACCTTAGGCAAATACGTTGGTTGGAGTTGTTCTCAGATTATGATCTATGGATTACCTACTCCCCTTGCAAAGCTAATGTCATGGCTGGTGCGCTAAGTCGGAATTCCTATTGCAACAATCTCATGTTGCAGCAGGGCCAACCACTTCTCCATGAGGAATTTTGTAAGCTTAACCTTCACATAGCTCCTCACGGATTCCTTTCTACCTTGGTGGCGAAACCTACTCTCGAGGATCAGATCATTACCGACCAGAAGTTTGATAGGGGTGTTATCCGCATCAAGAGAAACATTAAGAAGGGAGTTGGTGGATGTTTCTCTATGGATGATCGAGGTGTTGTTTTCTTTGAGAATCGCTTGGTGGTTCCCAAGAGTCAACATCTTCGACAATTGATCCTTAAGGAGGTGCATGAATCTCCTCTCATGATTCATCCCGGTAGTACTAAGATGTATCAGGACCTACGCCAGAGGTTCTGGTGGACTAGGATGAAGAGAGAAATTGCTCAATTTATTGCTAACTGTGACGTTTGTCGTCGCGTTAAGGCAGAGCATCAGAGACCTGCTGGCACTCTTCAGCCTTTAGCTATTCCTGAATGGAAATGGGATAAAGTTGGTATGGACTTCATCACCGGCTTTCCCAGGACCAAGAAAGGGAATAGTGCTATCTTTGTAGTCATTGATCGTCTCTCCAAAGTGGCGCACTTCCTACCTATTCGAGAGAGTATCACTGCTAGTCAGCTTGCTGACTTATATATTTCTTGAATAGTATCCCTTCATGGTGTTCCACTAGAGATCAATTCAGACCGTGGTAGTCTTTTCACTTCTCATTTCTGGGAGAGTTTCCAAACTGCCATGGGCACCCATCTTTCCTTCAGTACCGCTTTCCACCCTCAATCAAGTGGTCAGGTGGAACGGGTCAACCAAATTCTCGAAGACATGCTTAGAGCTTGCTTTATATCATTCGGTATGGATTGGGAGGAATGTCTTCCTTTCGCCGAGTTTGCTTATAACAATAGCTATCAATCCAGTCTCAAGAAGGCTCCTTTTGAGATTCTCTATGGACGAAGATGTCGAACACCTTTGAACTGGTCAGAAACCGGTGAAAGACAATTGTTTGGACCGGACATGATCCAGAGGCGTAAGAGCAAGTTCGCATCATTCGTGAGAATTTGAAAACAGCCCAATCTCGTCAAAAGAGCCAGTATGACCGTCGTCATAAGGAAGTGGCTTATGAAGTTGGCGACAAGGCTTACCTTCGGGTTACTCCTTTGAAGGGTACCCATCGTTTCGGTATGAAGGGCAAGTTGGCTCCTCGTTACATTGGTCCTTTTCGCATTCTCGCAAAATGAGGAGAGGTTGCCTACCAGTTGGAACTACCCCCACACCTTTCTCGAGTCCATGATGTCTTCCACGTCTCTCAACTCAGGCGTTGCTTCTCGGATCCTATCCACGGAGTGGACCACGAAACGCTTGATCTCGAAGATAACCTCACTTATCGAGAGTATCCAGCTCGCATTCTTGATCAAGCAGAGCGTGTCACTCGACGTCATAATATCAAGTTTCTCAAGGTTCAGTGGTCTCATCATCCCGAGAGAGAAGCTACACAGGGCGAGAAGATCGCCTTCACCGAGTACCCCGCTTTCTTTCCGTCGACCCCTGAATCTCGGGACGAGATTTTTTCAAGTGGGCGCGAGTTGTCACATCCCTAGTTCTGGTATGACCTAGACTAACTAGTCATGTGTGCATCATGTTTAAATTCCACTGAATTTTGAAACGGGGATTTTTGAAACCCTCAGAAATTATTTCTGGAAATGACTCAGATAAAAAGTGCTCCAAAAAGGTCCAAGAAAATGTTCATGTTGCTCTCTGAAAATATTGGTCAGAGGTAAAAATCAAACCAATATTTTCAGGAGCTCACAAATATTTATTTTGGCCATTTGGAATTAATCCAGTATTTATTTGCGTTGGATAAATATTTTTATATATACAAAATATTGTCCAATATTTCTGAATTTTGGTGAGGGGCTTTGGAGTGGTCCAACTAGTCCCTACTAAAATTTACAGAATAAAATAAGTTGATTTAGTATTTTACTAAATCAGAACAAATGTCAGAAAAATAGAAAACAGAAAACAAAATAGAAAGAAAAACTACCTGGGCTTACCTGGCCGGTCTAGTGGACTGCCAGCCCACGAGGCCCAGGCGCCAGTCACCCCTAACCTCCTGCCAGTAGGCAGGAGGGCGTGTGGCCACGACGCGCACACACGCGCTCGGCCAGCTCCTGCTTGCCGCTGCTGCTGGAGGCCGCTGCGAGCGCCACGCGCACCCCCGGACCGCTCTCACTTTCCCCCGAGTCGATCCCCTCCTCTGCTCCCTCCCCCTCGCTCTTTCTCTCACAGCCGAGCGGCTGCCGTCGCCGCCGTTCGCCGCAGCCGTAGCTACCGCCTCCCCCTCGCTCTCTCGTCGTGCCCACGAGCTCCGCGCCGTTTCCCTGCATCGTCTCCCTCATCCACGCAAGCCGGAGCGCCCCGAGGAGCCGCCATCGCCGTCATCTTCATCGTCGGCCGCCCGAGATCGCCGACGATCGCCCGTCTTCTCCGGCGCCTTCCACGAGCCGAAGAGCACCCCCCACGACACCGCTGTGAGCCCTGCCGTCATCCCCCCTACTCCCCTGCCCTCCAGCGCCTCTAGCCCCTTCTGCTGCTCGAGCCGAGCTCCGGCCGCCGCCCTTGGCTCCGCTCGTGACTCCGACCTCCCCAGCTCCTCCCACATGCTCCACTGGATGCGGACGACGACGGGCTATGCCCCGATGGTCTACGCGCGTCCAGCCGCCGCTCGGAGCGCAAGTCCGGCAATTTGCCGCCGGCCGAACTCTGGCGACTGCTGACGTGGCCTCTAATTAGGCACTAATTACCCCTAGAGACACTAACAGTGGGCCCCAGCGCCACTAATATAAATTAGATTAGAAATAACCCCCCTGTTTAACACTATGACACTGACGTGTGGACCCCGCACGTCAGGTTGACCAGTCAGCCGCAGTTGACTTGCTGACGTCATGCTTACTCAATGCTGACGTGACGCAGTAAGGCAATTTTCTGGATTTATTCTTTTCAGGAAATTCCAAAAAATGTTATAAACTTCAAAAATTCATAGAAATTCAACCGTAGCTCAGATTGAAATAATTTATATATGAAAAATTATCAGAAAAATGCAATCTAACCATGTGTACCAGTTTCATGCATGACAAACCAACTTATACCTGCTGTATAAGTGAAACACTATAATGGCATTTATAAAGGACTTACTTTGGAGATGCATTTGAACCTTTAGTTCAAATGGACTTCAACCAAATGAATGCTAGTTGCATTAGACCAAACAGGATCACATCTACATGCCATGTTCATGCATCATACTGTTGCATATGCTTGTGTATTGATTGTTGGCACCGTTCCTTCTCGATAGGTCCAGCTCCGGAGAGTGCTCGAGAGTACCTGTCTGTGAAGCAGTGCCTTCCTTGTTGATTTACCAGGAAAGCAAATCCCCTTGTTCATTCTGATACAATCCTACTCTCTCGCTCCTGCTCTCAGTTATTGCATTAGGATAACAACGATTCATCTGCTACTTTGTGCTGCGGTAGTTGAACCCATTCCTCTGCATGACCTGTCATTGCCACAGTAAATAGTTGAAACCCACTAGCATGTGTAGGAGTTGCTTGAGCCATGTTGTGTTCCTACCATGCTATGCCTGCTATTGCTTAGAGTTGTGTCAGCCCTGATTCATTGGGAATGAATTGGAGTGCAATGCTATGTTCTGATGCTGAGAGTTAAGTGTGTGAATAGGATTTGATAAAGGTAGCGGTGAGAGGCCATGTAGGAGTACATGGTGGGTTGTCTCACTGGAACCGTCCTTAAGCACTGAGTTCTATGTATGTTGTCCAATGACTCGATACTACCACACATTGGGCTCCGGGCGCTCCAAGCCCTCTCGACTTATTAACCAACTTGGTCTCTCTCCAGGAGTTGCAACTAGTTTCTGGTGTTTGTGGGTAGTGCTATTTTTCGACCGAGTGGCACCCGGCAGGGTGGGCTTGGGACAGAGTAGGCACAGGTGGCACCGTGTACCAAGTGGCACCCGGGTTGTGGGCTTGGGAACCTTGCTCACATCGTTTGGGGTCGTGAGCGACACCCCGGCTGGATCTTCTTGCGGATGGAACCCGAATAGGCGATAAACCTGGACTAGAGTCTTGTGTGGTTAGTCAGGTCGTGGCCGACACCCTCGCCAGGCTTCCGCTTGAAGTTTGCCGAGATACATGACGTGTACATGGCGGTAAGTGGCGAGAGCGTGTGTGAAGAAGTACACCCCTGCAGGGTTAACATGATCTATTCGAATAGCCGGGTCTGCGGTTATGGACTTCTTGGATGCTTACGTGGTACATAGAAAACTTGAAGTGGATACTCTAAAATGCTCAAGACACGTGTGAGTGCTATGGATGTCCTTCTCGTATGGAGACGGGAATGAATCCGTAGTAGTGTATTGATGTGGTGATTAGTGGACTCGTGTGCGCTGCTTCACCTCAAAGAAGTTTCTCGTAGTCGTAGAACATGATAGCCACTGAGTCAAAGCTGGCTTGCTGCAACTAAACCCCACATTACCTTCTTGATACAAATGCATGTATGATAGGAACTGATGTAAGTCTTGCTGAGTACCTTTGTACTCACGTTGCTTTATTTATGTTTTTGAAGTGGAGATTTCGGTCTTACTAGTAGTTCCGCTTGGACTTCGACGAGTAGCTTGTTACCTCAGCTACGATCTTGTACCCTTGGGAGGGTCTTGTAGATAGTCAAGCTTCTCAGCCTTTTTCTTTTGTAGTTGTCTATACTCAGACATGTAATGCTTCCGTTTCTTGTATGCTCTGAATGATGGGTCATGTGACCCCTGTTTGTATTTAATGCTATGTGGCTCTTCTGGGCCTCTATCTATATGAGTTTGCGTTATGTTGTGATGCCATGTTGTACAACACATACTTGCATGTTATGCGTACGTGTAACGTGTATTCTATGTGTGGGATCCGACAACCTAGTTGTCTATCCTTGGTAGTCTCTCTTATAGGGAAATGTAGTCTAGTGCTTCCACCGAGCCATGGTAGTCCGCTACAGCCCGGTTTACCGGAGTCCTGCTAGCCCAACACTACTGCTCCGGAACACTTGACTGGCCGGCATGTGATTCACTTCGTTCCTGTGTCTGTCCCTTTGGGGAAATGTCACGTGGTGACATCTGGAGTCCTGCCTAGCCTGCTACAGCCCGGGTTCCCGGAGTCCTGTTAGCCCAGTGCTACAGCCCGGATTCGCAGACGCCGACCGACATGCTCGATGTTGATTCATGTAGGCCTGTCCCCATAGGTTAGTGCCACTTTGGGTTCCACGACTAGTCATGTCGGCCCGGTTCTCTGTCATATGGATGCTAGTGACACTATCATATACGTGAGCCAAAAGGCTAAACGGTCCCGGGCCATGGTAAGGCGACACCCGTGGGAATACCGTGCGTGAGGCCGCAAAGTGATATGAGGTGTTACAGGCTAGATCGGTGTGACTTAGAATCGGGGTCCCGACAGCTTTGGTATCAGAGCCTGACTGCCTGTAGGATTTCCAAGCCAACCTGGTCGAAGTTGAGTCTAGAAATTCTTTAGTTATATAGGGGAATTGATTGTGGAAGGGAACGTAAGGCTCTTTTTACTCCTTATACCTCATGGCCTTCTGATCCGAGTCATCCTATCTTTCCTACGGGGTTAAGGAACTAGGCTTCCTCTTACATCTGCTCGAGGATCACGTGTTACTACTCCGTAGTCTCTTAGGATTAGTTGATCAGAGTCATATCCCAGTTCGAGTACCTCCGGTGTAGCCTGTTTAGTAATATCACAGAACCTTGAGTGATGATGTTGAGTATGGTGCTACCCCGTCTTTTGCAGAATGTCTCATTTTGAGCATTTTTCGGCCGTTATGCTGCCGGAATTGTGCTAGGAGTTTGAGAGATACTAAATTTCCTTGTGCTACATGTTGCATCCTATAGTTGATGCTAATCTGTCCTTGGTTTCGTTTCTCAGGATGTCATCAGTTAAGCGAATTTCTGTTGCCCGTAGCGAGAAACACGGAGATTGTAGGGATGAGGATCCTCCCAACCAGCCTTCATTGACAGAGTTCATGTTAGAGATGGAGAGGAACAAGTGTGAGTCTAACCGCTTGTTGGCACGTATCGAGGAGAACACCGCACATCAGTTCAAAGGATTGGTGACCCTTCATGACTTCATTCGCTTGCACCCACCCAACTTTAATCATTCCATTGAGCCACTTGATGCATATGACTGGCTCCGTAGCATCACTCATAAGTTGCGTTCCGCGAACGTAGCTGAAGATGACAAGGTTACCTATGCCACATACCACCTGGAAGGTCCTGCTAGTCTTTGGTGGAAGAACTATGAGGCCATGCTTCCAGCTGGCCAGGTTCCTACCTGGTGGGATTTCACTGAGGCTTTTCGTGAGCATCACATTCCTCAGGCCCTCATTGATCGCAGGAGAGAAGAGTTCTATAGTTTCACCCAGAGTAAGATGGCTGTTGATGCTTACAGCAGAGAGTTCGAGAACCTTGCCCGCTATGCTTCAGAAGAGGTGTCTACGGACGCCAAGAAGCAGGCTAGGTTTCGGAAGGGTCTCAACCCCAAGTTGCGTCGTGATCTCTACCTGCATCATTGTGATACATTCCAAGCTCTTGTGAACAAGGCCATTAATGCAGAGACAGCTCAGCTCACTTACGAGGAGTCTCGTAAGCACACCCGTGATTTCGGATCTTCCTCCGGTTCTAGTTCTCAGAAGCGCCGGATATGGATTCCGAACTCTGCTCTTCCACCCGGATATTCACCGAGGCCATCTTATGTGGCACCTCACCCAATTCAGCAGTATGCTCCACCCAGGCCTATTAGTAGACCGCTTGTCAATGCGGGTCCACGTCCTACTTCAGGGACTTGCTTCACATGCGGAGAGCCGTGACACTATGCACGTGGATCGCTCTCGGGCCGCTTATGCTCCACCCCAGCCCGAGAAGACTGTTGGCTGTGTTACGCCATCAAGCAAGATGATTACTGTCAAGTCAGCTCCCACTGAACGTGGACGTGTGCATCACGTCTCAGCTAAAGACGCTCATGATGATCCAGATGTTGTTCTTGGTACACTCCTTGTCAACTGTCATCCAGCTTCGGTTCTATTCGATACCAGAGCATTTCACTCCTTCGTCTCTGAAGGCTATGCTCGTTTGCACGACATGTCGTTTTGTGATATGCCAACTCCACTTGAAATTCAAACCCCTGGATCCAAATGGAAAACTTCTAGTGTAAGCCATGGTAATGAAATCCTTGTTGATAGACTTGTATTCCTTGCATCACTTGTAGCCCTCAAGTCCTCAGATATTAACATCATTTTGGGTATGGACTGGATGACAACTCATCATGCCAAGATTGATTGTTACACCAGGTCTGCATCAGCTTACACACCCATCTGGCAAGATAGTCGATTGTCTCCACTAAAGTTGCAAAGCGTCAACTCTATTCTCTTAACGCCACCCTCTTCTAGACCTTGAAGATATCCCGATAGTCCGTGACTTTCCGGATGTCTTTCGGAGGAACTGCCAGTGTTCCACACAGCGGAGATGTAGAGTTCGGCATAGATCTTATCCCAGGAACCGCTCCAATCTCTAGGAGACCTTACAAAATGGCACCGTTAGAGCTAGCCGAGCTTAAGAAACAACTTGATGAGTCCTTGCAAAAGGGTTTCATCCGTCCTAGTTCTTCTCCTTGGGCTTGCCCCGTCCTCTTCGTCAAGAAGAAGGATGGTACGGACCGTATGGTTGTAGATTATCGTCCGTTAATTTGGTCACGATAAAGAACAAGTATCCGCTTCCGGGATCAATGACACAGTATGATCAGCTCGCTGGATCCTCGGTCTTCTCCAAGATGGATTTGAGGTTAGGCTACCACCAAATCAAGATCGAAGCAGGGACATCCCCAAGACAACTTTGTGTCACTCGTTATGGCCGATGCGAGTACACCGTCATGTCCTTCGGTCTAACCAACGCTCCAGCTACTTTCTCCCGCTTGATGAACTCGATCTTCATGGAGTACTTAGATAAGTTAAATCGTGGTTTACCTCGATGATATTCTTATTTACTCGAAGAACGATGAAGAGCATGCCGAACATCTCAGACTTGTGTTAGAGAAACTCAGAGAGCACCGCCTTTATGCCAAGTTCTCCAAGTGTGAATTTTGGTTGCCAGAAGTGACCTACCTAGGCCACGTAATCTCTGGTAAGGGCATTGTTGTCAACCCCGAGAGAGTTAAGGCCGTTCTTGATTGGACTCCACCTGAAACCGTTAAACAAGTTAGGAGTTTCCTTGGTCTAGCCAGCTATTGTCGCCGCTTTGTTGAAAACTTCTCCAAAGTAGCTAAACCCCTCACGGAACTTCTCAAGAAAGATAAAAAGTTTGAGTGGTCCCCACAGTGTGAGTACAGTTTTCAGGAACTGAAAAGACGCCTGACTTCTGCTCCCATACTTGTGCCACCGGATTTCACGAAGGACTTTGTTATCTACTGCGATGCCTCACGACAGGGACTAGGTTGCATTCTTATGCAGGATCGTCATGTGATTGCCTATGCATCTCGACAGTTGCATCCACATGAGGAGAATTATCCTACACATGATCTAGAGCTTGCAGCCATAGTCTATGCACTCAAGACCTGGCGACATTACCTTCTTGGTAAACGTTGCGAGATCTACACCGATCACCAGAGTCTCAAGTATATCTTCACCCAACCAGATTTGAACCTTAGGCAAAGACGTTGGTTGGAGTTGATCTCAGATTATGATCTAGGGATTACCTACACCCCAGGCAAAGCTAATGTCATGGCTGATGCGCTAAGTCGCAAATCCTATTGCAACAATCTCATGTTGCAGCAGGGCCAACCACTTCTCCATGAGGAATTTTGTAAGCTTAACCTTCACATAGCTCCTCACGGATTCCTTTCTACCTTGGTGGCGAAACCTACTCTCGAGGATCAGATCATTACCGACCAGAAGTTTGATAGGGGTGTTATCCGCATCAAGAGATACATTAAGAAGGGAGTTGGTGGATGTTTCTCTATGGATGATCGAGGTGTTGTTTTCTTCGTAATCGCTTGGTGGTTCCCAAGAGTCAACATCTTCGACAATTGATCCTTAAGGAGGCGCATGAATCTCCTCTCACGATTCATCCCGGTAGTACTAAGATGTATCAGGACCTATGCCAGAGGTTCTGGTGGACTAGGATGAAGAGAGAAATTGCTCAATTTATTGCTAACTGTGACGTTTGTCGCCGCGTTAAGGCAGAGCATCAGAGACCTGCTGGCACTCTTCAGCCTTTAGCTATTCCTGAATGGCAATGGGATAAAGTTGGTATGACCTTCATCACCGACTTTCCCAGGATCAAGAAAGGGAATAATGCTATCTTTGTAGTCATTGATCGTCTCTCCAAAGTGGCGCACTTCCTACCTGTTCGAGAGAGTATCACTGCTAGTCATCTCGCTGACTTATATATTTCTCGAATAGTATCCCTTCATGGTGTTCCACTAGAGATCAATTCAGACCGTGGTAGTCTTTTCACTTCTCATTTCTGGGAGAGTTTCCAAACTGCCATGGGCACCCATCTTTCCTTCAAGATCTTGCTTTCCACCCTCAATAAAGTGGTCAGGTGGAACGGGTCAACCAAATTCTCGAAGACATGCTTAGAGCTTGCGTTATCTCATTCGGTATGGATTGGGAGGAATGTCTTCCTTTCGCCGAGTTTGCTTATAACAATAGCTATCAATCTAGTCTCAAGAAGGCTCCTTTTGAGATTCTCTATGGACGAAGACGTCGAACACCTTTGAACTGGTCAGAAACCGGTGAAACACAATTCTTTGGACCAGACATGATCCAGGAGGCAGAAGAGCAAGTTCGCATCATTCGTGAGAATTTGAAAACAGCCCAATCTCGTCAAAAGAGCCCGATGACCGTCGTCATAAGGAAGTGGCTTATGAAGTTGGCGACAAGGCTTACCTTCGGGTTACTCCTTTGAAGGGTACCCATCGTTTCGGTATCAAGGGCAAGTTGGCTCCTCGTTACATTGGTCCTTTTTGCATTCTCGCAAAACAAGGAGAGGTTGCCTACCAGTTGGAACTACCACCACACCTTTCTCGAGTCCATGATGTCTTCCACGTCTCTCAACTCAGGCGTTGCTTCTCGGATCCTACCCGCGGAGTGGACCATGAAACGCTTGATCTCCAAGATAACTTCACTTATCGAGAGTATCCAGTTCGCATTCTTGATCAAGCAGAGCGTGTCACTCGACGTCATAATATCAAGTTTCTCAAGGTTCAGTGGCCTCATCATTCCGAGAGAGACGCTACAGGGCGAGAAGATCGTCTTATTTGGAGTACCCCGCTTTCTTTCCGTCGACCCCTGAATCTCGGGACGAGATTTTTTCAAGTGGGGGCGAGTTGTCACATACCTAGTTCTGGTATGACCTAGACTAGCTAGTCATGTGTGCATCATGTTTAAATTCCACTTAATTTTGAAATGGGGATTTGTGAAACCCTCAGAAATTATTTCTGGAAATGACTCAGATAAAAGTGCTCCAAAAAGGTCCAAGAAAATGTTCATGTTGCTCTCTGAAAATATTGGTCAGAGGTAAAAATCAAACCAATATTTTCAGGAGCTCACAAATATTTATTTTGGCCATTTGGAATTAATCCAGTATTTATTTGCGTTGGATAAATATTTTTATATATACAAAATATTGTCCAATATTTCTGAATTTTGGTGAGGGGCTTTGGAGTGGTCCAACTAGTCCCTACTAAAATTTACAGAATAAAATAAGTTGATTTAGTATTCTACTAAATCAGAACAAATGTCAGAAAAATAGAAAACAGAAAACAAAATAGAAAGAAAACCTACATGGGCTTACCTGGCCGGTCCAGTTGACTTCCAGCCCACGAGGCCCAGGCGCCAGTCACCCCTAACCTCCTGCCAGTAGGCAGGAGGGCGTGTGGCCACTCGTAGACAAGTGGATACTCTAAAATGCTCAAGACAAGTGTGAGTGCTATGGATGGCCTTCTCGTAGGGAGAAGGGAATGAATCCGTAGTAGTGTATTGATGTGGTGATTAGTGGACTCGTGTGCGCTGCTTCACCTCAAAGACGTTTCTCGTAGTCGTAGAACAGGATAGCCACTGAGTCAAAGCTGGCTTGCTGCAACTCAACCCCAGATTACCTTCTTGATACAAATGCATGTATGCCAGGATCTGATGTAAGTCTTGCTGAGTACCTTTGTACTCACGTTGCTTTATTTATGTTTTTGCAGCGGATATTTCGGTCTTACTAGTAGTTCCGCTTGGACTTCGACGAGTAGCTTGTTACCTCAGCTACGATCTTGTACCCTTGGGAGGGTGTTGTAGATAGTCAGGCTTCTCACCCTTTTTCTTTTGTAGTTGTCTGTACTCGGACATGTAATGCTTCCGTTGCTTGTGTGCTCTAAATGATGGGTCATGTGACCCTTGTTTGTATTTAATGCTATGTGGCTCTTCTGGGCCTCTATCTATATGAGTTTGCGTTATGTTGTGATGCCATGTTGTACAACACATTCTTGCATGTTATGCGTATGTGTAACGTGTATTGCTATGTGTGGGATCCGACATCCTAGTTGTCTATCCATGGTAGCCTCTCTTATGGGGAAATGTAGTCTAGTGCTTCCACCGAGCCATGGTAGTCCGCTACAGCCCGGTTTACCGGAGTCCTGCTAGCCCAAAGACTACTGCTCCTAACACTTGACTGGCGGCATGTGATTCACTTCTGCCTCGTAATGTCTGCTTCGGGAAATTTCACGCGGTGACATCCGGAGTCCTGCCTAGCCTGCTACAGCCCGGGTTCCCAGAGTCCTGTTAGCCCAGTGCTACAGCCTGGATTCGCACACTGCTGGCCGACATGCTCGATGTTGATTCATGTATGCCTGTCCCCGTAAGTTAGTGCCACTTTGGGTTCACGACTAGTCATGTCGGCCCAGGTTCTCTGTCATATGGATGCTAGCGACACTATCATATACGTGAGCCAAAAGGCCCAAACGGTCCCGGGCCATGGTAAGGCGACACCCGTGGGAATACTGTGCGTGAGGCCGCAAAGTGATATGAGGTTTTACAGGCTAGATCAGTGTTACTTAGAATCGGGGTCCCGATACAAGCCCGGTGAGAGCGTGGTGTTCGTGTCTCACTTCCTTCGGGGGACTAGGCCTCCCGACGGACCCCTTCGTGAGGGGGCTCATGTTTTATTATGGGCTGGAATTTCACGACTTGGCTCCGGAGTCCATCCTCCACATCTCATCGTTCATCGTCATGTGCGAAGCCTTCCTCCGCATTACTCCTCACTTCGGATTGTGGCTTAAGACCTTCAAAGTAGAGCCGAAGATGATCGAGGGGCAGCACGCGGAGTGCGGAGGCGCTGTTATAAGCAAGAATGTTGACGCTCCATGGCCCGAGGGCTCTTTTCAAGAGGAGTTCAGCTTATGGCAACGACAGTGTTTTTATATCACAGCTCCCAGGGGCACCAAGTGGGTGGCGCCACCCGCCTTTCGCTCGGGCCCCCCACCACAGCTAGCGTCATGGGTCAATAAAGGGTTTAACTAGGGGCCGTCCAAGGACGTGCCCTTGTTGCAGGGCCGCATTCGAGATCTCCTAGAGAGAGACATCAATCTGGTGATGGCCTTGAGTCATGTTGATTCGCCGCTGCCACCTTGCAAACGTCGCCCCCTCCGCCTGTGGGAGTTTAATCCGGAGGGACCACGAGCTCTCCAACATTTTACGGGCGCGACGCCCATGGAGATGTACAAATTGTTCTTCGGATCACAAGCAAGGTGTCCGGACTCGACCGAGGACGCAGGTTTGAGCTGCAATCGCCCGGATACTCAAGTAAGTAGTCCTGTACCCGGACATGCCATCCGTATATTTATCATAAAATTGCCCTTAAAAGAGACGTCCCTTAAACAGGAGTGGATAGCGAAAGCAAAGCTAGTCAGGTGTCCGGCCCCCCTCCCTGAGACCACGCCGGATCCCGTGTTAACCAGATCTTTGGAGGTTGCGCCTTTGGAAGAAGGCGAAGGGGGGAACAAGGACGCTACCGCCTCCCTGAAGGGGGCTGTCAGGAAAGGAGTAATCGAGAATCCCTCCATCCAGGGGAAGAAGAGGACCGCCTCTGAAGACCCGGAGACCGTGGTCTCAAAGCGGGGGAAGAAATCTTCGTCATAGCGTCCTGCGCCGAGAGATGCCTCGGCCGCAGTATGCCCCCAAGGGGATCAGCCCTCCACCGAGCCGTAAGTAGAGAGGGGAGTTTTAAAATAAGAGACATCCCTGTTCTATTTCTGAGGAACATAACCAAAATTTTACCTTGTAGTTCGGATCTCAGCCCTTCTCAGCAGAGCTCATCTTCAGGGGATCTTCGTCCGGAGATGATGGGGAGCGGAACGCCTCCCCCTGCCGAACCGCCTTACGAGGCGGGCGACCCGGTGTTGTCGTCACGGAGGGTTTCTCCGAATCTGGCAGGGCCGGAAAGCAGTCGTATGGCTCCCTAAAGCCCTCCGTGTCCGGCCTTCAAAAAAGGCCATCGGATGAGTCCAACACCGTCCGGTGCACGGTCGGAGGAGCTGAAGGATCTGCTCGGGCGAGCGTCTATCTCAGAAGAACACCGTGCATTGATGGGCAAGATGATTGAAAGGATTTCATCCGCGGAGAGCGGGTTGCACGAGGCCGTCAGGAGTTTACTGACAGGTTTTGAGGTACGCGAAATGATGTACCTCTTGACAGTTCCACATATATAAGATGCGTCCTGTGTAGATAGTAGCCGCTGAGACTCGGTGCGTTGTCAAAAATGACGGCGCGCCGAGGATCATAATCCCAGGTATAACATGTCGCCGTTCCTATGTAGGTGGCGAAGTGTCCGGTGGCTAGCCGGACTAATGAATTTGCCGAGCTAAAGCGGCAACTTGACGTGGCAGATGCCGACATCGCGCTTGTCAACAAGCGGCTTGACGAGTCCCAAGGTATGCAATTTCTCTGCGGACACCTGGTAAGGGGGCTTGATGCCCATGCCTTACAATATGTATGCTTGATGCAGATGGTGCTGCTGCCATGGGGAACCTTCGGGCGGAACTCGCCCGAGCCAAGGAGCAGGCCAGGAAAAGTGATGCGGCTGCCTTAAAGGCGGCCGAAGAGCTGAAAGCCAAACAAGCTACTCACTGCCAAAGCAAGAAGGAAATGGCCGAGATGGCTGTGAAGTTGAAGAATGCTGCCGACCGCTGCAAGCTTCTTGAAAAAGAATATCGGGCGGAAGAGAAGGACCTGGAGAAGGCCAGTACCGAGGCCAAGGATGCTCACTCTGCAATGAGAGCTATGAAGGAGGAGCTACGTCAGTCCGAAGATATCGCGGCTGGAAAGCCCTTTATGCCGCGGGTGAAGTTCGGGGATCCTAAATATGCTCAATTGGACCGGCTGTGGAGTGCGGCGGATACTTATCTGGGCTTGGCGGCAAGTGCCGCGGACGTGGCCGAATACTTCCGAGATCAAAAGGATCACGAAGTGGAAAAGCTTTTTTGGTTGTAGTTCCACAATCCAGAGCGCCCACTTCCATTAACCGATCGTTTGGCTGCATGGGCAGAGCTGAATAGGTTATCCGGACTCGCCATGAAGGATGTCGTGAGTCATCTGTGGCCGGAAAGGCCCGAGCCAAAGAGTTATTTTAACTTGGTGCAGCAGTTCCTTGGCGCGGTGCCGCATGTCAATGCAATGAAAAGGTCAGCGTGCATAGAGGGTGCGCGGATGGCTCTTGCCCGTGTCAAGACATACTGGGCGGAGATGAAGGCCACCGATGTTGCATCCCAAGATTCGGACGGGAGCCGAGTACCTGCCGAGCACTATTTTTAGGAAGTTCTGCAGGGCGCTCGTTTAATAGAAACGCAGTGCTCGAAGGATATTATGTTCGAATAACATGTATTATTGTAAAACATGTTTCGATGAAATATAAAAGCTTTTTATACTTGTGCCTTCAAGAATTAAAATACCTCCTGTGCGGCCGTTAATGTATATGTGTATATAACCTAAAAGATGGCATTCTTGACTTCATTACGCATATAATGCGGGGTGTTATGAAAAGCGCATTTTCACAATTGACCCAACGTCTTGGTCCTATTAAGGAGGTGATAGCGCAGCGAACTAGGCAACCGGACTATAATGCTTTATCACTTTCACTTAGCCATAGGAGTTTGACAGTGGGGTTACTATATAGCCCACAGAACCGCGCTCACCGAATTGGGCGCGTGTGTGCCTGGTCGGAAAGCGGCCCTTCGTTAATGCGGAGGAATACTAAAGATTCCTGGGTCATCGAGTGGTTGACCAGTCTCACGCTATATCATGATGACAGTCGGTTTTCGGCTTTCTCTCGAGGTGCTCGTCTTTGGCGAACCGGGGCACAATCGCAGTAGTTCTCTTGGTGCCGCCTTAGCCGATAGAGTGGAACGTAAGGTAGCAAAACACAGGAGCCGGGCAAACCCAACATTTGATCCAAGACATGATTCAGAGCTGATGCATATAAGGCCAAACTCGCGACGCCGAACACTCCCTAAGGTATTCGGTCTTTATGAAAACGGGCTGAACAACGCCCTTGGTAATGAGCCCCTGGTGTCCAGGTACGCGCAAAATTCTGAAGTGGCCACATGCCAAGACGCCAGCCTCCTCCTCGGTTATATCACGAAGCCGGGGGATGTGTATCAACAAGAGACAGTAAAAAAGGTTTACGCATGGTCTTAAGCTAAAAAGAATCCTTGGAACGGGTCCCTACTGCATGTCTGCGCTTGTGTCTCCGTTGTGCCATATCCTGGACGGGTGTAGCACAGTGTTCATCTGTAAAAGAGAGGGACTTAGTTGAAAAAGACCGTGCGAAAATATAAGTTATATTAAATAAACAAAGTATATGTCACGACCGGTTTTTCAATAAAAATATTTATTGAACAACCGACCTGTGAAGTCCAATATGAGAAAAAATCCTTCATACCGGTTGACAAAACTTTGATACAATAAGCCAGTAGCATTACAATATTACAAGGGTCGGACTGAAGATGCCCGACCAATTACTACAACACGCCAATGATTTATCATAGTGGCGGATATAACTCAAAGGTGTGGGGTGGAAATACTACTGACTCAAGCTATGAGTGGTTGGTGGAATAACAAAGCGGGGTGGTTAATAAGTCTACTGCGTTGGCGGCTCATCGAGCGTCAAGGTGAGGCTCGATGAATTTATTTGGGTAGCGGAAGCGGATATATCACAATGACTGATCCAGGGGTCGCACAAGACTGACTGGGATTCCTCTAGGCGTCGGACTCGCTATCGAACTCTTCATCCATGAGATCGCCTTTCACAAGATTCCGCCAATTCAACAAGCCATGTGAGTACTATGAAAGTACTGCAAGACAGTTCGGACAAAAGATATAACAAATGAATGCATGAATGCAACATGGTTAATCTCAACATTTCTCAATTAAAACAGCATAGCAAAAATAATTAAGAAGGGAATCATGTAGTCCGCTCAAAAACCCAAAGAAGATAAACTCAAAACCGATCGAATTATGCAAGCGGCCTCGAAGGGTGAAGAAATAAGCAAAACATGCCACGGTCGAGGCGTCGAGCGACACCTCATAAAGGGCTTATATTGAAAATAAAGATACATGCGTGCATGATGGACGTCTGGCGACATCACGGAAAGGGCTTATAATGAAAGTAAATAACTACAATGCCACAGTCGGACGTCTGAGCGACATCACGTAAAGGGCTTATAATGAAAGTAAATAACAACAATGCCACGATCCGGACGTCGAGCGACATCACGTAAAGGGCTTATAAAGAAAATAAATAACAACAATGCATGATCGGACGTCTGAGCGACATCACAGAAAGGGCTTATAATGAAAGTAAATAACAACAATGCCACAGTCGGACGTCTGAGCGACATCACATAAAGGGCTTATAATGAAAGTAAATAACAACAATGCCACAGTCGGACGTCTGAGCGACATCACAGAAAGGGCTTATAAAGAAAATAAATAACAACAATGCCGCAGTCGGACGTCTGAGCGACATCACAGAAAGGGCTTATAATGAAAATAAATAACAATAATGCCGCAGTCGGACGTCTAAGCGACATCACAGAAAGGGCTTATAATGGAAATAAATAACAAAAATGCCGCAGTCGGACGTCTAAGCGACATCACAGAAAGGGATTTCATCACAAAGATATAGCACTCATAATCAATATTCAACACATGAATATAAACGGGTTAGTCCATCCACAGGAATAAACATTTAACCGGACTTAGTACTCATGTGAATCACCGGAGTATCTGTCACCAAAACTGACACTTGTCAGGATAAGATAATACATAACTTGGACATGGATAAGATGATTTGAGGATTTATGACTCTGCAGAGTTCGTACTAAAATTACTCACAGTCAACGGATTTCCGTAGTCCTGAAGGACTAGTTCCGTTTATTGTATTTCGGAAGAAACACAGCTAACCAGTACACACCCATCCTACCTCACGAATGCCAGGAATCACCCTAGACATCGTCCGAGAAAAACTTTTGAGACGGGGAGATCAGAATCTCGAATAGCATGTGATCAAATTTATATTCGCGCGCTCTAAGGGGTGCCCCCCTCTCGGTCCCAACCGGAAACACCCATGCCCCGACCGGATGATCGGCTTTAATCCAGGCCATGGAACCATCATCACGGCCTCTCCATTTGGTCTGTACCAGGAAAGCGGTTTGCAACTTACTAAGCCATATCCCTTGCGGAAGACATGTGGTAGTACGGGAAGGGAAATGGATGGAAACCGAACTGATACGGGTTGACACTGAAGTCAAAATGGTATGGCATAAGACTGGCATGCTACGACACTGCCATCTTACCCATCCTCATGCCAACACATGGCCATGCACATTCACATCCATCACGTATGGATTATCGAACTCACTTGCCTCAACTTGCATGAAAAATAACCTTCATCGATATGCTCACAAACTTGCCATGAAACTACTTAATGCAAACTTGCCAGAACACTCATCATATCAAATGTTCAAACATGCTTGCCTGGTTCAGAGTAGTCGGGTCCAGCTCGTGAAGTTCGCGGTTCCGTCACCTCCTCCGGAACCTACGGTATAGCGAAAAGGGCATACTAACGTGAAAACCAACGCAGCGTGCATAAAAGTTGTTCCACAAATTTTCAAAATAAATCCCATAAAAACTAGACAAAATTATAAGACTGTCAGAAAAAGAATCACTCAAAAATCACTTTTTATTAAAGAGTTATAAGGGTTTCTGTCCAGGGACTCATCTGTAATGAAACAGAAAAGTTACAGGGGTTTAACTGAGAAAACAGAGAACGGTTCGAATAGAAACGCGCAAGCCCACAGGAAAAACGTACTCTGCCCGAAGGCGCCAACGGAAAATGGTTCGCGGGAAAAGAAAGAGAGGCTGACATGGGGGGTCCACATGTCAGGTTTAAAAGACCTCGTCGGCGCCCGAAGGCTGCGGTGGTCGCCGGCGTCGAACCACGGCGAGTCAGGGAGATCGGAGTGTACCAAGAGTATCAGCGTGTCCTTCCCTCGGTGGGTGGTGTACTTGGGCGTCAGGGAGCACCACGTCGATGGCGACACTTTCTCCGGCGGACGGCGGCTCGGGTGATGGTGGATCTCGCCGAGGAGGGCTGCAAGGACCGAATTGAGGTGGGGGTTAGAGCACTAGGTGTAAGAGGAGGCTGCGGACGAGGTTTGAGCGCCGGAGATGGCCTCACCGCAGTGAATCAAGCTGGTGGCCGAGGCAGATTGGGGTGGCCGGAGTTGGGGGAGGAGACCTCCTCGAGGTCCTCCCAGTGGCTAGGCAGGGTCTTGGTGAAGTGCAGGGGTGGTGTCTGCACGAGAGCGAGCTCGGGGCTCCTTTTTATAGGCGATCCGAGGCGGTGGCCGTGAACGGACTTCTCCGGTGATGGTTACGGCGGCGCAGAGCTTGGTCGGGGAGGTTTAGGGAGTGGGGCGTCAGCGTGGAGTTCCACTGGTGCCGTTTTGACGCTAAACCAGCTTGGATTAGGAGCCCTGGGTGGATTCGATCAACGGGCGGCAAGGGGTCTGCCGTCGGCGCAGAGAGCATGTTTCAGGCGTGCAGCGCCACGGCGACGGTGCTGCATGCTTGTGTTGGCGAGGAAGTGGCCACGCTGGAGCCACCGGAGGGATTAGGCGGCGCCGAACGGCGTTACGCCGCCTGCTCGCTCCCGGTCGGCCGCTACGGTGGTTCGCCACCGCAAGACACGCCGGCCAAGCGGCCAGGCACCACCGATGCGTGAACGCGCCAAGCACGCTGCGTGTGAGGCTCCTGGACAGGCACGCTTAGGCCGTGAGCAACGTGCCAAAGGAACGGTGAACATGTGACTGAATTAATCGACGAAGATTGACATCAAACTCTGAACTTTCTGAATTTAATCAAGATGCATGTAAACAAAGGCATGCAAGGTGTTCGACGTAATGGTTTTGGCACGTGGGAAATTTTTCTTGAGCTGATCTTTGGTGTGGTGGTCTCTCATTGCATCTGAGGGCTGCCTGAATTTTGGTAGAATTTTTGGAGAAGGGTAGATATGAATTCACCAAATTTGGCAAATCTGGTCCAAACTTGCGATGAGTGAAATTTGAAATATTTGAAAAGGGGAAGAGTGGATCAAGATGGTTCTGGGTTGTGGGTACCAAGGACTATCCAAGGGAGTTGGTTTGAGGTCAAAACTCAAAAGCATTTGGGTACTTGCTTTGCAAATCACTTAGGCTCAAAAGAAAAGACAGAATTATTCTGGGAGAGGAAATAATTGGAATAAAGTCCAAAAATGGATTTTACTAGTTTGGACAGAATGTTTGAGTTGAACCAAAGTGGAAGGAGGGTTTTGGGAGAAATTTACCACAAGAGGCATGGTAAAATCAAGGATGGATCAAAACCAAAGAATAACCCAATACCAAAAGGTTTCTTTTTAGAAGAAAATAAATCCAAGAAATGCTTTTGAGAAGAAAAATTCAGAAGAGGTTTTTAAGAAGGGTTTAAATGACCTTCTTCAAACCAAGCAAGGCTTTTTTGAAAACAAAAACAACAAAAATTTGGAGTGTCACAAAGACCTACCCCCTTAGGAAAAATCTCGTCCCCGAGATTCCAGTTGATTTTCAAATAATTGCGGGTGCTCTGTTCGAAGGAAATCCTCTCTTTCCCAAGTGGCTTCATTTTCGGTGTGGTTGCTCCACTGAACTTTGAAGAACTTGGTGGTTTTCTGTCGGGTTCTCCTTTCTGACTCTTCCAAGATTTTTATCGGATGCTCCCGATATGTGAGATCTGGTTGCACGTCAATGTTTTTATGGGGTACTTGTTTGTCCTGTTGCTTACGCACTTCCTCAATTGGGAGACGTGGAATACGTCGTGGATGTCGGATAATTCTTCGTAAGTCTAGCTGGTAGGCCACCGTGCCTCTTCGTGCTACTATGCAAAAAGGCCCGATGAATCTCGGTGCTAGTTTTCCTTTAATCTTGAATCGGTGCAGGCCTCTCATGGGTGATACTCGTAGGTACACAAATTCACAGGGTTCAAAATGGACTCCACGATGCTTCTGATCGTAATAACTCTTTTGTCGACTTTGGGCTGTCTTGAGCCAGTCCTTAATTACCTTGACTTTATCTTCAGCCTCCTTGAGCAGGTCTGGGCCGAAGATATGACTGTCTCCGGTTTCCGACCAATTTAGCGGGGTACGACATCTTCGTCCGTCTGAGCTTCAAATGGTGCCATTTGCAGGCTGGATCGATAGCTGTTGTTATATGCGAATTCTGCGTATGGTAAGCTCTCCTCCCAACTGGTCCCATAGGTGAGGACACATGCTCTCAAAGATATCTTCTAGTATTTGATTTACTCGTTCAGTCTGCCCATCTGTCTGGGGATGGTATGCGGTACTGAATGCTAGCTGAGTTCCCAGAGCTTGTTGTAAGTGATCCCAAAACCGGGAGACGAATTGAGTGCCTCTGTCCGAGATTATTTTCTTTGGGACTCCATGTAGGCAAACGATACGGAGAGGTAGATCCTAGGAAGATTCTGAGTGGTGTGTGTTGTCTTCTCGGGTATGAATTGAGCTACTTTAGTCAGTCTATCTGTGATTACCCATATGGCATCATGTCCGTGTCGTGACCTAGGTAGTCAAACAATAAAATCCATACCAATATCGTCCCAATTCCACTCGGGTATATTATTCTGTTGAAATAGCCCGCCGGTTTCGGTGCTCGGCCTTGATGCGTTGACAAGAGTCACAACATGCAATAAACGTGGCTATGTCTCTTTTATACCATGCCACCAAAATGTCTCCTGAAGATCTTTGTACATTTTTGTTCCTCCGGGATGGATTGAATATGGAGCGGTGTGGCTTTCAGCCAGGATTTGCTGTTTAAGGTCATGGATATTTGGTACGCAGAGCCTATTCCCTGCATTCACAATATTCCTTGCTCATCAATACTGAATTCTGAGGCCTTTCCCAATTTCGTCTTACGCTTTATGCCTTCAATGCTGGGGTGTCCACGTTGAGCCTCTTTAACCTTCTCTATCATGGTAGGCTGTACTTCTAAGTTTGACACCGCCTTCGGTGACCACCATCGGGTTGAGCCTTGCGAACTCCTGCTGGAATTCAGGTCTTATGTCCGCATGCTTTGTCGTTATGCGGACTGGGGTTCCGACTCAGAGCGTCTGCCACAACATTTGCTTTGCCCGGGTGGTAGTGGATCCCAACATCATAATCCTTTACTAATTCCAACCAGCGTCGCTGCCGTAAATTTAGTTCTGGTTGTGTGAAAATATACTTGAGGCTTTTGTGGTCCGTGTATATTTCTAACGATTACCAAGTAGAAAGTGTCTCCATTCCTTGAGTGCATGTATCACTGCTGCTAATTCCAGGTCATGGGTAGGGTAATTTTCCTCATGCTTGCGAAGCTGTCTGGAAACATATGCGACAACCCCGCCTTCTTGCATTAATACGCACCCGAGGCCCTTTCGAGATGCTTACTTCAAAATTCTTGTGTATATCTGGCACAATTAGTACTGGTGCTGTCGTCAGTTTCTTCTTTAGTTCTTGGAAACTTTTCTCGCAGGCTTCTGTCCATTCAAACTTCCTGTCTTTCTTGAGTAGTTGCGTCATTGGCTTTGCTGTGGTGGAGAATCCTTCAATAAATCTTCGGTAGTATCATGCCATTCCCAAGAAACTTCGTACATCCGTCACATCGGGCTGGTGGCTTCCAGCCAAGTAACGGCCTTGACTTTTTCCGGTCTCACGGCGATACCTTCTTGAGTTAGTACGTGGCCCGTAAAACCTACTTGCTTTAGCCAAAATTCACACTTGCTGAATTTGGCGTACAACTGAGGTTTCCTGAGTTCTCCTAGTACAATCCGGAGATGTTCAGCGTGTTCTTCTGGTGTTTTGGAGTATACCATAATATCATCGTTAAATACCACAACAAACTTATCCATAAACTTCATGAATACTTTGTTCATGAGGTGAACAAAATATGCGGGGGTGTTTGTCAGTCCGAATGGCATTACGGTGAACTTCGCATAATCCAGATCACGGAGGTGAAGGCGGTCTTGGGAATATCCTCGGTTCGTACTTTCGATTGATGATATCCCGACCTCAAGTCAATCTTTGAGAATACCTTGGCCTTAGCGAGTTGATCGAATAAATCATTTATTCGCGGCATCGGATATTTGTTCTTGATTGTGACCATGTTTAGCGCTCGATATTCTATGCACAATCTCAGTGTTCCATCCTTCTTTATGGCGAATAAAATTGGTGAACCCCATGGTGAGGAACTGGCTCGTATGTACCCTTTTTCCAACAGTTCCTTTATTTGCTTCTTCAGCTCCACCAATTCGGATGGTGCCATTCTGTATGGTTTCTTGTATATGGGAGCGGTTCCGGGTGCTAGCTCAATGCTGAATTCTATCTCTCGATCTGGTGGCATGCCTGGCAGTTCTTCGGGGAATACATCTGGAAATTCACACACCATCGAACTTTGCTCAATTCACAAATATCCACCTTGTTCAATCTCGGTTGCCTGGATATTTTTCTTTCCTTGGCTGAAACTTTTATGGTCTTCCCGTGGTGATGGGTGAGAATTACAGTCCTGTTGAAGTAGTCAATAAAACCTTTGTTGGTGGTTAACCAATCCATCCCTAAGATGACATCCAGTCCTTTATTTTCCAATACGATAAGATTTGCGTGAAACTTCAACCCTTCAAACTCGATAACCACACCCTGGCAATAATTCTGGGTAACTTGCTTAATTCTGAGGACTTGACGATCATAGATTTTCCCAAAGGGAAACATCGAAAAATTATTTTGCAAAGCAAAACTTTTCAAACAAACGAAAGTGAGAAGCTCCAGAATCAAACAAAACCATGGCAGGTATTGTGTTGACAGAAACGCGTGCGAGTACGATATATCCGGGGCATTTTGTGCGTCCTCTTTGGTCACGTGGTTCAAATGACCCTTCCCGTGGTTGTTATTTGGGTTGAAATTGTTGCGCTTTGGTGCCGAAGTATTGCTTCCGTTGTTCGGCTTTGGGGTCGAGTTCCTTGGCTTGGGGCACTACTTGGCGTAGTGTCCTTCTTCTCCACAAGCGTAACAGGTAACGCCTGGGCGGTATGTGAACTCCTTGTCCCTTGCGTGGAAATTCTTGATTGGGCGTGAGATGCTTGTCATGGGTTTGGGTGTCCAGTTATTCAACATCTGTCTTGTTTGCGGTGGTTGCGGTGTGTTTAATCTGGTCCCTCTTTCTTACGGAAATCTTCTAAGCTGCGTCTCTCATTTTCCAATGTAATGGCCTTATCCACCAGCGTCTTCAAATCTGGAAATGTGTGTACGACCAATTGACATTTAAGCGCCGGGTGTCGTAATCGCCTAGGAATTTCTCCATCTTTTGTTTTTCGACATACGCTCCTCGTTGGCGTGGCGAGATAGCAGGAGTAAACTGACTGTTGTATTCGACACCGCCATTGTCCTTTGCTTGAGGTCATCAAATTCTCTCTTTTGATCTTCATAAGGCTCTTAGGAATATGTGCCCCACGAAAACCTTCTTTAAATTCTTCCCATGATATATTATTTTCGTTGGGGTGCATGTGCAGGAAATTTTCCCACCATGCGGCTGCTCCGGTGAGATAGTGCGGAGCATAAAGTACTTTCTCAAGGTCTGAACACTGGGCGATAATTAATTTTCTCTCCATGTCTCAAGCCAGTCCTCGGCTTCCGTGAGGTTTGTCGATGTGAGAAAATGTTTGGGGACGCGTCTTACGTAGCTCAGATAACTTGGATTGCTGCTGATACGGTCCGCGGTGATTTCCCATATTAATGACTTGGTTCAGTATTTCCTGATGTTGCTGCTGACTTTGTTCATAAAGACGACACATTTGGGAAAGTGCCGTTCACTGTCCTGTTGATTTGTCTGTCCCTGTGTGAAATTGTTGCCTGGGGGTGTGCCATAATTTTCCTCTGTCGGAGTTGGCATGGAGCACGTCCAAGGACGAGATATAGTTCACTCTGGGGATATATTTTGGAACACTAATAAGAAAAGAAATTGAGCCACAAAAATCAATAAATTCAAGAAGATGCAAAAAAAATTGCAAAAGCTCCAAGATTTTTCAAGAGAGAAAAAAAAATACGTTTGCGCATGGAGAAGGACTGTTCATTACATATCTCACACGCAAGCAGTAATTGTACAATACATCACTCAGGATATGCGTACATAAATCCTGACATGTTATTTAGTCTAGTGCACTCCTCCGGATCCTACATGATGCGCAAACGGACTACTATGCTAATAACCGATTAGCGATTGTACCTAGTGGCTTCCTACAGTCAGCCTGGCTCTGGTACCAAGCTTGTCACGACCGGTTTTACAATAAAAATATTTATTGAACAACCGACCTGTGAAGTCCAATATGAGGAAAAATCCTTCATACCGGTTGACAAAACTTTGATACAATAAGCAAGTAGCATTACAATATTACAAGGGTCGGACTGAAGATGCCCGACCAATTACTACAACACGCCAATGATTAAACATAGTGGCGGATATAACTCAAAGGTGTGGGGTGGAAATACTACTGACTCATCGAGCTATGAGTGGTTGGTGGAATAACACAGCGGGGTGGTTAATAAGTTCATCATACGTTGGCGGCTCATCGAAGCGCCGAGGTGAGGCTCGATGAATTTCATTTGGGTAGCGGAAGCGGATATATCACAATGACTGATCCAGGGGTCACACGAGACTGACTGGGATTCCTCTAGGCGTCGGACTCGCTATCGAACTCTTCATCCATGAGATCGCCTTTGTCAGCATCTGGCCAATTCAACAAGCCAAGTGAGTACTATGAAAGTACTCGCAAGACAGTTCGGACAAAAGATATAACAAATGAATGCATGAATGCAACATGGTTAATCTCAACATTTCTCAATTAAAACAACATAGCAAAAATAATCAAGAAGGGAATCGGCGGTAGTCCGCTCAAAAACCCAAAGAAGATAAACTCAAAACCGATCGGGTGTCCGCGGCGCCTCAAGGGTGAAGAAATAAGCAAAACATGCCACAGTCGGAAGGCCCGAGCGACACCTCATAAAGGGCTTATATTGAAAATAAAGATACATGCGTGCCGCAGTCGGACGTCTGAGCGACATCACAGAAAGGGCTTATAATGAAAGTAAATAACAACAATGCCACAGTCGGACGTCTGAGCGACATCACAAAAAGGGCTTATGATGAAAGTAATAACAACAATGCCATAGTCGGACGTCTGAGCGACATCACAGAAAGGGCTTATAAAGAAAATAAATAACAACAATGCCGCAGTCGGACGTCTGAGCGACATCACAGAAAGGGCTTATAATGAAAGTAAATAACAACAATGCCACAGTCGGACGTCGAGCGACATCACGTAAAGGGCTTATAATGAAAGTAAATAACAACAATGCCACGATAATGGACGTCATGCGACATCACGTAAAGGGCTTATAAAGAAAATAAATAACAACAATGCCGCAATCGGACGTCTGAAAGCGACATCACGTAAAGGGCTTATAATGAAAATAAATAACAATAATGTCATGATCGGACGTCTAAGCGACATCACGTAAAGGGCTTATAATGGAAATAAATAACAAAATGTCATGATCGGACGTCTAAGCGACATCACAGAAAGGGATTTCATCACAAAGATATAGCACTCATAATCAATATTCAACACATGAATATAAACGGGTTAGTCCATACACAGGAA
This sequence comes from Aegilops bicornis, assembly GCA_021605145.1. Taxonomy (NCBI): domain Eukaryota; kingdom Viridiplantae; phylum Streptophyta; class Magnoliopsida; order Poales; family Poaceae; genus Aegilops; species Aegilops bicornis. The sequence continues at coordinate 591,116,329 of CM038670.1, forward strand.
TAAACATTTAACCGGACTTAGTACTCATGTGAATCAACCGAGTATCTGTCACCAAACCGACACTTGTCGTGACAAGATAATACAGAACTTGGACATGGATAAGATGATTTGAGGATTTATGACTGCATAGTTCGTACTAAAATTACTCACAGCCAACGGATTTCGTAGTCCTGAAGGACTAGTTCCGCTTATGGTATTTCGAAGAAACACAGCTAACCAAGACACACCCATCCTACCTCACGAATGCCAGGAATCACCCTAGACATCGTCCGAGAAAAACTTTTGAGACGGGAGATCACAATCTCGAATAGCATGGGATCAAATTTATATTCGCTGGCGCTCTAAGGGGTACCCCCTCTCGGTCCCAACCGAAACACCCATGCCCTCGACCGGATGATCGGCTTTAATCCAGGCCATGGAACCATCATCACGGCCTCTCCATTTGGTGTGTACCAGGAAAGCGGTTTGCAACTTACTAAGCCATATCCTCATGGAAGACATGTGGTAGTACGGGAAGGGAAATGGATGGAAACCGAACTGATACGAGTTGACACTGAAGTCAAAATGGTATGGAATAAGACTGGCATGCTACGACACTGCCATCTTACCCATCCTCATGCCAACACATGGCCATGCACATTCACATCCATCACGTATGGATTATCGAACTCACTTGCCTCAACTTGCATGAAAATAACCTTCATCGGTATGCTCACAAACTTGCCATGAAACTACTTAATGCAAACTTGCCAAAACACTCATCATATCAAATGTTCAAACATGCTTGCCTGGTTCAGAGTAGTCGGGGTCTAGCTCGGCGAAGTTCGCGGTTCCGTCACCTCCTCCAGAACCTACGGTATAGCGAAAAGGGCATACTAACGTGAAAACCAACGCGTGCATAAAAGTTGTTCCAAAAGTTTTCCAAATAAATCCCATAAAAAACTAGAGAAAATTATAAGACTGTCAGAAAAAGAATCACTCAAAAATCACTTTTTATTAAAGAGTTATAAGGGTTTCTGTCCAGGGACTCATCTGTAATGAAACGTAAAAGTTCCAGGGTTTAACCGAGAAAACAGAAACGGTTCGAATAGAAACGCCGCAAGCCCACAGGAAAACGTACTCTGCAAGGCGCCAACGGAAAACGGTTCGCTGGAAAAGAAGAGAGGCTGACATGGGGGTCCACATGTCGTTTAAAAGACCTCGCCGGCGCCTCGGTTGTTGGCGTGGTCGCCGGCGTCGAACCACGGCGAGTCGTGAGATCGGAGGTACCAAGAGTATCAGCGTGTCCTTCCGCTGGGTGGGTGGTGGACTTGGGCGTCGGGAGCACCACGTCGACGGCGACACTTTCTCCAATGGACGGCGGCTCGGGTGATGGTGGATCTCACGAGGAGGGCTGCAAGGACCGAATTGAGGTGGGGGTTAGAGCACTAGGTGTAAGAGGAGGCTGCGGACGAGGTTTGAGCGCCGGAGATGGCCTCACCGCAGTGAATCAAGCTGGTGGCCGAGGCGGATCGGGGCGGCCGGAGTTGGGGGAGGAGACCTCCTCGAGGTCCTCCCAGTGGCTAGGTAGGGTCTTGGTGAAGTGCAGGGGTGGTGTGTGCACGAGAGCGAGCTCGGGGCTTTTTTATAGGCGATCCAAGGCGGTGGCCGTGAACGGACTTCTCCGGTGATGGTTACGGCGGCGCAGAGCTTGGTCGGGGAGGTTTAGGGAGTGGGGCGTCAGCGTGGAGTTCCACTGGTGCCGTTTTGACGCTAAACCAGCTTGGATTAGGAGCCATGGGTGGATTTGGCGGAACGGGGCGGCGCGGGCCCGTCGGCGGCAGAGAGCACGCTCTGTGCGTGCCGCGCCACGGCGACGGTGCTGCATGCTTGTGCTGGCGAGGAAGTGGCCACGCGGAGCCACCAGAGGGATTGGGCGGCGCCGAACGGCGTTACGCCGCCGTTCTGCTCCCGGTCGGCCGCTACGGTGGTTCGGCCACCGCAAGACACGCCGGCCTTGAGCGGGCCAGGGCGCCACCGACGCCAGGAACGCGCCAAGCACGCGTGTGAGGCTCCGGACAGGCACGCTAGGCCATGAGCAACGTGCCAAAGGCACTGTGAACATGTGACTGAATTAACTGACGAAGATTGACACTGAAACTCTGAACTTTCTGAATTTAACTGAAGATGCACAGAAACAGGGCATGCAAGGTGTTTGACATAATGGTTTTGGCACGTGGGAAATTTTTCTTGAGCTGATCTTTGGTGTGGTGGTCTCTCATTGCATCTGAGGGCTGCTTGAATTTTGGTAGAATTTCTGGAGAAGTGTAGATACGAATTTCACCAAATTTGGCAAATCTGGTCCAAACTTGCAGTGAGTGAAATTTGAAATATTTGAAAAGGAGAAGAGTGGATCAAGATGGTTCTGGGTTGTGGGTACCAAGGACTATCCATGGGAGTTGGTTTGAGGTCAAAACTCAAAAGCATTTGGGTACTTGCTTTGCAAATCACTTAGGCTCAAAAGAAAAGACAAAATTATTTTGGGAGAGGAAATAATTGGAATAAAGTCCAAAAATGGATTTTACTAGTTTGGACAAAATGTCTGAGTTGAACCAAAGTGGAAGGAGGGTTTTGGGAGAAATTTACCACAAGAGGCATGGTAAAATCAAGGATGGATCAAAACCAAAGAATAACCCAATACCAAAAAGGTTTCTTTTTAGAAGAAAATAAATCCAAGAAATGCTTTTGAGAAGAAAAATTCAGAAGAGAGGTTTTTAAGAAGGGTTTAAATGACCTTCTTCAAACCAAGCAAGGCTTTGCTGAAAACAAAAACAACAAAAAATTTGGAGTGTCACAAAGATAATTCAAAAATGAATAAAATTGAGCTTTATCGCCTCACATTGTACATGCACGGAGCCCCTTATGCTGTGGGTATGCAGCTAGTAAGCCCTTGTATGTTTACACCGGACTCGTCTAGCCATGTACGGGGTCTGAACGACCTGTTTAGGTGCTTTGATCAGTGAAGCCGGTTTAGTGTGTGGCTGTCAAGGCAGCCGCACTATCTTCCATGCTCGAGGAACACTCGAAATTTCCCTTTAATGAGATGATGCCTCGCGGACCGGGCATTTTAAGTATAAGAGATGCATAATGCGGTATTGCGTTAAAGCGGGCGAAGCTTTCATTCTAGGAGTGCTTGATAGCTACTTGTGAATGGGGCGATGTGGAAGGTTAGCTTTTCGCGGCGGAAGTTGTCAGGGGAGCCGAACATAACTTCTAGCAGGAGAGAGCCCTTACAATGGGCATCTGGGCCTGTCGTTACTCCTTGAAAGGAAGTGTTGCTATGGCGAATTTTTGTTGGGTCTATCCCCATTTTGTGGATTGTGTCCTGATATAGCAGGTTTAGATCACTGCCGCCGTCCATTAGGACGTGTAAATTGGAGTCCGTCAATTATCGGATCTAATATCAAGGCAGTCCAGCCTGCGTTCTGGATATTTCTAGAGTAATCCTGATGGTCGAAGGTGATTGGTTTTAACAACCAGTGGCGGGACTCCTCTGGGATAGGCCGTATGGCGCGTATCTCTATAAGCGCCACCCTGTTTTTCCCTTTTGTCACGTGAAGTGAGTTTACTGTTTTGACTTCTTGTGGGAAATTCTTTTGTTTTCCGGTGCTCTGCTTGTGGAGTTCGTCATCGTCCTTGCTTGGTGTGTCGAGCCCCTTGTGTTCGGCGTTGAGTTTGCCGGATTGCTTGAAGACCCAGCAATCTCTGTGGGTTTGGTTTGCAGGCTTTCCGGGAGTACTGTGGATTTGACATATTTTGTCCAAGATTTTGTTTAGGTTAGATAGCTCGTCCCTGTTATCCTTGAGGGACAGCTTTTTCTGATTTTGCCGAGAGCTTTTGAATCCACCGTTGACTGCCATGCTCTTCGGGCTGTTTCCCTTGGTCCGGCGCTGGTCCTTGCCGCGTCGCGGTTTCTCGTTTCCATCCCTAACTTCGGATGTACTTGGGTCGCTGGTACTGCATCTTACCAACCAGCTATCCTCTCCTGCGCAAAAGCGGGTCATGAGGCTTGTTAATGCGGCCATTGTTCTTGGCTTTTCTTGGGCGAGGTGTTCCAAGCAGCCATTCATCTCGAACGCTGTGTTTGAAAGCTGCTAAGGCTTCGGCGTCCGCATAATCGACTATCTGGTTCTTTTAGTAAGAAATCTGTTCCAGTAGTTTCCGGCTGACTCTCCCGGGTTGTTGAGTTATATGACTTAAATCGTCAAGATCCAGAGGTCGGACATAGGTCCCTTGAAAATTTGCCCGAAAAGCATCCTCGAGTTCTTCCCAACTTCCAATGGTGTTTTCGGGAAGGCTTTTAAGCCAATGCCGGGCTGGCCCTTTGAGCTTGAGGGGTAAGTATTTTATGGCATGGAGATCATCTCTTCTAGCCATGTGTATGTGGAGGATGTAATCCTCAATCCATACTCCAGGGTCTGTTGTTCCATCGTATGCCTCTATGTTTACGGGCTTGAATCCCGCTGGAAATTCATGATCCAACACCTCATCGGTGAAACATAGGGGGTGTGCGGCACCCCTATATTTGGGTGTACCGTGATGCTCGAATACTTGATGTGTTGCATTGCTTACTAGAGCTTGCTTTCTTGGCCCGTAGATAGATCTAGCTGGGCCATCTTTTGGATGTGAATCCTTGTACGGATCGCGTGCCGGCTTGTGTGCGGTGCCCTTTGCCGCTCTATGTTGGCCATGGGGTTGTTTTCCTGACCGGGTGGCTTCCTTATTTTTTGATTGCGGGGCTCTAAGGCCTCCTCATCAAATTCTGGCAGTAATTTTCGCTTTGAATAGCTCTTTGTGTGGCGACTGTCGCCGTATTTGTCTGCGGTGTTGAGTACTTTGCTCCATCTAATTCTGAGTGCATCTTCCGCTGTTTTGAGCTTCCGCTTCTGCTTTTTCAGGCTACGCGCAGTGGCGACGAGCCTTTTGTGGAGGTTCTTCTGCTCCAGTAACTTGTCCGGCGTGAGGTCATCCGGACCGTTATTTTTGCCGTGGACGGGTTGTTCGGTTTGTTCATCCAAGTTGCCCTGTTCGGATGGTTGCTCAATGGCATGTTCGTCGTCCGCCAGTTCGCCCTGCTTTGGAGGTGAGGTTCTTCTGCTACAGTCTCTGTCGAGGTGGGGTTTGGAGCGGCGCTTACACCGCCGCTTTGACTGCTTTTCAAGGGAACGATCCCTCGTTGCGTCCCTTTGTTCCTCGTCGTCGTTTCTTTTAGGTGTGTCCACCATGTATACATCGTGAGATGAGGTGGTTGTCCAGTGCCCTATAGGCGCTCGTTCCTGTTCGTCTCCTACATCATCGTCCATACCGTCAATGTCTTTGGAGTTGAAGTCAAGCATGTCGGTTAAATCATTGATAGTGGCTACAAAGTGGGTGGTGGGTGGGCTTTGAATTTCTTCGTCATCCGCATCCCAACTTTGCTGACCATAGTCCGGCCAGGGCTCTCTTGATAAAGAGAGAGACTTTAGTGAGTTCAGGATGTCACCGAAGGGCGAGTGCTGAAAGATGTCCGCGGCGGCGAACTCCATGACCGGCGCCCAATCACATTCGATTGGCAGGGGCGCGGAAGGTTTGGAGTCCGGAGAGGAGTCCGACACCTTGGAGTCACGAGCTTTGCAAAGGACAAGGCTGGTGTTCGGATCGATTGCCATAGAGATTGCAGCCCCCAAGGCGGTGTCCAGCCACCCGTCCTCGGTTGGCGCAGTCGGCTCCGAGCTAAGGGTCGGAGCGGACAATGGTGCGGCCTGCAGGGCACTATTCGGCGGGAGATCTAGATCATGCCCATCGTGACAGTGCGGCGTGCTTGGATGTGGCTCGAACCCGTCGAAGATCAAGTCTCCGCGGATGTCAGCCGTGTAGTTCAAACTTCCAAATCTGACCTGATGGCCAGGGGTGTAGCTTTCGATCTGCTTCCGGATGGCCAGTTTAATTGGGTGCAGCAAAGCCTCCGAATCTGAAGATATGTCCGGGAGAAAAGTCTCACCCTGGACCGCTGGTTGTTGATGATCGGAGGAGCCATCGGCCTAAGGATGACGACATAGAGGAACTCTCAATGAAAGCACCAATGTCGGTGTCAAAACCGTGGATCTCGGTAGGGGGTCCCGAACTGTATGCGTCTAGGCGGATGGTAACAGGAGACAAGGGACACAATGTTTTACCCAGGTTTGGGCCCTCTTGATGGAGGTAAAACCCTACTCCGCTTGATTAATATTGATGATATGGGTAGTACAAGAGTAGATCTACCACGAGATCGTAGAGGCTAAACCCTAGAAGCTAGCCAATGGTATGATTGTTGTTCGTCCCACGGACTAAAACTCTCCGTTTATATAGACATCGGAGAGGGCTAGGGTTACACAGAGTCGGTTACAATGGGAGGAGATCTACATATCCAGACGCCAAGCTTGCCTTCCACGCCAAGGAAAGTCCCATCCGGACACGGGACGAAGTCTTCAATCTTGTATCTTCATAGTCCAGGAGTCCGGCCAAAGGTTATAGTCCGGCTATCCGGACACCCCCTAATCTAGGACTCCCTCAGTAGCCCCTGTACCAGGCTTCAATGATGACGACTCCGGTGCGCAGATTGTCTTCGGTATTGCAAGGCGGGTTCCTCCTCCGAATACTTCATAGAAGATTTGGAACACAAGAATAGTGTCCGGCTCTATAAAATAAGTTCCACATACCACCGCAGAGAGAATAATATTTACACAAATCCAATCTGCTGACGTATTCCGCAGCGTGACATCACACCACGGCCAAGCCTTTTTTCGAATTGTTTTTACTGTCCCACCTCAGCACGTTTAGCGAGGCAGTTTCCTTGGCACGTCTTGTCGAAGCAGAGATCGTGTCCCCTTATTCCAGGATTCTCATCAATACGGGCATGGGTAACCCAATCGTGCCCGTTGGTATATTTCCTCAATCGAAGGCGAGTCCCAAACGGTCACGCGGAGGGCTCTTGGTATTCAACCTCTTTAAAAAGAGACCAAGGCTCTACTCCTTTCTTTCAATCTTAATTGAATCCGCCTCTTGCCTCGAGTTCCAACACCCAAAGCTCCAGATTCAAGCGCTTCGGACCTTCGATGATGTCCGGCTCCGGCCTTCAAGGCTGGTGGATGCCTTCCTCCATTACGGAAGAAGACGTGCTAAAGCTGAGAGATGCCGTGTATCTAACCGCGTAAATCTCGCATAGGCTGCCTGCTCAAGGGCAGGTTATTCCCACTCCCAAGCCTGGTGAGAGCATGGTGTTCGCGTCTCACTTCCTTCGGGGCTAGGCTTCCCGACGGACCCCTTCGTGAGGGGGCTCATGTTTTATTATGGGCTGGAATTTCACGACTTGGCTCCGGAGTCCATCCTCCACATCTCATCGTTCATCGTCGCGTGCGAAGCCTTCCTCCGCATTACTCCTCACTTCGGATTGTGGCTTAAGACCTTCAAAGTTGAGCCGAAGATGATCGAGGGGCAGCACGTTGAGTGCGGAGGCGCTGTTATAAGCAAGAATGCTGACGCTCCATGGCCCGAGGGCTCTTTTCAAGAGGAGTTCAGCTTATGGCAACGAGAGTGGTTTTATATCACAGCTCCCAGGGACACCAAGTGGGTGGCGCCACCTGCCTTTCGCTCGGGTCCCCCACCACAGCTAGCATCATGGGTCAATAAAGGGTTTAACTGGGGGCCGTCCAAGGACGTGCCCTTGTTGCAGGGCCGCATTCGAGAGCTCCTAGAGAGAGACATCAATCTGGTCGCGGTGACGCAAGTCATGTTGATTCACCGCACCTTGCCCTGCAAACGTCGCCCCCTCCACCCGTGGGAGTTTAATCCGGAGGGACCACGAGCTCTCCAACATTTTACGGGCACGACGCCCATGGAGATGTACAAATTGTTCTTCAGATCACAAGCAATGTGTCCGGACTCGACCGAGGACGCAAGTCTGAGCTGCAATCGCCCGGATACTCAAGTAAGTAGTCCTGTACCCAGACATGCCATCCGTATATTTATCATAAAATTGCCCTTAAAAGATCTATCCCTTAAACAGGAGTGGATAGCGAAAGCAAAGCTAATCAGGTGTCCGGCCCCCTTCACTGAGACCACGCCGGATCCCGTGCTAACCAGGATGCTGGAGGTTGCGCCTTTGGAAGAAGGCATAGGGGGGAACAAGGAATCTACCGCCTCCCCGAAGGGGGCTGTCAGGAAAGGAGGAATCGATAATCCCTCCATCCAGGGGAAGAAGAGGACCGCCTCTGAAGACCCGGAGACCGTGGTCTCAAAGCGGGGGAAGAAATCTTCGTTAGAGGGTCCTGCGCCGAGAGATGCCTCGGCCGCACTGTGACCCCAAGGGGATCAGCCCTCTACCGAGCCGTAAGTAGAGAAGGGAGTTTTAAAATAAGAGACATCCCTGTTCTATTTCTGAGGAAGATAACCAAAATTTTACCTTGTAGTTCGGATCTAAGCCCTTCTCAGCAGAGCTCATCTTCAGGGGATCTTCGTCCGAAGATGATGGAGAGCGGAACGCCTCCCCCTGCTGTACCAGCTTATGTGGCAGGCGACCCGGAGGTGTCGTCACGAAGGGTTTCTCCGAATCCGGCAGGGCCGGAAGCAGTCGTATGGCTCCCCAAAGCCCTCCGCGTCCGGCCTTCGAAAAAGGCCATCGGACGAGTCCGGCACTGTCCGGTGCACGGTCGGAGGAGCTGAAGGATCTGCTCGGGCGAGCGTCTATCTCAGAAGAACACCGGGCATTGATGGGCACGGTGATTGAAAGGATTTCATCCGCAGAGAGCAGGTTGCACGAGGCCGTCAGGAGTTTACTGACAGGTTTTGAGGTACGCGAAATGATGTACCTCTTGACAATTCCGCATATATAAGATGCGTCCTGTGTAGATAGTAGCCGCTGAGACTCGGTGCGTTGTCAAAAATGACGGCGCGCCGAGGATCATAATCCCAGGTATAACATGTCGCCATTCCTATGTAGGTGGCGGCGTCCGATGGCTAGCCGGACCGATGAATTTGCCAAGCTAAAGCGGCAACTTGACGTGGCAGATGCCGACATCGCGCTTTGTCAACAAGCGGCTTGACGAGTCCCAAGGTATGCAATTTCTCCGCGGACAGCTGGTAAGGGGGCTTGATGCCCATGCCTTACAACATGTATGCTTGATGCAGATGGTGCCGCTGCCATGGGGAACCTTTGGGCGGAACTCGCCCGAGCCAAGGAGCAGGCCAGGAAAAGTTATGCGGCTGCCTTAAAGGTGGCCGAAGAGCTCAAAGCCGAACAGGCTGCTTACTACCGAAGCAAGAAGGAAATGGCTGAGATGGCTGTGAAGTTGAAGAATGCTGCCGACCGCTGCAAGCTTCTTGAAAAAGAAGATCGGGCGGAACAGAAGGACCTGGAGAAGGCCACTACCGAGGCCAAGGATGCTCGCTCTGCAATGAGAGCTATGAAGGAGGAGCTACGTCAGTCCGGAGATATCGCGGCTGGAAAGCCCTTTATGCTGGGATGAAGTTCGGGGATCCTATATATGCTCAATTGGACCGGCTGTGGAGTGCGGCGGATACTCATTTGGACTTGGCGGCAAGTGCCGCGGACACGGCCGAACACTTCCGAGATCAAAAGGATCACGAAGTGGAAAAGCTTTTTTGGTCGCAGTTCCACAATCCAAAGTGCCCACTTCCATTAACCGATCGTTTGGCTGCATGGGTGGAGCTGAATAGGTTATCCGGACTCGCCATGAAGGATGTCGTGAGTCATCTGTGGCCGGAAAGGCCCGAGCCGAAGAGTTATTTTAACTTGGTGCAGCACTTCCTTGGTGCGGTGCCGCATATCAATGCAATGAAAAGGTTAGCGTGCATAGAGGGTGCGCGGATGGCTCTTGCCCGTGTCAAGACATACTGGGCGGAGATGAAGGCCACCGATGTTGCATCCCAAGATTCGGACGGGAGCCGAGTACCTACCGAGCACTATTTTCAGGAAGTTCTGCAGGGCGCTCGTTTAATAGAAACGCAGTGCTCGAAGGATATTATGTTCGAATAACATGTATTATTGTAAAACAATGTTTCGATGAAATATAAAAGCTTTTTATACTTGTGCCTTCAAGAATTAAAATATCTCCTATGCGGCCGTTAATGTATATGTGTATATAACCTAAAAGATGGCAGTCTTCGGCTTCATCCCCCACGCATATAATGCGGGGGTGTTCACAGAAGGCGCATTTTCACAATTGACCCAACGTCTTGGTCCTATTAAGGAGGTGATAGTGCAGCGAACTAGGCAACCGACTATAATGCTTTATCACTTTCACTTAGCCATAGGAGTTTGACAGTGGGGCTACTATATAGCCCCTGGGGGCACCGCGCTCACCCGAATTCGGGGCACGTGTGTGCCTGGCCAGGAAACGGCCCTTCGTTAATGCGGAGGAATCCTAAAGATTCCGTGGGTCATCGAAAGTGGTTGACCAGTCTCACGCTATATCATGACAAATCGACTTCCTGTGTTTCTCTCTTGAGGTGCTCGCCTGGCGAACCGGGCACAATCGTAGTAGTTCTCCGGTGTCGTCTTAGCCGATAGAGCGGAACATAAGGCAAGAAACATAGGAGCCGGGCAAACCCAACCTTTGACCAAAGACATGATTCGGAGCTGATGCATATAAGGCCAAACTCGCGACGCCGAACACTCCCTAAGGTATTCGGTCTTTATGAAAACGGGTTGAACAACGCCCTTGGTAATGAGCCCGTAGTGTCCAGGTACGCGCAAAATTCTGACGTGGCCACATGCCAAGACGCCAGCCTCCTCCTCGGTTATATGACAAAACCGGGGGATGTATATCAACAAGAGACAGTGAAAAAGGTTTACGCGGGGTCTTAATCTAAAAAGAATCCTTGGAACGGGTCCCTACTGCACGTCTGCGCCTATGTCTCCGCAGCCAGATCTCGACGGGTGTAGCACGGTGTTCATCTGTAAAAGAGAGGAACTTAGTTGAAAAAGACCGTGCGAAAATATAAGTTATATTAAATAAACAAAGTATAATTCAAAAAATAAATAAAACTGAGCTTTATCGTCTCTTGTTGTACATGCGCGGAGCCCCTTGTACGGGGGTATGCGGCTAGTAAGCCCTTGTATGTTTACATCGGACTCGTCTAGCCATGTCCGGGGTCTGAACGACCTGTTTAGGTGCTTTGATCAGTGAAGCCGGTTTAGTGTGTGGCTGTCAAGGCAGCCGCACTATCTTCCGCGCTCGAGGAACACTCGAAATTTCCCTTTAATGAGATGATGCCTCGCGGACCGGGCATTTTAAGTATAAGAGATGCATAATGCGGTATTGCGTTAAAGCGGGCGAAAGCTTCGCGTCCCAGGAGTGCTTGATAGCTACTTGTGAATGGGGCGATGTGGAAGGTTAGCTTTTCATGGCGGAAGTTGTCGGGGGAGCCAAACATAGCTTCTAGCAGGAGAGAGCCCATACAATGGGCATCTGGGCCTGGCGTTACCCCTTGAAAGGAAGTGTTGCTATGGCGAATTTTTTGTTGGGTCTATCCCCATTTTATGGATTGTGTCCTGATATAGCAGGTTTAGATCATCGCCGTCCATTAGGACTTGTGTAAAGTGGAGTCCGTCAATTATCGGATCTAATATCAAGGCAGTCCAGCCTGCGTTCTGGATACTTCTAGAGTAATCCTGATGGTCGAAGGTGATTGGTTTTAACAACCAGTGGCGGGACTCCTCTGGGATAGACCGTATGGCGCGTATCTCTATAGGCACCACCCTGTTTTTCCCTTTTGACACGTGAAGTGAGTTTACTGTTTTGAGTTCTTGTGGGAAATTCTTTTGTTTTCCGGTGCTCTGCTTGTGGGGTTCGTCATCGTCCTCGCTTGGTGTGTCGAGCCCCTTGTGTTCGGGCGTTGAGTTTGCCGGATTGCTTGAAGACCCAGCAATCTCTGTGGGTATGGTTTGCGGGCTTCCCGGAGTAATCGTGGATTTGACATATTTTGTCCAAGATTTTGTTTAGGTTAGATAGCTCGTCCCTGTTATCCTTGAGGGGCAGCTTTTTCGATTCTCACGAGAGCTTTTGAATCCGGTGTTGATCGCCGTGCTCTTCGGCTGTTTCCCTTGGTCCGCGCTGGTCCTTGTTGCATCGCGTTTCCCGCTTCCATCTCTAACTTTGGATGTACTTGGGTCATTGCATCGCATCTTGCCAACCAGCTATCCTCTCCTCGCAAAAGCGGGTCATGAGGCTCGTTAATGTGGCCATTGTTCTTGGTTTTTCTTGGCCGAGGTGTTCAAGTAGCCATTCATCTCGAATGTCTGTGTTTGAAAGCTGCTAAGGCTTGATTGTCCTGGACAATGACTATCTCGTTCTTTTTAGTAAGAAATCTGTTCCAGAGTTTCCGGCTGACTCTCCGTGTTGTTGAGTTATATGACTTAAATCTTACGCATCCGGAGGTCGGACATAGGTCCCTTGAAAATTTGCCTCGAAAAGCATCCTCGAGCTCTTCCCAACTTCCAATGGTGTTTTTGGGAAGGCTTTTAAGCCAATGCCGGGCTGGCCCTTTGAGTTTGAGGGTAAGTATTTTATGGCGTGGAGATCATCTCCTCTAGCCATGTGTATGTGGAGGATGTAATCCTCAATCCGCACTCTGTGGTCTGTTGTTCCGTCAGATGCCTCTATGTTTACGGGCTTGAATCCCGCTGGAAATTCATGATCCAGCACCTCATCGGTGAAACATAGGGGGTGTGCGGCACCCCTATATTTGGGTGTACCGTGATGTTCGGATACTTGATGCGTTGCATTGCTTACTAGAGCTTGCTTTCTTGGCCCGTAGATAGATCTAGTTGGGCCATCTTTTTGATGCGAATCCTTGTACGGATCGCGTGCCGGCTTGTGTGCGGCGCCCTTTGCCGCTCTATGTTGGCAATGGGGTTGTTTTCCTGACCGGGTGGCTTCCTTATTTTCTGATTGCGGGGGCTCTAAGGCCTCCTCATCAAATTCTGGCAGTAATTTTCGCTTCGGATAGCTCTTTGTGTGGAGACTGTCGCCGTATTTGTCTGCGGTGTTGAGTACTTTGCTCCATCTAATTCTGAGTGCATCTTCCGCTGTTTTGAGCTTCCGCTTCGCTTTTCAGGCTACGCGCAGTGGCGACGAGCCTTTTGTGGAGGTTCTTCTGCTCCAGTAACTTGTCCGGTGTGAGGTCATCCGGACCGTTATTTTCGCCGGGGACGGGTTGTTCGGTTTGTTCATCCAAGTTGCCCTGTTCGGACGGTTGCTCAATGGCATGTTCGTTGTCCGCCGGTTCACCCTGCTCTGTGGCTGGGTCTGTATGGCTGCTGTCTCTGTCGAGGTGGGGTTTGGAGCGGCACTTACGCCGCCGCTTTGACTGCTTTTCGAGGGAACGATCCCTCGTTGCGTCCCTTTGTTCCTCGTCATTGTTTCTTTTAGGTGTGTCCACCATGTATACATCGTGAGATGAGGTTGTTGTCCAGTGCCCTATAGGCACTGGTTCCTATTCATCTCCTACATCGTCATCCATACCGTTGATGTCTTCGGAGTCGAAGTCGAGCATGTCGGTTAAATCATCGACAGTGGCTACGAAGTGGGTGGTGTGTGGGCTTTGAATTTCTTCGTCGTCCACATCCCAACCTTTCTGACCGTAGTCCGGCCAGGGCTCTCCTGATAAAGAGAGAGACTTTAGTGAGTTCAGGATGTCGCCGAAGAGCGAGTGCTGAAAGATGTCCGCGGCGGGAACTCCATGACCGGAGCCCAATCGGATTCGATTGGCAGGCGCGCGGAAGGTTCGGAGTCCAGAGAGGAGTCCGGCACCTTGGAGTCACGAGCTTTGCAAAGGACAAGGTAGGTGTTCGGCTCGATCGCCGTAGAGATTGCATCCCCCGAGGCGGTGTCCAGCCACCCGTCCTCGGTTGGCGCAGTCGGCTCGGAGCTAAGGGTCGGAGCGGACACTGGTGCGGCCTGCAGGGCACTGTTCGGCGGCAGAGCTAGATCATGCCCATCGTGACAAAGGCGGCGGCGCTTGGCTGTGGGTCGAACCGCATCAAGATCAAGTCTCCGCGGATGTCACCGTGTAGTTCCAACTTCCACCTCTGACCTGAGGGCCAGGGGCGTAGCTTTCGATCTGCTCCAGATGGCCAAGTGAATTGCCCGCAAGGTAAGGCCGCCCGAATACGAAGATCTGTCCAGGAGAAAAGTCTCACCCTGGACCGCTGTTGTTGATGATCGGAGGAGCCATCGGGCCTAAAGATGACGCATACGTAGGAACTCTCAATGAAAGCACCAATGTTGGTGTCAAAACCGCGGATCTCGGTAGGGAGTCCCGAATCGTGTGTCTAGGCGGATGGTAACAGGAGACAAGGGACACGATGTTTTAACCTGTGTTCGGGCCCTCTCGATGGAGGTAAAACCCTACTCCTGCTTGATTAATATTGATGATATGGGTAGTACAAGAGTAGATATACCACGAGACCATAGAGGCTAAACCCTAGAAGCTAGCCTATGGTATGATTGTTGTTCGTCCTACGGACTAAAACCCTCTGGTTTATATAGACACCGGAGAGGGCTAGGGTTACACAGAGTCGGTTACAATGGGAGGAGATCTACATATGCATAACGCCAAACTTGCCTTCCACGCCAAGGAAAGTCCGATCCGAACACGGGAAGAAGTCTTCAACTTGTATCTTCATAGTCCAGGAGTCCGGCCAAAGGTTATAGTCCGGCTATCCGGACACCCCCTAATCCAGGACTCCCTTAGGTATGTCTCCGTATAAGATGGTTTATGGAAAAGCATGTCATTTACCTCTTGAACTTGAGCATAAGGCATATTGGGATATTAAAGAGCTCAATTATGACTTCAAACTTGCCAGTGAGAAGAGGTTGTTTGATATTAGCTCACTTGATGAATGGAGAACCCAAGCATATGAGAATGCCAAGCTTTTCAAAGAAAAAGTCAAACGCTGGCATGATAAGAGGATACAACAAATGTGAGTTTAATGTAGGAGATTATGTGTTATTGTTCAACTCTCATTTAAGATTTTTTGCAGGAAAACTTCTCTCAAAATGGGAAGGTCCCTACGTTATCAAGGAGGTCTATCGCTCGTGCTATAAAAATCAACAACTTCAAGGCACAAATCCGAGGGTGGTAAACGGTCAAAGAATTAAACATTATATTCCAGGTAATCCTATCAATGTTGAAACTAATATTATTGAAACCATAACCCCTGAGGAATACATAAGAGACACTTTCCAGAACGTTCCAGACTCCGAAAAGGCATAGGTACGTGGTACAGTAAGTAAACCGACTCCAAAACAACTCTAGTGGCAATTTTTATCAGTTTTGGATTATTTAAGAATTTTAGGAAGAAAGAAGTAGTCCGAAAGAGACACGAGGCTGCCACGAGAGAGGAGGGCGCGCCCCCCCTATAGGGCGCGCCCCCTGTCTCGTGGGCACCTCGTGTGCCTCCCGGACTCCGTTTTCTTGTATGTTACGTATTTTGGTCGGTAAAAATTCATTATATATACTCCCGAAGGTTTTGACCACCGTATCACGCAAATATCCTCTGTTTTCGTTTTGAGTTGTTCCTGTTGCAGAATAAAGCAAGATGTCTTCTCAGGACCAGTTGGGGAGAGCCGGGTGTCTCACCCAACGCCAGGTCCAAGAGCAAATAGCGACGCCTATCACTTTGGACCATCAACTGAGGATGAGATGGAGGCTGATTTGAAAAGGATAGATGCCATGGAGGAGGATCAAGAAGTTACCTCTTGTCTTCGAGCAGAATTCACTATGGGGGAACTACCTAGCCTGGCTGTCCCTACTTCGGTCACTCCTTCCGACTCTAAATTTCTTTCTTATGAAAATATGAAAAAGAGTTTCACTTGTTCTCCAGAAGCTATGCAGCATCCTTGGGTGAAAGGAGCCTTGTCCGTTACGGGCAAGCTCCGTAAATAAAATATGGACCTCAAACAACAGGTTAATAAGCTCGAGGAGGAGAACCGTATCTTGAAGGGCATAATCGCCAAGAAGATCATAAGACCAACCGTGAAGAAGGAGAAATAATCACATGGGTATGGGCACTCCCCTTGGCAACTGCCAAGCTTGGGGGAGATGCCCCGGTATCGTATCACCATCACACTCTTATCTTTACCGCTTTATTTAGTTCGATCCTTTTAGTAATATCTTGATATAGTAGATTGAAGTTTTGATATCAAGTAGTTTTGAGTTTTGCATTGTGGCTCTTTATGTAAGCGAGTCCGTGTGCTATCTATAATAAAGATTAGTGTTGAGTCGAGGGCTTTGCTATGTTGCTATGATCTTGTGAAAGTAGAAAGAACAAAAGATTTCATATTGATCGTATGGATAGTGATAACTTCACACATAGAAAGTATGAGGCATAAAAATTGTTGAGAGTTGATGAACGTAGCCTTGGTCATCGTTGCAATTAATAGGAAGTGATAAGGAAAGAGGGGTTCACATATAAATATAATATCTTGGAGATCTTTTATGATTGTGAAGCACTCATTAAGTATGACATGCTAAAAGAGTTGACGTTGGACAAGGAAGACAACGTAATGGTTTATGTTTCCCAACATCTCAGTTAAAGTATATTGTCATTGACCTTCCAAACATGTTGAGTTTGCCTTTCCCCCTCATGCTAGCCAAATTCCTTGCACCAAGTAGAGATACTACTTGTGCTTCCAAATATCCTTAAACCCAGTTTTGCCATAAGAGTCCACCATAACTACCTATGGATTGAATAAGATCCTTCAAGTAAGTTGTCATTGGTGCAAGCAATAAATATTGCTCTCTAAATATGTATGACTTATTAGTGCAGAGAAAATAAGCTTTGTACGAACTTGTTGTGGAAGTAATAAAAGCGACAGATCTATAATAAAGGTCCACATACAAGGGGCAATATAAAGTGACGTTCTTTTGCACTAAGACTTTACGCATCAACCCTAAACGCCAAGATGACAACCTCTGCTTCCCTCTACGAAGGGCCTATATTTTACTTTATGTTTTACTTTATGCTTGAGTCAAGGTGATGCTCACCTTTCCCTTTTTATTTTTATCCTTTGGCAAGCTCCTCGTGTTTGAAAGTTCATGATACATATATCCAATTGGATGTAAGTTGGCATAGGCTATTATTGTTGACATCACCTAAAGGTGAATACGTTGGGAGGCAACACAATAAGCCCCTATCTTTCTCAGTGTCTAGCTGAAACTCTATAACCACAAGTATTGTGTGAGTGTTAACAATTATAGGGGACTACGAGATAGTTGAGTATGTGAGCTTGCTAAAAAGCTCTATTATTGACTCTTTCCGATATTACGATTAATTGCAATTTCTTCAATGACTGAGATTATAGTTTGTTAGTTCCCAATGAAGTTTTTGAATCATACTTGACATTGTGAATCGTTTATTACTTGAGCATAGGAAATCATATGACAAAATCCATATATGTTGCTGTTTTTAGAATGATCATGATGCTCTCATGTCCGTATTTTATTTTTATCGACACCTCTATCTCTAAACATGTGGACATATTTTTGATTTTCGGCTTCCGCTTGAGGACAAGCGAGGTCTAAGCTTGGGGAGTTGATACGCCCATTTTGCATCATGCTTTTATATCAATATTTATTGCATTATGGGCTGTTATTACACATTATATCTCAATACTTATGGCTATTCTCTCTTATTTTACAAGGTTTACCATGAAGAGGGGGAAAGCCGGCAGCTGGAATTCTGGCTAGAAAAGGAGCAAACATTGGAAACCTATTCTGCACAACTCCAAAAGTCATGAAACTCCACGAAACATCTTTTTGGAATTTATAAGAATTTCTGAGCTAAAGAAATAGGCCAGGGGGCCCACACCCTATCCAGGAGACAGGGGGCGCGCCCCCCATAGGGCGCGCCCCCTATCTCCTGGGCCCCTTGGTGGGCCTCCGGCGTCCATCTTCTGCTATATCATCACTTTTACCCTGGAAAAAATCGTGGGCAAGCTTACGGGATGAAACTCCGCCGCCACAAGGCGGAACCTTGGCGGAATCAATCTAGGGCTCTGGCGGAGGCTGTTACCAGGGGACACTTCCCGGAGGGGGAAATCATCACCAACATCATCACCAACGATCCTCTCATCGAGAGGGGGTCAATCTCCATCAACATCTTCACCAGCACCATCTCCTCTCAAAACCCTAGTCCATCTCTTGTATCCAATCTTCTATCAAAACCACAAATTGGTACCTGTGGGTTGCTAGTAGTGTTGATTACCTCTTGTAGTTGATGCTAGTTGGTTCACTTGGTGGAAGATCATATGTTCAGATCCTTTATGCATATTATTACTCCTCTGATTATGAACATGAACTTGCTTTGTGAGTAGTTACGTTTGTTCCATAGGACATGGGTGAAGTCTTGCTATTAGTAGTCATGTGAATTTGGTATTCATTCGATATTTTGATGAGATGTATGTTGTCTTTCCTCTAGTGGTGTTATGTGAACGTCGACTACATGACACTTCACCATTATTTGGGCCTAGAGGAAGGCATAGGGAAGTAATAAGTAGATGATGGGTTGCTAGAGTGATGTAAGCTTAAACCCTAGTTTATGCGTTGTTTCGTTAGGGGCTGATATGGACCCATATGTTTAATGTTGTGGTTAGGTTTACCTTAATACTCCTTTTTGTAGTTGCGGATGCTTGCAATAAGGGTTAATCATAAGTGGGATGCTTGTCCAAGTTAGGACAGTACCCAAGTGTCGGTCCACCCACATATCAAATTATCAAAGTACCGAACGCGAATCTTACGAACGTGATGAAAACTAGCTTGACGATAATTCCCAATGTGTCCTCAGGAGCACCTTCTTCATTATTAGAATTTGTCCAGGCTTACCCTTTTCTACATAAAGGATTGGGCCACCTTGCTGCACTTTATTTACTTTATTTACTTTTGCGTGTTACTATTTATCTTATCACAAAACTATCTATCATCTACTATTTCAGTGCTTGCAGAGAAAACCTTACTGAAAACCGCTTATCATTTCCTTCTGCTCCTCGTTGGGTTCGACACACTTACTTATCGAAAGGACTATGATAGATCCCCTATACTTGTGGGTCATCAGCGGTCGAGCGCCCACACGGCGACGCAGTCTAGGTCATTGCGGACCAAGTCCAGCACCACGTCGCTCTTGGCAAACGTGGAGTGGCCACATGCATTGCACTGGTTGTACCTTGCCTACTACCTCACAGCATACTCCGCCTCAGATACGATGCCCCTGGAGCCCGAGGCACTATCGTAATTGCCGCCTCCGAGGTAGTGGAGGAGGCGGCCCCAAGCCTTCTTGATCACGGGTGACAATTCCTACTTGACGGCAAGGCGGTGGTGGCACGACAACGACGATGGCGCATATCGGCGCGGCAGGGACGTCGATTCCTCCTTGACCCAGCGTCGGATCTGGACTTCGCGGTGGTGCAGAGGCAACACCAAGAGCCACCGGAGGAGGAGCTTCCGCCTACTCTGCCTGCCGGCGCGGAGCACCAGGACTTCAACATTGCCTCGGGGTCACAGAGGAGGACGAGCTCAAAGAGGAGGAGGCGATCAGAGAGAAGGAGATGCGGATGTGCATCGGCGGAGCACAACTTATATAGCCGCGGCCAGGACAGACGAATGACAGTCAGCTCACTTTAATGCGACGCAGCGGCTGGAGTTGGTTCCTAGGGAAGCTGCACCCGCATTGAAGCGGCGGCTGTCGAGAGGCCGTGTTGGTCAGTGCCACCCTCTACTCACATCGCGACATCAATGCCGGCCGCTGCATGCTCTGGGCCAGCATGAATGCTGCGCGGAAAGCAGCGCACGCATTAGATGGAAAGCGCGGGAGGGGCGGGTGGGATATTTTGGTAGGCCAGGGCGGTTAGAAGCGGGCGTGGGAGTGGTCTGGAATCCTGCAAACCCCCATGTTTGTCTTCGGTTTGTAGGAGAAATCACTTCCGGACCGGGCTGGGGACCGATACAGGCCCATGTCGGATGGCTTCCATGGTCTAGACGTGTCACGGGGAGGTTTTGCGTGTAAATGCGTTGGAGATGTCCTTATCCGCCCACTCCCATCCCTATCTCCTTTATCGTATCCGTTTGCTGGGGTGGGCAGCGAGCTTGGATGCGTCAGGCGTTGGCCCGAGGCGAGGGCGGGAGGTGCCGGATCTGGGAAGAGGGGTGACACACCCTGTAGCCCAGTCCACTGACATCCCCGATGATGAGGTGGAGGTCATGCTGCCTGCTCGCTCGCGGCTGTCGCGGCAAGTGTCCTTCCCGGCTCCCTCCACCTGCTCTTAACTGAGGCTGAGCACCAGGCCATGCGTGTGCCGTCGTGGGTGGAGCCGAGCACCGAGCGGCTTGACCAGCTAAAACCTGAACGTGCCATCGTAGGCGGAGTCGATCATCGCCTGCTCACCCTGCATTCGAGCGCTCCTCACCAATGACAAGCACCAGACCGCCGCTTTCCTAGTCCATGCCAACTGGTCCCGCAGCCACACCCAAGCAACGGGCGCTTGCCTCCAACCTCTGCAGCAGCCGCCCTCTTGTCGCCACTCACCGGTGAGGTCCCGCCATGTGCCTCATACCCTTTGTTTTCTCCTAATTTCCTACTCTCCATGCCCACGGATGATGAGGAGAGGGAGAAGCAGCTCGATCAGGCCTTTGCAACAGTGACATGCATAGAGGGCAAGGAATTCCAGGTTCGGCATACCCGCGACCCATGGTAATTTTGCTACATTTGTTCCTTCAGTTAACCTACAATTTTTGAGAGAGGTTGTTCCTTCAATCTAGGTGTCGGTGTCAAAACCGGCGGATCTCGGGGTAGGGGGTCCCGAACTGTGCATCTAAGGCGGATGGTAACAGGAGGCAAGGAACACGATGTTTACCCGGGTTCGGGCCCTCTCTATGGAGGTAATACCCTACTTCCTACATGATTGATCTTGATGAATATGAGTATTACAAGAGTTGATCTACCACGAGATCGTAGAGGCTAAACTCTAGAAGCTAGCCTATGGTATGATTGTTGTTGTCCTACGGACTAAACCCTCCGGTTTATATAGACACCGGAGGGGGCTAGGGTTACACAGAGTCGGTTACAATAGAAGGAGATCTACATATCTGTCGTGGAATTGTCACGGCAGATGTCCTCTTTGAAGGACTTAGTCGTGGAGCCATCGCAACTAGGAAGCTTGAAGGGGTTAATCGGGACAAAGGACACGAGAGGTTTTATACTAGTTCGGCCCCTTACGGTGAAGGTAAGGCCTACGTCTAGTTGGGTTGGTATTGCTTGAGGTTTCGATAACTGGGGAGCGAGATACGCTATGCCCGGTTCTCGATTGGTTGTTTTCGTTCTAAGCCGCCAACAGGTCGTCCCCTTATATACACGGGTTGACGCCTGTGGGTTTACAGTAGTCCCGGCCGGCTTATAAACAATGTCCGGCTCGGTGACTAGTCAAGTCTACCTTATGATACAAGTCTTGTCATTATGGCGGTTTATTACAATGGGCCTTAAGTCGCTTGTGGTCCTTAGGCCCTTTGTTGAGACGCCATCTTCATGCTTGGACTTGGGCTTCTGTCTGGTAACCTCTTTACGTAACCCGGCCCCTCCTGGGCGGCTTACACAAATAGTTATATCTCCAACATTAGGCCCCAGATTGATTTGAACCTGTTCATGTCAATCTTAAAATGACTTAAAACATAAATCTTAGTCTTCTGACTGCGCAAAAATACTTTCTTTAACCCGCCGTGACGTCATTCTTTGGATCCGTGTTAACCCGTCCTGACGTCATCTTTCCTTTTATTCCGCCGTATCGACCCAACGAATCTCTGTCTTTAATGCCCGTTTCGGGAATCGAGGCGTCGGGGCCGCTGGATAGTAATTGTTATCTCCTCGTTTCCCGCGCCGTCTCAGTTATGCTCTCCTTATAAATAGGCGCGACCTGGGTTTCATTTTCCCCCCTTCCAGTCGTCTCCTTCCTCTTGCCTCCTCTCGAGCTCCGCCGCCGCCGCCGTCAAGCTTCTCGTCTTCTCCGACCCAGGCCGCCGCATCAACCTGAATCGGACCAGAAACACGCCGGTGAACCTCCGCAGCTCCTCCAGACTTGTAAGTTTCCTTTTCTTCCCTGCCTAGATCTGCATTAGATCTTCTTCGAGTTCATCGGTGTTCATCGCCATCCGCTACAAACCCTTGATAGATCTCACCCCCGACGCCCTTTTCTGATCGTCAGTTGGTATAGAACTTCTGCGGTAGCTGTTTCACCCCCATTTTATATGCAAACGGATCCCTTTTCCCTTGTTCAGAAGCTTCTTTCGAGTGCATGAACTTCTCTGCACTTGTTTTAGGTCTAGAATTTTTTTTTTCAGGACGACCATTTGATCCAAAATAATAGTTGTAACTTATGAAACCTGTTTTTATCACCCGGAACACTTCTTATGCTAAATGCCTTTAACATAACTGTCCAAATATCCGGTTTAAACGCATCCCACTTGATCTGTGAACCTTGGTGCCTTCTCAGGTCTTTAAAACCTTTGAACTGTTGCTAACACTTGTGGCGGCTTAAATAATGTTGCCCAATTATCCTTATGTCATTAGGCCCCTTTAAGCCGCTACCTTCAACAATTTGAATATTTTCTTCCGGGTTAAAATTTAAACCGGAACTTCTTATTTTGCAATAGGCCAATCTGTTGTCATGGCGCCTAAGTCGACCAAAGCTCGTGTAACCTACAACTGGGTCCCATCCACTGTTACTAAAAGCAAGCTGGCTGAATTTGTGAAGTCTGGCCATTTGCCAAAGAAAGAAGTTATGTCTTATCGCGTCCCTGACCCATCTGAAGAGAAGCCTCAACCCAAAGAAGGGGAGGTAATAGTTTTCACGGATCACATGAGCCGGGGATTTGCCCTCCCGCTCAAAGTTCTTCAGAGAAGTTTTAAATTTCTTTGACCTTAGACCTCAAGACATTGGACTCAATTCCGTGTCCAATCTTTGCAACTTCCAAGTCTTCTGTGAGGTGTACCTGGGAGAAGAGCCAAGCCTGCTCTTATTCAGAGAACTGTTTTAATTGAATCGGCAGAATGAGCGCGCCAATGGGCCGCGTCTTGAACTTGGCGGTATCTTGATCCAAATGACGGAGAGAGACCGTTCTGCTTCCTTATGCCGAGCTGCCGAAGTCACCCCAAATATTGGAACCAGTCAAGGTTCTCTTTGTCAGGATACTTATCCGGTGATAAGCCACCTCTTGCTTTCGCGCCCTGCGCCTTTGAGTACAACCATCCGTCAAGCGGATATATCGACCGTTGTTGAATGTCCGCCGCTCAACCCCAAAGATCAAGAAAATTAAAGCTCTTTCCGGGAAATGGTTTAAACGGCATTGACTTGGTCCGGTCTGGTCACTTACGTATACTCCCATTAAGCCGCCGCTCCGGCTTAATGTGCACCTATACAGGCGAACAGAATGACCCAATGCGCCACAGTTCTGACGACTTACCAGATGACGTGGGAGATGCTACAACCCAGTCATTGCTGAAGGAGGGTACTGTTATCAACAACACCTTCGGGTTACTTCCCTTCTGCAAAAAGAATCCGCCCCCTGCAGTAAGTTACCAATCCTAATAAACACTCTTTAATATGTTTAACTCCTTGTACTTATAACTCCTTATCTTTCCCACAGGCTAGTGATGATTTCTGCAAAGTCAAATATGACCACGAGGCCGCCCAACAAGCCAGAGCAGCCAAGAAAAATGAAAGGAAAAACGCCAAGATGGGGACTTCAAAGAAGAAGAAACCCAGCACCTCCGAATTACTCAAATTGGATGACTCTTCTTCAGATGAGGAAGAGGTAATCTCTTATTCTCTTTAACTCCTTTGTTACTATTTTATTGATATTTCCGCCTCTCAGGAAGACACTGGAAACAGCCAAGCTCATGGCGAAGAGGTAAATATAATTTCCTCCGACTCAGAGCCTTTGCCAAAGCAAAAAACCCGGCGGGTGACCCGGAAAGTAAGATTTTCACATCCCTTAGCTTATCAATATCCTCAATTTCTTTTGGAGCAACAATAGCTTGAGAACCGGAGGCAAACCCAGACAAGTAAGGATGTAGAGCTCTCTTCCGGCTTACCTGACGTAAGCAGGAAGCGTCGAACTGAGGTCATCTCCGCTTTGTGTTCTCTTTATCCTTTGGCGGGTTTAATTCGTCAGCCTCGCAATTCATCTGACTCCAATTATCAGGATACCTCTCCTTCTTCTGGCGAGTCTATGCAATCCAACATGCCGGCTTTCAAGACTGCCCCTGGGTAATGTACCTTTGTTATCCTCATGCTTTGCCTTACTCATATTTTATACTCATCCCTTTGTTTTATTCACAGTGTGCAGGCGAAGCCTAGTAAAAGGGCAAAAAAGAATAAGCCGATTGAAGACCCGGTAGCAACAGAGCCGGAACTCGGAACCACTGCCCCTGATGCTTCTACTCATCAGCCTCCTCCTGAGCCGGCCCATGAAATTCCGACACCATCTTCCGACCCGCCTCAAGAAAACACTCTTGATAACTCCGATAAACCGGAAATTCCTAGCCCGGTCCGGACGGCTGAACCGGAAGTTGAATACTTGAAAAGCCAGTATGTTGAGCCGGGGCGGCCTACTGTTCTTGCCAGGTGCACCGCTAAGGAAGAACTTGTCAAAAGTCGGAAGACCAAACAGGACATCGCTGATTATGCCCACTTAAGCATTGGCGATATAGTCTTAGGCTATCTGAATCAAGTGCATAACAGCCGCGACCTGGAAATTGACATGGTGAAACAGATACAAAGATAAATCTGAGGTATAACTTATATCATTTCTCCCGAATCTTACTTATCAGTACCAGCCCCCAAGTCTCATCGCTTATAGGTAAATATGTCGAGACTTAGATACCGGCCATCGTTAGCTCACCCGGTTTACAAGAAAGCATATTTAGCCCGGCTGTAATATAGCAACTTTTTAAAGAAGCGATACACATTAGCCACCAAGTGTCAAGTATTTTTACTTGTAAAGTGCTTGAGACTTTAATATGCATAATCTGACATTATAAAGTAAAATTGTCTTCAGCATACATTAGCCCCCAAGTGTCAAGGGTCTTTACTTGTAAAGTGCTTGAGACTTTAATGATACCTTACCAGAACCTTACCAGTAATCCGGCGTTATTGCAGGTCTCCACCAGTCAATTCAAATTGCAGATTGCTGATCTGAAGACCCGGCTGGCGGCCCAAGACCTTGAGATTCAAAAAGCCGACTCCAAATTCGCCATCAGCATCTCAAAGCAAGAAAAGTTGATGTCGGATTTCGGGTTCCGGCAGACCCTTGAGGTTCGAACACTGGGGTGCGCGCGGAGATCCAACCCTCCACCGTCTCGCACCTCGCCGAATCACTGGGACTTAAACTACTAAACGGGACAGCACAAGAGACACAAGATTTATACTGGTTCAGGCCATCGTTGTGGTGTAATACCCTACTCCAGTGGGTGGTGTGGTGGATTGCCTCTTGGGCTGATGAGGAACAATACAAGGAAGAACAGCCTCGTGAGGGTCTGTTCTTCGTGGGTGTGATGAACTGCTAGGTGGTGTTCAGTCGCTCTAGCTACCGGTTTCCTGATGAGGATTCCGGATCCCTCACCTTGGGGGCGGCTACTCCTATTTATAGGCGAAGGCCCTGGGCCTCTTCCCAAATATTGAGCGGGAAGGGCGCCAACAATTGGCCATTTTGAAGGGGAACAGCAGGTACACTTATCCTGACTAAAGTTGGTCCTCGCCTGCCAAAGGCTCTGGTGATGACGCCTTCTTGGGCTCCACGATGACTCCGTTCCAGCCGTTGGGCTGGTCTTGGTCTTGTTGCACCGAAACGGATGCCTTTGCTTGATGCTCTCGCCTGCGCTTGCTCCCTTTGCACCAAAGAGGAAGGGAGGACATCGCTGGGCTGGCGCCTCGGGCGCCCTCGGTCGTCATGGCTTACGTCATGGGCACCTCGCGAGGTACCACGCCTTGAACTCTCCGCCTCCTCATGAGCCAGCCGACGAGGCCGTGGCTCGAGAAGCTCCTTGTCGTCCGCCCATGAGGCTTGGCCCCTCGCGAGGGTCTTGAGCTATGCTGATGAAGATGGGCCGCCGCTGGCCTCCTTCGAGCCACGCCGCAGGCCGCAGTGCAGGCAAGTCCGGGGACCCCTGCTCCTGTAACGCCGACAGTAGCCCCCGGGCCCACGACGCGCCCAAACTTGGCCGAGCAAAGAGGCGAAAGGGCAAGTGTGAAGCGTCGCGGGCCCTAACAGCCTGCGGCCTTGGGCGACGCATGGCGGTTCGCGTGCGCACTGCTTCCCCGTGATGCCTTGGTAACCACCCGGATTCGACAAGTCCCTTCATGCAGAGTTGGTCATGATTACCAGTGATCGTGGAGGCCGACGGTTGGCCTTCGCAGGCTATAAGTATGGAACGGCGCACGCCCTTCCAGTCTATCCTTTCTTGTCTCTCCTTCTTCTCCATGGCTCCACCAAGGAAGTTCTCGGCCGTAGAGAAGGGGAAGGGCAGTCAGGTCGAGTCTTCCTCTCCTCCGCCTAAGCGTGGTCGAGGTCGCCCTCGCAAGCATCCCGTGGCCTCCACGGCGGTCCCCCGCGGTCATGGGGGAGGCTCTCAGCGTGGCGACGAGCAGCCGGCCATGGTCGGAGGGCGTGCCCCGGCCGCACGTCCCCCGAGGCCGCGCCTCCATGTCTTTGAAGCTACTGCCGGAGTTCATGGTGAGGGCGGAGGAGCCGTCCGTCGTCCGTCTTCAGCTCCGCGCTTCCTCTGGGTGAGCTCCCAGATGGCGCCTGGGTGGCCTCTCGCTCTAAGCGGAATGGAGTGCTGCAGCCGGGCCCGTGGGCTTCTCTGGAGGTCTCGCTGCGAGGAACCTGTTCTGACCCGGGTGGCGACGTTCGCCAGCGTGTGGTCTTCGCCGCGGTGCTCCCTGCACTTCAAGTACAACGGCGGCGCCACCCTCTACGTGAGGGTGTTCGGGAAGACGGTCGCCGCATGGGGTGCTGCCACAAGACGCGATCCGGCCGAGGACTCAGCCCCGGCGTGGATGGAGAGGGCAGCGCGCGGGCGGCTGGCGATGCCCTAGACTCCTCACGCTTCACCAACTCTTCTTCGGGTGGTGATTCTTGCAGCAGCGGCCGCGGCCAGCCCCCACGCCGCCGCGCCTGCTTGGGGGGTGGCAGCTGGTCCGCTTGTCGCCGCGCCCCGGTAAAGCGCGAGAGGGAGTCCGCCTGAGCTCCGGAGGCGGCTCAAGCCTTCCAAGAGAGCCGGCACGGGGCGTGCTTCACCTGCTTTTGTCCTTTTCCTTTCTTTTCTCCTGCGCAAAAAGGCAACAACGTGTGGCCCGTGGGGCGCGTTTAGGTTAACGCCGTTAATTATTGTCTTGCTTTGTTATCCTGACATCGCTTCCTTCTGTCAGGCGCCCATTCGCCAAGTGAACCCCGGCCGTGGCAGCGGGGCGACCGATCCAGGCCCGTGTTCGTGTTGTCTTGCCCGTGAGGCATGGTCGAGGGGTGCTCCAGCTGTGGACCAGGGTCGTGAAAACTTGAGCGATAGGGCAGGAGCTCATGGGGGCTCGAGGCTTCTGCCTCATGAGTCCCCACGCAAGAGAAATCGAGGCGGGAGAGCGAAAAAAGATCAAGAACCACGGACTAAAAAGGGCGATAGTTTCGATAAAAACTCCAAATGGGAATAACTAGCCAACTACTGAAAAGAAAATGAAAAAGCCATGTCAGAGCACTCTAGTCTAGTCTTGACGTCTTCTCACCAGTCACGGAGCTAAGTGCTGCCATCAAGGTGGGAGGGAGCCCTGTGGCCCGAGGCCAAGACTCGAGACTCCGGGGCGTGTACAGCCCCAACTCATTATTACGTGAGAGTGTCACGGGCGGCGAGCTTCACAGGCATTGGCCTTCTTCACAGGCTCCGGGCCTTTCTTCTAGGAAGCAAGCTTCACGGGCGTTGGCCCCCTTCACAGGCTCCGGGCCCTTTCCAGAGCGCGACAGCTTCACAGGTGTTCGCCTTCTTCACAGGCTCTGGGCCTTTCTCGAAAAAGATGAGCTTCACACGCATTCGCCTTCTTCACGTGCACCTTTGGGCCTTTTCCAAAAAGAATGAGCTTCACAGCATTCGCCTTCTTCATAAACCTTGGGCCTTTTCCAAAACGAATGAGCTTCACAGCATTCGCCTTCTTCATAGGCACCTTTGGGCCTTTTCCAAAAGAATGAGCTTCACGGGCATTACGCCTTCTTCACAGCACCTTTGGGCCTTTTCCAAAAGAATGAGCTTCACAGGGCATTCGCCTTATTCATGTGCACTTTGGGCCTTTTAGGGGTAAAACCTTCGGAGGTGTTGGATCTTCCACGCGTTCTGTATAGGTACTCCCTCTTGAGTCTCCAAGCGCACGGAGCCGGGCCTGGAAAAATGAACAACCTTGAACGGGCCCTCCCACATGAGAGAGAGCTTATGCAGTCCCTCCCTCGAGAGGACCCGTCGGAGCACGAGGTCCCCTACCTCGAGAGTTCTGGTGGGATGTTGCGGCAGTGGTATCGCCGGAGTGCCTGCTGGTACCTTGCCGCTCGCAGCGCAGCTTCTCATTGGCGCTCCTCCCCCAGCACGAGGGCCGTCCCCCGCATGGCGTCCTGCAGCGTTTCATCGAACGCCAGGATCCGCGCGGATCGACGCTTGACCTCGTGAGGGAGGACCGCTTCGGCTCCGTAGACCAGGAAGAAGGGGTCTCCCGGTTGGCTTGGTTGCGGTCGTGCGGATGGACCACAACACAGACGGAAGCTTCGTCATACCAGCCTCTGCGCAGCCTCCGCTTCTTCTTGAACGTCCTGGTCTTGAGGCCTCTCAGGACCTCTGCGTTGGCCCGCTCGGCCTGTCCGTTGCTGCGGGGGTGCGCCACCGAAGCGTAGCATATCTGCGTCCCAAGGTTAGCGCAGTACGTTTTAAAAAAGTTACTGGTGAACTCCGAACCGTTGTTGGTGATGATGCGGTTCGGCACTCCGAACCGACTTACGATGCCCTTGATGAACTTGACCGCAGAACCAGCGGGGATGGTGCGGACGGCCTCGGCTTCGGCCCACTTGGTGAATTTGTCCATGGCGACGTAGAGGTAGCGATAGCCCCCTGGAGCCCGAGGAAAAGGGCCCAGGATGTCCAGCCCCCAGACCGCGAATGGCCAAGTGAGGGGGATGGTTTGCGCACTCCTCTGGCTGGTGGATCTGCTTGGCATGGAATTGGCAAGCCTCGCAAGCCTTCACGAGTTCAACAGCGTCATTGAGCGCAGTGGGCCAATAGAAACCGCTGCGCCTCCATGTGTTCATCTCTTGGCTCGTACACCTTGTTGGAGAAATTGACGAGGAGCTGCGAATCGCCCTTGATGGTAAGGCGCTTCACCCCCAGTAGCAGCCAAGCAGCCTTCGCACTCCGCTTATCAGCCCCTCAGATTCTGCTATATTGTTGGAGACCTTCTCGCCATGCTGGAAACAGAGCTGCACGGCATAGTAGAGCTTGTCCTGAGCGGGAGATGTGAGCACTGCCCCAGCCCCAGCGCCCTATCTAGAGAATGCTCCGTCGAAGTACATGACCCAACCTTCTGGCGCTTCGCTTCCTGGGGAGAGGGATTGATCCTCGCCGGCCCTGAGGCCCGGTGCTTCTGTCCATTTGGCCACGAAATCTGCCAGCACGGCCCCCTTGATGACTCTGGTTGTGCTGAACTCGAGCTGGAAGGCTTGCAGCTCAATGTTCCACTCGGCGACCCTTCCGGCCGAGTTGGGGCTCCTGAGCACCCTCTCCAGGGGGTATGCCGAGACAACCTTGATTGGATGACCCTGTAAGTAGTGTCGCAGCCTGCGCGAAGCCACCAATAGCGCGAGGAGGAGCTTCTGCGGCATGGGGTACCGTGCCCTCGCATCCCGTAACACTGTGCTGACGAAGTACACCGGGTGCTAGACGAGGCTAGGGGCGTTGGTGCTGGTGGCGTCTTCCGGAAGCCGTGGTGCGTCCCGAGGTGGCGGCGCCTCCAGAGGCTGGGTGCCTGGATGGAGGCCCTCTCCCGCCCTTGGTGTGCTCTGCTGCGACGGCAGATCCTCTTCCGTTGTAATGCTGGCTTCTGCGAGTTCCTTCTGATTCGGCCTTGCCTTAGCTCGGGTGGCCGCCGTGGTCTTGGCCTGACGCTCCTCCCTAACTGCCACCAGGGCTGCGCTAGCGGAGTAGGGAGTGGCGGCGAGGTAGAGTACCAAGGGCTCCTGAGGGCGCGGGGCCACCATCACTGGAGGGCTGGTCAGGTACCTCTTGAGGTCTTGGAACGCTTTGTCGGCCTCTTCAGTCCATTCGAAGGGCCTTTTTCTTCATCGGTGGAAGAAAGGCAGCGCCCGCTCCCCAATCGGGAGATGAAATGGCCCAGCGCCATTCTACGCCCGTGAGCTTCTCGCATTTCCACGAGGGTCTTTGGTGGGCTCATGTCCTCAATCGCCTTGACCTTTTCTGGTTGGCCTCGATGCCTCGGTGGGACACGAGGAAACCCAGGAGCTTGCCCGAGGGAACTCCAAACACACACTTCTCCGGGTTGAGCCGCAGGCTCACCGCATTGAGGCTCGCTGAAGGTTTCTTCCAGTCTTGTATCAAGGTCTTGGCCTCGCGAGACTTCACCATGATGTCGTCGACGTAAGCCTCCACATTCTTCCCGAGCTGTTGGCCCAAGGTGATGTGCATGAGCCGTTGGAAGGTTGCCTCGCTATGTAGCCCGAATGGCATGCATGTATAGCAAGACACTCCACACGGGTTAAGAAGGCCGTCTTTCCACGTCTTCCACCGCCATCTTGATCTGTTGATACCCGGAAAAGGCGCCCAAGAAGCATAACAGTCACACTCGGCGGTGGAATCGGCGATCCGGTCGATGCGAGGAGCGGAACGGATCCTGCGGGCATGCTTTGTTGAGGTTGGTGAAGTCGACACACATGCGCTCCTTTCCTCCCTTCTTTGGCACCACCACGGGTTGGCCAGCCAATCTGGGTATCGGACCTCGCGAATAACCCCGCGGCTTCTAGCTTGCGGGTCTCTTGGACGATGAAGGCTCGCTTTTGGTGGACTGCCTTCTGTATACACTTCACCGGATGCACGTTGGGGCACACGTTGAGGTGGTGCTCGACACGCCCGTGGGACTCCCGCCACCGATCGGGCTCCAGCGAACACCTTCTTGTTCGCACGCGCAGAACTTGACAGGGCTTCCTCCTGTTCGGGCTCGAGGTTGGCGCCTATGGTGAAGGTGGCGTTTGTGGACCGTCCTCGTCGACAGGTATCTGCTTGGTCTCCGCCTTGTCTTGAGTGAACAACTGCTTCTTCTTGGTCGGTGCAGCCCCCTTGGCTTGAGGGCTTCCGCATCGGAGGCTGCGCTGCGTGGCCCGTCTTGAGGGCGAGCCCGAGCGCTCGCCGCGCACCTTCGGCATCTCCAGGTACGGTGAGGACGCCACTGCTCCCAGGCATCTTCATGAGGTTGTACCCCGGGTGGGTTGCGGCTATGAATTTGGCCAATGCTGGATAGCCAAGGATGGCATTGTAGGGGAGGCCGATGGGGGCGATGTCCAAGTCGACCAGTTCCATGCGGAAGTTGTCGTAGGTGCCGAAGGTCACTGGAAGCCGGATTTACCCCAATTAGCTGGATGACCCTCCTCCTACGCCCGAAAAAGGCCGGCTAGGCTGCAGCTGCTCCCTGGGTATGCAGAGGAGGTTGAAGGCCTCGACTGAGAGTACGTTGAGGCTGGCGCCGCTGTCAATGAGGGTCCTGGTGACAGCAACTTGGCATATGGTGGGTGTGCAGAGCATGGGGAGCGCACCCGAGCCGGCCGAGTTGGTGGGGTGGTCCCGAGAGTCGAAGGTCAGCCCGGCCGGCGGCTCCGTCCGGCCCGAGGGAGCCCCCTGCCGCATGGAGGCGGCGCCGACCCGGCAGACGAATGCGTTGACATGGAAGCTGCAAGGCGGCGCTGCGAAACCGCCAGGGAGGCCGCGACGACCGGAGGAACCGGCGCGACGGGCGGGTGACGAGGAAGTCACATGGCTCCTCCCTCGCGGTCGCAGAGGAGTGCAGGCGATGCTTGCTGTCTGCTCTCGCCAGCCGGTGGTGGTGTTGACAGCGGGCGGTGAGGAACAACGAGGGCGCCCGCTGTCGGAAGCCGTCCGGGCGACATGGAAGGCGAGGGTGGCTCGGCGCTCGGCGCGAGCCCGACGAGCGCCAGACATGCTTGTGGTGGTCGGGGAAGAACGAGGCAACGAAAGGCAGATTCCGGCGCACCCCTACCTAGCGCGCCAAATGCCGGATTTCGGGTTCCCGCAGACCCTTGAGGTTCGAACACTGGGGTGCGCGCGGAGATCCAACCCTCCACCGTCTCGCACCTCGCCGAATCGCTGGGACCTAAACTACTAAACGGGACAGCAAAAGAGACACAAGATTTATACTGGTTCAGGCCACCGTTGTGGTGTAATACCCTACTCCAGTGTGTGGTGTGGTGGATTGCCTCTTGGGCTGATGAGGAACAATACAAGGAAGAACAGCCTCGTGAGGGTCTGTTCTTCGCGGGTGTGATGAACTGCTAGGTGGTGTTCAGTCGCTCTAGCTACTGGTTTCTTGATGAGGATTCCGGATCCCTCGCCTTGGGGGCGTCTACTCCTATTTATAGGGGAAGGCCTTGGGCCTCTTCCCAAATATTGAGCGGGAAGGGCGCCAACAATTGGCCATTTTGAAGGGGAACAACGGGTACACTTATCCTGACTAAACTTGGTCCTCGCCTGCCAAAGGCTCACTGGTGATGACGCTCGCTTGGGCTCCACGATGACTCCTTCCAGCCGTTGGGCTGGTCTTGGTCTTGTTGCACGAAACGGATGACTTTGCTTGATGCTCGCTGCGCTTGCTCCCTTTGCACCAAAGAGGAAGGGAGGACAACTGCCTTGGCTGGCGCCCGGATCGGGCGCCCTCGGTCGTCATGGCTTACGTCATGGGCACCTCGCGAGGTACCCTGCCTTGAACTCTCCGCCTCCTCATGAGCCAGCTGACGAGGCCGTGCTCGAGAAGCTCCTTGTCGTCCGCCTGCAATCAGGCTTGGCCTCGCGAGGGTCTTGAGCTTGCATTGATGAAGATGGGCCGCGCCGGGCCTCCTTCGAGCCACGCCGCAGGCCGCAAGCAGGCAAGTCTGGGGACCCCGTTTCCCAGAACGCCTACAGTTGAAGAAGGATTTTGACGCGGAGAAGAAGGCCTGGGCGGATGAAAAATCCTCACTTGTGACCCGGGCCGAGATAGCAGAAGCAGCTCTTGTCAAGCAATCGCAATTGTCCGGCTTAAAAAACCAGATATCCCAAATGGTCTCAGCAATTTTTGGTAAGTGACTATGTGTAACTTATGAACATCACCATGATTCATTTGATAACTGTTTCAAATATGATCTCCGGCTTAATCTTATATGCATAAATGCAGGTCCCAGGAGTACCAACCTGAAGCAGAATATGCTGATCAAGCTTAAGGCGGTGT
The DNA here is from genome assembly GCA_021605145.1 of Aegilops bicornis. Taxonomy (NCBI): domain Eukaryota; kingdom Viridiplantae; phylum Streptophyta; class Magnoliopsida; order Poales; family Poaceae; genus Aegilops; species Aegilops bicornis. Next base: position 591,149,925 of record CM038670.1, read on the forward strand.
ACACTCTAGTGGAACAGCTGTAAACCGGGTCACAACGTGCTTTGGCCGTTGTGGCTTTATCAAATGATACTCCTTATCTCCTGCATGATGTACTCAAACGGCTTGCCGTGTTACCTCAACGGATTCAGGAGTTAAGGCGAGCATCTGGTAGAGCCGGGGCCATAGCTGCCTTAAGCCGGGCCAAAGCGTTGGCTCTAGAGCTAGACTTAAGCAATGTTGCTCTTGGATACCCTAGCTTAAAGGAGGACGGCTCTACATTCAATCAATCAGACTTCACCACCTGTGTGAGAGTCGTACGTCCTGTGGCCACCATCATCGGCAACGATATTGATCTTACAAAGTACTAGCCGGGTTACGACAATGACAACCGGAGGATTCCAACTCCTCATTATGGTGATGTCAGGCTGATCCCTCCAACTCGTAAGCATACCTTTGCTCCTGAAGTTGACCCGGCCAGTTTAATAGATGATGAAGCTGAATTTGAAGCCTTAAGCTGCATTGACTAGACCTCGTCAACCTTCCAGGACAAAGCAGCAGACGAAGAGGCGGAGAAGGATAACCCGGAGTCGCCAAGTCCACCAAAGGAGTAACCGCTTTGGCACTAAGTCTTTGAAAAATAATGCCTCATGATTCGCACTGGGAGTCTTGTAATAGGGTAGAAACACTTCTTAACTCTGTCATGCTTTCGCGCATGTTTGTGGTGCTTAACAATGTCTCAAGCCGCTATTGTTGTGCTCCGCCGGCTTGCTTGAATTGCTTCTTAACATCCAAAAGCTTTTTGCTTTACTCTGTGTACAGAAAATTCCTTTGGCATCTCACCACATCCAGGGTCGTGTCAAATAATACTAACTCGGAGTATGAACCAGAACATCATAAGTATCAGCCGGTTTAAGGTGTACATTACTGGCTTACCTGTTCCCAAAACACAGACAGTTATACTTAACTTCTGAAAATTGGCACATATGATGTTTACCTGGCCCTTAATATTATTCAGTCTTATAGAATAAGGTAAACCTAATTTTCAAAGGCCTCTGATTCGAATACGATCAGTAGAACCATTCCAAAGGGGTTAAGCTAAGATTCAGATACGATCATATAGCGCCCAATGGCTTTGGCGATGCCGATCAAGTGGGTATCGACAGCTATGTTCTCTTTGGTTCGAATCGACCTATGTTTGAACAGAAGCCCCAAGTGACCATGAGAGTTGTTTAATGACGCTGATTCGAATACGATCCACGTCAGACCCAAAGAGGTTAAGCTCTGATTCAAATATGATCAAGAAGCCCCCAAGTGGGTTTAGCAATGTGCCAATCAATTGGGTATCGACAGCTATGTTCTCTTTGGTTCGAATACGACCTATGTTTGAACAGGAAGCCCCCAATTGACCATGGCTTGATTCAGATATGACCATAAGCCGGACCAAAGGGAAAACCGGATTCAGATATGATCCGCTCCCAGTTAGTCGTTTCCACCACACAGTAAAGAAGACACATAAACCTTGTAGGATGGAAAGGAAAGAGGTCCTGCTTTATTGCTTTATATAATATATACATTGCTAAAAAGGAAAACAAATATACTCTGAAAGCCGGTGGCTTAAGTATAGTAGGGCCGGAGATGCGCTATGTTCCACGGCCGGCGGGTCTCCTCCTCCGACTTACATGAGTCTTTGTGCTCTCGAACATCAATGAGGTAATATGACCCGTTGTTGAGATTCTTACTGACCATGAAAGGTCCTTCCCAAGGAGGGGACAGCTTGTGCATATCAGATTGGTCCTGGATGAGCCGGAGCACTAAATCGCCTTCCCGAAAGTTCTGCTTCTAACCCGGCGGTGTGATAACGGCGCAGGTCTTGCTGGTAAATCGCCGAGCGGGCTATTGCCAAGTCTCGCTCCTCATCCAACAAGTCAAGTGCATCCTGACGAGCTTTTTCATTATCAGCCTCAACGTAAGCCACCACCCGTGGTGAATCATGCCGGATGTCACTTGGCAGAACCGTCTCTGCTCCGTACACCATGAAGAAAGGTGTATAACCAGTAGACCTGTTAGGCGTTGTGTTGATGCTCCATAGAACTGAGGGTAACTCCTCCACCCAACAACCCGGAGTTCGCTGTAAGGGAACTAAGAGCCGGGGTTTGATACATTTCAAGATCTCTTGATTAGCTCGTTGTGCCTGACAATTAGACTGGGGGTGAGCAACAGCCGAAACATCAAGCCGGATGTGCTCTTGTTGACAGAACTCTTCCATGGCACCCTTGGAGAGATTAGTACCATTGTCAGTTTAATACTGTGCGGAAAACCAAAACGAAAGATCACCTTTTTGATGAACTGAACCACAGTGGCTGCATCACACTTACTGACCGGCTCTGCTTCAACCCACTTGGTGAATTTATCCACTTCCACCAATAGATGTGTCTTCTTATCTTTAGACCTTTTGGAAGGTCCAACCATATCAAGCCCCCAGGCTGCAAACGACCAAGTAATTGGAATCATCCTCAATTCTTGAGCCGGCACATGAGCTCGTCGTGAGAATTTTTGACATCCATCACATTTGCTGACCAGATCCTCCGCATCAGCATGAGCCGTCAGCCAATAAAAACCATGACAAAAAGCCTTGGCTACCAGAGACTTTGAACCGGCATGATGACCGCAATCACCTTCATGAATCTCACGAAGTATCTCCTGACCCTCCGTAGGTGATACACAATGCTGAAACGCCCCAGTGACGCTGCGGTGGTGCAACTCACCATGAACAATCGTCATAGATTTGGACTGCCTGACGATTTGTCTTGCCAAGGGCTCATCCTCAGGCAACTCTCCCCGGGTCATATAGGCTAAGTATGGGACCGTCCAGTCCGGGATGGCATGGAGAGCTGCCACCAGCTGCGCCTCAAGGTGCAATCGCAAGCTCTTCCTCTGTAGGCACTCTGACAGAAGGATTATGCAAAATGTCAAGAAAAGTATTAGGCAGCATCGGCTTACGCTGAGACCCCAGCTGGCTTAAAGCATCAGCCGCCTCATTCTTCCTTCGATCAATGTGCTCTACTTGATAACCTTTGAAGTGCCCAGCCACCGCATCAACTCCACGACGATAAGCCACCATAAGGGGATCCTTAGAATCCCACGTGCCTGACACCTGTTGAGCGACGAGGTCTGAATCGCCCAAGCACCTTACCTGGCTCAAATTGATCTCTTTGGCCATCCGGAGGCCATGGAGTAAAGCCTCGTATTTAGCTGCATTGTTAGTACAGGGAAACATAAGCCGGAGCACATAACAAAATTTATCACCTCGGGGGGAAGTCAAAACGACTCCAGCACCCGAGCCTTCCAACTGCCTGGACCCATCGAAGTGAATAGTCCAATACGTGTTATCCGGCTTCTCCTCGGGCGCCTGCAACTCCGTCCAATCATTGATAAAGTCCACTAGGGCTTGAGACTTGATAGCTGTGCGCGGCATATACTTCAAACTGTGAGGCCCAAGCTCGATGGACCACTTGGAAACTCTTCCTGTGGCTTCCCTGTTCTGGATGATGTCTCCCAAGGGGGCTGAACTTACCACAGTTATAGGATGACCCAGGAAGTACTGCTTTAGCTTCCGGCTTGCCATGAACACCCCATAAACAAGTTTCTGCCAATGCGGATACCTTTGCTTGGACTCTATGAGTACCTCACTGATGTAATAAACTGGCCGCTGATCTGGATGCTCCTTGCCAGTCTCCTTACGCTCCACCACAATGGCCACGCTAACAGCACATGAGTTAGCAGCAACATACAATAGCAATGGATCTTTATCAATCGGAGTTGCAAGAACCGGCGCCTCAGCCAATTGTCTCTTTAAATCTTCAAAGGCAGCATCAGCAGCCTCACTCCAGACAAAGGTGTCTTTTTTCTTCATCATCTGATAGAGCGGTCGAGCCTTCTCCCCTAGCCGGCTTATGAATTGGCTTAAAGCAGCAATGCGACCCCCCAGTCGCTGAACATCATTTATGCATTCCGGTTTAGCCAGAGAGGTAATTGCCTTGATCTTCTCCGGGTTAGCTTCAATGCCCCTGTTTGAGACCAGGAATCCCAAAAGTTTGCCTGCAGGTACACCAAATACACACTTGTCCGGGTTAAGCATCATCTTGTAGACCCGGAGATTGTCAAAGGTTTCCTTTAAGTCGGAGATCAAGGTTTCCTTCTCTCTGGACTTCACCACAATGTCATCCACATAAGCATGAACATTGCGCCCAATCTGATTGTGGAGACAATTCTGCACACACCGCTGATAAGTCGCATCGGCACTCTTGAGCCCAAACGGCATAGACACATAGCAGAAGGCTCCAAATGGAGTAATGAAAGCCGTCTTCTCGTGGTCCTTAACTGCCATCTTGATCTGATGATAACCAGCGTAAGCATCCAAAAAACTCAACCGTTCACAACCCGCTGTGGCATCGATGATTTGATCAATGCGGCGTAGAGCAAAGGGATCAGCTGGACAAGCTGTATTTAGGTCCGTGTAGTCCACACACATCCGCCAGGTGCCGTTCTTCTTGAGCACAAGCACCGGGTTAGCCAACCACTCCGGGTGAAAAACTTCCACGATGAACCCGGCCACTAAGAGCCGAGCGACCTCCTCCCCTATAGCCTTTCGCCTTTCCTCATTGAATCGCCGAAGAAACTGCCTGACCGGCTTATACTTTGGATCAATATTAAGAGTGTGCTCAGCGAGTTCTCTCGGGACACCCGGCATGTCAGAAGGTTTCCATGCAAAGATGTCCCGGTTCTCACGGATGAACTCGATGAGCGCGCTTTCCTATTTGGGATCCAAATTGGTACTGATGTTGAACTACTTGGAAGAGTCGCCTGGAGTGAAGTCAACCAATTTTGTCTCGGCGGCCGACTTAAATTTCAATGCCGAGTCTTGCTCTGTGGTTGGCTTCTTCAAAGAGGTCATATCTGCCGGGTCAACATTAGTTTGATAAAACTTCAGCTCCTCTTCAGCACAGACGGATTCAGCATAGGCCGCATCGCCTTCCTCGCACTCTAAGGCCACCTTTCGACTCCCATGCACAGTGATGGTGCCCTTGTAACCCGGCATCTTGAGCTGTAGATAAACATAACACGGCCGTGCCATAAACTTGGCATAAGCCGGCCGTCCAAACAGAGCGTGATATGGGCTCCTGATTTTGACTACCTCAAACGTCAGCTTCTCAGCCCTGGAATCATATTCGTCTCCAAAAGCAACTTCTAGCTTGATCTTTCCAACAGGATATGCCGACTTACCAGGTACCACCCGATGAAAAACAGTGTTAGGCATCCTCATGTCCTTATCAGTCAGACCCACACGGCGAAAGGTCTCATAATAGAGAATATTGATGCTGCTTCCGCCGTCCATGAGTACCTTAGTGAATTTATATCCACCAACCCGAGGGGCCACCACCAAGGCCGGAGGGGCTGATCTTCCCTACTCCAAATGATAGGCTGCTCTGACCACCTCAGATAACGGGGAACAACCGGTTCAACCGAATTCACAGCCCTTTTATGAACCTTCTGGTCACGTTTACACAAGTTAGTGGTAAACACATGGTATTGCCCACCGTTCAACTGTTTTGGATGGCTCTGATAACCTGACTGCTGCTGCTGTCCTCCTTGACCAGACTGCTGCTGATTATAGCCACCTTGACCACCTTGAAAACCGGAACTTGAGCCGCCACCCGGGCCATGGAAACGACCTGCTCCTGAACCGCCGCCTGATCCGTGGTTTCCATCAAACATGTTTGAATTATTGAAAGCCTTCATGATCGCGCAGTCCTTCCATAAGTGGGTGGCAGGATTTTCCCGAGTACCGTGTCTTGGACAAGGCTCATTCAGAAGCTGCTCAAGAGATGGACCTGAGCCACCAGATAGAGGAGGTGCTCTCCCCTTACGCTTCTTGTTATTACCTTGGGCATTAGCATTGGCCACAAACGCCGGGTTACCGTCCGGCTTACGCTTGTTGCCACCTTGACTTACCGGTTGTTGCTGCTGACCCTTTCCGTTGCCGTTCTTTTTTCCATTCCCTGTCTTTTCCTCCTCAGACACGGGATCATCAGTAGTATCAGAATCGGCATATTTAACCAAAGCCGTCATCAGCGTACCCATGTCATTGCAATCACGCTTAAGGCGCCCCAGCTTCTGCTGCAGCGGCACAAAACGACAATTCTGATGGAACATAAGTACCGCAGAGCCGGCATCCATCTTATCAGATGAATGTATTATTTCCTTGACCTGGCGCACCCAATGAGTTGTGGACTCACCCTCCTCCTTCTTACAATTGGTCAAGTCCACAATGGACATAGATTGCTTGCAAGTATCCTTAAAGTTCTGGATAAACCAGGCCTTTAACTCGGCCCATGAACTGATGGAATTAGGAGGCAAACTTTTCAACCAAAATCGGGCCATTCCATCTAACATCGTGGTGAAATACTTAGCCATTGCCGCGTCGCTGACTTCCAATAACTCCATGGCCATCTCGTAACTTTCAACCCATGCCCCCGGCTGTAAGTCGGCCGTGTAATTCGGCACCTTTTGAGGACCCTTGAAATCCTTGGGCAGACGCACATCTCGCGGAGCCGGCACCAGACAAGGGACACCACCGGTTCTAGTGGCCACCCCTGCTCCAATAGAAGTCATTGGATACTCTGGGAGACCATCATATGCCGTCTGCTGAGCCGCTAATTGAGCCGCCCGTTCATCCTCCTGACGCAATCGATCCTGCATCGGGTTATAGCCGCCGGGTTGGTTGCGACGCTGGGCATTGCTTGATAAAGTTTCCGACTCCATGTGCCTGCTGTAACTCGGACTCCGGTTTGGACGAGGTTCTATCCAAGGCTGAGGAGTGGAATGAATCCTGTCCCTGCTGTAAGAATATGTCTCTTGCTGTGCTAAGGCCTTCTGAAGAAGATCCCTAACCCTCCGGGTTTCCACTGCCGTCGGGTCATCACCATCCACTGGAAGAGCCGCCAGACGCGCCGATGCTGCTATCAGGTTCTCCATGGGGTTGGAAAAGTGGCCCGGAGGTGTCGGAATGTATTGGGGCGGGGCCATGCTCCCTGCAAGGAGGTGCCATCTCTCGAGGCTGAACCGCCCTCCAGCTCCGGTGTCATAAATTGATTGGCTTCAGGCGGATTGCTAGGACCAGCTCCGGGTGTCGTGAAAAGATTCCGAGGATCGTAAACCGGAGGCAGACGGGACTGGGTCTTCTGATGTCTCCTTCTCATCACCTCATTGGACGCATTCAGACTCATGTTAAGCTGGAAAGCCTCTGACTGGAGTCGCTGCGCCCGTGCATCCAAAGCCGCCCGCTCCGCAGCTAGCCTGGTGTCCTCAGCCGCCAAGGCCTCCTTGGCCAAGGCTATCTCTTCACGCACTTTTGCCACCTCCGCGTTATGCTCATCTGGATTTGCAGGAATAACCGTGGTGGTTAACAGGGCCGTCAACTTGTCCATAAGATCTGTTAGCACCTGAGCCGGCGGGCGCGCGGGGCCTCCTGCCCCGGCTGCTCCTGACCCGGACGTCATTGCTGTCGCAACCGTCGAGTTTTGGCCGGGTTGGGTACCAGCCATGAAGACTCCTGCCCAGCTTGGCGGCTCATAGCAATCTGGAACACTAGAGTCATCAGAACAGCCCCCTAGCATGCCTTCTTGGACCTGATACAGAGAATCTGTTGAACCGGAGGACGAATCATCATCTGATGGGACGGCCGTCTCTTCGCCATCTTTAGATCCTTCAGAAAGTGCATCTCCATGAACACATCCCACAAAGGCACGCTTCATGGTAGGTTGAATCTAGGCGGGTTTCGCACGCTGAGCCGTCTCAATGAGGTCGGTGCAGCTGTCCGGCTCTGGGCCCGGCTCACCAATCCGGCCGATGAAGACGTGGATTCCGCCAAAGGGGACCCGGTACCCATACTCAATCGAGTCGGCCTCGGGCCCCAAATTCGTTGTCAATGTAGATCTTGCCATGACGACTCTTGGTCATCCGCCCATCACAGATCCCTTGAGCCCTTCGAAGCTGCCCTTCAAGAACTCAAATCCACCGTGCGCTGGCCCCACGGTGGGCGCCAACTGTCGTGGAATTGTCACGACAGATGTCCTCTTTGAAGGACTTAGTCGTGGAGCCATCGCAACTAGGAAGCTTGAAGGGGTTAATCGGGACAAAGGAGACGAGAGGTTTTATACTAGTTCGGCCCCTTACGGTGATGGTAAGGCCTACGTCTAGTTGGGTTGGTATTGCTTGAGGTTTCGATAACCGGGGAGCGAGATACGCTATGCCCGGTTCTCGATTGGTTGTTTCTTGCCCTATGCCGCCAACAGGTCGTCCCCTTATATACACGGGTTGACGCCCTGTGGCCTACAGAGTACCGGCCGGCTTATAAACAATGTCCAGCTTGGTGACTAGTCAAGTCTACCTTATGATACAAGTCTTGTCATTATGGCGGTTTATTACAACGGGCCTTAAGTCACATGTGGGCCTTAGGCCATTTGTTGAGACGCCATCTTAATGTTGGACTTGGGCTTCTGTCTGGTAACCTCTTTACGTAACCCGGCCCCTCCTGGGCGGCTTACACAAATAGTTATATATCCAACAATATCCGTAACGCCAAGCTTGCCTTCCACACCAAGAGAGTCCCATCCGGACACGAGACGAAGTCTTCAATCTTGTATCTTCATAGTCCAACAGTCCGGCCAAAGGATATAGTCCGGCTGTCCGGATACCCCCTAATCCAGGACTCCCTCAGTAGCCCCTGAACCAGGCTTCAATGACGATGAGTCCGGCGCGCAGATTGTCTTCGGCATTGCAAGGCGGGTTCCTCCTCCAAATACTCCATGGAAGATCTTGAACACAAGGATAGTGTCCGGCTCTGCAAAACAAGTTCCACATACCATTGTAGAGAGAATAATATTTCCACAAATCTAATCTACCGACGCATTATAGCATGACATCACACCATGGCCCGATCATTATTCGAACTGTTTTTCACAACCAGCCACCTCACATATCGCGAGGCAGTTTCCTAGGCACGTCTTGTCGAAGCTGAGATCGTGTCCCCTTATCACGGGATTCTCATCAATACGGACGTGGGTAACCCAACCGCGCCATCAATTACGCCGCTTGGGGATCAAGTGAGTTTTACTAGGCAAGTGGGGGTGCATAGTTTCGTCCGCCTTTATAAAGGGATAAGGACTTCACCTTTTTCACCCACGCCTTCTTCCCTCTCGCATATCCATTCTCGCGCACTCGAGCTCCAACGCCCAAGCTTGCACCTTTTCTCCTCAAACCGCTCCAATCATGTCTGGAGCGGGAGGCAAGTGGATGAAATCCTCCGTCACGGAGGAGGACATCAAGAAGCTGCGGGAGTCAGATACATGGTCATGACATCGCGCCGCTACCCGACGCGGGGCAGATCGTCCCAACCCGGAACCTTACGAGAGGGTAGTCTTCCTCACCCACTTCATCCACGGACTGGGATTTCCTCTCCACCCATTCGTCTGCGGCCTCATGTTCTACTACGGGCTGGACTTCCATGACCTGGCCCCGAACTTCATCCTCAACATCTCGGTGTTTATCGTCGTGTGCGAGGCCTTCCTCCGCATCCAGCCCCACTTCGGCCTGTGGCTGAAGACCTTCAATGTCAAGCCGAAGGTTGTAGGCGGTCGGGGTGGCAATCCGGGTGGTTCTACATCACCGAGCCGCGACACCAACTGGGTGGCGGCCCCCGAGTTCCGATCCGGAATCCCCACGCGGCTCACCTCCTGGAAAGAGAAGGGCCTGTCCTGGGGTGACCCGGTAGAGCTGACCGGACTCCAGACCTTCATCAGGAACATGATGAACAGGAAAATCAAGCTTGTCAACGTGGTCCAGGTCATGCTCTTCCGCCGGATCCTCCCGTGTCAACAATGGGTATTCAATTTGTGGGAGTTCGACTCGGCCGAGCACCAGACGCCGCAGGAGCTTTTCGACACGACGCACAAGGACGTCTCGAAGGTGCTGTTTAAAGGCGCCGAGGTACCTCCTCCCCTTACCGAGGACCGCGGACTCAGCGCAAAGCGCCGCGCCAATCCGGTAGGTTTTTACACATCACAAGATGTTTAGTTTCCTTAGTTTAATCATATGCAGGATCTAAGCCCACATGCCTTTGACAGGACTGGGTGGAGACGACCGAGCGGATTGACTGCCGAGCCCCCCTGCCCGAAGATCCAGCAGACGCTCTCCTGACGGAGATGCTGACTCCGGCACCTTACGAGGTGCCAGCAAACACGGCCAAGAAGAAGGCCACGGGGACCCGGAAGGGTCTCCGACGCAAGGTTGTGTTGGACTCATCGTCCGAACACTCCGAGGCGCACTCCTCCGACAACGACGAGGAGGAAGAGGAAAGTTCTCCCCCAGCCGGGGGAGACAAGAAAAGGAAGGCCGCCCCAACTGGGGAGGCCGAAGGGTCCAAGAAAGGAAGGACCCTCCTTCCGGACTGCTCCACGACCGCCGCCCACAGCGACGACGAGTGGTTGCCCAGGGACAAGCCCCTGGCGAAGTCGTAAGCATCCAGATACCATAATAATTCTTGATATATTTTATCGCACTGCTTCTCATCACGACGAACATGATTATGCAGTCCGTCCCGAGCCCATATCGACGTATCTTCGTCGGATGGTTCTTTGGACCCGTCGGATATGAATAGTGATTCACTTCCGACCGCCTCCACCCCTCGCCCTACAGACAACGCCGAGGTGTTGTCCCAAAGGGCACCGAGCCGGGGGGAGGTAGTCCTGGAGGTGCCTCAAGGCGACAATCCGGACCCTGGGTGCAAAGGGAGCAAGACTCCCATGGGCTCCGAGTTCGGCCTCCAGCCGAACACCGCGCCGGAACCTTCAGTGGTTCCGGACTCTGTCAGGTGACCCCCTGTGAAGAGGGGCAAGCCGCCCGTGCCGGTGACCTCTGTCCATCCAGAGGCACCGAACAACTTGCTGGAAGCGCTCTAAGGCGCTTCCATCGACGAAGAGCACCGCACTATCATGAGTGCGGTGATGGAGAAGGTTCAGTCTGCCAAAAGCGGACTAACTGAAGCTTGCGCCAGCCTCCTAACAGGCTTTGAGGTAAGTAATTAAATTATAGGGAAATATCACCGCATAGACAGTAGCCCCTGATGCTCTGTTTGGCGTTCACGAAGAAAAGCCGAATAGAGGATTGAATAATAATCACAGGAGTCTAATTATAGTATGTCTATGTGAATCTGCAGGCTTCCCTGCTGGCTGCTGCCGCACGTACTGCGGAGGTCGCCGCACTACAGCAGGACCTTGAGCGATCCAAGGAAGAGCTCGGCCTTGCCAAGAGGCAGCTCGAGGAGAACAAAGGTAAGCAATACCTTGTCAATATGAAAAAAGAAAGATTTGGTTGCAGAATAATAGGATCATCATGAATTTTGCCAGGGGCCACGACTGAAGTGGCGACCCTCAAGAAGGCGCAGTCCGAGGCTGAAAACAAAGCGGCCAAGGAGCGCACTAAGCGAGAAAGACACGAAGCCCGGGTAGGTGAGGTGCAGCAAGAGCTCCAGGTGCTCATCAAGAAGCATGAGTCCCTAGAGCTTGACTCGAGGAAGCGAGAGTCCAAGCTTGCCCAGGCCCTTGAAAGTGCAAAAAATGCCAAGGCCGAAGCCCATAAGGCCCTCCAGGAAGTTGAGGCGGTGAAAAAGATAGCGGCGGGTAAGGAATTCATTATGCAAAGTAGGCATGCGAAAGAAAATTTCCTTTTACTTACCCGAGTTCGGAGCTCTCCAGGAGCGTTCGCAGATCTGCCCCGTAGTGTGTCTGACGCCGCGGAGTTCTACCGGGCCGAGGAGGGAAGCTCGACGGAGAAGTTGTTCTGGTCTCAGTATACTGGGACCGAACACCCGATGCCCGTGAGCAACCAGCTGAAGCAACTGGTCGAGCTCCACAAGGCGGCCGAACAGGCCATGAGGGGCCTTATAGTCCGGATGTGGCCTGGCGATTCCCTTCCCAACAACTACTTCGGCCTGGTGAGGCGGCTTGTAGATGCCTGCCCACGGCTGGAAGTCATCAAGCGGTCCGTCTGCATCGAAGGTGCATGCAGGGCTCTTGCCCGTGCGAAGGTGCCTTTGGCGAAGATGGACGCCTTGAAAAAGCTGGTGAAGGAGGGGCCGCCGCAGGGCAAGGAGCATCGCCACCCCGAAATGTATTATGAAAGTGTCCTGAAGGGTGCCCGTCTCGTGGCGGACGAATGTACCAAAGAGGTAATCTTTGAATGAACTTGCTCATGTGATCCTTGTATTTATGAAAACTAGTTCATGTTCGTTATGCAACGCTTTTGTATTTAAAATACTACCTTCTGTGCGGCCGTTTATAAATTCTGAGAGTTGCTAGTCGTCGGCTTCTTCCCATGCAACTAGTGCTGGGGTGTTCGGGATAAATCTGAGCACTCTTTTTCCCATTCTTGGGTCCTTTGAGGGAGGTGTTCAGCGCAACGAACCAGGCAATCGGACTACAATGCTTTATCGCTCTCATTTAGCCATAGAAGTCTACAATTTTAAATTTTGGCAAAGCCCCTAGTCTTTGGAAAGCCGAATTTGGGGCGCTATACACGCCTAAGCCGGACAAGGCCGGCTCCTCGCCCGAAGCGGAAAAAGTCTTTAGGGACTTGAGACCTCTCGAACAGTGACCAGCTCTCGCCTCATCATGACAGTCAGTTTTAGCTTCTCTACTGAGGTGCTCGGCCGGAAGAACCAGGGCACAATCGCAGTAGTTCTCCCAGTGCTACCTTAGCTGATATAGCGGAACATAAGGTACCAAAACATGGGAGCTGGGCAAACCCAACTATTGACCCAAGACATGATTCGGAGCTGATGCATATAATGCTATAAGTTCGGGGTGCCGCTGGTTCGAAAGTGTTCGGACTTCTGACGGCGAATTGTGGGGTATCTGAAGCCCACAGGCGCATTGGCCGTACCACAGTGTACGGGTGCTGGTTGTCATAGATAAGCATATATATAAAAGAATATAGGATGCAATAATAGACTAGTACTATGCATTGTTTATTTAAGAAATGCGTTAAAGCATACTGATACAAGTGGTGCGGTAAACAAACAATAGGACTATTTGACATGTCCCATCCAAGGGCAAGATGCGGACTGGTATCTTAAAATAGTTATTTAGCTCGTTATCAGAGACCACCTGGGGATTCCGTTGTACGACGTAGCTTCCTGCCTCCTTGGGTGTTGTATTATGTGTCCGGCTACCGTACTGCCGGATAAAGCTTCTAGAGAGTAGAGTCCTAAAAGAGAGAGAGTGATGAAGGTAGTAAGCCCCTAGTGCGGTTAAAACGCATTGTGGGACGCGCCGTGATCGTGCCCCCACCTATACCCATGGTATTTTCAATGCGTAATTATGCACACGTGGGACGGACTTTGCCGTTGTACTAAGACTAGGGCAGGGGCCGAATTGCTAGGCGAGCTCTGAGCATGCCGGGCGTTCCTGTTGCAGGTTATTCTAGACGCGCTTGACGGTGTCCGGGGGCTTGATCGTTGAACTGGTGGATTGCCTCAAAAGGCTGCTTTGTGCTTCTGCTGCGAGGGCCGCAGTGTGCTCCTCCGTACGGAGCGAGCGTTCCGTGTTTCCATTGACTGTGATGACCCCCCTAGGTCCTGGCATATTGAGCTTGAGGTATGCGTAATGCGGTACCACATTGAATCTTGCAAATGCGGTGCGCCCGAGCAGTGCGTGATAGCCGCTGCGGAACGGGATGATATCGAAGATTAGCTCCTCGCTTTGGAAGTTGTCCGGATATCCGAAGACCACTTCCAGTGTGATTGAGCCCGTACAATGGGCCTCTACACCTGGAATAACGCCTTTAAAGGTCGTTTTGGTGGGTTTGATCCTCGAGGGTCTATATCCATTTTGCGCACTGTATCCTGGTAAAGCAGGTTCAGGCTGCTGCCGCCGTCCATAAGGACTCGAGTGAGGTGATATCCGTCGATGATTGGGTCTAGGACCAATGCGGCAGATCCGCCATGACGGATACTCGTGGGGTGGTCCCTACGATCAAATGTGATCGGACAAGAGGACCATGGGCTGAACTTTGGGGCGACGGGCTCCATCGCGTATACGTCCCTTAGTGCATGCTTCCGTTCCCTTTTGGGGATGTGGGTTGCGTATATCATGTTTACTGTCCTCACTTGTGGGGGGAACCTCTTCTGTCCTCCCGTGTTCGGCGGCCGTGGCTCCTCCTCGTCATCGTTGCGGTCCCTTGTCCTTGTCTTCGACATTTAACTTGCCGGCCTGCTTGAACACCCAGCATTCTCTGTTGGTGTGATTAGCTGGCTTATCGGCGGTGTTGTGTATTTGACACGCGCGATCGAGTATGCGGTCCAAACTGGACGGGCCCGGAGTACTTATTTTGAATGGCCTTTTCCGTTAACCAGATTTAGAGCCTCTGAATCCGGCATTAACTGCCGTGTCTTTGGCGTTATCACCATTGCTGCGGTGCTTGTGTTTGCTGTGATGTGACCTCCCGTTGCTGTCCTTGGTATCCGAATGCCAAGGTTACTTGATATGTTATTGCTACAAGCCAGCCAGCTATCCTCTCCCGCGCAAAAGCGGGTCATGAGTGTCGTGAGGGCTGCCATTGATTTTGGCTTTTCCTGGCCAAGGTGCCGGGCGAGCCACTCGTCACGGATGTTGTGCTTGAATGCCACTAAGGCTTCTGCATCCGGACAGTCGATAATTTGGTTTTTCTTTGTTAGTAACCGTGTCGAGAATTGCCTGGCTGATTCCCCTGGCTGCTGAATTATGTGGCTCAAGTCATCGGCATCTGGTGGTCGCACATAAGTGCCCTGGAAATTGTCGAGAAATGCGTCTTCCAGATCCTCCCAACAGCCGACGGAGTCTGTTGGCAGGCTATACAGCCAATGCCGAGCTGGTCCTTTGAGTTTTAATGGGAGGTACTTGATGGCATGTAGATCATCACCGCGGGCCATGTGGATGTGGAGGAGGAAGTCCTCAATCCATACTGCGG
This sequence comes from Aegilops bicornis, assembly GCA_021605145.1. Lineage (NCBI taxonomy): Eukaryota > Viridiplantae > Streptophyta > Magnoliopsida > Poales > Poaceae > Aegilops > Aegilops bicornis. The sequence continues at coordinate 591,164,967 of CM038670.1, forward strand.
GATCTGTTGTACCATCATATGATTCGATATTTACAGGTTAATAACCTTCTGGGAATTCATGCTCCATTACATCGTTGGTGAAGCATAGGGGGGTGTGCCGCGCCTCTGTGCTGGGCTATGTCGCGACGCAGCTCGTATGAGTCCTGCCTGCTGTATTCAGCCCATCCGGAATTGCTTTTACTGTATCCGGCGAGGTGGTCACCGTCACTTGTAGGGGCACGGCCCCGTGATCCATAGATCGATCTAGCGTGTTCTACCCTGTCTTCCAATACGTCTCGCAGGTCTAGCGTGTTTACCGTTGTCTTGGTATGTTTGTTTGAATGGTGGCGGGGTGCAGGCTGATTTTCAGGCCGTACTGCCTCTCTATTTCGGCCATGAGGTGGCCCATCAGCCGCATCGAACGCGGGGTGACCTCTGGAAGGGCGTTCGAGTTCGTACTCCTCAGCCGCAAGGACTCCAGTCCATCTATCTGCTAGCAGATCCTGATCAGCTCGAAGCTGTTGCTGCTTTTTCCTAAGGCTGTTTGATGTGGCAATAAGCTAGTGCTTAAAGCGCTCCTGCTCGACGGGATCCTCAGGCACGACAAATTCTTCATCGTCGAGGCTCGCTTCGTCTTCGGAGGGAGGCATATAGTTGTCGTCCTCCATTTCTCCCACTGCCGCTCTCTTAGGAGGGCTGGCTTGTTCATCCTCCGGCTCTTGATCGTTCTGGAGGGGATTGTCACCATCTTGACACTTCCTCGATCTTTGTTATCTCTGTGCTTGCGGTATCACCGCTTTTGTTGTGGCGAGACTTAGAGTGGCGCCGCTGACGTCAGCGCTGGGGTTGCTTCTTGGAGGGGTCGTCCTCCGTTGTCTTGTCACCATTGCCTTCTTTGGGTGTATCCACCATGTATATATCATACGATGAGGTGGCGGTCCAGTGCCCTGTGGGCAGTGGTTCCTGTTCGTCTCCGGCATCGGTGTCCATACCATCGATGTCTTCGGAGTCAAAGTCGAGCATGTCGGTTAAATCGTCGACAATGGCTACTAAGTGGGTGGTGGGTGGGGATTGAATTTCTTCGTCGTCCGCATCCCACTCTAGCCAGACATAGTTTGGCCAAGGTTCTCCAGACAGGGGGAGAGATTTCAATGAGTTTAGTATGTCACCGAAGGGCGAGTGCTGAAAGATATCTGCGGAGGTGAACTCCATGATCGGCGCCCAATCGGATTCGATAGGTATGGGCGCGGGCGGTATGGAGTCCGTGGCCGAGGACGAGTCCAGCAGTTCAGTGACACGGCTCTCGTGAAGGGTAAGGTCAGTATTCGGCTCTATCGCCACTGAGGGCGCGGCCTCCGTGGCGGAGTCTATCCTCCCGTCCTCGGATGGCATGTTCTGCTCTAGACTAGAGGCCAGAGTAGTTGCTGGCATGATCTCCCGAACAACGTCCGACGACAGAGCTATATCGTGCTCGTCGTGATTGTGTGGCACACCTGGCATGGGCCCGAATCCGTCGAAGATCAAGTCTCTGCGGATATCGGCAGTGTAATTCAAGTTTCCAAACCTGACCTGATGGCCAGGGGCGTAGCTCTCGATCTGCTCCAGATGGCCAAACGAGTTGGCCCGCAGTGTGAAGCCGCCGAACACGAAGATCTGTCCGGGGAGGAAAACCTCACCCTGGACTGCATCGTTGTCGATGATTGAAGGGGCCATCGAACCTTGCAGCAACGACACAGTGGAACTCTCAATGAAAGCACCAATGTCGGTGTCAAACCCGGCGGATCTCTGCTAGGGGGTCCCGAACTGTGCGTCTAAGGCGGATGGTAACATGAGGCAAGGGACACGATGTTTACCCAGGTTCTGGCCCTCTCTATGGAGGTAATACCCTACTTCCTGCTTGATTGATCTTGATGAATATGAGTATTACAAGAGTTGATCTACCACGAGATCGTAGAGGCTAAACCCCAGAAGCTAGCCTATGGTATGATTGTTGTTGTCCTATGGACTAAACCCTCCGGTTTATAAAGACATCGGAGGGGCTAGGGTTACAGTAGTCGGTTACAACAGAAGGAGATCTACATATCCGTATCGCCAAGCTTGCCTTCCACGCCAAGAGAGTCCCATCAGGACACGAGACGAAGTCTTCAATCTTGTACCTTCATAGTCCAACAGTCCGACCAAAGGATATAGTACGGCTGTTCGGATACCCCCTAATCCAGGACTCCCTCACTAGGTAACCGGGCTATTTTAGATGCAAACAGTAGGCTAGCTGATGGGCGACGTGTGATTGGAAATTTTAGCATAAGTTTGTTCAATCCCATGGCATTTTTTCTCACAAAATGTGTGCCTCAATCATGGCAAATTTGCAAACAATTTTAGAATCTTTTTTCTTTCTGTTTTGGTTCACATGGCTAGTGCTTCGAGTATATAAACACCATGAACATAAATATCATGGAGGCTATGTTGGTTTTGAATCAAGTACATGTATGAACATGTGCCAAGTCAAGCCACCTGAATTGTTCACAGGAGGATACCATACTAACATACTACATCACAACCCTTTTAATGCATGTTGACACTCAAGATAAATCATTATCCACTCCTAGCTGTTTAAGCATGGGATGAGCAACTATAATCTCCGATTGTCATCATAAATATGTTTACTCATAATATGCTGAATCAAGATCGATCGAGCTAAACATATTTACAAAAACAAATACAAGAGGAGTCCATACCAACTTTCCTTCACCGCAAGCACTTCATCAAATCATCTTCATTATTGCCTTCACTTCCACGAGCAAATGATGTGAAAATGATAATAGTTCAAGTGTGCCATGGACTAAGCTGAGATCTGCAAACATTTTATTCAAAGGAGAAGACAAGGTAATATGGGCTCTTTGTAAGATCAACAGTAAAGCATATGAGAGCCACTCAACATTTTCATTGTTGTCTTCTCCTTTCAACAACTCATAGAAAAGAAAAGAATTTCAGAGAAACACACTAAAATATTTTTGGAGTTTTTCATTTTTCCTGAAGGAAGCAAATTAACACAGGAAAAACGAAAACGAGAAAAACTATTTACATGGGAAAACTCGCAACAAACAAAAGAAGAACGAGAAATCTTTTTTGGTTTTCTTTTCATACTACAAACTACTAAACCAGAAAAAAACCCGAAAAGAAGCAAGAAATATTTTTTGATTTTTTGAAGTTTTTCAAACACACAAGAAGAAAGCAAAAATAAAACTAACATGGATATACAATCAAAAAGGATGAACACTGACAACTGGAATGAATGTGTGGTACATGAATGTAATGTTGGTGAGAAATACGTACCCGCCAAGCTTAGGATTTTAGCCTAAGTTGGTCTACGGCCATGGGTCAAAATATCCCCCTCCAGGGTAATATTGAGGCCCCTGAGGCTCCCATAAGCGGGCTCCTGCGGCTCCCACTGATAGATGGGCTCCTCGACAGGCTCGGGCTCAGGTGCTGGCTCTGGCTCAGCTGCTTGGTGCAGTGCCAAGCCACAATAAGCGTAAATGTCCTTTGGCATAATGGTGTACCTGCCTGAAGATAGATCGAACAAAGAAGTGCATGCAAGGTAATAATCTCACGAGTGTCTTGACTGAACACCAAGTTATACTGAAATTGCCTAGGGGCACTTTCAATAAAATAGTGCTCAATGATGCTAGCATAATAAAGATATTTGACGGGTAAAAGCTTCTCTTCTGCCTCGTCATGCCTAATAGCAATCTCAAAATGTTTAGCGAGGCGGGAAGCATAAATACCATGATAAATAACGCCCTTAGAATGGTTTATGTGTAACCTCGAGCAATCATAGCACCCAAACTAAAAGTTCTATCATGATAAAATGCATGGTGTAAAATAGCAAGATCAGGTGAGCTGAGCGTTGCACTCTCCTACCGTCCAGTCAAACACCTCCCGACAAATAATGAATAGTAATGAAAAACAGGAAAAATGTAAACTAGCAACTCTAGCCTCCGAAACTCCTCTTCGCTCCCCAATAGTTACCTCAGATATGAAATCTGATACGTCACTAGGATGTTGCTCAATAGGGCTGCAGTCATAGGGAATCATGCAAACTGCACAAAATTCCTCAAGTGTCATTTCTCAGGAATATCATATAGGTGGAATGAAACAGTGGGTATATCTATCCTAGAGTGAAAATGGAAGTTTTGCATGGAAGTATTTGTGAGGAGGACGTATTGGTCACACTTATCTTCGAGGAAGGGGATAATGCCAGCATTGTTCGCCAAATGATAGAAGTCGTTGAAAATTCCCACATACCTCAAGAACGTGTCACATGGCCATTCACACGGTCGCTCCTCTGCCGCGCTAGGAAGGTTGTACTTGGGCTTCGGAGTCACTTTAGTACTCCATCTCGAAGAACCTCTTAACCTCCACTTGAGCATTCTCTTTTTCTGAAATTTAGTGAATCAAAATAAGTGAACAAAATTTAACAAAATTGATAGCAACTATTTCTACAAATGTCTAGAGGCTATATCACGCATCAAAACTAGTTTGGACCACACAAATTCAACATGCAAGATAAAAAAATATGGTCATCACAGCAGCAAAAATTTCAAAATATAAAGCACTAGAACAAAAACTAATTGGACCATTGGAGGAGCCATCCCCCAAAATAGTTTCAGAAACAGAGTTCTGAGCAAGGAGATCGAAATTTGTGGGCAAATGAGAAAGAACACGGGTTTGAAAGCAATGGTGATTTTTTCTGGAGGTGGAAGAAGGTAGTGGGTGGCTGGAATAAGTGAGGGGGTCCCTATGGGACCCACAAGCCCACATGGCACTCCCTGTGAGCTTGTGGCTCATAGGTGCACCCCCCTGGGGTGTGTTCAGTGCCAAAAATTCTCAAATGTTGTAGAAAAAACATACTAAAATTTTAGGTCATTCTGAGAACTTTTATTTTTGGGACATTTTTTATTGCACGGATAATTTAGAAAATAGGATAATCATGGCATTCTACTTTGTTAAACTTTAAATAACAGAGACTAAAAGGTAGGTATAGTAGGTTGTGCTTACTAAATTCATCGACCTCATGCCCCTAAAAAAGAATTAATTAATAAGGTTGATCAAGTCTTATTATCAAACTATTTTTGAGTAACATGAAACCGAAGAATCTTTGTATAACACCAAGTTAGCTCAACACGGATATGCATCTCCCCAACAATAAGAGTTTCATATTTCTTTTTGACGGATGGGAGAGGAAATTCAAAACCTCCAATAGAGATTGTAGCAATTTTTCAATAATTTTGATACTATTCACCGAACTTTGTTTCCTCGGGAAATAAAACGTATGCTCATTATCATTGACCTGAAAAGTAACCTCGCTTTTGTTGCAATCAATAACAACCCTTGCAGTATTGAAAAGGGCCTACCAAGGATAATTAACATGTTTCCATCTTCGAGCATATCAAGTATAACAAAGTCTCTAAAGATAGTAACATATGCAACAACAACAGGCACATCCTCGCAAATTCCAATGGGTATAGAAGTAGATTTACCAGCCATTTGCAAAGGTATCTCATTAGGTGTGAGCTTATTCAAATCAAGCCTTTTATATAAAGAGAAATGCATAACACTAACACTGGCTCCTATATCACATAAAGAAGTTTTGACCTGAGTTCTTTTAATAGACCGTGGTATAATGAGTATTCCTGGTTCTCCTAACTTCTTAGGTACCCCACCCTTAAAAGAATAATTTGCAAGCATGGTGGAAATTTCAGCTTCATGTATCTTTCTTTTACTAATGACAATATCTTTCATGTATTTAGCATATGGAGGAATTTTCAATATATCAGTCAAACGAGTACGCAAGAATACAGGCCTAAGCATTTCAACAGAGCGTTCAAAATATTCATCATCCTTATTCTTTGGAGGTTTAGTTGGAAAAGGCATAGGTTTTTGAACCCATGGATATCTTTCCTTACCATGTTTTCTAGCGATTAAATCACTTTTATCATATCTTTTATTCTTAGGAGGTGGGTTATCAAGATCAACAACAAGTTCTATTTCTACCTCATTATCAGGTTCTTTATCATTGTCTGGTTGAGCATCAACATGAACATCATTATCATTATCATCATCACTAGGTGGATGTTCATTACCAGATTGTGTCTCATCATTAGAAATGGAAACACCATTATGATTCTCAGAAGGTTTTTGTACCAGAGGTTCACTACAAGCATGTAAAGTTCTACCATTTTCCTTTTTCTTTTTCTTCTTAGATGAACTAGGTGCATATTAATTCTCTCAGAATCTTGCTCAATTCTCTTAGGATTACCTTCAGGATATAGAGGATCCCGAGTCATTTTACCTCCTCTCACTGGTACGCGTCGGTGCTATACAAATGGTTTTTAACCCCTTTCCGCGACGGTGTTCGGAACCGTCGCCAAGTGAGTGACTGCGATAGGGGGGTCCTTCCCACACGACCCAGAAACCGTCGGGGATATGCCCTCTTGGCACAGACGCTCGGCAAAATGAGGTCGTGTGCGTCCGGCGAGCGCTCAAATACGGTTATACATATAGTAGTGCTAAAAAAATACAATTATACAAGCGAAGTCGTTTCTGGTCATAAGTACATCCCACACAGCCAGTCCCCGCTAAATGTTTATGTTCGTATGTACATTCCACACAGTCCATCCAAGGAATACATTTCCGTTAGTATGTACATCCCACACAGTTAATCCAAGATGTACCAAACATTTGCGATGCGCAAAACATCACACATAGTCTATAATTTCGAAGCGTGTGTGATAAGGTGACTGTCACAAACATTTAATAAGAAAGAACTATGTGCGATGCTGTTGTTAATCGCACATGTTTTTTCTTGGCTGATCGTGTGTGCAATGGAGATTGATCGCACATGTTTTGTTCTTGGCTGATCGTGTGTGCAGTGGAGATTGATCGCACACGTAGCGGATCCTAGAAACGTGTCTGATCTACATGTCTATCGCAGACGTTTCGCTTTCGCCAACCATGTGCAGTGTAATCCCTAATTTAAAAATAATATGTTTCGAATTTGATAGTAGGCAATCACTTATTTCATATCCAATCATGTTTATTACAAATATAGCTTCAACCACGAATGCATAATTCGATGCACAGGTATATATACAGAAGAACTACAGAAGCACCAAGTAAAGAATGATGAAACATAGTTGTACTAAAGACTGTAAAGAGAGAGGCGAAAGACATTCTGGTTGCTGGAGAAGCTGAAGCAGAATGCCCATATTGTGCCCTCCTCCATGCGTACTGCACACACGACTCTAGGCCAACCCCTTGTGATGGCTGCCCGTCCATCCTTCACTGTCTTCATTACGACTTCTCGATGCTCACTATAGTCTGGATGAAATACTTTAACCTTCATTACGTGTCCAGCAATCATGTACTTTGCGAGGTAATCTTGAGTGAATTGCTTCGGGAACCACTGCGAACAAAAAAGTTTCAGACATTGTTGTCTAACAACTCATATGTGCAGTAAAAAGAGAAGGCTGCAGAGTTTGTAGTTACCATCCTACAGCTCACTGTTGTGTTGGATAGAGCATAAACAAATAATTTTCTTGCCACCATTCGTATCTTTTTGCTAATAATCCTTATTAGTTTCCTCACTTGATGCTTGTTCATGAATATCTCATTGCCCCATATGCAAAAAGGGTCGATGTGTGGATCCTTGCCAAGGGCATATGTACCTACAAGCAACAAGTCAACATTAGAAGCTAACAAGTTTCCAGGCCTGGATCTATATGCACTACATTATGGAACGACGAGGGAGTACAAGCCGAGGGATGAAGCTAAGCTCGGCGGAAAATGGTGGCCACTCCCGTTGTTGTCCTGCATAAGTAGTGGAAAGGCATGATAAGTACAGCAACCTTAACATCAAACAAATATAGCAAAGGTAAACAACATCATCTCCAAATGATAGCTTCAATGTGTTGTTTTCAGCATGCTGTTAAAGCATATATAAAATGGAAGGCAATGTTACCGACAACAGGCTTAACAGCCGTCAAATATTGCAATTCAAACTGGTATTATTCAAAATGAATAGAACGTAGGTAATGCTTAAACATCACACAGGATAAATGTGTAAAACTGAAATAAAGGGCATGTGTTAACTACACCAGGCATAACAGGAACCAAATATAGCTGTTCAAACTATATTGATGCGATCGGCGACACGATTCGACTTGCACATAATGAACAACACATTGTGAATGACTGAAATAAACAAGGCATAAATGATCGATATAAAAACCAAATATAGCCATTGAAAAGCGGATGTAGTCTCATCACGCAACCAACCTAACAAGCAAATACAGATAAACAGGGCATATGCTTGAAAACTGGACAGATGCTCACTTCAACCAACCTAACAAGCATATACACATAAACAAGGCATCTGCTTGAAAACTGGACTAATGCTAAAAAAGGCAACCTAACAACCAAATACAGATAAACAAGGCATCTGCTTGATAACTGGAAAAATGCTCACTACAACCAACCTAACAACCAAACACAGATAAACAAGGCATCTACTCACTATAAACAACCAAATATAGCCATTCATGAAACTGAAGTGGACAATTCATACTTAAACATCACATATCCCTATTGAACAATACATTTTTGCATAACTAAAATAATTAAACACGACACAGTTATAGCACCGCACGGCAAATGCTACTACAACAAAGGGTACGGGTTGGCAAGCTAGAAAAGGTAAGATTTGCTGATAGGATGTTGCCTCACATTCCATGGACGGGATCCTTCCAGTTGGAAAAGCACAGACCCATGGTGCGCTCTCTGATGTCACAGATGGGCCGTTTCACCTTGGAAGAACCTTTGTGGGTGCCCTCCTCGTGGTCATGGTCATGGTCATGGTCGATGAGATCTTACTTGGCAATTGAGGATCCCAAGCCGCCGCCGTAGAACATGTCCTTCAGAAATGACAAAATGGGTTCGATGGCATATAAGGATCGCAAATCCTTGACCGCTTGGCGGAGGAGATCAGCGGCAGGGCCGTCGAAGAGATTGACGGCGGTTGAACTAGAGGGGTTGGGGATGGACCATATAACCTGTGACATGGCCCGCCTGAAGCCGTCGCTGTCGACGAGCTTGATGTCATAGCCAGCTTTCCCGAGATACAGTAATACGCAAGCCCGCTGAAATGAAGCCTTCGACATGGCTACGTATTCAATGTCTTAGCCAGCTTCTGCGGCGACGTGTTGCTCCGGGCTCGACAGGTCGGGGCGAACGGCGGCCACATCGCCAATGTCCATTGGAGAGGCCATGATAAACCTCTTCTTGGCCGAACGCTCGTCGGGCTCCCCGGGATTCGTGGTCGAGCTTAGGCTATGACATTCTGGAGCAGGGGATGTGGATCTAGCAGGGAGGTACACCGCATGCCTCATCTAAAAACTCAAGGGAGTGGGGCGACGGTATGGGAATCGCTGGGTAACATGAACTTTATTATCCAAGCTAGGAGGAACGAGCAGACCGACATGGGTTGGTGGCGGCGGCAGCCATGAGCTAGGGTTCAAGGGGCGGATAGGGCCGGGTGGGGGGACTATGGAGGGGGGGATGGTGGTGTTTGAGGATACGCCCCGGCTACTGAAAATTTTAGTAATGGTGGGTGGAGATGGTGGTGGACGAGGGAGGGCGACAGTTCAAATGCCTCGGCTATTGCAATTTTACTATAAGGTTGGTGCTGGAGGAGTGTGACGACGGTTGAAGTACGACGCCTACTACAATTTGGGTAAAGGAATTGATGCGGGGCAGGAGTGCCCAAGATCGCGCATGGTCCAATAAGAATATGTGTGTATGATAATAAGGAAAAGTGGCGGAACCGCCGATTTTTGCAACGCTCAAGGCGGGTAGTTTATTTTTCTATTTCTACCTAGCTGGTCTATCACACACATTTTGTCCTAATTTATAAATAAACTTACCCGCCTTTAGCTTGCGCAGTCATGGTGATTTTACAACGCACTTGCATCGCACACGGTTAAGCCAGTACCTCCACCATTTGCTCGCGCTTGCACAGTCGTGGTGATTTTACAACGCACTTACATCACACACGGTTAAGCCAGTACCTGCACCATTTGCTCGCGCTTGCGCAGTCGTGGTGATTTTACAGCAAAAAAATAACCTATAAAAACACAGTCTACAAATTAGCAAAACAAGGATCCCTAGGTTTATATAATCATCATGTCAGGTTACTATAGAGATATTTATCTCTTTATCTCTATAATGACCGTGTCATGGCAATTAAATGAATCTTGAGATATGCAACTTCCCACCGGGTCACCCATCCTTGGACTACTCCAGCCCGAGCACGCTTAACTTCTGCGTTCTATTCGACTAGGCTAGCGGATGGGAAGAGGCGCCTTGCTGATAGGAATTGCCTCCTTTCCTTTAAGGTGTTTCACGCTGGTCACCCTATGGGACCTACTCCCTCCTATCACGCACATTTGTTCTTTTAGAAACCGTGTGCGATATTTACTGGCTCGTGTGTTGCTGCCTAGCCTTCAATGAGCACTAACACTGGTAGCGGGAAACCGATGGGAGAAGAGGCGGGAAACCGATAAGAGGAGTGGCGGGAAACGATAGCCTGTTTAGAAAACATAGAAGAGAAGGAAGCGTGAGCTAGCACGATACATGCGCATAGTGCTTACCCATGTACTTCATGTGGTGTCGAAAGGGATGAGGGTTGCCGTTCGATCTGGGAACATCCAACGGTGCAGACGTACGATCCGTGGGGTTTGGGTTCTGGCCAATCAAAAAGCATGACTCAGATCGCGCGCGCAGCAGGGGGGAGAGGGGCATCAGCCACGGTTTGGTAGGCACATGGCTTTTGTGTGTGAATGTTGTGCTATTTGAAAACATTTCGTGAGAAGAATCTTGGTTTTTAAATCCCAGTAAATCCAAAACTCACCCAAAAATCGTGAAACTTGGCATGGTGTCACGACATGCCACATATATGGCGAGGAATTGTTTTATCCATTTTGGCGCAAGTTTTATTACAAGCCTCTTACAAACCGGAGCTTCTCTCAAAGAAAGCCTCGTGGTTCCGATAGGGAAATGTGTCCCCCTTGTGGGGGAAACGATAATCACTGCCTCTTTTCGCCTTGTATTTTCTTCTACAGGCAACATGGAACGACATGATATCCATGCTAAAATTTAGACTTATTTAGGGTTCGTTTGGCCTTTTTATACACTAATTGAGTTTCCTAGGCATTGAATGTCCATAATTCAAATCTGAACCTCAAATACATGCTCCAGTTCACTAAAATGGCTAGAAAAATTATACATGCATGTGTCCTTGGGTGCATGTTTAGGTCCCAGGCCAGCAATGGGAACGAATTGCAACCGTACCGGTGTCCTGGCTCATCCTCAAACATTTGGAATCTCGGTTTTTAAATCCCTATAAATCCAAAACTCATCAGAAAGTCATCAAAGGTGGCATGGTGTCACGTCATGACACATATATGTCATGGTAAAAACATTGCCAATTTGGGCCAAGCTTTATTACAAATCTCTTATAAATCGGAGCTTGTCGCAAGAACCCTCATGGTTTCAATAGGGAAACGTGTCCCCTTGTGGCCCAAACGATAATTGCTCCCTCTTCTAGCCTCGTATTTTCTTCTACACGCAACACGGAAGAACGGGAGATTCGCGCTAAACTTTGAAATTATTCAGGGTTCGTTTGACCCTTTTTATTCATTAATTGAGTTTCCTAGGCATTTAATGTCCATAATTCAAATCCAAACTACAAATACATGCTCCAGTGCACCAAAATGGCAAGAAAAAATGTACATGTGTCCTTGGGGTGCATGTTTAGGTCCCATGGAATGAATGTGAATGAATTCAACCGTCTCGCCGTCCTGCCTTGGCCACAAACATTGCGAATCTCGGTTTATAAATCTCTATAAATAAAAACTCACCAGGAAATCGTGAAACTTGGCAGGTTTTCACTGCATGGTACATCTAATTTTCCAATTTGGGCGAAGCTATATTACAAGCCTCTTACAAACCGAAGCTTCTCGCAACCCTCGTGGTTTCGGTGGGCGAAATGATAATCGCTGCCTCTTCAAGCCTTGAACTTTGTTTTCTATAGGCAACATAGAATAACATGAGTGTCGTGCTGAAATTTGAAACTGTTCAGGGTTCATTTGGCCATTGTATATATTACTAATTAAGTTTTCTATGCATTTAATGTAGTCCATAATTCAAATTTGAACTACAAGCACATGCTCCAGTGAAGCAAAATGGGTGGGAAATCGTACATTTGTCATTGGGTGCATGTTTAGGTCTCATTTAAGGAATGGGAATTTATTACAAACTTGTCGTCGTCCTAAAACATTGAGAATCTCGGTTTGTAAATCCTAGTAAATCAAAAACTCACCCAAAAAACATGAAACTTGGCATGGTTTCATGACATGGCACACTGATACGTCTCCAACGTCTCTATAATTTTTGATTGATCCATGTTATATTATCTACTGTTTTGGGCAATATTGGGCTTTATTATCCACTTTTATATTACTTTTGGGACTAACCTATTAACCGGAGGCCCATCCCAGATTTGCTGTTTTTTTTGCCTATTTCAGTATTTCGAAGAAAAGGAATATCAAACGGAGTCAAAACGGAACGAAATCAACTGGAGAAGTTATTTTTGGAGGTAAAGCTACCGGATGGACTTGGACTCCATGTCAGGAAATGAGGGAGGCGGCCACGAGGGTGGGGGGCGCGCCCACCCTGCTAGGGCGTGCCCCCTGCCTCGTGGGGCCCCCGAAGCTCCACCGACGTACTTCCTGCACCCGTATATACTCACGTACCCTAAAACTTCCAGAACAGGGATTAGATCGGGAGTTCCGCCGCCGCAAACCTCTAGAGCCGCCAAAAACCAATCGGGACCCTGTTCCGGCACCCTGCCGGAGGGGGGAACCCTCACTAGTGGCCATCTTCATCATCCCGGCGCTCTCCATGACAAGGATGGAGTAATTCACCCTCGGGGCTGAGGGTATGTACCAGTAGCTATGTGTTTGATCTCTCTCTCTCGTGTTCTTGATTTGGCACGATCTTGATGTATCGCGAGCTTTGCTATTATAGTTGGATCTTATGTTTCTTCTCACCATCTTCTCTCTTGTAATGGATTGAGTTTTCCCTTTGAGGTTATCTTATCGGATTGAGTCTTTAAAGATTTGAGAACACTTGACGTATGTCTTGCCGTGCGTATCTGTGGTGACAATGGGATATCACGTGATTCACTTGATGTATGTTTTGGTGATCAACTTGCGGGTTCCGCCCATGAACCTATGCATAGGGGTTGGCACACGTTTTCGTCGTGATTCTCCTGTAGAAACTTTGGGGCACTCTTTGAGGTTCTATGTGTTAGTTGAATAGTTGAATCTGAGATTGTGTGATTCATATCGTATAATCATACCCACGGATACTTGAGGTGACATTGGAGTATCTAGGTGACATTAGGGTTTTGGTTGATTTGTGTCTTAAGGTGTTATTCTAGTACGAACTCTAGGGCTGTTTGCGACACTTATAGGAATAGCCCAACGGATTGATTGGAAAGAATAACTTTGAGGTGGTTTAAATGCGCTACCATAATCTCTTTGTTTGTTCTCCGCTATTAGTGACTTTGGAGTGACTCTTTGTTGCATGTTGAGGGATAGTTATATGATCCAATTATGTTATTATTGTTGAGAGAACTTGCACTAGTGAAAGTATGAACCCTAGGCCTTGTTTCAACACATTGCAATACCGTTTACGCTCACTTTTACCACTAGTTACCTTGCTGTTTTTATATTTTCAGATTACAAAAACCTATATCTACCATCCATATTGCACTTGTATCACCATCTCTTCGCCGAACTAGTGCACCTATACAATCTACCATTGTATTGGGTGTGTTGGGGACACAAGATACTCTTTGTTATTTGGTTGCAGGGTTGCTTGAGAGAGACCATCTTCAACCTACGCCTCCTACGGATTGATAAACCTTAGGTCATCCACTTGAGGGAAATTTGCTACTGTCCTACAAACCTGTGCACTTGCAGGCCCAACAACGTCTACAATAAGAAGGTTGTGTAGTAGACATCAAGCTCTTTTCTGGCGCCGTTGCCGGGGAGGCTAGGTAAGCGGCACTCACACCCCGTCAACTAAGCTCTTTTCTGGCGTAGTTGCCAGGGAGGGGAGTGCTTGAAGGTATATCTTTAGATCTTGCAATCGAATCTTTTTGTTTCTTGTTTTAGCACTACTTTAGTTTATAAAACAAAACTACAAAAAAATGGAATTGAGTTTGTCTCATACTCTTCGTCTTTTTAATATCTTTCATGAGTATCATGGAAAGGATAATTGTGCTCAAGTACTAGAAGAAGAAATCTCTAAAATGTTTGGCACTAAATATTTGAATGATGAGCATGATTGCAATGTTGTTAGTACGAATTCTTTGAATATCCATGATGCTAATGATGATTGCACTACTTATGATGAAAATGTCTCCTATAAACATGTCAATTTTTGTGGAGTGCATTGGGTTTGTAAGTACACACCAAATAGGGAAGATAGATATTGCAAGAGGCACAAGTACTTAGAAACCAAATTGTTGCAAGAAGAGCTAGATGAATGTGCTGAAAGATTTAATATTTTTCGCGCCCCTTGTGAACTTTGCAATGAATATGGTCATTTAAAGCTCTAATGCTATTTGTTTCTTGATCAAGTCGTGTCTAAATATTGTGATAATTTGATTACCCTTGAACATCATAAAGAGCTTAGCCTTCTTTTGGGGTATGAAGAAATGAAACGTATAACTGAGGGTATTCCAAAATTTAATCTTGATAGATTTCTTGATTTTGATGTAGAGAAGATTTATATGTATTGTGCGGTGAAATGCATTGAAAATCCTTATATTACCAATTACATAAGGAAAATAAAACAAATATAAGATGAAGAGAATAGTAATGAAAGGGAAGAGACTTCCCAATATCCTCCTATTATGTCTTATGATGAATCAGGTAACGAGGAGGAGTCTTCTATCCAACCAATCTCATTAATAAGGAGCTCCAAAAAGAGGATTGAACCCACACATGATGTGGTGAAGAAGAAAAGAAAAATGAAGAGAGGTAAAAAGGTATCCCTCCCAAATAATGTTGCTCCTATTATTGTTGTGCCTCATGAAAATGAATCAAAAATAATTTTGGAAGATGATGCACTTGATGATGATCTCATTATGCCTATTGCTTGTTGTGATGATTATGATTGTTAAGATAATGATACTCCTTATGATCTTGAAAATCTTTTTGGCACTTGCTTGGAAGATTATGATAATAATGTTGGCTATACTATTGGTGCTATCCATACTATTAATGATGAGAGTGATTATGCTTATGATACGAAAAGGCCCAAGCTTGGGGAAGCTATGTTTAATGAGGATGACATATTTGAGAATATGTTTGCTGCAAATAATGTTTGTCCCAAGCTTGGGGATGCTACGTTTAATGAAGATGATATTTTTAGCCTCTCAAGTTTTGATATGCAAAGTTGTTATGACGATAGCATGCCTTTTACCTATGATGATTATATTTATGAAAGTGGGTTCGGAAGAGTGTCAACTTTAGGAAGTAATGATCCCACTACTTTGGAAGATGTTGAATCTAATAATATTTATGAAAGTGGATTTGGAGAGGTCATGACTTTATTTAGTGATGTATCCACTATTTCGGAAGAGGTTTCAATCGATTATGATGAGAACAAAGATGCTAGTTATGATGATTATTGTGATAAAACTTATGCTATAAAGAGTGGTGATGATTATATTTATAAAACTTGTCATGATTATGATTCTCCTTTTTCTGAACGTTACTCTTTTAATGTGGATACAATTTATAGTATTCAAGTCTCTTATGATACTCCCACTATTCCGAATGAGAAGAATTTTGCTTATGTGGAGAGTAATAAATTTTCTATGCTTGTAGATCATGAAAAGAAAGCTTTAGGTGATGGTTATATTGTTGAATTCATTCATGATGCTACTGAAAATTATTATGAGGGAGGAACATATGCTTGTAGGAATTGCAATAATATCAAGTTTCCTCTCTATGTGCTTAAAATCTTGAAGTTATGCTTGTTTTGCCTTCCTATGCTAGTTGATTATTGTTCCCATAATTTGTTTGCTCACAAAATCCCTATGCATAGGAAGTGGGTTAGACTTAAATGTGCTAGTCATATTCTTCATGATGCTCCCTTTATGTTTCAGTTCTTATCTTTTATGTGAGCATCATTGAAATCATCATGCCTAGCTAGGGGCGTTAAACGATAGCGCTTGTTGGGAGGCAACCCAATTTTATTTTTAGTTTTTGTTTTTGTTTCTGTTTAGGAATAAATAATCCATCTAGCTTCTGTTTAGATGTGGTTTTATGTTTTAATTAGTGTTTGTGCCAAGTAGAACCTTTGGGAAGACTTGGGTGAAGTCTTTATGATCATGCTGTAAAAAACAGAAACTTTAGCGCTCACGAGATTAGCTAGAACTTTTTACTGGAAAGTACTATTTAGTTGATTCTTTTTGCAGATGATAACTAGAAAAATTACTCAGGTCCACAAATTTATTTTAGATTTTTTGGATTTCCAGAAGTTTGCGTTAGTTGCAGATTACTCCAGACTGTTCTGTTTTTGACAGATTCTGTCTTCATTGTGTTGCTGGCTTATTTTGATGAATCTATGGCTAGTAAAATAGTTTATAAACCATAGAGAAGTTGGAATACAGTAGGCTTACCACCAATATAAATAAAGAATGAGTTCATTACAGTACCTTGAAGTGGTGTTTTGTTTTCTTTTGCTAACGGAGCTCACGAGTTTTCTGTTAAGTTTTGTGTTGTGAAGTTTTCAAGTTTTGGGCAAAGATTCGATGGACTATGGAATAAGGAGTGGCAAGAGCCTAAGATTGGGGATGCCCAAGGCACCCAAAGGTAATATTCAAGGATAACCAAGTGTAACACCCCGGATACAACTTTCCATATTCGTAACTCCAACTCTTGCCTTTTCCGGAGATGTGTTATTTTATTTCCGTTGTGGTTGGGTTTTGTCTTTTGTTTTGCTTTGTGTTCTTTGTCATGCGTCTCATCTCATAGCATCATGTGCATGGCATTTGCATATTTTCTTAAAACTCGTAGCCGTTAGTAGTTGTCGTTTCTCCCCTTGGCTTCGTGGCCTGTTGTCAGACCGCTTGTCCCTGTTGGCCCCTCTTAGATCAACCGGACCGCTCTCTTCTCTCTCTTTTCTGAGCTCATCAAAACCTTTTGTCTCCATGGCGTTTTGCCAAACCCGTCGCGCGCGTGTCTGAAACTCCCCCGAACCCGACCCGGG
This sequence comes from Aegilops bicornis, assembly GCA_021605145.1. Lineage (NCBI taxonomy): Eukaryota > Viridiplantae > Streptophyta > Magnoliopsida > Poales > Poaceae > Aegilops > Aegilops bicornis. The sequence goes on from CM038670.1 coordinate 591,182,352, forward strand.
CAGTCGTTACCGTTGTGTCCGGATCATCCCCAAACGTCTACAAAATATCTCCGTTTTCTTATTTAGACTCCTCTAACCTTTTATTCTCGATCGTCCGATTACGATCGGAGGGATCTGTTAGCCCTAAGCCTAGTCTACCTGCCATATATAAGACCATCACCTACCAAATCTTCCCAACCCTAATTTCTAGGGGGTTTGTCCCCATCTCCGCCACTCTCTCCATCGGGATCCCTCCCGATCCACCACCTCCCTCGATTTCAGCCCGTAGCCTCCCAATTCGTCCTCCCACCTACAAAGCAACAGAGAGCCCCACGCTCTGGCGCTCGATCTCCTCGAGCGAGCTCCTGCCTCATTCCTCCGGCCTCGCCCGTCCTTGTGAGAAAGCCTGGCGACGGAGCTCCCCTGCCTCCACACGAACACGGCGTCCTAGCGGCGGCAACAATCCTCGCCGTCGCCGCCTCAGATGAGCACCGCCCTGACCCTGCCTTCTCTTGCGCCTCCTCCCCGTCACATTTTCCCCTTCCCTCTCTCTCTCATGCCTCTGCCTCTCTCTCACAGGGAACCACGCTGAGGCCATGGAGAAATTGCAGCACCGCCGCCCTTGGGGTTCGTCACTGACGGCCATCCCCGCTGCTCCTGCTGAACCTCTCCACCAGTAGCACCACGCCATGGCTCGCCCCACCGAAGCTCGCCCAAGATCCAAGTCCGTCGGCCGCCTCTGCTTCGATCCGGCAGGGAATGGGACACCGGGGACCTCCCGCGTCCGGGATCCGGCCACCCCGACGCCTCAGGCCCTCGGGCCCCGCCGGACCTCCTTCTTCCGCCCCAAGTCCCGCTGTCGCCGCTTCCCCTCGTCAGATCCGGTGGATCCTCGCCGCCGTCCGCCGCCTGTAGGCCCCATCTCGCCGCCCCTCCCTCCGTTCCTTGCGCCCACGACGCCGAAGTCCATCGCGCCCAGCCGCCGGTGCTTGGACCTGCTCCTTCCTCTGTTCTTCAGTAACGAGAGCAGCAACAGTTTGATCGTGCCCCGCTCGCTCGCTCGCGTTGACCGCGGCCTCGATCCGAGCCAGCCAGTGAGCACCGCGTGGCCCAGCCGCTCCTCTGCCCGGCCCGGTGGCCTGCCCGGCCTCCTCCACCCGAACCGGGCCGAGGCCCATGGTGAGGTCACCCCCAGCCTCGCCTCAGCCTCTCCACCGACCGGCCCAAGTGCCGTGGTGAGCAGCCCCCCCCCTCTGTTTGGCCCAGCCTGTGCAGATGCGGCCCGTGTTGTTTTTTTTCCTGCGCTGAGTTTTCTCTATTATCCAGTACTAGCAGTTTTGCAGAAAACCCCCTAATCATCATGCATTTAATAACTCACAAATAGTGCATCGGATTAAAATAATTTATATATGTAAAATGCTCAGAAAATTGTGTAGATTAATAATATGCCACTTTCATCCCATGTTAAAATATTTAAATTGATGTTTGCATTAATTTGCTAATATGCCATGCTAAAATGATTTAATTCATAACTAAATAACCGTAACTTCGGAATTAAATGTTCTTTATATGTAAATGGGGTGGAAAAATGCCTAGATTAACATGGTCCACTTTATGTTGCTGTTTAACAACTCTAAAATTGTGTATAGGGCAGAACAGTACCGAATCTAAAATATTGCTCATGAGGGTTTTCCGAATTGTTGTTTCTTATTTCCGGCCTCATTTAAACTTGCCTAAATAGTTAGTTTATTTATGCTTCACCTCTTGCCATGTTTAACAACATTTAATATTGTTGTGTACCTAAACGAGATCAAACTAAATATGTCAATGTGGTGTTTTGTCAATATGCAACCCGTTGCATATTGAGCTCCACTTAATTGGTAGTATTGTTTGTTGCATATTGCCATGCCATGCCTCATTAAACCGGACATGCATCATACTTGATTGTGCATCGTGCCATGTTTATGCTTGTGCATTTACCATGTTGTTTGTTTCTTTCCTGTTGCTTCTTGGTTCCGTAATGTTGCGATTGTGAGGATTCGCTCGACTACTTCCGCTCATTCTTCTTCATGGGCTCGTTCTTCTTCCTTGCGGGATTTCGTGCAAGATGACCGCTACCTGGATCTCATTACTATCATTGCTATGCTAGTTGCTTCGTTCTATCGCTATGCTGCGCTACCTATTACCTGTTTATCAAGCCATCCCAAATTGCCATGAACCTCTAACCTGTTGCACCCTTCCTAGCAAACCTTTGTTTGGCTATGTTACCGCTTTGCTCAGCCCCTCTTATAGCGTGGTTAGTTGCGGTGAAGATGAAGTTTGTTCCTTGTTGGAACATGGAGATATTGTTCCTTGTTGGAGCATGTTTACCTGTTGGGATATCACAATATATCTTATTTAATTAATGCATCTATATACTTGGTAAAGGGTGGAAGGCTCGGCCTTATGCACAGTGTTTTGTTCCACTCTTGCCGCCCTAGTTTCCGTCATATCGGTGTTATGTTCCCGGATCTCGCGTCCCTAACGCGGTCGGGTGATTTATGGGACCCCTTGACAGTTCGCTTTGAATAAGACTTTTCCAAAGCAAGGCCCAACCTTGGTTTTACCATTTGCCTCACCACCCCTATACCCTTCCCTTGGGTCGGCCAACCCAAGGGTCATCTTTATTTTAGCCCCCGGCCGTTGCTTCTCTAAGTCTTGGCTGAACTGAGCTTCACTTGGGGGCCACCTTGAGGCAACCCGAGGTTTGGTTTTACTCAGTAGCTAGTCTCATCCGATGTTGCCACGAGAACGAGATATGTGCAGCTCCTATCGGGATTGTCGGCGCATCGGGCGGCTTTGCTGGTCTTGTTTTATTGCTGTCGAAATGTCTTGTAGCCGGGATTCCGAGACTGATCGGGTCTTCCCGGGGAGAAGGAATATCCTTCGTTGATCGCGAGAGCCTATCATGGGCTAAGTTGGGACACCCCTGCAGGGTTTGAACTTTCGAAAGCCGTGCCCGCGGTTATGTGGCAGATGGGAATTTGTTAATATCCGGTTGTAGAAAACCCGAAGTTGATCTTAATTAAAATACACCAACCGTGTGTGTAACCGTGAGTGTCTCTTTTCGGGTTGATCGAGAGGAGAACACGGTTTCGGGTTATGTCTCGGCGTAAGTAGGAGTTCAGGATCACTTCTTGATCATTACTAGTTGACGACCGTTCCTTTGTTTCTCTTCTCGCTCTCATTTGCGTGTGTTAGCCACCATATATGCTTAGTCGCTGCTGCAACCTCACCACTTTACCTTTTCCTTTCCCATTTAAGCTTTGCTAGTCTTGATACCCATGGTAATGGGATTGCTTTGAGTCCTCGTGGCTCACATTACTACACCACCGATTCAGTGTACAGGTTATGCGATGATCACGACGGAGAGCGATGTTTGCTTGTTTTGGAGTTCTTCTTCTGCTTCTTCTTCGATCGAGGATAGGTTCCAGGTCGGCAGCCTGGGCTAAAGGTGGTGGATATTGTTTGAGTTTCTGTTTATGTTTCATCCAGAGTCGGAGGTTGATCTTGTATATGATGTGATGTTGTATTCGTGTGGCATTGTATGCCTTATGTATGTATCCCCACTATTATGTAATGTTGATGTAATGATATCCACCTTGTAAAGCGTCTTCAAGATGCGCTTCTATCCTTGGTGGGACCTTCGAGTTCCTTTAGGATAGGGTCGCATCTTAGGTGTGACAAGTTGGTATCGAGCCTCGACCGCCCTTAGGAGCCCCTTGTTTGTTGGCCGTTGTTGAGTCTAGAAGAAAAACTATTTTGAGTCTTAGGATTATATATCGGAGAGTAGGATTCTTTTTACTCCTCGGTCCCTTAAATGCTCTGGTGAGGTCTCCCGACGTAGATGTTTTGTCTTTCCTCTCCTCAAATTTCACTATATTTTTTTTAGGATCACGCTGGTATCTTGGAATCGTTCGATGGTTTTGTGACGAGAACATTGTTCTTGGTGCCTCCCGACATTTAGGGGTTGTGGCGGTGTCCCGGGAGTTGAGCTCCGAGGTGTTGTCGTCACAATTTTATCGTTGCGATTACGGAATACCTGAGTTTTGCCGACATCGAAAATCTCTTTTGTACAGCTTGTTGGTGAGATAACCCCGATAACCCAAAGATCGAGGTGAGTGCGGAGTATTGCCATGACTTCAGATAACGGATGCTTTTCAAGGTCGAGGTACACGATTTCGGAGTTTTCTTGGTTATGTGTTGACGGATGGATACAGTGGATCTAGGTATTGTTAGTTTGGGTGATATATTTTGTGTCCCCTGTATCCCCAACACCAGATTGCATAACCGTAAAGTTTCGGGAGTTTATAGGTGGGAATTCAAGTAGCTCCTAGAATATCTTTTCGACAGATGCATGATATGAGATTGGGCAAATCTCTATCATATGTATTTGTTCTGGCTTATTCTGCAAGCCAAATCCTTTGTTTTGTTTTATTTGTGGTATTCGAGTTGCTTCGAAGTCAAATGTTGAATCCATACCTTTCCTAAACGGTGTTCTCATATTGCTATGTGAATACTAATCCTTCTTGATCATCGAGATCGTCATGTTAATTCTTTTCACCGAGTGCTTCTCTTTAAGTGGATCCAATCATTTCAACATCTGCAAGATAAATTCTAAGTTTTCTCAACGGTATCCATTTCATCCGTCCCAAGTTGTCTTTGTTTTCCCGCCCTCCCACCCTTTTTCGTCAAGGACTCGGTTTTTTTTTATCAAGTATCCATTTATTCATGTGAAGTTTCTTCACACTTTTCAATCAATGTTCTTATCCGGTGATTTCCCATGAAGATTCTCAACAGCTCCAAGCTCATCATCCTTCATCGTTGTTTCTTCTCCGGTGGATTTAAATTAAGATTTCAGTGTTGATCATATTCTTTTCCTCGTTTCAAATGTTTCTCCACGCCGGTGCACCTCTTAATTGTTCACCTCCCTCTATTCTTGTCCGGAGTGCTCAAGATATCTCGGAAGAATCATGTTTCCTTTCTTAATCCGCTCGAAAGTTACTTCAAGTTTTCGCTCTTTCAAGCCATTTAATTCTACCATGCAATCTTTTATTTTCAAGCAATCATTCAACGGTGTTTCTTTTGAGTGGGCCCTAACCCACAGGTCTTTTCCCGTGATCTTACCTCGACTCTTCTAATTCTCCGGAGTTATTCTAAAATTCTTTTCAAAGTTTGACGTAAGAATGAGTTATCATCAACAAATGTTTTTTTCTCCAAGATCTTCCAAATTCTTTTCATCTCTGGCTCAACCTTTCCTATTTTAATCCTTCCGAGTTTCTCAACAATTTGGTGGTGTTTCTCCTCGTCATTCTCAGCATGTGAAGACCGAAGAAGAGTTTTTCCTCTAAATCTTGTTCCGTTCTACGGAGATTCGCGGTGCTAGCTCGTTGTTATCCTCTCAAATTGTTTTCAATCGTGCAAATTCTTTTCACTCATCCGGAGCATTTCATGAGTTGTTTCCATTTCTTTCCTCCGAAGGCCATCATGTCATAATTCTTCATTCTCAGCGTGTAGCTACCGCTTCTCCAAATCTTACAGTGAATCGTTCAAATATCCTCTAATCAGTTCAAGATCTCTTCATTCTATTCTATCTAAATTCTCTCAAGCATCTTCATTTGTTTTCCCAATTCTTCCGTGAATTTTGCCTTTGCTATGTTCATTTTAATTCTTATGGTGGTTCGTTCAAGATTTCATTTCCTTGATTATCACTTTAATTCATTCGTTCTTTCGAATCCTACCGTGGTTCATGAAGACCTTCTCAAGTTTTGCGTTATGCCACTTCTCAATTCTTTGGAAAGAAGAATAAGAAGTATGTAAAATCCATTGCTTGTCATCAATTTAATTTGATGAAGGATAAGCATACAATAAATCTTATTCTTATTTCCTCGAGTTGATTAATTCTTTTATTCCTGAGATTGTTCATGATATCATTTCTCGGTTCTAAGTTGTTCTTCTTTTCTTTTCCGAGTTCCAAGTTTATGCTGCTTTATCTCATCACAAAGCTCCATCTAAATCATCGCAAGGCTTCACCTTGTGTTTTCAACTTCTCTTTCTTTTTATCATCCTTTTATTACCGGAGTTCTTCATGGAGGCTCTACATGATGGTTCGTCAAGGATTCTGTTCATTCTTCAATTGTTCTTCAAGAATCCTCTCGAAGTTATGATCCGCCAAGCTATACTCTAAAAATAAGCATGGTGCTCAACACATGTTTTGTTTTGAGGAGTTCAAGCATTCTTCATCGTGCATCCCGGTGCAATTCTTTCTACCTTTTGAGATGGTGTTATGTCACTCTTGAAAATTTCCTTCATGTTTCATGATTCATATTGTTGTCAAGAATGAGGTATTTTAAATCCATCATTTTCTCTTCGCTCAAGAGATCTTTTCAATCCATCAATCCCTTTGTTGGAGTCATCTTGGGTCATATTTCACCTAAAGCCTTCCCTAAGGAATGTTGCTATTTGTGGTGCGTATCTATGATCCAATTTTCTCCTTCTCATCTCGGTGAAGAAGTTTTTCATCTCTTTGGTGCTCTCAATCAAATCAATGTTTTCCATTAGTGGTCGGTTGTCACCTCATAATTTTGAGGTCTTTTTCATAAGCCCACTACAAGCTTATTCTTTTCGGCGTTTGTTTTCCAACAACTCCGTCAAATTCTTCTTTGCAAGGATGGTTCTCAAGTTCATTTGTGGCAGAAGTTGGCATTTTCTTCTCCATTCTTTTATACCAATGATCTATCTTCTATTCTTTTTTCCGGAGGCATGGTGATGTTGCTCTCTCCACTCATCATCTCGATTGTGAGGATCATGTTATTTTCCTTGCTTATACGTTTAGCCGAGTGTTGTGTCCTCATTCCAGCTTCTTTCATCTTATCAAGTTTTGCCTCTCTTTTCAACCTCAAGCTGTCCGAAATCCCTCTTACCCATTGCGTGTGTTGTTGATTTCATCTAGTATTATGTCATCTTGTCAAGTTCTTGTTCTATTTCTTCCATTTTGATTAGGATTGATGTGCAAATTATATCATTCCTATTCATTCTTATCTCGTTTCAACGATAGTGGTTTCTAATTCTATCTTTTCCATTAAACTCTTATTTCCATGTCTTTCAACCATCAAGTTCTCGTAATACTCCTTGTTTCTCTTTTCTACGGATTGTTTGTAATCTCGTTCATCTCTGTTGTACTCTTTCTTTTAAATTGCTCAACCTCTCAAGGTTCGTGGTTTCACTCGTTAATCAAAGAAGCAATTTAGTTTACCTCTTATCTTCCTCTTCCTTTACCCTCCGGTGCCATCCTAGATCTCGGGACGAGATCCTCTCGTAGTGGTGGAGTGTTGTAACACCCCGGATACAACTTTCCATATTCGTAACTCCAACTCTTGCCTTTTCCGGAGATGTGTTATTTTATTTCCGTTGTGGTTGGGTTTTGTCTTTTGTTTTGCTTTGTGTTCTTTGTCATGCGTCTCATCTCATAGCATCATGTGCATTGCATTTGCATATTTTCTTAAAACTTCGTAGCCGTTAGTAGTTGTCGTTTCTCCCCTTGGCTTCGTGGCTCGTTGTCGGACCGCTTGTCCTCGTTGACCCCTCTTAGATTAACCGGACCGCTCTCTTCTCTCTCTTTTCTGAGCTCATCAAAACCTTTTGTCTCCATGGCGTTTTGCCAAACCCGTCGCGCGCGTGTCTGAAACTCCCCCGAACCCGACCCGGGCAGTCGTTACCGTTGTGTCCGGATCATCCCCAAACGTCTACAAAATATCTCCGTTTTCTTATTTGGACTCCTCTAACCTTTTATTCTCGATCGTCCGACACGATCGGACGGATCTGTTAGCCCTAAGCCTAGTCTACCTGCCATATATAAGACCATCACCTACCAAATCTTCCCAACCCTAATTTCTAGGGGGTTTGTCCCCATCTCCGCCGCCACTCTCTCCATCGGGATCCCTCCCGATCCACCACCTCCCCTCGATTTCAGCCCGTAGCCTCCCAATTCGTCCTCCCACCTACAGCAACAACAGAGCTCCACGCTCTAGCGCTCGATCTCCTCGAGCGAGCTCCTGCCTCGTTCCCCTCCGGCCTCGCCTCCGTCCTTGTGAGCCACAAAGCCTGGACCGGAGCTCCCCTGCCTCCACGAACACGAAGCGTCCTAGCAGCGGCAGAACAATCCTCGCCCGTCGCCGCCTCGGATGAGCACCGCCACGACCCTGCCTTCTCTTGCGCCTCCTCCCACACATTTTCCCCTTCCCTCTCTCTCTCATGCCTCTGCCTCTCTCTCACGAGGAACCACGCTGAGGCCATGGAGAAATTGCAGACCGCCGCCCTTGGGGTTCGTCACGACGGCCATCCCCGCTGCTCCTGCTGAACCTCTCCACCAGTAACACCACGCCATGGCTCGCCCCACCGGCTCGCCCAAGCTCCAAGTCCGTCGGCCGCCTCTGCCTTGATCCGGCAGGAACGGGACACTGGGACCTCCGCGTCCGGGATCCGCCACCCGACGCCTCAGGCCTCGGGCCCCGCCGGACCTCCTTCTTCCGCCCCAAGTCCCATTGCCGCTTCCCTCGTCAGATCCGGTAGATCCTCGCCGCCGTCCGCCTGTAGGCCCCATCTCGCCGCCTCCCTCCGTTCCTTGCTCCCACGTCGTCGAAGTCCTTCGCGCCCAGCCGCCGGTGATTGGAGCTGCTCCTTACTCTGTTCTTCAGTATCGAGAGCAGCAACAGTTTGATCGTGCCCCGCTCGCTCGCTCGAGTTGAACGCGGCCTCGATCCGAGCCCGCCCGTGAGCACCGCGTGGCCCAGCCACTCCTCCGCTTGACCCGGCTGGCTGCCCGGCCTCCTCCACCCGAATCGGGCCGAGGCCCATGGTGAGGCCACCCCCAGCGCCTCGCCTCGGCCTCTCCACCGACCGGCCCAAGTGCCGTGGTGAGCAGCCCCCTCTCTGCTTGGCCCAAATGTGCAGACATGCGGCCCGTGTTGTTTTTTTCCTCGCTGAGTTTTCTCTATTATCCAAGATTAGCAGTTTTGCGTAAAACCCCTAATCATCATGCATTTAATAACTCACAAATATTGCATAGTATTAACATAATTTATATATGTAAAATGCTCATAAAATTGTGTAGATTAATAATATGCCACTTTCATCACATGTTAAAATATTTAAATTGATGTTTGCATTAATTTGCTAATATGCCATGCTAAAATGATTTAATTCATAACTAAATAACCGTAACTTCGGAATTAAATGTTCTTTATATGTAAATGGGGTGGAAAAATGCCTAGATTAACATGGTCCACTTTATGTTGCTGTTTAACAACTCTAAAATTGTGTATAGGGCAGAACAGTACCGAATCTAAAATATTGCTCATGAGGGTTTTCCTAATTGTTGTTTCTTATTTCCGGCCTCATTTAAACTTGCCTAAATAGTTAGTTTATTTATGCTTCACCTCTTGCCATGTTTAACAACATTTAATATTGTTGTGTACCTAAACGAGATCAAACTAAATATGTCAATGTGGTGTTTTGTCAATATGCAACACGTTGCATATTGAGCTCCACTTAATTGGTAGTATTGTTTGTTGCATATTGCCATGCCATGCCTCATTAAACCGGACATGCATCATACTTGATTGTGCATCGTGCCATGTTTATGCTTGTGCATTTACCATGTTGTTTGTTTCTTTCCGGTGTTGCTTCTTGGTTCCGTTAATGTTGCGATTGTGAGGATTCGTTCGACTACTTCCGTTCATTCTTCTTCATGGGCTCGTTCTTCTTCCTTATGGATTTCGTGCAAGATGACCGCTACCCTGGATCTCATTACTATCATTGCTATGCTAGTTGCTTCGTTCTATCGCTATGTTGCGCTACCTATTACCTGTTTATCAAGCCATCCCAAATTGCCATGAACCTCTAACCTGTTGCACCCTTCCTAGCAAACCTTTGTTTGGCTATGTTACCGCTTTGCTCAGCCCCTCTTATAGCGTGGTTAGTTGCAGGTGAAGATGAAGTTTGTTCCTTGTTGGAACATGGAGATATTGTTCCTTGTTGGAGCATGTTTACCTGTTGGGATATCACAATATATCTTATTTAATTAATGCATCTATATACTTGGTAAAGGGTGGAAGGCTCGGCCTTATGCCTGGTGTTTTGTTCCACTCTTGCCGCCCTAGTTTCCGTCATATCGGTGTTATGTTCCCGGATCTCGCGTCCCTAACGCGGTCGGGTGATTTATGGGACCCCCTTGACAGTTCGCTTTGAATAAGACTTTTCCAAAGAAGGCCCAACCTTGGTTTTACCATTTGCCTCACCACCCCTATACCCTTCCCTTGGGTCGGCCAACCCAAGGGTCATCTTTATTTTAGCCCCCGGCCGTTGCTTCTCTAAGTGTCGGCTCGAACTGAGCTTCATGGGCCACCTTGAGGCAACCCGAGGTTTGGTTTTACTCGTAGCTAGTCTCATCCGATGTTGCCACGAGAACGAGATATGTGCAGCTCCTATCGGGATTGTTTCACGCATCGGGCGGCTTTGCTGGTCTTGTTTTATTCTTTGTCGAAATGTCTTGTAGCGGGATTCCGAGACTGATCGGGTCTTCCGGGAGAAGGAATATCCTTCGTTGATCGCGAGAGCCTATCATGGGCTAAGTTGGGACACCCTGCAGGGTTTGAACTTTCGAAAGCCGTGCCCGCGTTATGTGGCAGATGGGAATTTGTTAATATCCGGTTGTAGAAAACCCGAAGTTGATCTTAATTAAAATACACCAACCGTGTGTGTAACCGTGAGTGTCTCTTTTTCGGGGTTGATCGAGAGGAGAACACGGTTTCGGGTTATGTCTCGACGTAAGTAGGAGTTCGTGATCACTTCTTGATCATTACTAGTTGACGACCGTTCCTTTGTTTCTCTTCTCGCTCTCATTTGCGTGTGTTAGCCACCATATATGCTTAGTCGCTGCTGCAACCTCACCACTTTACCTTTTCCTTTCCCATTTAAGCTTTGCTAGTCTTGATACCCATGGTAATGGGATTGCTGAGTCCTCGTGGCTCACAGATTACTACACCACCAGTTGCAGGTACAGGTTATGCGATGATCACGACGGGAGAGCGATGTTTGCTTGTTTTGGAGTTCTTCTTCTGCTTCTTCTTCGATCAGGGGATAGGTTCCAGGTCGGCAGCCTGGGCTAGCAGGGTGGATATTGTTTGAGTTTCTGTTTATGTTTCATCCGTAGCCGGAGGTTGATCTTGTATATGATGTGATGTTGTATTCGTGTGGCATTGTATGCCTTATGTATGTATCCCCACTATTATGTAATGTTGATGTAATGATATCCACCTTGCAAAGCGTCTTCAAGATGCGCTTCTATCCTTGGTGGGACCTTCGAGTTCCTTTAGGATAGGGTCGCATCTTGGGCGTGACACCAAGAGCCTAAGCTTGGGTATGCCCCGGAAGGCATCCCCTCTTTCGTCTTCATTCATCGGTAACTTTACTTGGAGCTATATTTTTATTCACCACATGTTATGTGTTTTGCTTGGAGCGTCATTTTATTTTCTTTAGCTTTGCTTGCTGTCTGAATAAAATACCAAGATCTGAAATTCTTAAATATTAGAGAGTCTTCACATAGTGGCATAATTATTCGGCTACTCATTGATCTTCACTTATATCTTTCGGAGTAGTTTGTTGTTTGCTCTAGTGCTTCACTTATATCTGTTAGAGCACAATGGTGGTTTTATTTTGAAGAAATAGATGAACTATCATGCTTCACTTAGATTGTTTTGAGAGTATTAAATAGCATGGTAATTTTATTAAATAATCCTAATATGCTAGGTATTCAAGAATAGTAAAAACTTTCTTATGAGTGTGTTGAATACTAAGAGAAGTTTGATGCTTGATGATTGTTTTGAGACATGGAGGTAGTGATATCAAAGTCGTGCTAGTTGAGTAGTTGTGAATTTGAGAAATTCTTGTGTTTAAGTTTGCAAGTCCCGTAGCATGCACGTATGGTAAACGTTATGTAACAAATTTGTAACATGAGGTGTTCTTTGATTGTCCTCCTTAAGAGTGGCGGTCGGGGACGAGCGATGGTCTTTTCCTACCAATCTATCCCCCTAGGAGCATGCACGTAGTGCTTTGGTTTTTGATGGCTTGCAGATTTTTTGCAATAAGTATGTGAGTTCTTTATGACTAATGTTGAGTCCATGGATTATACGCACTCTCACCCTTCCATCATTGCTAGCCTCTTCGATACCGTGCATTGCCCTTTCTCACATTGAGAGTTGGTGCAAACTTCCCGGTGCATCCAAACCCCGTGATATGATACACTCTTTCACACATAAACCTCCTTATATCTTCCTCAAAACAGCCACCATACCTACCTATTATGGCATTTCCATAGCCATTCCGAGATATATTGCCATGCAACTTTCCACCATACCGTTCATCATGACACATTCGTCATTGTCATATTGCTTAGCATGATCATGTAGTTGACATAGTATTTGTGGCAAAGCCACCGTTCATAATTCTTTCATACATGTCACTCTTGATTCATTGCATATCCTGCACATCACGGAGGCATTCATATAGAGTCATACTTTGTTCTAGTATCGAGTTGTAATCATTGAGTTGTAAATAAATAGAAGTGTGATGATCATCATTTTCTAGAGCATTGTCCCAAGTGAGGAATAAAAAAATAAAAAAAAGAGAGAAAGGCCATAAAAAAGAGAAGGCCCAAAAAAAAGAGAAAGGCCATAAAAAAGAGAAGGCCCAAAAAAATGAGAGAAAAAGAGAGAAGGGACAATGCTACTATCCTTTGCCACACTTGTGCTTCAAAGTAGCACCATAATCTTCATGATAGAGAGTCTCTTGTTTTGTCACTTTCATATATTAGTGGGAATTTTTCATTATAGAACTTGGCTTGTATATTCCAACAATGGGCCTCCTCAAGTGCCCTAGGTCTTCGTGAGCAAGCAAGTTGGATGCACACCCACTTAGTTTCTTTTGTTGAGCTTTCATACATTTATAGCTCTAGTGCATCCGTTGCATGGCAAACCCTACTCCTTGCATTAACATCAGTCGATGGGCATCTCCATAGCCTGTTGATTAGACTCGTTGATGTGAGACCTTCTCCTTTTTTGTCTTCTCCACATAACTCCCATCATCATATTCTATTCCACCCATAGTGCTATGTCCATGGCTCGCGCTCATATATTGCGTGAAAGTTTATAGGTTTGAGATTACTAAAGTATGAAACAATTGCTTGGCTTGTCATCGGGGTTGAGCATGATGAGAGCATTCTTGTGTGATGAAAATGGAGCATGACTAAACTATATGATTTTGTAGGGACGAACTTTCTTTGGCCATGTTATTTTGAGAAGACATAATTGCTTAGTTAGTATGCTTGAAGTATTATTATTTTTATGTCAATATTAAACTTTTGTCTTGAATCTTTCGAATCTGAATATTCATACCACTATTAAGAAGAAGTACATTGAGAATTATGCCAAGTAGCATTTCACATCAAAAATTATCTTTTTTATCATTTACCTACTCGAGGACGAGCAGGAATTAAGCTTGGGGATGCTTGATACGTCTCCAACGTATCTATAGTTTTTGATTGTTCCATGCTATATTATCTACTGTTTTGGGCAATATTGGGCTTTATTATCTACTTTTATATTACTTTTGGGACTAACCTATTAACCGGAGGCCCAGCCCAGATTTTTTTTGCCTATTTCAGTATTTCGAAGAAAAGGAATATCAAACGGAGTCAAAACGGAACAAAATCAACTGGAGAAGTTATTTTTGGAAGGAAAGCTACCGGATGGACTTGGACTCCATGTCAGGAACGGAGGGAGGTGGCCACGAGGGTGGGGGCGCGCCCACCCCCCTAGGGCGCGCCCCCTTCCTCGTGGGGCCCCCGAAGCTCCACCGACGTACTTCCTGCACCAATATATACTCACGTACCCTAAGACTTCCAGAACAGAGATTAGATCGGGAGTTCCACCGCCGCAAACCTCCAAAGCCGCCAAAAACCAATCGGGATCCTGTTCCGGCTCCATGCCGGAGGGGGGAACCCTCACCAGTGGCCATCTTCATCATCCCGGCGCTCTCCATGACGAGGAGGGAGTAGTTCACCCTCGGGGCTGAGGTTATGTACCAGTAGCTATGTGTTTGATCTCTCCCTCTCTCTCTCGTGTTCTTGATTTGGCACGATCTTGATGTATCGCGAGCTTTGCTATTATAGTTGGATCTTATGTTTCTTCTCCCCCTCTACTCTCTTGTAATGGATTGAGTTTTCCCTTTGAGGTTATCTTATCGGATTGAGTCTTTAAAGATTTGAGAACACTTGATGTATGTCTTGCCGTGCGTGTCGTGGTGACAATGGGATATCACGTGATTCACTTGATGTATGTTTTGGTGATCAACTTGCGGGTTCCGCCCATGAATCTATGCATAGGGGTTGGCACACGTTTTCGTCGTGATTCTCCGGTAGAAACTTTGGGGCAGTCTTTCAGGTTCTATGTGTTGGTTGAATAGATGAATCTGAGATTGTGTGATGCATATCGTATAATCATACCCACGGATACTTGAGGTGACATTGGAGTATCTAGGTGACATTAGGGTTTTGGTTGATTTGTGTCTTAAGGTGTTATTCTAGTACGAACTCTAGGGCTGTTTGTGACACTATAGGAATAGCCCAACGGATTGATTGGAAATAATAACTTTGAGGTGGTTCCGTACCCTACCATAATCTCTTTGTTTGTTCTCTGCTATAGTGACTTTGGAGTGACTCTTTGTTGCATGTTGAGGGATACTTATATGATCCAATTATGTTATTATTGTTGAGAGAACTTGCACTAGTGAAAGTATGAACCCTAGGCCTTGTTTCAACACATTGCAATACCGTTTACGCTCACTTTTACCACTAGTTGCCTTGCTGTTTTTTATTTTCAGATTACAAAAACCTATATCTACCATCCATATTGCACTTGTATCACCATCTCTTCGCCGAACTAGTGCACCTATACAATTTACCATTGTATTGGGTGTGTTGGGGACACAAGAGGCTCTTTGTTATTTGGTTGCAGGGTTGCTTGAGAGACACCATCTTCAACCTACGCCTCCTACGGATAGATAAACCTTAGGTCATCCACTTGAGAGAAATTTGCTACTGTCCTACAAACCTGTGCACTTGCAGGCCCAACAACGTCTACAAGAAGAAGGTTGTGTAGTAGACATCACACATATATGCCATGGTAAAAATATCGTCTAGTTTGAGAAGAGGCGCACACATTAGTAGCCAATGAATTCCTTTTTGAAACAAAAAGCTGACACGTTATTATCGCAAACGGTTGTATTATATGAACCGTGTCAAAATTTAACCATACTCAGTGGCGTGCGTGCAGCTGTTTGATTAGACGGGACGAGCGCGAGAAGTCCGCCGTGCGAGCTCGGCGGGGCGTGTGAGCAGTCCGCTGCGTAGGCTCGACGGGACGCGTGCATCCTGTCCACCTCGCAGGCTCGATGGGACAGGTGCGAGCAGCAAGGCCGCCCATGCTCATCGGGAAGCGAGCTCTTTGACCTCCATGCACCAGCCGCCGCCCGCCTCGCTCAGAACTTCTCCATTAATGGGTTAATTAAAGCGCCTGGACGGAGAGTTTTTTTAGGGGTGGACAGAGGGTGTTTGCTTGTGATCCCATGGCAGCATTTGCTTTGTTCATGTTTTCAACTCGTATTCCGGCCTAATTTAAATTGCCACATAGGGCAGCGGATAATACGACGACAAAAAAATGGGAACGGATAGTACGGTGACAAATTTACAATGGCGCAGTTAATAATTGTTTTACATATTCTGGATAATTTAAAATGCCACATGCGGCAAAGCCCGGAAGACACGGGGGCAAGAGAAGAAGGAAATTATAGACAATGATCTAGATCGCTACTGTATCTACTCTTCGATGGATTTCCGAGCGTTGATATCCTCCAGCTCCTTCTTCAATTCCTCACGACTTTGCTTGAAAGCAGCCATGGATTCCTCCACCTCCTGCTCGCGCTCGATCCAGAGCTTCCTCAAGTCACCCATGAGTTCCTCGACGACTGCTGTCAGTGTCATCCCCGAGGCACTGCTCTGCTCATGCAGCATCTTCCAGCCGGCGGCCTCCTCCTCCTTCTCGGCGAGCACCTTGAGGAGCTTCGCATTGTCACCCATTAGTTGTTCGACGAGGCCGGTTGCCTTGTCAACCGAGGCATCGCTGATCTCGAGCAGCTTCATCAAGCCGTCGACCATCTCCTACTGCTTAATGAGGCCAGCGAGAATGTCGTCGTCACCGGCCAAGGAGTTGAGCAACGCCAGCTCGTCGCGATTGTCGACGCGGCGAGTGCGCTTGTGAGAGCCCTCGGGTGCCCGTGAGAGCTTGTTCGAGGGCTCTGCGGCACGCTGGGACATCTCTGCTCCGGCTGCCGCTTCGCGACGGGACCTCTCTAGTGCTTCCTCGGTCTTGGTCTTTGCTGCCTGGTTATATGCCCACCCGAAACTCTTCCTACCGGTCATGGAGGAACGACTTGACAGGTAAGACCAATTTTGTGGGTGATGAGGAGAGGAGCTATGAAGTAATTTTTGAGTGGGTAGTTTTTATAGCCTGATGCTAACTGTGAAAACATATTAGTTTGATCGGTGTGAACAGATTTTCAATTACTTATTGCGTTGTAATCTGCAATGTGACGAGAAACAAAGTCAAAATTTATTGATGGTTTTGGACCTACAAAGCCCCGTTTCTGTTGTTCTGCCTCATGGCAAACAGTTCTTTTGGATCAACCGTATGCCACGCATCGGAAGTCCGAAACATGGGCCCTTGTTCTTGGGTGTACGTGTACGTGTCTGCCCACTATCACACATGGTCATGATATCACCATCGTGTCTTATGGATGCGCTGTCACGTCTCCCATGGGGTGCCAGAAGGTTGACCACGTGGTTGCTCGTCGTGGCGTCCCTGCGCGTGCTCTGCTCGCCATTGAGGCAAATTTACAATGGCAACATTTAATAATTGTCTTACATATTTGGGATAATTTAAAATGCCACATGCGGCAAGGCACAAACACTAATGACCTACTTATGCATACAATTATAATAAAATATGGGCTAAAAAGCTGAGACGGCGGCCTTCCGATGATGGTCTTCTCGGACTCCATGATCAGCATATCACCCTTGCGGCCATTCATTATGTGTAAGTTACTAATCATGGCACACGAGTACCTAGAGACGCATCGTGTGCGATACTCCTAGCCACCGCAAACAACTAGTTTGTATTTTTCAAAGTTTTTTGCACGAACAGAATCGCACACGAACTTACTACAGTAACCATCCGTGTTATAATTTCTCATCGCAAACGGTTCACCCGAGTGGGCTGTTTACTGCGTATCACACACATATGGTTTACACGAATTGTTTGTGTTGTTTTGGCTCATCGCAAATGTCGCATATCACACACATCTTGTTAAGATGAACCGTTTCTGTTCTCTTGCCTAATTAGAAACAGTTTGTCCGAGTGAACCGTATGCCGTATATCACACACACCTTGATCTAGCTGACCATTTCTGTTGCATTCCCTAATAGCACATAGTTTATCGGAGCAAACTGTATTCTGTATATCGCACACACATTGATATGGCTGCCCGTTTCGGTTGTTCTTCCTCATCGCAAACAGTTCTATTGGATCAACCGTATGCCCAGCATCGCACACGTAACTAAAATCTGAACCGTGTTTGATGTCTCTGCCATCGCAAATGTTTTGCACCTTTTTTACGGTTTTTTCACACCATCGTTTGCGATTATTGCATCGCACACAGTTTCGTCGACGTCGGGGAGGCTGATCGGACCCACGAACATCTATGGGACCGGCGGACCGAGTCCCTTTTGGTTCGGAGGGGGGCGGAGATTGCACAAAGAGCAGATCGAGGCGAAGCACGCGAGAGGTTTTACCCAGCTTCGGAGCTCTCCGGAGAGATAACACTCCTACTGCTGCATGTATGATTTGTATTGTGTTCTTGCTAGGGAGCGCTGAGAGCTACAGTATACTCCAGCTGCTAACGAGACCTAGCGTGAGAGTGTTCGAACCCGGAGGGAACTGATCGACCGACCAACCCCTTCTACGTTGCGCATGGGCCTCCTTTTATATGCTCAAAGGGGCTCCGACAGGTGGCAACGTAGACGGGGGTACAAATGTAAAACTAGTAGTTGGTACACCTACTTATGCGATTATACGATGTACTCTACCTAACCACTGACGGCAAGGGACAAAAGCATTAAATGCCCGTCCACATCGCCCTAAACAAATCTGCTTGAGGGACCGTCGGGGAGCGCCACCGTTCGCCACGATGGCAAGCTTGTCAGCGCCGCTTATCGCTGCTCCCCGCTGGCTGCACAGCCTCTTGACACGCGCGCATGGAATGGTCCCATGGCGACACGTTGGTGAATGAGCTAGAGCGGATATGAAGAGAGGTTGCCTTCCGCGGCAAGTGCCTTGCCGCGGCTGAATCCTTGTCGCGTCTGGAGGCTTGTCGCTCTCCGAGCTTTCCCGGCAAGCTCCTCTTGCCGGGGTCTTGTCTTGTGCATGCCTTGAGTGGCCTTCCTGGCAAGCTCCTCTTGCCGGGGCCTTGTCTTCTTGGTTAAATACTTTGTTCTTGAATGGCTCCAAAGGAACCACGGAGGATCTTAGCGGTGACCGAGCAAACCTTGCCGAGGTGCTGCAACTGCCCGTCTGCGAAGTTCGGGATACTAGGGTACCCCTACTCTAGTACACCGACAGAGCCCAGGCATGGGCCACCTGCGGTGCCGAGCGCTGTTGGGCCAGGCCCAAGACTATGCACGGTCACACGCGGCCTTGATCACGCCGTAACTTGCTCTGGACCCACCACGTCCCCCACGAACAGCACGCGTCGAACGTGGCGTCGTGGGAGAGATCGTGGGGGTTTCTTTATTAGGAAAAGCGGAACGTCCGCCCCCTCTCCCTCCTTATAAACGGGGGAAGCAGGGGCAGGTCGCCCACCTCGCCATTGCTGTCTCGTCTCGAAAACCACTGCCGCTCCCCCCTTCTTCTCTAGTGCGAAGAGAGCAGCGCTCCGCCCCCTTTCGCCACAGCGCCATCCTCCGCCGCCTCCGCCATGGCTCCGAAAGCCGACAAGGGGAAGGGCGTGAAATCGGCCGAGGCGCAGCGGCTCGCGGCACTGCGAAAGGAGTGGGCCATCTTCTCCCCCCAGCTCGACACAAAGGAGCTGAGGGAGGGCTACTACCTCTTCTGGTCGACGGAGACGCGTGCGCATCCGCGCACGAAGGTACTCCCCGCCACCACTTCGGAACTAGCCCCAACTGGGTACCCTTTCTTTGCGCTTTTCTTCTATTGCGGGCTCTGCCCGCCTTTTCTGAATTCTTCTGCGATACCATGAACACCCTCGGGCTTCGCCTCCTTGATTTCACCCCCAATGATGTCACGACCATGGCGGTTTCGCACACCTTTGCGAAAACTTTGTCGAATCCACCAAGCGTAGCCCTCTTCCGCCACTTCTTCATGCCCGCGTTGAGAGAGGGGAGCCGCTTAGGAGGGATTGCTTGAGTCTCGAGGATCGGCAAGAAAGAAGCTTATCTGGTAGGAGAGCTCCGTTTCAAATGGGAGGATTGGAGAGCCAATTGGTGTTGGATCGTTGAGGAGAACCCGCAGCCCTTCAACGCCTGCGCCTAAACCCCAATAGTGCGCGGCAGCGATTGGAGCAACTTGGCGCCGGAAGATGCTAGGTTGAAGATTCTTGTGACCGGATCTTGCGCCTCGGGCTTGCGGACTCACTCAGAGGCGCAGCTTGGCGCAGATTTCCTTCGCCAGATCGCTTCCCTTGCAGGAGAGGAGGATACCTGCTTGGGAGTTCCAAAACGCAGCAGACATCATGAGGCTGCGCCCGGGCCTCAACTGGAATTTCACTGTCTTGGAGTTGGATGCGATGCTGCTAGAGATGTTCAAGCATGACCCCGATCACCCCGAGTGGTTTAGGTTGCCGAGGGGGGTCGTCCCATTGTGCAACAATTCTGCGCTCGACCGCATCCGTGCCATGATGCCGTTATGCGATTCTCATGGGATCGTTCCAACCTGGCAAGAGCCTGCAGATGACGTCGTGCGGCAATTCTTCGACAACTTGGAAGAAACGCCGATCCGCCCCGACGAGCAGAAGAAGCTCACCCGCGACACCACCGACGATGAGATGCAGCGCATTGCCACCAGGCTGGAGGAGGCGGCAGCATTCTTGCCCGGGCGTCTTCGGGTACACCGTGGAGGAGGCAGATGCAGCGAGGCGGCAAGCCTTGCCGAGCAAAGGAGTTCGCGGTGAGGAAGAGCTTGCGAACCCGAGGCCGAGTCGAGCGAACCAGCCGAGGGCGCTTCTTCCCCACCATCCAGCGGCTTGCCGCGAACGGAGCCCGGCTCCGCTTAAAGAGGCATCTCCGCAAGGCGGAGGCGAGGCGGGCGGCGGGCGGGCCCAGCAACCGCGCGCCGCGACGCGCTCTACCGCGGCAAGCAACGTTGCTGGAGCACCCTGCTTCTTCTGCGACAAGCTGGGCGGGATCCTCCCAGGCCATCGCCGACACCTCCGCCAAGCGGTCAAGAGAGCCCACTCCTCCGCCTTGTCGCACTGGAGGCGGGCCGGAGTTTGATCTCTCCGCGCTCAGCTCCGACGAGGAAGAAGAAGAGTAAGCTTCAATATTGTGCTTGTATTTCTTCAATTTTGTTGCTTCATCTTGAATCTGATTTGCTTCGATTACGAACTCTTTCCTTTTCGGGGCCTGGCCTAGAAGGCGTCGAAGAGATCCAAGATCCGGTGGTCGTCATTGAGGACGATCCACCGTGGCTTAACAGGAGGCGCGTCTGAGACCCCTTGCGGACCGGCAACCCTTCCTCAAAGCAGCCCCGGCACAGCCCCGGAGTAAGTATGCGGTTTTCTCCTTCTTTGTTAGGTGTGCATGGGTGCTCCTTCTTCATTGATATCATTTGTTGGTTTGTGTAGGAGCAGAGCAGCCTCATCAGGAGGGCCCGGAAGCCGCCCCCGAAATCCTATCTGCTTCGACTACGCCGCCAAGGGAGGATTCTCCAGCAAGGGAGGGTTCTCCGGCAAGGGAGACTACTCCGGCAAGGGACAGCACTAGTGATCCTCCAGTGGTCGAGACCATGGATGCAGATCCCATTGCAGGTAATCCTCTTCTTGTGAAAAATTTCCCTTGGGCTCGTTTTCTTCTGTTTGTCTTCTGATTCTATCTTTGGATATTTGCTTGACTTTCTTCATCCGTCCGCCACAGAGCCGATGGAGACCGAGGTCGCCGGCGAGGAGGACGCCTGTGGCTGCAACACTTGAAGCCGCCGTGGGAGAAGAAGCCGTGGCCGACGAGCCTCTTGGCGAAGAGGCCACCGAGGCTGCCGCCAGAAGCCGGGCGAGGGTCTGCGATCGACCAGCCCTGAGGCGCAGGAGCGCCAGCGCCTACACCGACCGCCGATCCCTCCGCCCGCTGCCGCGGCGTCATGCTCAAGAGCCCCAGCCAGCGCCTACTTGAAGGCCGGGCGACGGCGTCTTCATCAAGCTCCCACAGGCGTCGAGCTCCGAGGCGACGAAGGAGAAACCTTCGACGGAGAGATGCTCGCCTCTGCTGGGCTGACGCTGGTGGGCCGCCAAGCAGCGGCGGCGAGTCTGAGGAGGAGCAGCTGAAGAAGCTGTTGTCGCTCTACCGCCCGACAAGCCAAGTTGGAGTCCGTGAAGCACTTGTCGCGAGGGCGGGAAGCGGAACATGGAGAAGAGCACGAAGAGCTCGGGCGCCAACCAAGAAACTCTCCGAACGTGGCGAGAAGAGCGGGAGCGACTTCTTTGAGCGCACAACCTTCATCCTTGAGAAGGCTGAGGTCGAGGAGCAGCAAAGGCTTGCTGCCGAGAAGCTATCTCGCAAGAAGGCGAGTTGGCGCAGCAGAAGATCAATCTTGACAGCTATGAGGAAGAGCTTGTCGCGAGGAGTCACTTGGCGGGGCTCTTAAGGAAGCGAAGGATCTTGCCGCAGCCACCGAGGCCGCCAAGAAAGAGTTGGAGGCGAAGGTGGCGCAGCTGGAGGCCGATCTCGAGAAGAGCGGCGAGAGCCTCCTGCGCTCAAGCACGAGCCGAGAAGGACGCCTACACTCTTGGCGAGGCTGCAGGGCCGTCTCGCCCGATAGAGCAAGGAGCTCGGCGCCGCCAAGGATTCCAAGGCAGATCTTGAGCTGAAGCTGACCACCACGATGCACGGCTGGACAGCGCCAAGGAGGCGGGAGGTGGGCACATTGGAGAAGATCAAGGCCAGCGAGGAGGCTGGCGGCAAATCTTGTTGCCACCAGGCGCCTTGAGGGAGAGTGTGGAGCCTTTGGTGAAGGTCTCGTGGATCTGCCGCCCGCCATCCACAATGGTGATGGAGCTGGGGATGGTGGATCTTGGATACTCCTCCGACGAGCACCTCCAACCCAGCGCCAAGCTTAGCTTATTCTTCAAGGGCGTGGTGACGGGTCTCCAGCGACTCCGGGAAGAGATCCCAAAGCAGCTGGCCGAGGAATCGCGCCAGATCTATGCAGGAGCCCTCCAGAAGGTGTTGATGAAGGTGGCCTTCCGCAATCCAGGCCTCAACCTCAACGGCGTCCTCAGATCCTTGCCGCCAGATGCCGATGTGGAGGCGCTCAAAGCCCTTGTCGCACCCATTGTGGACAAGGTGGGCAAGATCAAGCGGGTTGATGGCGACCCGCGTAGACTAGGCCGCCAATTTTATCTTTCCCTTGTCGCTGCCGATCATGTTTAGAACAATTTATTAGATCTGCGACAAGCTATTTTGTAATATAACTCTATCTTAGGCGATGATTGCAATGTTATTTCCTTTACTTGATTCATTCCTTTATGCGTTTTGCCCCTCGTTTTTAGGGAACTTGTCGGTGTAGGCACCTTTTTGTCATGAGCGCCGAGTGAACGTCGGCCTGCTGGCGGTGCCGCCTCCGACAAGCAACCTTGTCGCGACTAGCTGCAGCTCACTTAAGTTGTTGAGCGGACTCTAAACAAAGTAAAGTAGCGACTAGCTGCGAGTTGGTTCCTCCAGCGCCGCAGGTTTTCCATACAAAGTACTATCGTTCGAGGAAGATAACTTAAAAATTTAAGAACCGATTGCTCAAACTTGGGCAACTTAGCTTTTCTGTCGTTTGCTTCCCGATAAGGCGAAACTTCCTCGAGCAACGCTTGGTCCATAGTATTATCTTCTCCTTCCCCCCTGGTTAACTTGTGCGCGAGGGAACCTTCCTTTCTTTGAGAAAAGAGAAAGAAGAGAAAATAAAGTTATGGAGCCCAGCGGCTCGATATTGCTTACCGGGTGTGGGTGCTGCACAAAGTGTTAGCCAAAACATGCAATAAAATGATGAAAGCATGAATTTGACAAGTTGTGCGCAACACATGAGCTTTACTTATGCACGGGATCTGCGCCCGGCTTTGTACAAAGGATTACATGCAACATCGGCAAGACTTGTACAAAAGGTGGTTGCCGGAACAGGTTCCGGCAACCGCCTCTGAGTAAAACTCACGAAGATGCTCAATGTTCCAGGAGTTGCTCACCGGAATGCCATCTTCGGTCTCAAGGTGGACAGCGCCAGGCCTAGTGACTCGTTTCACCCGATAAGGGCCTTCCCACTTCGGAGTCAACTTGTTTGAATTCTTGGTGGACTGAACACGCCGAAGAACAAGGTCGCCTTCCTCGAGGCTTCTGGCACTAACTTTGCGGCTATGGTAGCGATGTAAAGCTTGCTGATAACGAGCAGCTCGTACAGCGGCCTGAAGACGGTCCCCCTCAAGGAGTAGCGCGTCATCTTGTCGTGGCTGCTCTTGCTCAAGCTCATCATAACCGAGTACTCGAGGTGACCCGTATACGAGTTCCGTGGGGAGAACTGCCTCTGCTCCATAGACTAGAGCAAAAGGTGTCTGGTCAGTGGCTCGATTTGGCGTCGTCCTGATCGACCAAAGAACCACCGACAGCTCCTCAATACAGTTTCTTCCGCACTTGTGCAGCTTGTCGAAAGTTCTGGTCTTGAGCCCGCGCAACACTTCAGCATTTGCCCTCTCTTCTTGACCGTTGCTTCTCGGATGAGCAACAGAAGCAAAACAGACCTTGGCGCCAATATCTTGGACGTACTGCATGAAGGTGCGACTCGTAAATTGTGTGCCGTTGTCGGTGATGATCCTGTTAGGGATTCCGAAACGGCAAACAATCGACCTGAAGAACTTGATCACGACTATGCCATCACCTTCCTCATCGCTTCCACTTCCGGCCACTTTGTGAACTTGTCGATTGCGACGCATAAGTACTCAAAGCCCCGACAACTTCGGGGAAGGGGCCGAGAATGTCGAGCCCCTGCATCGAAAATGGCCGAGGATAAAGGGATCGTCTGGAGAGCTTGAGCTGGCTGGTGTATCTGTTTGGAATGGAACCGCATGCTTCACACTTGGTTACTTGTGCAGTTGCATCCTCGGAGGGCTGTCGGCCGAAGAAACCTTCTTGGGAAAGCTTTGCTTGGCAAGTGCTCTTCTTGTAATGTGATGACCACATATGCCTCCATGTATCTCTGCCAACAACTTTTGTCCGTCTTCCCGATGAATACACTTCAATTTCACACCGTTGAGTGTTCTTCTATACAGTGTGCTGTCGACAAACTGGTACATACTTGACTGCCGGGCTACTCTTTCCGCTTCTTCTTGCTCTTCGGAAGTTCTCCGTCTGAAGGAAATGAACAATCTGCTGCGCCCATGCTGGACCTTGCGGCTCGACAACAAGGACTAAAGGCACATCTGCTGCTGCGGGAACATCAGCTTCCATGGCAAGAACCTGCGGCTCAGCCGGAGCTTGACGTTCCCCGGCAAGCTTGCCGGAGCAAAACTTGTCGGGAGCGTCTGCTTCAACGAAACAAACCCTTGGGCTTGTCAGAGCAAACTACCCCTCAGCATTCTTGGTGTTGATCCTGGGGACCTTTTTGGTGGCGGCTTCGGGAAGCTCTGCCGAAAAATAGTCACCAGAAATCAACCTCCTCTTCTTGCTCTGTCCAGTTGGTGGTGTTATAGACGGTTGAGTCAGCTTGAGCACGAAAATCCCTGGTTCCACAGGTAACTTAAGTGCGGCGCACTTTGACAAGCCATCGGCAATGTCGTTCTGAGCTCTCGGAATATGCTCCATTTGCAGGCCGTCAAAGTGCTCTTCTAGCTTCCTCAGTTCATCAACATAAGCTTCCATCAATGGACTCTGATAATCTTTGTTCACTTGGCGGACGACAAGCTGCGAATCACCCCTGACAATAAGCTTCTTAATCCCAAGGTCTACTGCAATCCTGAGACCGGCAAGCAAACCTTCATACTCTGCTGTATTGTTTGTTGCTTGCTCCTTGGGAAAATGCATTTGGACTATGTACTTGAGGTGCTCTCCGGTGGGTGCTATAAGCAGCACGCCAAAGACCGGCGCCTTTGCAGCGAGAAGGCACCATCAAAGTACATCAGCCACTCTTTGCTCGCTTCCTTGACGGGGATGCTCGCCTCTGGAATTTCTTCATCTTGCGTTGGGGTCCATTCCGCTATGAACTCTGCCAATGCTCTGCTTTGGATAGTTGAAATGCTCTCAAACTTGAGGCCAAAGCTTGACAGTTCCAGTGCCCACTCGACAATCCTGCCTGTTGCCTCTGGATTTTGCAGTATCCTCTTCAGCGGAAAGCGAGTGACAACTGTGATCTCATGTGCCTGAAAGTAATGGCGCGGCTTTCTCGAGGCCATGAGAAGGCCGAAAGCAATTTCTGCACACCGCAGTACCTTGATCTAGCCCCCTGCAGAAGGGAACCGACAAAGTAGACTGGGCGTTGCACCATCCTTTTACGCATCTATTCGCATACTGCCTTGAGATCCGTCCTTGTCGGGACCAGAGCTTGTCGTTGAAGTGCCTTGCTTGTCGCTGGATGTATCTGCCATGGTTGCCGGCTCATTGTCTGCCTCCCTCTCCGCTACTAACGCAGCACTAACCACTTGATTGGTTGCCGCTATGTATAGAAGCAACTTCTCTTGTGGCTTAGGTGCGACAAGTATTGGAGTGGAGGACAGGTACCTCTTTAAGTCCTGCAGCAGCCTCCGCTTCGAGTCCATTTCATTGGACCTGCCTTTTTCAAAATCTTGAAAAATGGCGGCGTAGCGTTCAGCAGAACCTAGAGATAAACTCTTGAGAGCAGCCACGCAACCGGCAAGTCTTCGTACATCCTTGACGCGCTTTGGTGCTTCAATCTGCTCAATGGCCTTGATCTTGTCGGGATTGGCTTCAATTCCCCGTTGAGACACGAAGAACCCGAGAAGCTTGCCGGAAGGGACTCCAAACACGCACTTCTCGGGATTGAGCTTGAGGTTGATCTTGCGCAGATTTGCAAAGGTCTCATCCAAATCTTGAACCAGAGTTGCTTTGTCCTTGCTCTTGACCACTATGTCATCCATGTAGGCTTCTACATTTCTGTGCATTTGCGGCTCAAAAGCGTCATGGACTACTCTTGCAAACGTTGAACCAGCATTCTTCAAATCGAAAGGCCTCCGTATGAAACGATATATGTGCCACATGGAGTAATGAATGCGGTTTTCTCCTCATCCTCTTACGCCATGAAGATCCGATGATATCCTCGAGTATGCATCAAGAAATGAAAGCAAATCACATCCAGCCGTGGAGTCAACAATCTGGTCGATGCGCCGCAAGGGAAGCGGGTCTTTGGGACAAGCTTTATTAACATCCGTGAAGTCAATACAAAGTCTCCATTTCCCATTTGCCTTGCGCACAACTACAGGATTGGCCAACCACGTAGGATGGAGCACTCCTCTGACAAGGCCTGCTGCTTCCAATTTCTTGATCTCTTCTGCGATGAATTCTTGGCGCTCCACTGCCTGCTTCCTGAATTTCTGCTTGACGGGTCGCGCGTGAGGACAGACAGCCAAGTGATGCTCAATTACTTTCCTGGGAACACCGGGGATGTCGGGGCGGTTGCCATGCAAACACGTCGACGTTCGCCATGAGGAAAGCAACGAGCGCGCCTTCCTATTTAGGGTCGAGAGTGGCACTGATGGTGAAGGTACCACCAGTGCCGTCCTCCTTGACGGACACCTTCTTGGTCTTTGGCGGAGCTGCCATCGTCTTCTTGCACTTGCCGGTGGAGCTCGATGGTGCGTCCTCGACGGTAGCGCAGCACTCCGAGGAGGTGCGCTTGCCGGAGTGGGCATCAGAGCTCTTGCCGGACTTGGTCTTCTTCCCCCCGGGAGCTTCAGCGGCAAGTGTTTTGCTTTCTATTGCAGCTGCTGCTTCCCGGTAGATCTTGTCGGCACAGATAAGAGCATCCTTCTTGTCGCCATGGACAGAGATGATGCTTATCGGGCTGGCATCTTGAGTTAGTTGTATGCATAATGAGAGGCTGCCATGAACTTAGCGAGTGCTGGACGGCCAAGTATCACATTGTAAGGCAATGGGAAATTAGCAACGTCGAATGTGACCCTCTCAGTCCTAAAGTTCAGCTCGCTGCCAAATGTTACCGGCAACGTGATCCTTCCCTTCGGCTTGCTCCTTCCCGGATTGATTCCTTGGAATGTGCCAGTCTCTTCGAGCTCGCTGTTAGGGATCTGAAGCTTCTGGAGCACCGCGGAGGAGATCAGGTTTAAGCCGGCCCCGCCGTCAACTAGCATCTTGGTGACCTTGAGGTTGCGGATAGTTGGTGAGACCAACATCGGCAAGCATCCGACCGCAGTTATGCGATCAGGGTGGTCCTCAATATCAAAGATGATAGGCGTGCTGGACCACTTCAGAGGCTTGCGTGACTCTACGGATGGTTCATCTGCATTAACTTCCCGCATCCACTGCTTGAGTTGGCGGTGGGAAGTATGCAGGGAAGCACCTCCGTCAACGCAGAGGACCTCTGTAGCTTTCTGAAACTCCTGCTCATCGGCATCGTCATCATCCATGTCTTCATCGTCGTCTTCGTATTCATCCTTGTCGCGGCCGCGGGGAGGCCTGTCTCCTTGCCACTGTTTGGCCTTGCCGTGGCGCCCTCCCCGGCCGGGACGTTTCTTGCTGGCTCCTCCAGCACCTTCCTGGGCCTTCTCCTTGTCGCGTCGTTCGTATTCAGCTTTCTGTTGCTCGACAAGCTACTCTACCTTCTTGCAGCTATGGAGGTCATGGCCCTTGGTGCGGTGGATCTTGCAGTACTGCTTGCCGGAGCCGTCCTGCTTGTCGGCGGCCGCCACAGGCTGGTGGTTGGCGCCAGCGGCAACCTCCTTGCCGGAGCTACCAGCTTTGGCATTCTTGTCGCCACCTCCGTTGCCGGACTGCTCGACGACTAGCACATCTCTGCCTTTCTTTTTCCTGTTGCTCCGCCGCCGGCTCTTCTTTGCCGGGGCGGTCTCCTCACTGTCAGATCCTCCTGCTTCGGTATTCTCTCCGGGGAGTCTCCTCCCCTCCTCAGCACGTGCGCACTTGTCGGCCAGGGCGTATAGCTCACTGACGTCTCTGATTTTGCACATCGCCATCTCCTCCCGCATCATGCGGTTCCGCGCGTTCTGATTGAACGCGCTGATCATCGCGGCGGGGTGGACATCTGGGATGTTGTGCTGTACACGGCTGAATCTTTGAATATACTTGCGTAGGGGTTCTCCTTCCTTCTGGGCGAGCAGATGAAGGTTGCTTTCTTGGCCATGGGGTTTGTGGCCGCCTGTAAAGGCGCCAACAAACTGATGGCATAGATCTGCCCAAGAAGATATGGAGTTGTCCGGCAAGTGCATGAGCCAGGACCTGACGTTGGGCTTGAGCACCAGCGGGAAGTAGTTGGCAAGGATCTTGTCGTCTCGCCCCCCGGCAGCCTGCACCGCGATGGTGTAGATGCTGAGGAACTCCGACGGATGCGTCTTGCCGTCGTACTTCTCCGGTCCGTCTGGCTTGAAGTGTTTCTTCTTTGGGCCACCGACTTGCCGCAGCTCACGAGTGAACGCAGGGCAACCTACCGCGTCTGACAAGTCGCTGGTTCCTCTGGCGCGTGCATGTCGACAGGGCCCACGCGCTTGTCGGATTGACGTCGCGCTTCTCTTGACACTTTCGATGCGAGTTCGGCGTCCTCTTGCGTCGATCGTGTAGCACTTGGCGCTGATCGCGATGAGCTCGTGGATCCGATGATGCGATGGAGTCATTTGTCGAGGTGGATCCGGCGAGTCGGCGATCTTGGCCTTCGGGGTGGAGAGTGCATGGTGGTTGCACCCCCACCGGTCTCGTCGCCACCGGCTCGCGCTTGGCGTTCCTGCCGCGGCAGCGACGCACTCGGTTGCCGCGGAGCGTCGCCGTTGGCGAAGCCGATGAGACTCTGGATGGTGGCCCTCCACTCGTCGACCTTGTCGGCCGTTGGAGGGTAATCGAGGAGCAGTTGAGCTCTCGCCAGAGCTTTTGCTGGAGTAGTGGGTGGCAGTGGCGAACGGCGTGAGGAGCGGGATATGCTCGGACTTCTATATATGTTAGAAGGAGCAGTATCCCGTCCGAGTGACCGTGCCTCGCTCGTGCCAGCATGTTGGCATGCATGCTGGTCTTGAACGTCCCGAGATCCTCCAGGTCGGTCTCGGTCCAACGAGCGGACGGCATTGTGAATGCCATGACGCTGTCGGTCCCGCGCCTCCTGAGACGGGCGCGGTACATGTATGGACGCCGAGGTCTGCGCGGCCTTGTCCTTGGACTTGGTAGCACCGTGAGCTCCCCCGTCGCCGTCCATCCTTTCGCCGGCGTCTACCCCACCACCTGTTTGCTCCGGTGGTGGTGGGTTCGACGCAGACGGGCTTCTGCCGCCAAGCATTCTTCTTCGGTGGCATGTTGACGAAGATGATGAAGATGTTGCTCAGCGTGAACGCCGGATCAGGTTCACACAGCCTCGACGCCCCTACCTGGCGCGCCAAAGATGTCGGGGAGGCTGATCGGACCCACGAACACCTATGGGACCGGCGGACCGAGTCCCTTTTGGTTCGGAGGGGGGAGGAGATCGCACGAAGAGCAGATCGAGGCGAAGCACACGAGAGGTTTTACCCAGCTTCGGAGCTCTCCGGAGAGATAACACTCCTACTGCTGCATGTATGATTTGTATTGTGTTCTTGCTAGGGAACGCTGAGAGCTACAGTATACTCCAGCTGCTAACGAGACCTAGCGTGAGAGTGTTCGAACCCGGAGGGAACTGATCTACCGACCAACCCCTTCTACATTGCGCATGGGCCTCCTTTTATATGCTCAAAGGGGCTCCGACAGGTGGCAACGTAGACGGGGGTACAAATGTAAAACTAGTAGTTGGTACACCTACTTGTACAAAGGTGTCTGATGTACTCTACCTAACCCTGACGGCAAGGGACAAAAGCATTAAATGCCCGTCCATGTCGCCTAAACAGGGCAACAGGGACCGTCAGGAGCGCCACCGTTCGCCACGATGGCAAGCTTGTCAGCGCCGCTTATCGCTGCTCCCCGCTGGCTGCACAGCCTCTTGGCAAGCGCGCATGGAATGGTCCCATGGCGACACGTTGGTGAATGAGCTGGAGCGGAGATGAAGAGAGGTTGCCTGCCGCAGCAAGTGCCTTGCCGCGGCTGAATCCTTGTCGGCGTCACGGAGGCTTGTCGCTCTCCGAAGCTTTCACAGCAAGCTCCTCTTGTCGGGTCTTGTCTTCTGCGTGCCTTGAGTGGCCTTCCCGGCAAGCTCCTCTTGCCGGGGCCTTGTCTTCTTGGTTAAATAATTTGTTCTTGAATGGCTCCAAAGGAACCACGGAGGATCTTGACGGTGACCAGGCAAGCCTTACCGCGGGGTGCTGCAACTGCCCGTGCACGAGTTCGGGATACTAGGGTACCCCTACTCTAGTACACCGACAGTCGAAGGGTCTCTGATCGTAGTGTCGCGTTAGCAGCATCCGGCAGTAGTGTCTAGTCATTACCCTAACAATATGATTGTTCATTTTATTATTCATTTCATTAAGCAAATCATTTTGTGACTTAGCAATTTGGTATAGCTGGGTATGAACCGTGGATGAATGTTTACTTAATCCCTTAAGATCATTAGCAATTCTAAATATCAAGTCACTCAAACGATTAATCATGAAAGCATTACGTTTCAATTTCTTGCTAACATACATATTAAAATGTTTTTGCTAAACAATGTAGTTATCAAATTCATCCAGGCATGGACTAGCAGATTTATTATAAGGAATATCACCTTCAGTGAATCTATAAAGTGAATTTACCTTCACTACCTGTGTCGGGGTGTCGAGTCCATGTATTTTTTCAATAGGTGGTACATTCTTAACATCTTCAGATTTGATACTGTTAGAAAAAATCCGAGGCCACCGTTGATCATTTGAGGACCAAGAAATCACACGAGGATGACACCGAGATTAGTTAACGAGGTTCACCGATACGGCTACATCCCCGGGGCCTGACTATGGGCACTCCTCCCCCTGACACCGCTACAATACTACACCGTGGCCGCCCGGGCGCCGGCACACGTGTCGGCTCCCCCTTCGTGCCTGTGCTATTATATTGGCATAGGTTATATCATGTGTCTACCCCCACTATATATGAGAGGCCTAGGATTGAAGTGTCCTACTATGACATGAATCCATACCATGTATACACAATCCTACCCAGAGTCTAACAAACGAATTTTTTCTGTCATGGTTATGACACTTCTATGATGATAATTGTGACATAAACACATATCATCATAGATGTGGTAGGTGTCGGTGTCAAAACCGGCGGATCTCGGGTAGGGGGTCCCGAACTGTGCGTCTAGGTCGATGGTAACAGGAGACAGGGGACACAATGTTTACCCAGGTTCGGGCCCTCTCTATGGAGGTAATACCCTACTTCCTGCTTGATTGATCTTGATGAATATGAGTCTTACAAGAGTTGATCTACCACGAGATCGTAATGGCTAAAACCCTAGAAGTCTAGCCTGTATGACTATGATTGTGATGATTGGCCTCTACAGACCTAACCCTCCGGTTTATATAGACACCGTAGTGATTGTCTTCGGCATTGCAAGGCGGGTTCTTCCTCCGATGACTTCAAAGTGATGTATTCGGCCTTCCATTTAATGTCGTACCCCTCGGCTTCTGTGTATCAACAACTTCAGCTTCCACGTGTCAAGCGAATGCGAGAGGTCAAGGTATTTTCACACATAACACCCCGGTCATGTAAGAAAGAGTGCCTATTTAAAGATATTGGATCTCAGATCCATTCGGCACCACGCGGAAAAATCCTCAGAGATTGCTAGGAAAGACCACTCCAACATGGCTAGCGGTCCCAGCTCTTCCTCCCGTCCCTTCATCCCAGAAAAAGGCGATTAGGAGAAATGTTCTGTATCCCACGGTCAGCTTGTGAAGCTGCAAACACAGGGATTTCTTCCCCCCGCGGATCTGGTCCCTGTTTGGGCAGGGTTGACCTCCTTCAATAACGGGGCCCAGGCGGAGAATTTCCCCAATCCATCTGGGGGGGGGTACGAGTGTGCTTCATCCCTTATTTGCTAAGAGGTGCCGGATTTCCAATTCATCCGTTCCTCAGAGGGCTTCTGGAGTATTGTGGTCTCCAACTGCACAACTTCACTCCCGCCTCTATCCTGCATATCGCGAGTTACGTCGCTCTTTGTGAGCTATTCTTGGGTTGCGAGGCCCGTTTTGAATTATGGAGAAAGCTCTTCTGTCTTGTCCCGCATAACTATGAGGGATCCATATTTGAAGTGGGCGGAGCCAAGGTATGGCGCATCGCTGGGACCGGATACCTGTCCGGCACACCGAAGAAAGCATCCGAAGAATGGCCTTCCGAATGGTTCTATATCGAGGACGTCGCACTTCCGGACCTAGTTCGGAGGGGTCTTCCTGAATTCACGAGCATTCCTTTGAAGAAACGCCACAGTTGGCGCCCTCTAAGCCTCGAGGAGGAAGATAGTGCGGAAATTCGTCAATTCATGAGCAAGATAAAGACGCTCGCCCAGTCTGGATTATCAATTGTCGAGGTAATGGCGACTTCCATAGTACGGGGGGTTCAGCCACTCCAATACATAGGGCTTCCCATGTGGCACTACAATGGGGAGGATGACGCCTCCCGCTGTGGCCGGAAGGGTCCGGACACCCCCGCCGCTCTGGCCAAAATATTGGCTGAACTGTTCAAAGGGGAGGAGGAGGAATTTCTTCGTATCAAGCGCAGATGGATTTTACATGTACAATCCTCCTAGCTGGGTAAGTCCCAACCCCTCTGCTCTACTCACTGCACTCCTTGAATATTAATCCGTCCATTTATAATAGCATTGGCGAAAGATCTCCGAGGGGCTTCACAGCCCCGCCCCGCAGCCAGAGGGCCGCGACCGGGACCTTGACCCCGGATTTGAACAGGATCCGAATATATTCGTGATGCTCGAGGATGGAGTTGTTTTACCAGGCGAGCTATGATGGCACGTAAGTGGCCATCACCGCCGATTACCCCGGTATCCTCCCTGCTTCACACGTAAGTAATCAGGAGACGTCTCCTCCGAAAGAGTTCCCTCGTTTTGCCTCACTCACCGCACTATCTCGTTCTCAAAAGGGGAGGCGTTCGGCGCGCCATGCTACCCAAGAGGCGACTCCAAAGAGAGCGGTCCCTACACCGGGCAAGCCTTCAAAGAGGAAGGCTAACAAAGACACGGCCGAGCCTTCATGGAAGAGGTATTGATTTGTGAATACGCCCCTTGGCATTCACATCCATCTGTGACATTATCCGCTGTGTTTTATCAGGAAAAGTGTTCGCCGGACTATGTCAGGGGATCCTGCCGGCCGCGCCTCCACGAGTCAGGTTCCCGACCCTATTTCAAAGGCAAGGGCTAATGCGGGAGTGACGCCGGAATGTCCTTCGGCGGCAGAGTCGGATGATGTATCCCTCACAAACTCAGAAGTGGAGAGCGCCATGAGTCATTGACGCCGAAGAGCCGTTCTACGTGACCCCGACTTTACGAACGAGGCATTCAATGCCTTCAGCTCGGCTGATGCATATATCCAAGCTGCTCGAGACGAACTTGCCAGAGCCACATACCAACATTTAAAAGATGTGCGGGTAAATTTATATTATACAAAACTGATAATCATATACCAGTAGCCCCCGAGACTTGAAGCAGTTGATAGAACTGATTTAAGGATCATTGTATAACCAGGTGCTTACGGAGAAGAACAACCTGTTGTCATAGGAAGTAGAAAAGTGTCAGACCCAGCTAACTGCCGCTACCGCCGAACTGGAGAAATCCAAGAAGGCATCACCTGGTAATGTTCCCCTCCATCGAGAAAACACAATTATATACCGACAATGCTAACACTGTTGCTCAACTAATGGCAGGATCGTTAGATCAACTGAAGGAGCAACTGAAAGCCGCCCAAGCGAAAGAACAAGAAGCCAAAAGACTGCTGGCCGCGGGCGAACTTGTGCTGACACGGGCCAGAGATGAGAAAAACAAGCTGCAAGATGCCCACACCCAGCTGGGTGAAGAACTGAAAGATGTACAGGCCTAGCTGACTGATTCCGTGAAGGAAAATAAGAGGCTGCGATGTGGCATATTCGGTATGTGTTCGAACTTACCTCCAAATAATTCGAAGATAAAGGGGACTGACAGAGTTAAGTCTGCAGGTATGCTAACCAGTCGTCCCGAAGAGGAGATGTCCGGATTCTCGGGCGATCTGCTACAAGAGCTGTCGCAAATGCACGAGCAAGCTCGGTAGGCGATGCGAAGTATTGCCAAGGCTTTACTCCGCCTCCCCTCCAGGAAGGATGGAGGAGCTTATAGAGCTATTCAAGGGAGCGGGGTGATGCTTCCGTTCATGGAAGATATCGGCCTGCCGGGAAGGTGCACGAGAAGCCTGGGCCATGGTCAAAACTCGGTATACCAAGCTTGATCCAAATCATATGGCCCGGGTCGGACTTCTAGGGTCAGATGGGAAAGAAATTCCCATGAATTTGGTATATGACCAAGTAGAAGTAGTCGCCAAGTATTCCGAGCAGGATTGTAAGTTAGACAGCCTGCTGGACGGTATAGAGGAGGAAATTTTTTAGTCCAAGTAACGATGTACTTTCCTTGACGTATGTAACTCTAGCTGAATTGTAAAATGATTGTCATGGCAGACCTTTTCACTTCGACCTCTGGACCCGAAGGTACGGAGTGCTTCCGAATACCTGAGCGGTAAAATAGACCGAGGTATGCATGGAAACCAGGCGTAGGGGTCATAGTTGCTTGAACAGACAAGTTGTATCCGGCTAGTTATGTTATATTACATTATGATTGTAAGAAACATTTTCCAGAGAGAATAGTTCTGTTAAGGGTTCCTTTCCCTAGGTGTGCACGCATTAA
The DNA here is from genome assembly GCA_021605145.1 of Aegilops bicornis. NCBI lineage: Eukaryota > Viridiplantae > Streptophyta > Magnoliopsida > Poales > Poaceae > Aegilops > Aegilops bicornis. The sequence continues at coordinate 591,217,802 of CM038670.1, forward strand.
AATGCATGTTCGAACTGTGATTGAAAAAATCGCAGTATACGTGACATCTGGGGGTTCACAGTGGGGTGAATGCATAAAACATCTTTAAAACACCGACCGAATATTCCCTTAAGAATGCTAGCTTTCGGCTTCACCCAGTCTAAGGTACACATCAGGATGATCCGGCAGTAACACTCGCAGAGGTACTCCCTTTATGCCCTAGCCGAACTAACGGGAACGTAGGGCATAAGAAAAGGAGCCAGGCAACCCAGCTTGGCCAAAACTTAAGTCATATCGATGCATATAATGGTGAAGAAAAGGTACATATGGGTAAAACACGCATATGTGATGAGCTTGATGCTTGAAAAATAATAATAAGCTTCTGTCAAAGAAGCCCTCAGGTATAATCGACGTACATATTTGTGTATGTCACAAGTGCACGGTTTAACCGCACTAAAAGCTTTAAGGCTAAAAAATAAAAAATAAAGGAAAAAGAGAAAAGAGAGGAAAAAGCAATGGAAACAATAGGGAGAAGGAGACGAACAAAGAGTCCGGCGCTAGGCATAGAATCTTCGGAGTCTGGCCGCGTTACAGGGGTTTGGCTCTAGGCGATTGTCTGACGCATCACGCAGGCGTACGCTCCTCCAGTGAGAACTTCATCAATGATAAAGGGACCCTCCCACTTGGTCTTGAGTTTGTCCTTTTTCTTCTACGGCAAGCGTAGAACAAGTTTGCCAACATTATAAGTCTTGGCCCGCACTTATCTGCTTTGGTACCTGCGAGCCTGCTGTTGATAAAATGCGGAACGGGCTTTTGCAACGTCGCGCTCCTCCTCCAGGGCATCTAAGCTGTCCTGCCGATCAAGCTCGGCCTCTCTCTCTCTTCGTACATGCGCACTCGAGGTGAGTCATGAATAATGTCACAGGGTAACACAGCCTCTGCGCCATACACCATGAAGAAAGGTGTATATCCAGTAGTGCGATTGGGCGTTGTTCGCAACCCCCACAGTATGGAGTCGAGCTCCTCAACCCAGTGCTTGTCTGATTCCTTCAAAGACCGCACTAGTCTAGGCTTGATGCCGCTCATAATAAGACCATTGGCTCGTTCGACTTGACCATTTGTTTGCGGGTGATAGACGGAGGCGTAATCGAGCTTAATGCCCAGATTGGTGCACCAGTTTTTCACCTCGTCGGCTGTGAAATTAGAGCCGTTATCGGTGATGATGCTGTGTGGGACACCATAATGGTGTACAAAGCCGTATATAAAGTCTATCACTGGTCCGGACTCATCCGTTTGAACTGGTTTGTCCTCTATCCACTTAGTGAATTTATCCACCATGACCAGCATATATTTTTTCTTATGGCTTCCTCCTTTAAGGGGTCCAACCATATCAAGTCCCCAGACCGCGAAAGGCCAAGTGATGGGTATTGTTTGTAGAGCGGTGGGTGGCATATGGCTCTGGTAAGCGAAAAGCTAGCATCTGACGCAACATTGGACAAGGTCCTGTGCGTCTGCTCGGGCTGTCGGCCAATAGAAACCTGTACGGAAGGCCTTGCTTACAAGGGCCTGAGCCGCGGCATGGTGACCACCGAGACCGGCATGAATTTCATCCAAGAGCTGCCGCCCCTGTTCCCCGGAGGTATATCTTTGGAGTACTCCGGTAGCGCGTTTCTTGTAGTGTTCTCCATCGCAAACCTTGTAGGCTTTAGAGCACCGGACAATGCGGCGAGCCTCATTCTGATCCTCAGGGAGTTCTCGCCTATTAAGGTAGGCCAAAAAGGGTTCAGTCCATGGGGCAATGACTGCCATTATGAGATGGGCCGACGGTGTTATTTCGGTGGCTGAACCCCCGATGATATCGGTGTGTTCGGAATCTGGGGTTATGTTCGGATCCGGACTGGTGCTGCCGCTCTCCCCTTGCCACACCACGGACGGCTTAAAAAGCCTCTCCAGAAAGATGTTATGTGGAACGGGGTCGCGCTTGGTGCCGATGCAGGCAAGGACGTCCGCCGCTTGATTACTTTCTCGAGCCACGTGATGAAACTCGAGCCCCTTGAACCGAGCCAACATTTTCAGTACGGCTGCGATAAGCCTCCATCTTCGGATATTTGGCATCGAAGTCTCCATTTATTTGAGATATTGCGAGGTTTGAGTCCCCACGCACTTCCAGGAGTTGTATGCCCATGGAGACAGCCATCCGAAGACCATGCAATAAGGCCTCGTATTTGGTTGCGTTGTTAGAGTCTGTGTATAGTATTCGGAGTACGTACTGGATTACGTCTCTAGTGGGGGAGGTTAAAACGATGCCCACCCCTAATACCACCAGCATCTTGGAACCATCGAAGTACATAACCCAGTTGGAATACATGTTGTACTCTTTAGGGAGTTCGGCCTCTGTCCATTCGGCGACAAAGTCAGCCAGTACTTGGGATTTGATGGCCTGACGCAGTTTGTATGTTATGTCGAATGGAAGGAGCTCAATGGACACTTAGCAATCCGGCCTGTCGCATCGCGGTTGTTTATTATGTCATTGAGTGGTACTTTGGAGGCCACCATGATTGAGCACTCTTGAAAGTAGTGTCATAGCTTCCGGGATGCCATGAAGACCGCGTATGCTATTTTTTTGGTAATGAGGGTACCGGGATTTGCATGGTGTGAGGACAGTGGATACATAGTATACCGGTTTCTAGAGTGGGAACTTGTGTCCGTCCTGCACTCGCTCGACAACGAGCACGGCACTCACCACCTTGTGTGTTGCCTATATGTATAATAACATGCGTTCGCCGACGTTCGGTGCGGCCAGGATTGGGTTCCTTGCTAAAAGGGCCTTTATTTCTTCCAGTCCGGCCATTGCCGCATCCGTCCACTCGAAGTGGTCGGTGCATCGGAGAAGTCGGTAGAGTGGCAATGCTTTTTCTCCAATCTGGAGATAAAGCGGCTTAAAGCTGCCACACATCCCGCAAGTTTTTGGACCTGTTTAAGGTCTGTTGGCGTAGCCAATTGTGACAAAGCTCGGATTTTGGCTGGATTTGCCTCAATTCCTCTATTGGAAATCATGAAGCCCAGCAGTTTTCCGGCGGGGACGCCGAAAACACACTTTACCGGATTGAGCTTGATGTCATATGTATGGAGGTTGTTGAAAGTAAGATGTAGATCGTCTATCAATGACTCGACGTGCTTGGTTTTGATGACGACGTCGTCTACATATGCTTCAACTGTCTTGCCAATCTGTTTCTCCAATCATGTTTGAATCATGCGTTGGTAAGTGGCGCCAGCATTTTTGAGCCCGAAAGGCATAGTGTTGAAGCAGAAAGGTCCATATGGGGTAATGAATGCCGTTGCGGCTTGATCGGACTCCTTCATCTTGATTTGATGGTATCCGGAGTATGCATCGAGGAAACACAGTGAGTCGTGTCCTGCGGTTCACTAAAAAAAACACTTCCATGATGATACATGTTTGTAACAGTAGGTCGCGTTTTCTGTCATGCATGTACATCCATGAAAAATTTATGACATAATCGAGATAGTCATACATGTGCTGTCGTAGAAGTGTTCCATGACATTGCCAAAATTATCATCACGGAAGTGTCCACTTCCATAACGATAAATCGCGCGTCACAGAAGTGCTTTCGTCAAGGGTGACCGACACATGGCATCCACCGTAACGGGACGCCGTTAAGCTATCGGGTCGGATTTTGGATCCGATAACCCGTTAACAGCCACGACCAATGCCGATTTTCCATGTGTAAAACTCTCATTGGCTGACGGATCCACGCGTCAGCTCAGCGTTGGCACAGGTGTCACTCATCTAACAGTCGAGATGGGCCTATGATATGTTGACACGTGGACCGGCCCAAAAGTGGCCCACAAAGTTTAAATGGGCCGGCCCAACCAAAGGCCCATAAGATTTAGCGGACCATAATGGGCCGGCCCAGCTAAAGGACCACAAAATTTAGCAGACCATAATGGGCTGGCCCAGCTAAAGGCCCACACGATTTTGCAGACCATAATGGGCCAGCCCAGCTAAAGGCCCACAAGATTTTGCGGACCACAATGGGCCGGCCCAGCTAAAGGCCCACAAGATTCTGCAGACCATAATGGGCCGGCCCAGCTAAAGGCCCAACATTCTCTGTCAAATTGGCCCGTCAATGGCCTGTCCTGAACTTGTCATCAACGCGGCCCATGGTTACTTCTGGCCCGTTAACAGTCCACTAAGTAATTGGGCCGAATTACGGCCCGGTGTATTTCCGGCCTGTTAAAGGTCCGGCTTCATTTGGGCCCATTTACAGGCCATCAAAACTTTCGGCCCATAAATGACCGTGAAGGATTTGGGTCATATTCGGCCATGTCTAACATTCGGCCTGTTAGAGGCCCACTATAGCTTTGGGCCACTTTCGTCCTGTTGTCATTTTCGGCCTGTTAATGCCGGACGTAAACCATGGGCCATATGTGGCCCAACGTCATATCGGGCCCATTAACGGCCCATATAAAAATGACGATAATCTAGCCCGACCGAAGTTCCGGCCTATTAAAGGCCCGTGTATTAGGTAGGCGCATTTATGGCCCGTTCGAATTTCGGCCTGTCAAAGATCCGCATCGTAAATGGGCCACCATTTTGGCCTGCTAAGTCCAGTGGGTTATTTGGCACAATCAGGGCCCAATCTCACTTTCGGTCTATTAAAGGCCCATGTTTTTTATGGGCTCGAGATATTTACACACAGAACGGCCTATTTTTACTAAGGGCCCAAATTAGGTTTAGGCCTGTTAAAGGCCCACTATGGGCACATGCCTACCAGAAAAATATGAAAGCTTATGCTGATTTAGGCCAAGATATTTTGAGTGGGCTACATGCCAATTTTGGCCCGTAATCGTTTTTAGCCCAATTGGAATGGGCCCGACGAATGTTGGCATGTTGGTCTCCTACGAAGCTTTCGGCCGAATACATTACTAAGATAAACCTACACTATATAAAAATAGCGTCAGAACTCATCGCAGCCCTGAGGCAGCATCATAAATTTTGTATCACAACAAAATAAATTCCAGCCATACAACAAAAGGCCTGTTGTCATAAAGTTTACAGTCCAACCAGATAAAAGCAACAACAGATGTATAGAAGCACAGGTCATTTGACACGAGTGCTAATGTTTCAGTCAGAGAATCTGATGGAGCAACACGATTTCCACCTTTTTTCCTCCATTGCTCTTGAACAACGAAGCGAATGTCTGATAGTCTGGTTTCAAAACCATTCATATCTTGACGACATTTCTCAACCACTATTCTTGTTTCCGAAACAACGTCCATTAGGGATTAGACTTGTGGCTGGAGCACAGATATATCACTCTGTCTAGCAGGTGAAGATTTTGTTCAAGAGGGCGATTTGGACGAGGTTACCTTGACAACCAACCCGTAATTACGCAGAAGGTGCTTTTTGCCTTTATTAGGTGAGAGATACTGATGCACTGCAGCAAGATGTGACATTGTGCCTGTAGTAGCCTCGTCACCTTCAGGTGGTTGTGGCTGTTCAATCATTTGTTCCATAGCTTCCTGAAAGTTTGAACTTGTAGATTAGTGTACTAGATAATTTACTAATGAGACAAAAGAAACAAAGTAGGTTAAACATTTATACATTACTTATTTTGGTGAACTACTGTAATACATTAGCATGTATTGTAGTGCCAACTACATAATAAAATCACTTTCAGAGCATATGTCCATGTAGCATGCCTACTGTATTGTCTATTTCCTCACATTCGTTGGCATCTAAGGATAAAGTGACATGGTTTAAAGTAGGATGAACATAGTATGACATAATTCATATCACGGGCAAACAGATATAAAACAAACATGCTATTTTATCATTGTGTGCGCACGTGAACATAACAACTAGATTACAGATCAAGACCAAAAGAATATCCTTCATCTCTTTTAAACCATGTAAGGTGAAATGATACGTTAAGATAACTGTGAAAAAAAGTGAACAAAGTAACTGACATTGCCTGCAAACCAAGTAGTTAAATGAACGCATCATAGTACAAATCAGTTCAAGGCAGGAGGAGTAAGGACTTACAACAGCGGCTTGAACTGGTGTGCTCATGCCCTTCATCTTGCTGGTGTGGAAATCCTTGAAGATTTGCACTGCATTCGGTTAAGGTTCTTTTTGGTCTGCACGGGCTTTCCTCTGTATTTGGAACAAGTCAATATAGATATGATAATATGGCACAAAAAGAAGAAGGAAGTAGCAGCTATTTACAAGAGCCTCGCAGTGTGCAATATAGCTACGAGATCACATGTCTGCATTGGAATTTCACTTTAGAACGGTTTTTTTGTTCTTCAAACAGTTAGCCTAGAAGAAGATACACTTGTAAGGCACATACATAAATACAAGTTCAATATGTGGTCTGATCAAATACATATAGCCTACCTGATAATTTGGATCAGACCAGTGTTTAACGAGGGCTGTCCAGTCTTCATCTGTAATATATTCCACTGGAGATGTTTGGGCGATTTCATTGTTAGCCTTGCCTTCAAAGTGAAATTTTCTAAAGTGGTACAGATACTGTCGCAGAGAAGACTGAAAAGCATGAGTGCATGCTTGTTTATTTGCATCATCTTTCGGATCCAACTTGAACCTCATCTGTTGAAAAAAGAATGTGAGTCTTATTAGGAGGAAGCTAGAAAGTATGGGACAGAGCAAGACAATATTACTAATTGTGATGCATAACATTACTTACGGATAAATGGTCAAGGAAGGTGTTAAACTGGGTATTGTCTTTCTCATTCCTGTACTGGATCCATGTTGGGAGGATACGTGCATGACACCTAATGGCAATGGCTACCTCTGATACTAACTTGGCTGACTCTGCAGCATCACGTGGCCTTTTTAAACCTGCCTCAAAATGGATATCCATTCTTCCTCCTTTAGATTTTGTTAGTCTGTCAAGCATTATCCCTGATGTCTGTTTCCGCTTGCGCCGTGGTGCTAGTTCAACAACGGATATGGATAGTGTTAGTGTACATCAAACTGTGACAGTACATATAAAGGAGCATGCAACTTCAACTTTACTCGGTCAGGTACCGTCTTGGTGTTGATGCTCATGAGGTTCATCCGGTCTTGCCAAGTCCTGTTGTGTCAGCAGTGCTTCGGAAGTAGTGTTAGGTGTGAAGGCAGCTTGGGAACTGGCGGCGGTTCGGAGCAAATGAACGAGTAACTGGTTGAGATGCTGGTACAGTTGAAGCGGATGCTGCAGATGGTGGAGCAGGTGATACTGTGTTTGTAGATTTAGCTGGTGGACTTGGACCTTCTACTGCACTATAAGTACCAGCAGAATCTCGACGGCAGAACCTTTTCCGTTTCACCCGACGAGTAATAGCACTCCCTAGTATATTATTTTCCTTGCTCATATTTGACTTTGCCATGTCAAGCTGTACCCACAACACAAAAGAATAAAATCACTCTTTAGAACTCATTGATGCATGATACAGACAAGCAATACTTTGATGTAAGACAACCGTATGAGTATGGAATATGTAAGAAAAAGAAGGACGGCATGACATATTCACAGCTACGATGTGCAAACTAAGCAAAAGGATATTGAAGAAAATAGAAGTAATGCAAGCTAGACACCAGATGAAAGATGCAACCAACATTACTCTACCAAGTTAAAAGTGTCTTGTCATAAGTGGCAATTCGAAAAATTAGAAGCAGTACAACATAGAAATCAATGCAAGATGCAACCACTATCAAACTGCCATGTTAAAAGCGTCCAATCAGGAGTGACTGATGCGGGATACACAACAGTAGTACTTTGATGTAAGAACATGGTATGATAGATAGATGCAGTGTATTCTAGACACAGAAAGCCATGTCATATGCACATGTATAACGTATAAACTCAGCAGGTGCAATTTAATCAAAATAGAAGAAATACAGGCTAGACAACATATGCAACATGAAACCAATTATCACACTGTCAACTTAGAGCAAGCACCTGCGATGGTGGAGTACAGGAGATGAACTCATCATGTAGACTTGGGACTTCAACTTCATTAGCAGTAGCAGTGGAAAATCTAGAGAGTCTCTGTTTGCATCGGTGCGGAGGACCACCAACATCCCCTAACTTACTCTTTTCCTTCCTATTTTCTGATATTGCCTTATGAAGTCAAAACCACAAGAAGATGAATAAAATTAGCTCTACATAATTGGTTGATGCATGATACATTTAACACTACTTTGATGTAAGGCAAGCACATGATAGGAGGATGGAATATATACAAAAAAAGACAGCGTTTCATATTCACACGTACGGTAGGAGGATGGAATATGTATGAAATAACAGTAAGCGGAAGGCATTTCAACAAAATTAGAAGAAATGAAAGCTAGGAACCATATGAACATGCAACCAATATCACTCTATCAGGTGAAAAGTGTCTCGTCGTAAGTGCCATTTCAAGAAATTAGAAGCAGTACAAGCTAGAAGACAATGCAAGATGCAACCTACATCACAGTCCCAAGTTAAATGTGTCTTATGGGTAAGTGATCGTTGCAGGTATAAGTTGTAAGCTACGCAGATGCAATTCAACATAATCGTAAGCAATACAAACTAGACATCATACGGAAAACGCAACCACGTATAATGGTTCCAAGTAAGAGCAAGCACATGTGATGGTGGAGTAGGGGAGATGTGCTCATCATGTACACGTATGTTCTAGAAAGCAGGAACACGTGTCATATTCACAGGCATTATGTGTAAAGTAAGAAGATGCAATTCAAGTTAGAAGCAATACAAGCTAGACATCATACGCAACATGCAACCACATATAATAGTGTCAAGTTAGATCAAGCACATGTGATGGTGAAGTAGGGGAGATGTGCTCATCATCTACACAGCTACATTGTCTGTCCAGCCTTGTGTTGTCTTGTGAATCTTGTTGGGAGGATGGCGGAGTAGAATCTGTAGAGACCCCCTGTTTGAGTTGCTCCGAAGGACCACCATCATCCACTGCCGGACTAATTTCCTTGAGCTGTAATGATTTTGCATTGTGAAGTCAAACCGGTAAGAAAAAGGAATAAAATTCGCTCTTCAAAACTCATTCATGCATGAAACTGACGAACACTACTCGGATTAAAGGCAAACACATGATGCGAGGATGGAATATGTATGAAAAATAGGATGGTGTGACATATTCACACCTATGATGTGGTAACTAAGCAGAAGGCACTTCAACAAATTAGAAGCACTGCAAGCTAGACACCATATGAAAGATGCAACCAATATCACTCTGCCAAGTTCAAACCGTATGGCATTTCAACAAATTAGAAGTAGTACATGCTAGAAATCATATGCAAGACACAACCAATATCACAGTGGCGACTTAAAGGTGCCTTATCATAAGTGACTAATGCGGGATATGCAAGAATAGTAGTCTGATGTAGAAACAGGAACACATGTCATATTCACAGGCATTATGTGTAAAGTAAGCAGATGCAATTCAACAAAGTTAGAAGCAATACAAGCTAGACATCATATGCAACATGCAACCACATATAATAGTGCCAAGTTAGAGCAAGCACCTGTGATGGTGGAGTAGGGGAGATGTGCTCATCATCTACACAGCTACGTTGACTGTCTAGCCTTGCGTTGTCTTGCGAATCTTCTTGGGAGGATGGCAGAGTACAATCTGTAGAGAACCTTCATTTCAGTTGCTCGAAGGGGCCACCATCATCCAATGCCTTACCAATTTCCTTCAGCTTTATTGATTTTGCATTGTGAGGTCATACCGACAAGAAAAAGGAATATCATTCGCTCTTCAGAACTCATTCATGCATGATATCTTGTGAACACTACTTTGATGAAAGGCAAAGTCATGATACGAGGATGGATTATGTACAAAAAAATGGACGGCTTGACATATTCACACCTATGATGTGGTAACTAAGCAGAAGGCACTTCAACAAATTAGAAACACTGCAAGACACCATATGGAAAGGTGCAATCAATATCACTCTGCCAAGTTAAAACTGTCTCGTCATAGGTGGCGTTCATCAAACTAGAAGCAATACATGCTAGAAATCATATTCAAGACGCAAACCAATATCACACTGCCAACTTAAAGGTGTCCCATCATAAGTGACTGATGCGGGATACACAAGAAGAGTAGTTTCATGTAAGAACATGGTGTGATAGCAGATATAGTATGTACCAAAAACAGGAAGGCGTGCCATATTCACATGTATCATGTGTAAGCTAAGCAGAATCTGATTTACACTAATTAGGAGCAATACGAGCTAGACACCATATGCAACATGCAACCAGATATCACACCGCCAAGTTAGAGCAAGCACCTTGGATGGTGGAGTAGGGGAGTGGAGACTTGGACCTTGTAATGCACTATCAGTACAAGGAGAATCGGTGCAGAAGCTCTGTTTACGTTGCTGCAGAGGACCACCATCATCGCCTTCCTTACTCTTTTCCTTCCTCTTTCTTGATTTTTCCTTGTCAAGTCAAACCCACAAGAAAACGGAATAAAATTTGCTCTTCAGAACTCATTGATGCATGATACTGACGAACACTACTTTCATGTAAGATAGCCGCATGATAGGAGGATGGAATATGTATGAAAAATAGGACGGCGTGACATATTGACATGTATGATGTATAAAGTGTAAACTAAGCACAAGGTGCTTGAACTTGTTAGAATCGATGCAAGCTAGAAACCATATGAAAGATGAAACCAATATCACTCTACCAAATTAAAAGGGTGCCCTAACAAATGTATTTGACCAAATTAGAAGCAATACATGGCAACAGGCTAGAAATAATATGCAATATGCAACGAATAAAGGTGACTCATCGGAAGTGATTGATGCAAGATACAGAAGAGAGGTAGTTTCATGTAAGAACAAGGTTAACGCATAGATGTAGTGTGTACCAAAAATAGGAAGGCATGTCATATTCACAGGTATAGTGTGTAAACTAAGCAGATGCAATTTACCCTAATTAGAAGCATTACAAGCTAGACACCGTATGCAACATGCAACCACATATCACACTTCGAAGTTAGAGCAAGCTCCTATGATGGTGGTGTAGGGGAAGTGTGGTCTTCAGGTACAGAGCTACGTTCAATGTCTTCATTTAGGCTTGCTGTTTCTTGAGAATCATGTGGAGAGGATGAAATTGCATTCTTTATAAGAGTATTGCGTCTCATATTAACCCACGCAGCGTATTTGTCTCATCATAAGCGATAGACGCAGGATACACAAGAACAGTAGTTTGATGTAAGAACATGGTGTGATAGGCAGATGTAGTATGTACCAAAAACAGGAAGGCGTGTCATATTCACATGTATAATGTGTAATCTAAGGAGATGCAATTTAACAAATTAGGAGCATTGATGAGGGATACACAAGAAAAGTAGTTTGATGTAAGAACATGGTTAATAGAAAGACGTAGTCTGTACCAAAAACAGGAAGGCATGTCATATTCACAGGTATAATGTGTTAACTAAGCAGATGCAATTTACCCTAATTAGAAGCATTACAAGGTAGACACCATATGCAACATGCAACCACATATCACACTGCCAAGTAAGAGCAAGCACCTGCGATGGTGGTGTGAGGGAATTGCGGTGATCAACTAGAGAGCTACGTTGACTATCTTCATTTAGCCTTGCTGTTTCTTGAGAATCATGTGGGGAGGATGACACTGCACTCTTTAAACGAGTAGGGCGTCTCACAATAACCCACTCAGGTGACTGTCTCATCATAAGTGATTGACGAGGGATACAAAAGAGAATTAGTTTGATGTACGAACATGGTTAATAGACATATGTAGTATGTATCAAAAACAGGAAGGCATGTCATTATCAAAGTTATAATGTGTAAAGTAAGCAGATGCAATTTAACCAAATTGGAAGCAATACAAGCTAGACACCATATGCAACATGCAACCACATTTGACAGCGAAGTTAAAGCAAGCACACAGGATGGTTGTGTGTGGCAATTGAGATCATCAACTGCAGAGCTACGTTTCTTGTCTCCAATCACGACACTGCACCCATTAGAGCGCTGAAAAGCTTAGTGCTTATCTTTGAATTACAATCGAGCGACTTCTATCTTTTCTTTTCTGCATTCATCAACACTGCATCAGAGTCTGAAATACCCATGCATAAAAAAACAATAGTGTGAGTATGGGTGAAATGTGTGCACAATTAGTACGGTGTAAAGGTAGAAGATAGCAGGTCGGTGAGAAATAAATGACGGGAGACATATGATAGCTCTACAACATGCATGACACACTAAATTACTACAGGATTCTATGAAAATAACAGTCGACTGAAAGCAAATAGGTCAGTCCATTTTTTCTGCACCGTCCCATGTACAAAGAACGGGCATATCGCCTTCATCTACCTCTAGCCAGTCAGTGTTGACGATCTTCCTCGAAACGCCAGCGACCACCCGCCCAGTATTCCTCCCCTGCCCGCACCCTCCCCTCGACCTCACCGCACCGCCGTGCTTGGCACTGCCCCCGGCCATCCATTCAAGCCCCGCCGACCTCCAGATCGGGCGCAAGCAGCTCCTGCACCCCATACCCCTATGATAGACACCGATGTGCCGCTTCCCCAGGGAACAGGTGGAGTAGGTGCTTCGCGCGGCTAAGCGGGTGCTGCTTATTTTAATTGCGGTTCGACTGACCCTGAATTGAAATCCAGGAAGGCTACTGACCTCTAGCAAAGGTGAAATAGTAAAAGGGAGGAAACCTTGTGCATTTAGTATCACGAAGAAGATGCAGTAAGAATCGCTCAACTAGTTTCTTTCGTGGGATGAATACGGTGTGAGCGGAGACGTAAGATTTGCACGAATAAGGGAAGAGGAGTACCTCTTTCTGCAGGCGATCTTGTGTCCTCCTTCTGTTTTTCCGATGATCTTCTTGTTGTTCGCCGGAAACCAGAAGTTGTGGAGGACGATGCAGCCTTGGACGAACCCATGGCCAAGTTGTTGAGTGTGGTGCGGTGGCCATTTGTCGGCGGCGGGGAAGCAGATCCGAAGTGGCGAACAATGGCGTAGCAGGAACAACTCCGGTGCGGTGGACGGTTGCGATAGTGGAACCGCAGCAGTGAGGCGCAGGACGGCGTGGTCGGAGTGGTTCTGGTACGGTGCACGTCGGCGTCGGCATCGTGGAGGCAGCTCTGCCTCGGCTTCAGCTGCTAAGTCCTTGAGGGTGTTGCGGTTGCGGTTGCGTTGGACGATGACGTCAGGGTACCGGCTCCGGCGTGATAGAGGAGGGTGGCGGTGGATTGGCCGCTATGGGGTGGAGGACGGAGGAGGCTGGGGTTTCGCGGCTAGTGGAGAGGGTGTTTTCGCGCCCACGGAGTATGAATGGGGAAACGGAGGGAGGAGGGGAACTAAGGGGGAACAATGCTTCGGTTTGAGACGCGCTTGTTTGAAATTTGGGGAAAGTTACAAACTTTGCCCCCATCTAAAATTTCGAACATATTGCGAGTTGGGGGTAGGACAGTCATGTCAGGTGTCCCAAATGTGGGCGGGATAGATTTCGGCCGAGCGCATGGGTAGGCGCCCACGGCGTATGAATGCTTCTCAGAGGCGGCTGAGACTGGCGTCTTGGTGAAGTTACAAACTTACCCCGGTTTAGACCTTTGGACATCGGGCCGATAGGCTACACGGGCCAGAGTCAGGACAGTAATTTCCTACCACCAAAACATTATTCTCGCGCGGTTTCGGATGACCAGAGGCCTATTTGACGCTTCGTTCAATATTTGGGAGCAGAAGCATTAACGTTTTCGGTTCTCTTGAATTGAACTTTCAGGATTTGTCAAATTTCACAAATCCTTACTCTTGAAAATCCTAAAGCTACGATTATTTTCGAATGGAGGGGGTACATTTGAATATACATTGTACATGAGTATATATTAAAAAATATGCAACTTACCTCAGTTCATGCATGGTTCCAGATATAATCTCCTTGGTTGCAAAAAAAGTTAGATATGCGTATGAATATATATAGCATGTTCAAACTCATAACAAAAATTGATGCCCCTTTTACATCTGATTTACAAATGCCATTATCTCGGTTCAAATAGATGAATGCACTTCCTATGAATTCAATCTTCGAAACCCCCTTTATGTTGAATTCGACATGTATTCTATTTCGTAGCTAGCAATTTGGAATGTATCCATGCAAGTGACAAATGTATAAAGTGCTTCACACTAACAACATGGAGTGCACTAATTAGTGTTTATATATGAATTGCAAAAGCATCCATTGCCTATATTTCAAACCACTCTCACTCTATGGATCGATAATATGAAATAAACACATGCACATGATAGAATTCAATAGAGTATGGGTGTCTGATAGACCGATTTTCGTCCATACGCTATTTGCAAAATTCATGATCTTATCCAAAAATAATAATGCCATTTATATTTTAATTTAATGCGTAGAACCGCCTTTTACACCTAGATGCACTATGCCTCGCCCCGTTCTCACAAATGCGTTATATATCTCTCTATCTAACGCATACGTGCACACACTTTATATGCATCGGCATTTCTCTTTCACACATGCTCACAATCTCTCTCAGGGTGTCGGGGTGTCTCACGCACATGCTCTCTCCGTTTCTCTCTCTCTCTTTCTGACTACTATGTACCACTCTTTTCACTAATCTCAGTTGGAAAACACTATTTCTCTCACATGCATATATACACATGCACGGTCTCTACTAGCCCTCTATACAAACATATATGTGCCTACGTGTCTCCCGCACGCACATTATCTTTAGGCCTCTCTCGCACACATTGCCCCCTCTCCCGACACACCTCTCTCTTAGTAGTTGGCAGATATTATTTCATCATATCATTCGGTAGGATATCCCTAGCTGTTAGGCTGGATGGTAATACGAGGCAAAGTTTTAACCTAGTTCGGATCGGACCCTTGCAGTTGAAGAAAGAGCCTACTCCTGGTACTGTATATAGTGATAGGGGTGTGTACAAAGTACACGTGAATACCAGACATTGTGCGTGTGTGTATACTATTGACGAACTAGCCCCCAAGCTTGTATAACATACTAAGGGCCTAGGGTTACAAATCATATATAGTCGGCTTATCACCAGTGGGGATAGAGTCCTCCGCGACTTTGGTAGCTTCGTGTTGTACGCCGAGTCCTCCACATGGGTCTTTGTATAACACGTCTCGGTCCAACCTATATGTGGCGCAGGATGGAACCGAACCTTGAGTCTTCATGTTGACCCACCACAACTAAAAATGATGTGCCCACCACACCACACACGCAATCGGCCACTAAGAAAATAAGCATATACAATAGCACAATGGTATCTAGCTCACGATACGTCTCCATATTTTGTTGATGACACTGACGGACTTTGCATTTGATGCGTGCTCCGTATTTTGTTGACGACACTTACGGTTATTGTATTTGAAGCGAAAGCCCGATATGGTCACTGGACATCAGAATAAGCTCATCACGGTCACCACATGCATTTTGTCGTGCTAACCAACATGTGGTTGGATGGTTAGAGGACAGTGGTTTCTCGAGCCCACCAAGGTTAAAGTCCCGGTGCTCGCATTTATCTTGTGTTAATTTCAGTATTTTCCGGCAATATGCGTTCGATTGGGAGGAGACGTTCCACTCGACTACGAGGCACCTATGGTGACTTCGTAAAATCTCAAGATCATATATGCTGGCCCGCTCTCTCGAAGGTGCTCATAGGGGTAGGGTTCGCGTGTGTGCGCTTATAGCGGCGAGTGCTTGCACGTATATATGAGCCCTTGGGTCTGTACCGTGTTAAACAAATACATATCATGATTATACGGTCACTAGCTCACCCGTACAACTCCGTATTTTGTTGATGACACAATCAATTGACCAGTCAAACGTTCCACACAGCGCACCTAGTGTTGCACCATCGGGGCGCGTAACCGTGGGGCCCACCTGTCAGCCCGTATATGAAAGAAAGAAATGGTAGTTTGAGTCTGTACTGTGTTAATAAAATAGGAGTACATATTAGGGTGATCATACGGTCACTGGCTCACCATACAGCTCCATAATTTGTTGATAACACGATCAATTGACAAGTCAAAAGGTCCACATTCAGCAGCGCACATTACCATAGGGCCCACCCGTCAGCGCGTATATGAAGGACAAAAATGGTAATAAATTAGTGGTCGGTGGGTATTCGAAGTCATGAGAACTCTGGTTGGCAGTCACCGGTGGTTGAGGGGCGTTCATTGGGCGGTGGGGTGGGGATCCCCGGAGAAAAAGCTCGGCGGGGGCTAGAGGGATGGCGGTCTGCGGCGGACCGGCAGTGGGGAGTGGTTTCAGGGGAGGCGGGCGGCCATGGCGGCGAAGCTGGCGGTTCGGCCGGTGTTCTTGGCGGCTCGGGGGTGGAGTTTGATGATAAACCGGAGGCCCTTGATTTCGTGATCCAGCGGCTGGAAAATCTAATGACCAGAGATGAAAAAGTCGGTCGACCGACGTGTAGCCTCACCTCAAGCACGTACACATGCACGCGACGCAAGACACGCACGCATGTAGGCGTGCAACACTGACACGTACACACGCACGCATGCTAGCGTGCAACACTGACACGTACACATGCACTCACGAACACACGTACGTACGCACCCATGCATGTGTGATGCCCGGATAATAAGGCTACAATAATCCCTCCTTAATGACGCCACGTCACCACGGTTACTGTTGATATTCTCGCGTTAGTTCGAAAACCGGTTTTAATTCAAATTCAAACTAAAGGCAGACAACTAAAGTTTTCAAATATTAAAACTAAATTATTTGGATAGTGTCAAATAATGCATAAGTAAATATGGTGAAGAAACCACATTGTTATAAAATACTTAAATGCTTTAAAATAAATAAAACATTAGAAAAACAATTATTAAAAGCCTTTTGTAATTTATAAAATGTTAAACTATTTTCTATTGGATAACCAAATTGTATTATTATAGTAATGCTAACTTAGAGACTATTTTTATAGTTTGTAAAACTAAACATAAAAGGAAATAGAAGAAAACAGAAAGATAAAATAAATAAAAAGAAAAAGGCAAAACAGAAAATGAATAAAAAGAAAGGACCCCCCCACCGGGCCAACCGGCCCAGCTAGTCAGTCGGCCGGCAGCCCACTACCCCTCCCAGGCCTATATCCCCACTACCCCTCCCAGGCCTATATCCCCACTACTCCCCCGAAACCCTAACCCACTACCACCACGCACCCCCACTTCCCCCATGACCTAGATCGACCCACACCCTACTCGCTCCACTCCCTCCCCCGATTCCCCTGGATCGGGATAGATCCCCCACTCTCCCCTCACGCCTCACTCCTCTCGCTCCCCCCCCCCCCCGAACTGGATCGGGACGCAACGGCGCCCCTCGTTGCTTGCCCGACCCCATCGCCCCTGGCGCCCGTCGCCACCACCGCTCCGCCATCGCCAAGCCGCCTCCTTGCCGGAGAGGGGACGGATCTCGGGGGCCCTGTCGTGGATCCGGCCTCCCTCGCCGCCCGTCCATGACCACGCTGACACCGGATCCCCTCACCGTCTTCCCCGAATTGCCATCGCCCCGTCGTCCTCACCGGATCTCCTCCCCGCCGGAACGTCGTCTCGGACCTCCTCCCCAAGCCCCGCTGCCCTAGTCTGTACGGCCCCGCGGTGAGGCCCCCGGCCTCTCTTCCTCTTCCCTACTATCGGGGCAGGCTGATCTGGCCCACGAACACCTATGGGGCCGGCGGACCGAGCCCCTTTCGGTTCGGCGGGGAGCGGAGCTCGCACGAAGAGCAGATTGTGGCGAAGCACGCGAGAGGTTTACCCAGCTTCGGAGCTCTCCGGAGAGATAATACTCCTACTGCTGCATGTCTAGGTGTATTGTGTTCTTGCTCAGGAGTGCTGAGTGCTACTGATACCTACGAGCTGCTAACGAGACCGAGCATGGAGGGAATCGATCGACCAACCCTTTCTACGTTGCGCATGGGCCTCCTTTTATATGCTCAAGGGGCTCCGGCGGGTGGCAACGTGACGGGGTACAAATGGAAAAATAGTGGTTGGTACACCTACTTGTACAAAGGTAATGTTGTACTATACCTAACCCTGACGGTAGGGGACAAAGGCATTAAATGCCTATCTAGTCGCCCTAACAGTGCAAACAGGGACCGTCAGGGGCGCCACCGTTCGCCACGATGGCAAACTTGTCAGCGCTGCTTGCCACCTCGCACCGCTGCCTGCACAACCTCTTGCCACGCGCGCCTGGGAAGGTCCCAGGGCGACACGTTAGTGGATGTCTTTGGAGCGTAGGTACCGAGTGGTGATGCTGCGGCAAGCGCCTTGTCATGGTTGTTGTCTTGCAGCGCCGGAAGCTTGTCGCGCCGGGCCTTCCCAAGAAGCTCCTCTTGCCGGGCCTTGTCTTGTAGGTGCCTTGGGTGGCCTTCCCGGCAAGCGCCTCTTGCCGGGCCTTGTCTCCTTGGCTTGAATACTTTGTTCTTGAATGGCTCCACAGAACCACGGAGGACCTTGGCGGTCACCCGGTAAGCTTTGCCATGAGGGCTGCAATCGCCCGTGCACAAGTTCGGGATACTAGGGTACCCCTACTCTAGTACACCGGCAGAGCCCCGGGCTGGGCCACACCTGCAGTCTTTGGCGCTGTTGGGCCAGGCCCAAAACAGGGCATGGGCACACGCGGCCCGGGTCACACCATAACTCACCTCGGACCCACCATGCCCCCCACGAACGTCGCGCATCGAACGTGGCGTCGTGTGAGAGATCGTGGGCGAGATCGTGGGGGTTTCTTTATTCGGAAAATCGGAACGTCCGCCCCTCCCTCTTTATAAGCAGGGGAAACAGGGGCACGTCGCCTACCTTGCCAGTTGCTGTCCCATCGAAAAACCACCGCCGCTCCCCCCTTCTCTTCAAGGCTGAAAAGAGAGCGGCGCTCCGCCTCCCATCGCCGCCAGCACCACCAACGCCGTCAACCTCCTCCACCGCCTCCGCCATGGGCCCGAAAGCCGATAAGGGGAAGTCTGTGAAGTCGGCCGAGGCGCAGCGGCTTGCGGCGCTGCGGAAGGAGCGGGCCATCTTCCCTCAGCTCGCCCGCGAGGGAGCCGAGGAGAACTACTACCTCTTCTGGTCGACGGAGGCAGGCGCATCCGCGCCGAAGGTACTCCCCGCCGCTGCTGAACTGCCCGACGGGGTATCCTTCTTCAAGCGCTCTTCTTCTCTGCGGGCTCTGCCCGCCTTTCTCTAATTCTTTTGCGACATCATGAACACCTCACGGGTTCCGCCTCCTTGATTTCACCCCCAACGCCGTTCTGACCATGGCGGTTTTCGCACATCTCTACGAAAAATTTGTCGGAGTCCACCCAAATATAGCCCTTTTCTGTCACTTCTTTTTACCCCGTGTTGAGAGAGGAGAGCCCCTTGCCGGAGGAATCACTTGGATCTCCAGGGTCAGCAAGAAGGAAGCTTATCTGGAGGGAGAGCTCCGTAGCAAATGGGAGGAATGGAGGGCAGATTGGTGCTGGATTGTTGAGGAGAACCCGCAGCCATTTACCGCCCAGCGCCAAACCCCAGTAGTGCGCGGCAATGATTGGAGCAATCTGGCCCCGGAGGACGCTAGGCTGAAGATCGCAGTTACCCGAATCCTCCGCCTCAGACTTGCCGGACTCACCGTAGGCACTGTTGGCGCGGACTTTCTTCGCCGCCGCTTCTTGGAGGAGAGAAGGAGACCTGCCTGGGAATTTCAGAACGCAGCAGATATCATGAGGCTGCGCCCGGGCCTCAACTTCAACTGCACTGTCTTGGAGCTTGACGCAGTGCTCTTAGAGTTGTTCAAGCGCGATCCTGATCATCCAGAGATGTTTAGGCTGCCGAGGGGCGTCGTTCCGCTGTGCAACAATTCCGCGCTTGACCGCATCCGTGCAATGATGCCGTCGTGCGACTCACATGGAATTGTCCCAACTTGGCAAGAGCCGTCAGATGACATCGTCTTGGCGGTTCTTTGACAATCTGGTGGAAATGCCGGTCCGCCCGGCAGCGAGAGGGGCCTCACCCGCGACACTCATCGGCGATGAGATGCAGCGCGCCACCAGCTGGAAGAGGCGGCAGAGTGCCGCCATGGCGAAGTTTGGCTTCACTGTGGAGGAGGCAGAGGCAGCCGAGGCGGCAAGCCTTGTCGAGCGAAAGGAGTTTGTCGGCGAGGAAGAGCTTGCCGAGCCTGAAGCCGAGTCGAGCGAGCCCGCCGAGGGCGCATCCTCCCGACCTCCAAGCAGCTTGCCGCGAGCGGAGCAACCAGCTCCACCAAGAAGGCGTCTTCGCAAGGCCGGAGACGCAGCGGGGCGGCAGACGGGCCAACAGCCGCAGCGCCGCGCGACGCGCTCTACTGCGGCAAGCACTGTTGCAGCTGAGCACCTCACGCCATCAAGTAATCGGAGCGGGCCCTCGCAGCCACCGTCCCGCCTCCCGCCAAGCGTCCAAGGAGCCCACTCCTCCGCCTCGTCGTCTTTGAGGCGGGCGGTCGACCTCTCCGCGCTCAGCTCCGACGAGGAATAAGAAGAGTAAGATTCCTTGCTGTACTTGTAATTCTTCGATTTGTTTCTTTGTCTTGTATCTGATTTGCTTTACTCTGAATCCATTCCCTTTCAGGACACTGGCCCAGAGGATGTCGAAGAGATCCAAGACCCCGGTGGTTGTCATCGAGGACGAACCTACTGCGACAGCAGGAGGCGCGACCGAGACCACCTTGCCGGATGAGGTAACCCTTCTTCAAAGCAGCCCCAAGAGCCCCAAACAGAAGCATATGGTCTACTTCTTGCTGTTCGCGTGCATGGGTGCTTTTTCCTTGCTGATATCTCGATCGTTGATTTGTGTAGGAGCAGAGCAGCCTCCTTCGCTTCGACTACGCCGCCAAGGGTGGATTCCCGGCAAGGCGTTCTCCGGCAAGGGGACTTCTCCGGCAAGGGCAGCTCTCCGGCAAGGGACGGCACCAGCGATCCCTTGGCGGCGGAGACCATGACCGCAGCCCCCGGCACAGGTAACCTTCTTGCCTGAGTACTTCCCTTGTGTTTTTTTCTTCTTCTGATTTTATCTTTGAGTATTTGCTTGACTCTCTTCATCCGTCCGCCACAGAGCCAATGGAGACCGAGGTCGCTGGCGAGGAGGACGTGTGCGGCAACACTGATGAAGCCGCCGCCGTGGAAGAAGAAGCCGGCGCTGACGAGCCTGCCGGTGAAGAGGTCGGCTGGAAGCCGCCACAAGAGCCGGGCGAAGCGGTCCGGCGATCGCGACTGACGACCCCGAGGTCAGCAGGAGCGTCCAGCGCTACATCGACCGCCGATCCATCCGCCATTGGCAGGCGTCCAGTTCGAAGAGCCCCAGCCCGGCACCTATTTGAAGGCCGGCGATGGCGTCTTCATCAAGCTCCCATGGGAGTCGAGCTCCAGGGCGCCGGCCGAAGGAGAAACCTTCGATGAAGAGTTGCTCGCCTCCGCTGGGCTGACGCTGGTTGACGCGCCAAGCAGCAGCAGCGGCGAGCCTGAGGAGGAGCAGCTGCTGCGGAAGCTGCTGTCGCTCTACCGCGCCCGACAAGCCAAGCTGGAATCCCGGGAAGCGCTTGTCGCAAAGGAGGGCGCAGACATTGAGAAGCGTGCTGAGGAGCTCCGGGGCCGCAACCAGGAAGCTCTCCGGTCCTTGGCGGAGGAGCGGGAGCAACTCGCCGGGGAGCGCAAGGCCTTCATCCTCGAGAAGGCTGAAGTTGAGGAGGAACAGCGGCTTGCCGCTGAGAAGCTGTCTGCGCAGGAAGGTGAGTTGGCGCAGCGGAAGGTTAACCTTGACAACCATGAGGAGGATCTTGCCATGCGCGAGGAAACATTTGGCGGGGCCCTCAAGGAAGCAAGGGATGTCTTTGCAGCTGCCGAGGCCGCCAAGAAGGAGCTGGAGACGAAGGTGGCGCAGCTTGGGGGCCAGCCTCAAGAAGAGCGGCGAGGAGCTTGCTGCACTCAAGCACGAAGCGCCGAGAAGGACGCCTACACTCTTGGCGAGCTGCAGGGTCGTCTCGCCGAGAGGAGCAAGGAGCTCAGCGCCGCCAGGGACTCCAATGCAGATCTTGAGTTGAAGCTAACTACTTTGACTCAGACGCTGGACGGCGCCAAAGAGCAGGAGGTGGCCTTGAAGGAGAAGATCAAGGCCGACGATGAGCTGCTGGCGAGTGCTGTCGCCGCCGGGAGTGCCTTGAGGGAGAACGTGGAGCACTGGACCGAGGGTCTCGTGGATACTGCTGCAGCCATCCACAGGGAGCTGATGGAGCTGGGGATGGTGGATCTTGGATATTCCTCCGACGAGCACCTCCAACCCACTGCCAAGCTTAGCTTGTTCTTCAAAGGCGTGGTGAAGGGCCTCCAGCGACTCCGGGAAGAAGTCCCAAAGCAGCTGGCCGAGGAGTCGCGCCAGATCTGCGCGGGAGCCCTCCAGAAGGTGCTGATGAAGGTGGCCTTCCGCAATCCAGGCCTCAACTTCACCAACGTCCTCAAGTCCCTGCCGTCGGATGCTGATGTGGAGGCGCTCAAGACCCTTGTCGCACCCATTGTGGACAGAGTGAGCGGAATCAAGAGGGTTGAGGGTGATCGCGTAGATTAGGCCGCCCGTTTTCTCTTTTTTTTGCCGCTGCTGGTCATGTCATAGGAACAATCCATTAGAGCTGCGGCAAGCTATCTTGTAATATAACTTTATTTTGAGTATCTATTGCTATGTTATTTCCTTTACTTGATTCCTTCCTTTGTATGTTTTTGCCCTACGCTTTAAGGGAACTTGTCGTAGCTGGCTACACGAGCCATGAGCTGAGTGCGGGACGTCAAGAGCTTCTTTGGCGGTGCCGCTTCCGACAAGCAACCTTGTCGCAACTAGTCTCAGCTCACTTAAGTTGTTGAGCGGACTGGAAACAAAGTAAGGGCGCAACCAGCTACGAGTTGGTTCCTCTGCGCATATGTTTTCCATACAAAGTTCGGTCGTTCAAGGAAGATAACTTAAAAAATTTTAAACTGATTGCTCAAACTTTGGCAACTTAGCTTTTCTGTCGTTTGCTTCCCAGTAAGGCTAAAGGCATTAAATGCCTATCTAGTCGCCCTAACAGTGCAAACAGGACCGTCAGGGGCGCCACCGTTCGCCACGATGGCAAACTTGTCAGCGCTGCTTGCCACCTCGCACCGCTGGCTGCACAGCCTCTTGCCACGCGCGCCTGGGAAGGTCCGAGGGCGACACGTTAGTGGATGTGCTGGAGTGCAGGTACCGAGTGGTGGTCTGCCGTGGCAAGCGCCTTGCCCCGGTTGTTGTCTTGCCGCGCCCGGAAGCTTGTCGCGCACCAGGCCTTCCCGGCAAGCTCCTCTTGCCGGGGCCTTGTCTTGTAGGTGCCTTGGGTGGCCTTCCCGGAAAGCGCCTCTTGCCGGGGCCTTGTCTCCTTGGCTTGAATACTTTGTTCTTGAATGGCTCCACAGGAACCACGGAGGACCTTGGCAGTCACCCGGTAAGCTTTGCCGCGGAGGGCTGCAACTGCCCGTGCACAAGTTCGGGATACTAGGGTACCCCTACTCTAGTACACCGACACCTACCCTTCCCTGTTCGGTCACTGCGGCCATCGCCGCTGCTCAGGCGCCCACGCTCGCTCCTCAAGGCGTCCCCATGGTCGCCACGCCTGACCGCACCTGGTTCAAGGCCACCGCTGCCCGCCATCACCGCTTCGCTTGTCGCTGCCCTGTTCGGCCTCACGGGCGCACGACGACTCGCCTTTCCCCGCCATGAGTCTCGCGCCTCATCAAGGCCTCCTAGGCTGCTCGCGCCTCGCTCGACTGCTTGACCTCACGCGGGCGACCGCATCCGCCCCACGGCCACCCCTGCCAGCCACCGCGCCACCGCCCTGGCCGGTGCCCTACTTCAGCCCCGGTTGGCCTTGCTGCGCCTATGGTCGGCCCCTCTGTCGATCTGGGCGAAGGTCAGATCGGTCGGCGCCCAGCCTGCCGCCTGCACCGTTTGGCCCCTAGGCCAATGACATGGGGCCCCACGCCCCTGAGAACGATTTTTTAAAAAAAGAGGAAGTTAAAAAGAGAAATAAATAAATAATTAATTAATTAATTAATTAATTAAGTTCATTAATCATGTTTAATTAATGTAATTAACTAGTTAGTTTAATTAAACCCTAATTAGATAAGCGATCGTTAATGAGCAGGACCCACATGTCGATTGACCATCAACTTCTCTGTTGACTGTTGATGTCATCTTGGCGTCGTGATGCAACTATTGCGGATAATGTTGATTAAATTAATTAAATAAATCCAAAAAATGATTTAAATCTTTTAAAATTAATATAAAATAAACCGTAGCTCAGATGGAAAAACTTTGTACATGAAAGTTGCTCAGAACGACGAGACGAATCTGGATACGCAGCCCGTTCGTCCGCCACACATCCCTAGCATAGCGAACCTGCAACATTTCACCTCCGGTTCATCTGTCCGAAAACGCGAAACACCGGGGATACTTTCCGGGATGTTTCCCACCTTCACTGGTACAACCTCTCGTCGCGTTAGGGCACACCTAGCACCGTGCTTTGTCATGTCATGCATCGTCATGCATTTGTTTGCATTATATTTATTGTTTCTTCCCCCTCTTCTCTCGCTAGACACCGAGACCGACGCTGCTGCTACCCAGTACGACTACGGTGTTGACGACCCCTCCTTTTCGGCTGAGCTTCCAGGCAACCCCCCCCCCCCTTGATCACCAGATATCGCCCATTCCTTCTCTATACTGCTTGCATTAGATTAGTGTAGCATGTTACTGCTTTCGGTTAATCCTATTATGATGCATAGCCTGTCATTGTTGCTACAGTTGTTTCCCTTACCTGCTATCCTACTGCTTAGTATAGAATGCTAGTGTTCCATCAGTGGCCCTACACTCTTGTCCGTCTGCCATGCTATACTACTGGGTCGTGATCACTTCGGGAGGTGATCTCGGGCATATAGTATTTACTTTATACTATTACATTACTTGTGATACTGTTCGGAGATGGGGGCTGAAGGGACAGGTGGCTCCATCCTGGTAGAGGTGGGCCTGGGTTCCCGACGGCCCCGATCGTTACTTTGTATGGAGTGACAGGCAGGTTGAGACCACCTAGGAGAGAGGTGGGCCTGGCCCTGGTCGGTGTTCGCGGATACTTAACACGCTTAACGAGATCTTCGTATTTGATCTGAGTTGGGTCGTTGACCTTATACGCACTAACCGCCACGTGGGACAAGATATGGGCAACCGGGGTCGTGGTATCAGCCGAAGCTCTTTTTGACGTCAGCGACTGAGCGGCGCGCGCTGGATTGGACTAGAACGCCTGCTAGGCTAGGTCTGCTTCCGGCCGCGTACGCAAGATGCAGGTGTGCAATGGGCGATGGGCCCAGACCCCTGCGCGCATAGGATTTAGATCGGCGTGCTGACCGCTCTGTTGAGCCTAGGTGGGGCTCCCAAGGCCGGACATGACCAAGGAAAGTGTGCCTAGCCAGAGGGATCGAGCGTGTCGGGTAATGTGGTGCACCCCTGCAGGGAAGTTTATCTATTCGAATAGCCGTGATCTTCGGTAACAAGACGACTTGGAGTTGTACCTTGACCTTATGACAACTAGAACTGGATACTTAATAAAACACACCCTTCCAAGTGCCAGATATAACCCGGTGATCGCTCTCTAATAGGTCAACGAGGAGAGGATCGCCGGGTAGGATTATGCTACGCGATGCTACCTGGAGGACTTAGTCTACTCTCTTCTACATGCTGCAAGACGGAGGCTGCCAGAAGCGTAGTCTTTGACAGGATTAGCTATCCCCCTCTTGTTCTGGAATTCTGCATTCAGTCCACCGCTATGGCCCTTTACACATATACCCATGCATATGTAGTGTAGCTCCCTGCTTGCGAGTACTTTGGATGAGTACTCACGGTTTCTTTTCTCCCCCTTTTCCCCTTTCCCTTCTACCTGGTTGCCGCAACTGCACGATGGAGCCAGGAGCAGACGCCACCTTCGACGGCATTTCCTACTACACTGGAGGTGCCTACTACTACGCAGGTGTCACCGACGATGACCGAAGTAGTTTAGGAGGATCCCGTGCGGGAGGCCTGCGCCTCTTCGATCTATCCCGATTTGTGCTAGCCATCTTATGGCAAACTTGTTTAACTTATGTCTGTACGCAGATATTGTTGCTTCTGCTGACTCGTCTATGATCGAGCACCTGTATTCGAGCCCTCGAGGCCCCTGGCTTGTATTATGATGCTTGTATGACTTATTTTACTTTTATAGTTGCGTTGTGATATCTTGCCGTGAGTCTCTGATCTTGATCGTACACATTTTCGTGCATGATTAGTGTACGATTGAATCGGGGGCGTCACAAGTTGGTATCAGAGCCGACTGCCTGTAGGAATCCCCCTTCCGCACTCCTTGGCCGAAGTCGAGTCTAGACATTGCAAAACTTTTACTAACATGGCTGTGCGGCCCATGGGCCCACGTCGCCATTGGGTGGTATTAGGATCTTTTACTCCTCGATCTTTACTCCGGGATTCTAAACTCTCTTCTATTTGGTTAAACGATTTTTACTAAAATCTAACTTTAGGTTCTCAAAAATACTTTCACCCGGAGAGCCCCTTATCACAGATGATCGCCTGGTGCACCAGAAGATTCTGAAGATACTCTATGATGTTCTCTCGAGGCTTGTGCCATCGCTTTTGCAATTCTCTTTCATCGATAAATCCTTGTGGATAACTACTGGCACTTGTCGTTCATATCTTCATTCCCAGTTGCCCTTGATATTACTTGATACCCTGAAAAATTCTCTGGTAGTCTTAGAATCCTTTGTGCCTACCGCCTTGTATTTCTCTGGTAGTCTTTACCACCTGAATACCCCTAAGAATAATTTCTCGCACTTTCCGAGTATCTTCTCATCCCTAGTTGTTCAGGTGTTTCACAAAAGTCTTTGACATACTATTCAATCCTCCGAAAATCCTTAGCAGCTTTATTGCTCTGCAAATACTTGTCTACTTGCATTATGGATGCTTCCCATATATCTGGCAATATTCACTAGTATCTTTTGACACTATCATTATCCTATTGATTCAACATGTGTGCGAATGCACATAATCATCTATCAAGCCTTTTAAATTATCTTTCCGGCGCAGACATCATTTTTGAACATGAGCAGGTTCTCGACCAAACTATTTGTCGTCAATTGTGCCTCTGGTCTATCCAACTTATCCATCCTTGATCAGAGCGACTTCTTCTGATCCTTTGTTTTGAAAATCGTAATTGCTTTGTTATCTAAGCATCGAATTATTTAGATGTTCCATAATATGATGCACGTGCATTCTTTTTCCTCTGGTTGAGTACCGATGCTCACATCAGATCCCTTGTGGACCATCGATTCCTATGTTGGATTTTATCCGACAGTGTCCTTCATATTGAATAACCTTGAGAGCCTTTCCATGGGTATATAATGCCTTTGGTAAATTGTATCATCTGCTTTTGAACAATGCTCTACTTTCGAGCTTGTGGTATTTACTCCTGAAGTTTGTGGTATATGTTCCTAAGAGACCCTGATGGGTTGAACCTATGCCTTCCTCATATGTGTGAACTCGAAAGTTTTCACGAGTCATACTCTTCTGGTATTTTGCTAGGTTAAATTTCAACACTACAACTACTTCGAAATGAGAGGTGAATGGAAGGTTATACATTGAAGAAGTGGGAGTCGACCTTGAACTTTGCGTTCATGCCCATGGACACGATGTAGATCCTACCATAGAAGCTTCTTATAATAATAACTATTTCGTTGATATAATATCATCTGGTATCTGTGAATTGATCCTATGCAATCGTGGTTCTGACCATATTTTCTCTTTGATCCCATTTCTCAGACAAGTTAAAGCACTTGTCTTTTGCAAGTCAATACACCAGTGCAACCTCTACCTTGATCTACCGTCGTGTATTACTCTCTGGTATCTCGAGAATATTTAAGAACTGTGTTGCATCTTATGAGTCTTCATCAACTATTATTTCTCACTGATTCCAATTTTTCATGGGTTCTAAGTTGTTAGTCGCTCAAGAACGCCGGTAAATGAACCGATTCCGCACTCTGGTTCCATAACTCTAAGTAATCTTTGTTGCTTATGAGTTTAATAATGCTTCAAGTCATTCCTAGCCTGATCGGCTATATCATTATCGTAAAAAATTTAAACAGTGCTATCTGTTCCGTCTTCCCGGAGCACAATTTTTGGCGATGAGATAAGCTTACGTCAACTTTCCTCGTAATATCATTTCGCCTTGAACAAAAATCTTTATTTTGGGATTGTGATGTAACGGTGGTTCCAATAACCTTTTGCTTCATCATTCCTTTGACTTGGTGTCATCGCCGATCGATTTTCTTGAAAACTCTCGACAATTGTGTCGTGATCATCATCAACATTCTGAGCTCTTCCAGGATATCAATCGAATTCATGATGAGAAATACCATCCTTGCCCCTCGATGATTTGTGTTACCATCGGCAACATTCTTGCCTTCCCCCAACACAAACTTGTTCATGTTTTGTGTTGTACCTTGATTTCCTTGCTATCTAGCTTAGGTTATGATCTACCTTGTAGTATTACTGTCTTCTCTATCAAGAATGTTGTGAGAGCTTCACCACCCTTAAGAATTCTTGATACAAGTGATACTTATTAACATCACCATTCTTTTCTTGGTCCCCGTGTTGTTTCTAACCAGAATACCGACAAATGGTCTGTGATGTGTAAATTCTAAACTTCTAGCAACCCTATTGCTTTGAAGTTAACGATCAACAGTTCGTTCTTAGACTGATGGTTATTGCATCATCACTCTAACATTGATCTTGTTGCCTAAGGTCATATTTCGGGCACACCTTTCAACTAATGGTTGATGGTGTATGTTTTACTCGAGCATACAACATTATATCATTTGAATTGACCAGTGTCATCTTTTTGTTCACCTTACTGTGGAAATCCATCCGTTTGGAATTCTCGATGAATTTTCGCTGAGTTCATCAGCCACCTCCTCATCATTTCCTTGGTTTAATGATGAGCTCATGATTCGGAACTTGCTTCCATAGTTCATTTCCTAAGAATCTTACAATGTCATCTTGTCAATTGTGATGCACCTTTTCTTCTCGTGCATCCCGAGTCCGAGGTATCCTGACGTAATCAGATCTGAATCTTAGTCGATATGATGGTAGGGACATAATTCCAAGAGTCACAACATTGGTCTTTATATGACCCGGTAAGGTGATGTCATGCCTAGCACACCTGGCCGGAGGACCTATTGTTATAGTTTCCATCTTAGCAAGGTTATCCATTCTTCCATGAGGAAATTGTAAGACTTATCCTATAAGTTGTTTCCAATGAATCCTTTGTGTTTCCAAAGTCCGACCTTTGCTTGAAGACCATGTCAATGCTATCTCGAAGCATGTCTGTGGTACTCCGTTCATCCACAAGAACATTTGAAGCATAATGCAAAATTCTCTTCATCAATTATCCAAACACCGTTGTATGGGTAACATCATGAAATTCCTCTCCCTTTACCTCAACAGTTCTCTACTTTCTATCCGGTCATGGATATCATGCCCTGCTTGTCCTTGGGAAGGATATACCCCTGAAATATGTGTGTATACACATTTTCCTCCCCATTGTTCTGATTAAACCTGGTAATCACCTTTCCTTTCCATTGGTTTGGTTAACCCTTCTTGTAATCTATATTATATAAGCAGTAGTATTCTTCTGCTTATGTAAAACACCTTGGTGTACAACTCTGTCAGTGAGACCCTGTATCTACTGTTGATGACTTTCCGGTAACCGCCGATGGACGAGAACTTTGCCTATTGGTCTGCCTCGTTCAACGAGCAGGAAAATGGTTCTCTTCGCCCCTCGCCCTTGGTACCGATGTTGTTGCCCACATAACTGACAGGCTATCCTCTGACATGTCTTGCTTACATGATCGTGCGAGACATTACCGCCCTTTTTACTTTTAACCCACATGGTGGGCCCATAACCCATAGTTCCACAGGATCAAAACCTAACTCTCCTGTACACCCCTGGTTTCCAAAGTTATTCCTCGCGCTTGAATTCTTATGTAACTCACGGGCCACCTGCCAAGTGATCTATTCGGGTATCAGACGCAATACTTATTCTCGTTGCTCTGAACCCCTTTCACCTTCTAATAGGCATCGAGCAGCTTGCCTATCGGTTTGAAACTTCTCATGGTACCTTCTTACTTTGCTCTCGACATCTTCTTAAGTTTCAATTCGAGAGATACTTATGCTTCTTCCCCTAGGTTAACCGTCTAATGCTCGATCTTGTTAGAATCCGTCCTTATAGGGTTTTCCCTTCTCAACCTTTCGTAAGAACGGTGAAGATCCTGAAGGAAGGACGACAAACTTCATCATGATGACTTGAAGCAGAGGACTGAAGACATCAATGTAATGGATCGACCTCTTCGAGAAGAGCAACTATGACCGAGAGGAATCGTTAGAATTTCGTAACCAGATCCCTTCCCCCTTATAACCGCTCCTAAATCTCGGGACAAGATTTCTTGTAGTGGAGGAGAATTGTGACGCCCGGATAATAAGGCTACAGTAATCCCTCCTTAATGACGCCACGACACCACGGTTACTGTTGATATTCTCGCGTTAGTTCGAAAACCGGTTTTAATTAAAATTCAAACTAAAGGCAGACAACTAAAGTTTTCAAATATTAAAACTAAATTATTCGGATAGTGTCAAATAATGCATAAGTAAATATGGTGAAGAAACCACATTGTTATAAAATGCTTAAATGCTTTAAAATAAATAAAACATAAGTAAAACAATTATTAAAATCCTTTTGTAATTTATAAAATTTTAAACAATTTTCTATTGGATAACCAAATTGTATTATTATAGTAATGCTAACTTAGAGACTATTTTTATAGTTTGTAAAACTAAACATAAAAGGAACTAGAAGAAAACAGAAAGATAAAATAAATAAAAGAAAAAGGCAAACTGAAAATGAATAAAAGAAAGGACCCCCCCATCGGGCCAACTGCCCAGCTAGTCAGTCGGCCGGCCAGCCCACTACCCCTCCCAGGCCTATATCCCCACTACTCCCCTGAAACCCTAACCCACTACCACTACGCACCCCCACTTCCCCCGTGACCTAGATCGACCCACACCCCACTCGCTCCACTCCCTCCCTCGATTCCCACAGATCGGATCGATCCCCACTCTCCCCTCACGCCTCACTCCTCGCTTCCCCCGACCGGATCGGGGCCTTAGCAACGGCGCCCTGTTTGCTTGCCCGACCCATCGCCCCGGGCGCCCGTCGCCGCCACCACCGCCCGCCGCCAAAGTCGCCTCCTTGCCCGAGAGAGGGACGGATCCCGAGGAGCCACAGCCGCGAGCCGCCTCCCTCGCCGCCCGTCCATGACCACTGACGCCGAGCCCCTCACCGTCTTCCCGAATGCCATCGCCCCATCGTCTCGCCGGATCTCCTCCTCACGAACGCCGTCTTCGACCTCCTCCCGAGCCCCACTGCCCCTAGTCCCCTCTGGCCCGGTGAGGCCCCGCCTCTTCCTCTTCCCTACCCTTCCCTGCTTGTCATCGCAGCCATCGCCGCTTCAGGCGCCTTGCCGCTCGCTTCCTCACACAGATCCCAGCTGATGCACGCCCGCTGCCTTGGGTTCAAGGCGCTCACCCTTGACCCCGCTTCCATCATACCGCGCCCGCTAATGCTCCTTGCCCGGCCCCTTGGCTCATCCACACCTGCCTTCCCCGCCACGAGTTCTGCCTCCTCCGCGCCTCCCTAGGGCTTTCGCGCCTCAAGGCCGACTGGCTTGACCTTGCGTGGCGACCCGCATCCGCCCCACGGCCACCCCTCCCAGCCACCGTGCCACCGCCCTGGCCGGCACCCCACTGCAGCCCTGGTTGGCCTCGCTGCGCCTATGGTCGGCCTCTCACGATCTGGCGAAGGCCGAATCGGGTGGCGCCAGCCTGTCCGTCGCCACTTGCAGATTTGGCCCCTAGGCCAATGACATGGGGGCCCCACGCCCCTGAGAATGATTTTTTTTAAAAGAGGAAGTTTAAAATAGAAATAAATAAATAAATAAATAAATAATAATTACATTAATTAATTATAATTAAGTTAACTAATCATGTTTAATTAATGTAATTAACTATTTAGTTTAATTAAACCCTAATTAGATAAACAGTCAGTGACGAATGGGACCCACATGTCAGTTGACCAGTCAACTCCTTTGTTGACTGCTGATGTCATGCTGACATCAGTGTGCACTGTTCTGGATAATGTTGATTAAATTAATTTAATAAATCCTAAAAATGATTTAAATCTTTTAAAACTAATATAAAATAAACCGTAGCTCAGATGGAAAAACTTTGTACATGAAAGTTGCTCAGAACGACGAGACGAATCCGGATACGCAACCCGTTCGTCCGCCACACATCCCTAGCATAGCGAACCTGCAACATTTCATCTCCGGTTCATCTGTCAGAAAACGCGAAACACCGGGGATACTTTCCCGGATGTTTCCCACCTTCACTGGTACAAGCTCCCACCGCGTTAGGGCACACCTAGCACCGCGCTTTGTCATGTCATGCATCGTCATGCATTTGTTTGCATTGTATTTACTATTTCTTCTCCCTCTTATCTTGCTAGACACCGAGGCCGACGCCGCTGCTACCCAGTACGACTACGGTGTTGATGACCCCTCCTTCTTGGCTGAGCTTCCAAGCAAGCCCCCCCTTGATCACCAGATATCGCCTATTCCTTCTCTATACTGCTTGCATTAGAGTAGTGTAGCATGTTACTGCTTTCGGTTAATCCTATTCTGATGCATAGTTTGTCATTGTTGCTACAGTTGTTACCCTTACCTGCTATCCTACTGCTTAGTATAGAATACTAGTGTTCCATCGGTGGCCCTACACTCTTGTCCGTCTGGCCCATGCTATACTCTTGGGCGTGATCACTTGGGAGGTGATCTCGGGCATATACTATATACTTTATCTTTGTTACATTACTTGTGATATTGTTGGGAGATGGTATTTGAAGGCAGGTGGCTCCATCCCGGTAGAGGTGGGCTTGGGTTCCCGACGGCCCCCGACTGTTACTTTGTGGGGGAGCGACAGGGCAGGTTGAGACCACCTAGGAGAGAGGTTGGCCTAGCCCTGGTCGATGTTCGCGGATACTTAACACGCTTAACGAGATCTTGGTATTTTATCTGAGTTGGGTCGTTGACCTTATACGCACTTACCGCCACGTGGGACAAGATATGGGCAACCGGCGTCGTGGTATCACCCAAAGCTCTTTTTGACGTCAGCGACTAAGCGGCGCACGCCGTATTGGACTGGAACGCCTGCTAGGCTAGGTCTCCTTCCGGCCGCGTACGCAACGTGCAGGTGTGCAATGGGCGATAGGCCCAGACCCCTGCGTGCATAGGATTTAGACCGGCGTGCTGACCGCTCTGTTGAGCCTAGGTGGGGCTGCGACATGTTGATCTCCCGAGGCCGGACATGACCCAGGAAAGTGTGCCCGGCCAGAGGGACCGAGAGTGTCGGGTAATGTGGTGCACCCCTGCAGGGAAGTTTATCTATTCGAATAGCCGTGATCTTCGGTAACAGGACGACTTGGAGTTGTACCTTGACCTTATGACAACTAGAACTGGATACTTAATAAAACACACCCTTCCAAGTGCCAGATATAACCCGGTGATTGCTCTCTAACAGGGCAACGAGGAGAGGATCGCCGGGTAGGATTATGCTATGCGATGCTACCTGGAGGACTTCAGTCCACTCTCTTCTACATGCTGCAAGACGGAGGCTGCCAGAAGCGTAGTCTTTGACAGGATTAGCTATCCCCCTCTTATTCTGGCATTCTGCAGTTCAGTCCACCGATATGGCCCTTTACACATATACCCATGCATATGTAGTGTAGCTCCTTGCTTGCGAGTACTTTGGATGAGTACTCACGGTTGCATTTCTCCCCCTTTTCCCCTTTCCCTTCTACCTGGTTGCCGCAACCAGACGATGGAGCCCAGGAGCCAGACGCCACCTCAACAACGACTCCTACTAGACTGGAGGTGCCTACTACTACGTGCAGGCCGCTGACGATGACCAGGAGTAGTTTAGGAGGATTCCAGGCAGGAGGTCTGCGCCTCTTTCGATATGTATCCCAGTTTGTGCTAGCCATCTTATGGCAAACTTGTTTAACTTATGTCTGTACGCAGATATTGTTGCTTCCGCTGACTCGTCTATGATCGATCACCTGTATTCGAGCCCTCGAGGCCCCTGGCTTGTATTATGATGCTTGTATGACTTATTTTATTTTAGAGTTGCGTTGTGATATCTTCCCGTGAGTCCCTGATCTTGATCGTACACATTTGCGTGCATGATTAGTGTACGATTGAATCGGGGGCGTCACAACATGCAACACTGAAACGTACCCTTGCACGCACGCAACACTCGCACGCCTGCATGCACACAACACACGACGCAAGGCACACGCTCAACCTATACGTGCATGCACCGTTTGTTAAGGACATGGATTGTTACGGGTATTAATCAATCTTATCTGTGATAAGCAGAACATTGATGTTTGCAGCGGTCTTTATGAATCACAACGTATCGAACGGGCTATCAACATAGTAGGCTTATCTACACGAAAAAAATGACGTCACACTCAATGAACAATCATCGGTTTATGAAATGCCCGCTTCTAACCGCCCTGGCCCACCAAAGGTTCCTCTGCTGTGCGCTGCCCGCGTTGGGTCACTAACATGCACCCAAAGAGCCCACACGTCAATGGAAGAATGGCACAGTGTCCTAGGTCAGAGTCGAGGGCGCCACTCGCGGCACGCCCGGCTGAACACGCCTCCGTGCCACATTCAAACGCCTCCATGAAACCCGCCCGTGTGGAAGCCCAGAAACCCACTCTGGACACGCGTCCATTCATGATCGGGCCGGCGTTAAACGCAACGCCGGCCGAGCTCCTCCCGTCCGCCGTCTATTTAATCTCCTATTTAAACGAGGCCAAACACCGGCCAAGAATCGCACACCTCCGCCGCTCCCCTATCTCCTCCACCATTTTGTCCACTCTTACAATGGCTTACGAAGAGTAGTTATTCCGCATCCAAGCCGGCTGGGTAGCCCGCCGGTCTGAGCTATGCAGCTCGCTGATCCACCTCCCACCCATCGCCTGACGGAGACAGTTGCCGCCCCAAGACTGCGCGCGGTTCAGCAGCTTGCTGCTCAAGTCCAGCTCGACGAGGAGAGGCGCACGGGCGTCGTTGCTGCCGTCCACGCCGCCACCACCGTACCTGCGTCTCCTGCTTTACGTGGCGAGACTCCCATGCCGGCGGCCGCGCCATGCAAGCAGCGACAGAAGCCAGGTGCGTGGAGAGCGACGAGTCGGTGGCCAGCGCCTCTGCGTCCGCCGCCATCATCGAGGAGAAGTAGAACACGGGAGGCCGCCGCCGCTTGGGTCCCATGAAGGCCACGGCGGAGGCGACGCCAGCATACACAACAGGTGTCTTGCCGGATCCTTTTGTTGTGAGGACCTTCGTCGACCCCGCATGGGCTCCACGGAAGAGGGGAATGTTAGGATGAACTCGAGCCGGTGCCGGCCATGGCGAAGTAGTGGCCAGTGATGAACTCGAACCGGTGCCGGCCACCATCATCTTCGGCACCAGCCAATGATATCAGTTGGGTAGTGGGGAAGCGAGCCATCCTTTGCGCTGAAGCATATACCTCCAGGGCTCCTGGCAGTCCGGTGATTGTGCTGTCGGACATGAGGAACACAAATCGATCGGCGGGCGACCATTTAGGCCAGGTATTATATACCTGTGCTGTCTAGAACTAGCACCACGTAGTTCATTTGAATGTAATGAAATCCGTCATGTTTGTATAAAAATCCGGTACTTTATATGATTTCTGTCGTTGTTTATATGAAATATCAGTTTGTCTACGTGTTTGCGTGAATTTCGTCTGGTTGGTTGAGTTGCTGTCATAATGTGTGCGGCTATGGTTGGATGGCGTAATTTGCGGGTCGTCGGTCGGTCTGCGGGCGGCTCGGGCGGCGTTGTGGAACAAAAAAACACAGCTCATGCGAGCTTGTCTCCAACATGCGCGCTGGAGGATGCATGACAGCATGAGCACCCGAGCCATTCCTCATTCATCGGTGGCAAAGGCACCGGTGGACAAAAGGGTCGCCAATATTTTGGCTACCCCGGGCAAGATCCAAACAGCCCCTCCCAACAGATTCAAATCCCTCGTTCGCCGTGGAATTTTGCCATGTGTTGTTTTCATGGACTAGCAAGATGCCCGTGCATTGCACGGAACACCAAGATGCATTTTTTTACAAACTCCCGCATGCATGCAAGGGATAATTAATGTCCTCCTTTGCTAGTACCACGAGGCAAACACCATTAATATTGCATCAACTAGTGCTAGTGGCCTTGTATATCTGCAAATTGTAATTTTGATAGTGGCCCCTTGTATATAAAAATGGAGGGAGAAAGATGAGAGATAAGGTGAGGAGGAGTGGGGCGTGGTGGTGACTGGTGGTGATGAGGCGGAGGCATGGGGATGGACGGTGCATTATGTCTAGGTTTGTATCTCTCTCACACACACCCACGTAGGTGGGGGGACGTGCACGAAGAGAAGAGGTGCATGCACGGTATACGTACTCTGCCTCTTTACTAACCACACCCGCGTGGGTACACGGTGGAGCTCATTTCTGTACGAAAAAGGCAGTCCACGTGGTAATTTGGCACGTGTACTGGTTGTCCACTTGGTGGAGGGAGGATCGTCTACCACGGGTGAACAAACAAATTGCGACTTGACGCATTATGTTAAATTAAAAAAAGAGGCAAACCATGTCGGGGCCTACCTTAGAGGCAAGGCTCTATACACTGGAGTACTTTCGATGTGTCCCGTCAACTTGCAGAACGAGGATAAGCTTGCTTATTACGCCGTCTCCCCCGCCCACGGGCGCGGTGGCTCAAAGGATGAGGTGAAGCTAGCTTACGAGTAGTAGTAGTAGTAGTAGTACTACTACTAATACTACTACTGTACGCCTTTACGCCCGCTCCCTCGCCCACGCGCGCGGTGGCTCGCAGCACGAGGAGAAAATTTTACTACTCCCTCGGTTTACTCCTCGTCCCTACTACGTACTTTGGTTAGTACTCCCTCCATTTACTTATATAAGGCCACTATAAAAAATACATTTTGCATCTATACAAGGCCACAAATAGTAATCGAGACAAAAGTTACTACTCCCTCCTTTCCAGTTTATGGCTCAATTTCAAAATCTCTCCAACCAAGGTAGACGGTGAGTGGTCGTATTAATTTCGTAGTTTGCACAAGTAATTAGTACGCTCGTTTTCTCAAGAAGTTTTGTTTACCGAGGCATTAATTAGAACGAATGCATGAATGACCACTAAATTTCCATGAACTTGTACATGCATTGGTTAGTTTCCTCTTGACACTGCTTGCGTCGGGTGATCTAACGCACCTCGAAATCCAACATATAATGGTACTACTACTAGTATAGTAGAATTGAGACTTATCAAATGGAAAAACGAATGTTTTTAGATGAGCCCTATAAACCCTAGTAGGTACGTACTCCATAAAAACAGATTTTTCCAAAACTAAGTCGCTCCCTTTCGTGAATTCTGTAGTATACTCCTCCGTCGACGCTCCCTTTCATGAATTCTGTACTTCCTGTCGCAGACGGACGAAGCAACCATTATTTCACATTTCGGTTCACCATCATCTCAAACCATGTAGTATTGCTTCTGCCTCGTCATGACACGTGGGACCGCATGACAGGCCATGCTCCCCCGCCGATCGCTCGGTAAAATCACCTCATTTTTACTATACTTCCTCCGTATCGGTTTACTACATGGCATGCACGTCGTTCTAGGTTGAGAATTTAACTGGCTATATATGTGATGAACAGTACTCTAGACTTTTAAAAAATGTATACTTTTGTATAGTAGTACTATCGATGGATTGCGCCATGGAGCAAAAATTGAAATTAAAAAAAGGTGGTACATATAGAGAGCGTTCGTCGCCAAATTATGCATATAGTACTATTAAAAAAGCTGGTACGTGCTTAATTGGGGTGCTGAATTCTATTAAAGAAATACTAGTAGTATGTACATACTGAAGAGTTAAAGTAACGAGAAGAAACATAACATAGTTCTGCTGGGGGCTCAACACAACACACCCCTCAAATTAAACTAAGCACACCTGAAATTAAACTATGCAACTAATCCGATAGACACTGCACTAGAAGTTTAGTACCACCATGAGCAACGACACTGCCACCTTACTCGGAGTCCTCGTCCACGTCCTCGACTTTGTCCTTGTCCCTCTTCCTCTTGTCCGATACTTCTTTGCTTGAACCGCACACTTGGCTGTTGCTCTTCATCCAACCCTTGTAGATATTGAAAAAAAAGGTAGCCATCCATTGCAGCATAGTGGATGTGGTCTATATCTAGTACATTCCAATGCCATGCATGACGATGAAACGTGTAATGAGGTTTCTCCAGTTTACGGTACGAAGGATGAACCATGGCTCCTGCCAGGGTCAGCATTAAAGGCTGACGAGAGGGCACCAGCCGATTCTTCTAGAGGTCGAAGGGGTTGCCTACAACGAGGCCTATCCGACCCATGACTTCTTTGTTGTTCTTAAAGTCTACAGTAACGAATTTCACTATTTTGTCCTTGAGGAAGTTCTTAAAATCCTGGCACTCAACATCGGCATGGCATATGTGGTAGAACAAGCAAACGTTATGTACGCAAACATGGATCAAGGAGGGCTTCTTCCTCTCTTCGTCCTTTAGATCCTTCTCTCGTCCCAGGACTGTGGTGTACTCAACATCTAGCCCAGCGACCAACTCATCATCTGAGTTTTCGAACATGCGTCTGAAGCGAGAAAGGCATCCTTTCACCGTCGCGGAAGAACAGGTGTAGATGATGTCGAACTCATCACCGGTGATGGTTCTAACCTTGTAATCACCGCCGATTGTGGAGATTTGGGACTCCATGGATTTGGGAGGAGGGTTAGGATTAGTGGAACCACCGTAATGTTAATGGACGGGATGACTAGGAGCGAACCGCCGTAGTATTGAAGGACGTGCGGGGACGAGTAGGAGCGAACTGCCAGAGTGCGAACGACAGGGTAGTGGCTTTCCATTCTCCCATGATACGGGCTTCCGAGAGCCCTTGGATCTGAGATCGAACGGTTGCATGGCGTGATTCTAGACCTATGGCTGAATATCCTATCCTGGAGGGTTATTCTGCAAATTTTCAGCAACTTAGCATGCGACCGTTTGATCTCAGATCCAAGGGCTACCAGCAGCCCGTATCATGATCGCGCCTACCACGGCCATCGCGTCGCTCGCGCCCTTGGAGATTTAACATGGTGCATTAGGATATCTGATGTTGGCATGTCATACATAGTCATCACTTAGTCACTCATACTACAACAAGGTTGGCTATAAGTGTATTTTTTTACTCCTCTCTATCTCTTTCTTTGTACTCCCTCCGTCCCATAATACAATAACGTTTTTGACACTAGTGTAGTGCCAAAAACGTTCTTACATTATGGGACACAAGGAGTAGTAGTATTTATTGCATTTGCCAAGGAGTGACCTCTTGCAATGAAATGGTGTTGCTAAGTTTGCTTCATTTAATTAGCTATAGACTCAAAATTGTCTTTTCACCTAGGTACACGCGCTTAGCACCGCTTTTTCCTTGGGTCACCAAACTAGTCTCTCTCTTCTTGATTAACTTGCCACATCGGACTTTATGCATATGCGGCAAGCTTAAGCACTTTAGAGAGCAAGTAAAAGTAAGTACAATAGTGCGCTTTACATGGAATTTTTGCATATGTGGAGGAAAGAGAGGCAAGGAAAAAGTGGAGAAGTGGGCTCTCATGCAAAAGCCAGCCTCTACTACATTGTGGAGCATTGGGAGAGGCACCTATATGGAGGTGGTCAGGAATCGGGAGACTCACGCCGGTTGTAGCGCCGCAGTTAAAATGATAATGGCAAGTCAAATCACGGGGCCCCACCTGTCCAAGAAGAACTTCATTGTCAAATCACACAGCCCTACGTTTGCAGCAGCCTACTCCCTCGTCTTCTCGCGTCTCTGTAGAACCGACTAGGCTGAACTGCCCCGCCTACCGCGCAGCAAAAGCCCCGCCCTCGACTTTTAAATACAACTACATCCGCTTAAGAATCCAATGACATACTTTTTGTGTCATAGTAACTCGTATTTAGTTAGTCAAATGGATGACCTAGAACTACGTGCAGGCCCTATAAACCGAGACGCCTAAAAAAACCGAGACGGAGAGGGTAGTTCAGCACGTATCTTTTAGATCAATACAGTCGGGATTCACCAAGGAGCAAAACCAAGTGGTAGGCTGCTCCTGTCGTGTTGGCGTAGCAACTCAAGCGGTCGGTCACTGCACACCGAAATGGCGACACACTTAACAGGACCCCTTTGGCCGACATGTGGCTCATCCACCGTCTTGTTCCACGTGCGATGCACCATATTACAGTTCGGAGCAGCGGATGGAATTGGAGGCACCCCGGTCGTAGTGCTGCAGTAGTAGAAAATGAGCGATGAGGGGTCAAATCACAAAGCCCCACCTTTCCTGCATTAAGCTGGACGGACGAAGCAACCATAATTTCACTCTAGGGCGCAAGAGCGTAAAGACAAGAGAAAACAATGATGCGTGTGGCAGCTACCTAGGTCACCCTAGGGTAGGGGTCTCCACTACAGATCCTTTTTTTTAAAGCGCCTCCACTACAAATCGGCTTCTCCCTCATCCTCTTGAAGAAAACCGATGATGAGTGCGGCGGTAGGGTTTGTAGGAGTACTATGGCGTGCGGGGCCACGTCGTAGTAAATGGGTTCAAGTCGATGCCTTAAATATGTGTGGGCCGCTTGGTTTTACGGGAACGAGGCAGCATTTTGGGTTCAGGGACCAGTGGAGATATAGTACGTACAAAAAATTGTGGATGTAGGTTCGACCGAAAGGCAATGATGCATGGGCCCTACATTTTGATATACCCTGGGCCGCGTGAAATTTGCTACTCTACTCAAAACTATTAAGGTACACATGTATTGAACGCATGAGATTTTGAAACCGAATTATGAATAAATACACACTATAGCATGTAAAGCTTTGAGTCATATATGCATGATGTAGATGTTCGTTTAGTTCTTATAGTTCATCTCATTCAAAATCAATTAGTTTTATAAAAATGTTAAGATTCATGGGGTTGTGCATTGTAAATCATGAAGTAAAAAAAAATAATGGCAATTCATTTAGAAAATAATAATCAATTATGATATAGAAGATTCTAGAACAAAGGAGAAGTGCTTGTGTTTTGAGGTTTGTGCATTATGCTTAAGTTCAACCATGGAGTCTTCTAAATTGTACATGTGGCAGATCTAGTGGAATGTTGATGATATCCAACGGCCAATAGTGCTCGGATTTGCCTATCTCTGCACTATCGGGTTAGCTTCATCCAGCGACCATCTTTCAAAGTTATTGGCACACTATATAGTTCTTGTGCCATAGTTGCATCACTACAAAAAGAGACACATCCGTGACATTTTGGGCCGAACGAAATTTTTTCTGTCATACATATGACACTTCTATGACAATAATTGTGACAAAACACGGTATCATCATAGATGTGGTGGGCTCCTACTTCTATGACAAAAAATCATGACAGAAAATGGGCTTTTCGTCCTGGGCGGGCCGGAGACGCAGCTTCATGACATTCTTTGGGCCGTCCATGACCGGAAAAAACATGGTAGAAGCGAGGGGGAGGAAAATTTCGGGGACTTGCCGGTTACGGTGGGAGGTCGGGCGGAAGCGATCGCTGCTTTCTCTCGTATCGCGCTGTGCAGGTGTAGGCGTTAGCTCTAATCAAGCCGAAGCGAGGCGTTGGGCTCTCTAATCAACCCGATTGCTGCAGACTCGCATTACGACATCGAACCCGAGCGATCGATCGATGGCTGTTAAATGAACCCAATGGAGCGATTCCTTCACTACTGCTGCTAGAGAGCGTTGGGGGGGGGGGGGGGGGTTGGATGAATAGTGAGCGGCCTCTGGATGAACAGGAACGCGTGGTGTGGAGGGCTGGATGAACGATGAAGCGGTGCAGGGTGGCCGTGGAGGGGTGGTTGAACATGACCCCGTGGTGTGGAGGGCTGGATGAGCGATGGGCGGTGGAGGGGTGCCCGTGGAGAGGGGTGGTTGAGCGATGGCCCGGTGGAGTAGCAGCGGTGGAGGCTGGATGAGCAGGAGCCCGTGGAGGCTGGAGGAGGTCGACGGTGGCCCGTGGAGGCTGGAGGAGGTCGATGGTGGAGATGAGCGGTATCCGTGGAGTCCCGTTTGCGGTCGCCACACCCTCCCGATGAACAGGACCCCGTTTCGACCATAGGAGGTCCGTTTAAATCCGTTTCTTGACACGCCACACCCCTCCCGATCAAGAAGACCCCCGTTTCGACTGTAGGAGGTCCGTTTCCTCCGTTTTGCGGTACGCCACACCCCTCCTGATCAACAGGACCCCCGTTTGGAACGTGGCCGGTCGAACACAAGGCCCTTTCCTCTGTTGTGCGGTACGCCAGGCCTCGTTTCCATCGCCTGTTCCGTCCAAGCCCTCCCGATGAACACGACCACGCATTCCGTTCCGACCCAGCCGGTTGGCTCCCCATGAACACGACGACGATGCTGTTTCTCCGTTTCGACCCAGCCATGTACGTATGCGCGAGTAGGCATTCGAGACCCTGCCCGTATGTATGTACATGGCCGTATTTTCTTTCTTGCACCCTTGCCGCTGTACGTACGTGTACATGCTACGTGCGCGCCTCTACTACGACATGTGCGCACCTCTACATCTATGACACGTGCGCGCCTCTACATCGACCAGTATGTACGTACACGTTCGTGACCAGAATGACAACGCTACGTACGCTTCGACCAGGTGGGTCCCGACTGTCAGGCACTTCCTTGCGTCGCGATGATGTAGCTGGTGGGTCCCGGCAGTCGAGGGGCGAATCGTTTTTCGGACGCACTTCCTTGCGTGCGAAGATGTAATTGGTGGGTCCCAGCGGTGGGGAAAGCGTTTTTCACTAAATCGGTGGCCCGTCCGGTGGGTCCCCGCTGTCAGGTGGAGGAATAATTATTTTGCGCGTAATAAGGAGGCACTTCCTTGCTGCGGTCATGGACCCAGCTGTCAGCCTCTCCACATACATTCCACATCCAATGGAAATCGTTCCTTGACCATGTTGACCACGCTGCGCCGAGAGCACCAGGGCGGTGGACGATGGCGAGGCCTAGGAAGGGGACGACGGGGAGCCGGGGAAGACGCGGCAGTGGAAGCCCGCGCCGAGAGGAGTACGAGGGTTCACTTGTTTGGCTGCGGTGTGAGGCTGCCGTCGCCGCAGGGCCTGGCCAGCGGTGGGAATAGTAGGGGGCGGTGAGGCCTCCGCGGCAGCACATCCGGCAACGGGAGGCAGGAGCATGCGGCACGACCGGTGCTGCTTTGGGCGGCTGGAGCAAGAAGACCACAGGTTGAAGAAGCACTACGGCCGTTGGATGGACATCTTACGGTCACTGGAGCTAGAATCATTTATATTGACTAAGTTGACAAAGCCCTCCGTCCCTGTCAACTTAGTAAGCCCACAAGTCAGCCTCCCACCAAGGTGGGTCCCAGCTAGCTGGGGGGGTATTCATTTTTTTCTGAGTAATAAGGAGGCACTTCCGGTGGGTCCGAAGCGGCAATGAGGAAGCGTATTTTTTGCGAATCGGTGGCCCGTCGGGTGGGTCCCAGCAGTCAGGGGAAACCATTTTCACAAAATACTGGTGGCCCGTTCAGTGGGTCCCTGCTGTCAGGTGGAGGAATAATTATTTTCCGCATAATAAGAAGGCACATCCTTGCGGCTGCCATGGACCCAGCTGTCAGCCTCTCCACGTGCAGTATTCTTCCGATGGAATTCGGTCGTTGACCCCATTGACCACGCCGCACCGAGAGCACCACGGCGGTGGACGACGGTGAGGCCTAGGAAGGGGACGACGCGGAGTCGGGGAAGACGCGGCAGTGGATGCCCACGCGGAGAGGAGTACGAGGTTCACTTTCGTTAATTGCTGCCGTTCTTCTGCGAGAATAAAGGGGGTGTGGGTGAGTGGAGTGGAGGGATGGCCTGGCCAGCGGTGGGAGTAGTATGGGGGTGGTGAGGCCTCTGCGGCAGCACAGCCGGCCACGGGAGGCAGGAGCAGGTGGCACCTCCGGCGCTGCATTGGGCGGCTGGAGCAAGAAGACCAGAGGTTGAAGAAGCACTAGGGCCGTTGGATGGACATCGTACGGTCAGTCGAGCTAGAATCGTGCATATTGACTAAGTTGACAAAGCCCTTTGTCCCTGTCAACTTAGTAGGCCCACTATACCGGGTCCCAGCTAGCAGGGGGGTATTCTTTTTTTGGGCGTAATAAGGAGGCACTTCCTTGCGTGCAAAGATATAGCTGGTGGAGTCAGGTATCATTGTCGGTGATAACGTTTCTTTCGCGAAATACAGAGGCCCTTTCGGTCGGTTCCAGATGTCAGGTGGAGGAAACATTATTTTGCGCGTAATAAGGAGGCATTTCCTTGCGGGACCCAGCTGTCAGCCTCTCCATGTACAGTCCACTTCCGATGGATGTCGTTCATTGACCACGCTGACCAGGCCGCGCTGAGAGCACCAGGGCAGTGGACAGCGATGAGGCCTAGG
The DNA here is from genome assembly GCA_021605145.1 of Aegilops bicornis. Lineage (NCBI taxonomy): Eukaryota > Viridiplantae > Streptophyta > Magnoliopsida > Poales > Poaceae > Aegilops > Aegilops bicornis. Next base: position 591,262,672 of record CM038670.1, read on the forward strand.
AAGGGAAAGACACGGAGCCAGGGAATACTTGGCAGTCATTTCCCACGCAGAGGAGTACGAGGGTTTACTGGTTCGTCTGCCGTCGCCGGAGAATAACAGCATGTGTGGGACTGATGGTGAGTAGAGGGATAGCTAGGCCAGCGATGGGAGTACGGTGGGGCGGTGAGGCCTGCGGCGGCAAGACAACCTTGAGGAAGGAGGAAGCGAGCAGTCCACGGCACTTGTTTGAGCGGCCGGAGCAGGAAGAGCAGAGATTGAAGAAGCCACGGCCCGTTGGATGGACATCCAACAGTATACAAGCCATCTGTGGAAAGCCTCAAATATGTGGAAAACAGCATACAGCCCATCTTCCATTATTTCAAATAGTTTACAGCCCATTTGCTAATTCTTACGGGTTTGTTTTGGAGCCCATATTCTTTTTGTTAGCATTACAGCCCATATTGTGGCCACGGTTAAAAAATTATACAAAATTTTGCATATGTCGGTGATTCGAACTGTTTTAATCCTGAAATTTCGAGTCACATTCAGACTGATTTTAAAAATAAATGTATATCAATATAAAATCCAATAAATTATCCACGCATAAAAATCAATGCAATTTAAAATCTAAAATGAAAAAAGATATTTGAAACTAATTGTCGGTTTGATTTGTTTTAAAAATGTACAACCCATTTCTCATTATTGATAGGCCATTTTCTCGGCCAGCCGAATGAAGCTCTCCTCGTCTAGCCCAATAGGCCTGATAAAGTGACTTACTTGACAAATCACAAAAAAATTGGGCTAGCCATTTAAAAAAAAACTACTGGGCTGGTCTGTGGTAAACATAAAAGAAAAGGCTATCTAGGACAGGCGAGTGTCCCTTTAGCCCAGTTGACACCCTGCTTCCGTCTCAAAAACATATTAGATAAATGCCACTATAATTATGGCAATTCATAAAAATGCCACTGCAGTTTCCAAACTTTGAAAAATGCTACTGCAATTTTTGCAAACTTTGAAAAATGCCACAGTAGTTTGCAAACTTTGAAAAATGCCACTCCAGACTTCAAAAAATGCCACTAGAAATGACATGAAATGGCATTTTTCAAAGTTTGGAAATTGCAGTGGCATTTCTCGGAGGCATTTATCAAATTAACCCAAAACAAAAATAATGGCGAGCTGTTGGGTCCACAGTGTCAGCCGCTCGTTGTGCAATTCTCTCGTTTATTGACTACGTTGACAATGGCATGGGACCTAGATGTCAGAAATCCACTAGGAGGAGCCATTTTTTTTATTGGCGTGAAATAAGGAGGCACTTGCTTGCGTACTGCCATGACCTTGGCGGGTCCTCGTCATCCTCTCCACGTACAATCATCTACTGATTGTGTACGCGTCAACTTGCTAGGCCCACAAGTCAGCCTCTAAACCCGTGGAGGACAAATACAACCCATTTACAAAAATAACAGCCCATTCCATATGTTCAAATGGAAAGTTCAACATTCAGAGCAAAGTAACAGTCCGATCCACATATAGAGTACTGAACTTCCACGTTGACAACCATCATAGCCAAGTTAACTATCTACTCCCACTAGACAAGTACTAACTTACTCTTAGCTAACTAGACGATGCCGGCGGTACACGCTAAACGATGGCACCGGTGTCCTGTGCCTCGCCTCGGACTTGCCAGAGGTGCGATAGGGCGCGTTGCTCGTGCACGTTGTCCCTTTCAATGCCGGCGTGGTCCACCGAAGCTTCGGCTTCCAAGCGGGAAACCCACTTGACGAGCTGGTAGTAAAAATCGGCGTCGCGAACGCGTGCTTGCCCGACAGCCTCCAGGGCTATTTGCCGGGCGCCGGCCTCCATGTAGTCGGCCCATTTGCGGTCGCTCTTCTCGCGACTCAGAGCGTCGGTGCGTTGCTGCTCCATGTCCCGCTGGCGGCGCAAATCGGCGTTACGCTGCTCCTCCGTCAGGCGGTCGCACTCCAACAACTCCTGCTCCTCTGCCATGTGGTCGCGCTCCAACAACTCCTCGATCTGTGCATTGCCATCTAAAGACAGATAGAATGCCTCCTCCCTCCGTCTGCCTTCCCGTGAAAAACTCGGCGGTGACCGCCTCCGGCGTCGCCTACCGCGGACGGGCGGGGGCATGGCGGACGTGGCGAGCGATGTTGGGCTGGTGGGGGCTTATGAGGATATGGCGAGTTGGGTCACGGTGGCACTGGAGAATGCCGGGAAACAGTACTTATAGGGGGAAGGTAGCGCGACAGTCATCGGAATTCAATGCATAATGGCTTAGCATGCCAGCTTGCCGTGGAAAACTAGGGAAACTAAAATTATGACTGTGCCGTCCCGTCCCGTCTGGGTCACACGCCGGCATGGCGGTCAAACGAGTGCACTCAAATCATCTCCCTCCTTGTCAATAATGATTTCACGGATTTAAAAAGCCCGCAACAATTAAAGCGTATCTTTTTTCACATCAGCTAGCTGCCTTAATTACGGTCGGCTGCATGCAGGCACTCAGCATTGCTTTCGCAGTAATACGCTGTGCAAAGATGCAACGAGTCGCAATGAGAACGCATGCAGCCACTTAAATCACGGGAATTAATTAGGCTTAAACTTCTGCATGCCGTTAATTATTGCCATGCCTTGGTCTTGCTGCTTTGCTCACGGGACTAATAAACCCGGATGGAGGGAGTACCTTGGTTGGTGAGAGGTTTGAATTAAGCCCTGCAAACCAGAAATGAGGTACTAGTACGTGCGTGATCCGCTATTTATTCGTGTAGGATCGAGTAGGTCGTTTCTTGAATTGAGCCTTGCAAACCGGAAAGGAGGTAGTACGTGCGTGATACGCTATTTATCTGTGTAGGATCGATAGTGTAGCTTGTCAGTTTCTTCAGAGGTAGGCATTTTTTTATCCGTGTAGGATTGATAGTGTAGCTTGTCAGTTTTTCAGAGGTAGGCATTTTTATTCAAAAAACTGCCACTTCGCATCTTGCGTCGCAAATAAAACTGCCAGGTGTGCATTTGTAGGCTAGCTAGTGATCGATCAGTAATTTGTAAACACTGAGCGAACAGAAATAAGTAACCGTTAATGAATCTCAATGATTCACAGATCATATACAAATATGTAGCTCCAAAAGCAAAGATCAGCCACTTCGGATCTTGCGTCGCAAGTAAAACTAACTAGTACGATTCCCATACATAAGATCAACATGTTAATGCATCTCAATGATCCACAGATCATATACAAATATGTAGCTCCAAAAGCAAAGATCTAGAAAATACATTTGTTCTTCCTACTAACATGGATGCTTCTCTTGGCCAACATTCAGTATAGACTGAAAGACAAATTTGTTTGTGAAGTCTGCAATTCCTCTTGCAAACGTAAGTGGTTTCACCAACAGCTGAAACCATGAGAATGAACCACACATGATGGAGGAACATCCAGTGCAATATGATTTGGTCTTCTCTCGATCACACTGCGAGACTATTTTCGGAATACAAACTTTAACTTAGGGAAATGATGCCCATTGTATAATCAGACCAAAGCAATGAAGCACCAAGTGTTGGCCAGTAAATAGTACAGTACTACTTTTCTGCAGTTCATGAAGTGACTATCCAATCTTTGTGTCTATTTTCGAATGGCAATACATGCAGTGACTATACTATTCTCTTGTGCAGTTCAACCAAAATTGCGGACACTTTGTTTGTTTGCCAAATAGTAACGGGCAGACATCTACATGCGCACAAATATCAAGCAACTAGTAAACATATACCACACCATGTTCGCAGTGATGGAAGATGTGAAATCAATACAACCGAAATTGAGCATCCAATCAATGAATCCTGTCCTGCACCTCCAATGTAGGTCCACCCTGCCAATAAATTCACATCCAAACCACTAGTATTACTATCTAATGACAAGACAAAAAGAGTAGCAAGATAGTAGCAAACCATGTACCTTCGTAATGAACAGCTCATAGTGCCACCAATTGGATATAAAGGTTTGGAAAAACATGCTCCTAATGTTGAACCGATGACTTTTGTGCAGCTCCACTAAAATCGAGCATCCTTGTTTGCATAGATATTGAAAGTGTGATTACTATAAAAGTGGCACTAGTTGAAGCATAGACTCACAAATATAAGCATTCCAATTTCTTAATGGGAAAAGGTAGCAAGACTATTTCTAACCACCTGTTTGAAGGAATAAATAAAAGCAACAAGAATGATGTCGAAGGCATACATAGTTTTTTTTTCTGAAAAACTGAGCCATTCCTGACCTTTCCTCTTCTTTTAAGCAAATTTTGTGCAGTTCTACTAAAATAAAATGCCATCACCACCTTGACAATTTAGTTACACTATACAAAAGGAAACGACTTAACATTACATCATGATGTCGGGTATGTAGTAGACATGCATTAGAGACAAACATACAGACCTCCTCCGATAACATAATGAACATTAATTTTAACAAAGGTGTGACTAGCTTTACCGGATAATTTGAGTGAACTCTACACCCTCTGTTCCTTAATATAAGACATTTTCGCGGTTCAATTTAAAGTACCCAAGCGTCTAGTATTTAGAAAACAGGTAGTAGTTTTCCGAGCACATATCCGGGAAAGCTTGCCACACTTTATTTATGTCCATACGCTAATGCAACACCATTGAATACTACAAATATACACTAATCCGATTGGCTAGTGCAACAAGAGAGTAGTTAGTTTATTACAGTGCAGTACAATGGTTTTACTTGAACAAATTTCAATAAACTCTAGCAATGGAAGGTTTCTATAAGAATTAACAATACAAAAGCGTAAAGGTAACAAGCTTGACATTGGTATACTAGCTGTGCATGAGCATTAAACCAAATACAAAAGTCTGAAGGTAACTAGCATTATTAACTAATGACAGTATAAAAAATTGCAAACCATGTACCGCCAAGGTAAATATCATTTCAACTCGGGGACCTTAAAAATTGCTATCCCAATCTTGATAATCGATCAAACATAAAAACTTGATCTTTCCTCTTGATAATCAAGAGAACAGGAGGAGGAGGTGCCCACTCTTGACCTTTCCTATTGTCTTCATAATTATGCATGCGGTTTAACCAAAATAAAATGACATCAGCGCCTTGGCATTTTCGTGACACTGTACAAAAAAATTAACTTATCTCATGAAAGTGAGGTAAGTAATCTATAAGCATTAAGAGTGCAAAAATCTGAAGGTAGTAACAAGTTTCATCGTTGGTATACTGGCTATGCAACAGCATTAGAATGCCTTAGCTGAAAAATCTTTAATACATGCACAATCAACAGATAACCCTGAAATGATCCAGTGACCTTAAATGGCACTGCTTAAATTTATCTGTGGCATTAGACTAAGAGCGGCATTAGTTAAATGTGGCATCACTTTAACAGTAGCATTGCTTGACTTGATCACGGCGTTATACTAACAGCAAAAAGTGGCAATAAGAGCATGGGAGGCCAAATTAGGACAAGGCGCACCAAGACGATGTACTTCCACGGATGCAGAGTGGTGAGGGAGGTATGGTTGCCCGAGCAACAAATATCCAGCAGCATATGTGGATTACGTCCCATTTTTGTTCTCTTTAGCCACCTTTTTCCTATGTGAGGACAACAAACCGATCGACCTGGTCATTCTCTATTGCATTATCATGCCTTTCTACCCTTCTTCAACCAAGAGACATGAGACTCGTTCCTTAGCTACTGATTATCCCCTTTTCAACCTAGATGCGGGTTCGATGCCTACTCTCTTGGACAGTACAGTCTCCCTTCCTTTCCTTATTAACCCAGACATGCATTAGCCGGCTGATGGTCGCGCTCATCGCCTCCATGGGTCTAGCTTAGCTTCTACTAGTCAACTAATCTTGCGATTCGAGTGATCACTCTTGCCCTTGGTTAGCGTGCGTAGGTGCGTAGTATTTCATACTACTCCTCGGCCCTCTACTGCACCTGCCTTTGGCTGTATGATAGGTGGGCCAGCCACCCCCTGGGCCCAGGTGTCATTCACCCAAAGGCAGTTGCCGTAAGTCAATGAAGTTGCGCCCCCTCCGTGTCGGTGCAGTATAGTCATCTCACCGGACCTCTAGTTGGGGCCAAACGAGAGAAGTTTGATGTTTACTGGTTTATTGTTCCCCTTTGCATTTTGCGCCAAGTTTTGACCTTTGATTAACTAATAAAATGTTAATGCATGTATACAAAAATGTTGTGTAAGTCACATTACGAAAACCAAATAATCCCAAAACACTTAGGCATGGTGCATTAACTCCCTCCTTTTTTCTTATTTCGTGACATATCAACCAATGAGAGATGTGGGCCATGCATGCTTTCAATGACTTGAGACTACCAAACATGACATGCAGTGTTTAGTTCATTGCATGTAATCCTATTAAGACTCTAGTTAGCAAGAAAACATTAAGTTCTCTCGCCGATAGGAATAAAACACCATGTATTTATTTACAAAGGGAGTAGTACATTTTTTGTGACATGCATTACTAGATATTGCTAGTCAAATACTAAAATCCAGATGGACGTGGTAGTACTCCTAAATCCAGACGGTGGTGCTACAAGTACTAGTAGTAGTACTACCAATGTAGTACTCATAGGAGTACTAGCACTGTACTACCCGTTGGTCAAATTATTACGTGCTGCTCCTCACAGTGAAGTGACAAGACCCTGCGCTGGAGATGACACCTAAGTATAGGCGCCATGTTCGGCATACCATAGTCAGCCTCACCGTCTGCAGTCACTATCATCATGGCTGTAGAGCTAGCCTGCTTACAACTAGCCCTGTTTGACATAATTTCCCGTGCGTAGATGCCCGTGCATTGCACCTGAACACCAAGATTGGGGTGGACTGCTTCCAGCCGCCATCACGCCGATTTTTCCACGGTCTTCTAGATGTGGTGGGGAGGAGATAAGGCTGATTGTGAGAGACAAGGAGTTGTTTGTAAATAGGGAACAAGTCTTGGCATCTTTTTGCAAAAATGGAGAAGCTTGGTTTGTATGCATCGGATCTAGATCGTGACTCTTGGTGAAAGATGGGAGGCACAACATCATCACCAACTCAGGACCTGTTTGATTCGCGGGATTTTGAAAATGCAGGAATAGGACACGGCAATATTACAAGTTTCAAACTGATATTACAAATGTTAGGAGTAATGTTGCACCTAGGAAGAGGGAATTACTAGGAAGTTCACGTAAGAACTTTCGTTACTTTAGGTGGATGCAGCGTTATCGTACAAACTAAAATCCACCGCCCTGACAAGTCACTAATGGGCAAATAAGTTTTCGAGTCTCTGGCCACTTGATGTTTCAAAAACAAATTCAGCTTTTGTGGAGACTTTGTCATTTAGGCTTAGACGCTTGCGGTGATCAGCACGACATTCATTGTTGCGCCAGAGAACTCCAAACCTCATTACCTTGAGCACACTTGCCTCCAGCACAATGAACCTGGCCAATTTAATCTCAGATGTGCTGCCTCAGTAGTCGATCAAATCAATTTCTGTAAGATGGAGATAAAGGCATTCGATGAGATTGTTATAGTGCAGCACATTTTTCACTTTCGGGTCTTTTTTTATCTGCAAAAGAAGAGAACATATTAGAGCAGCTGGCTGCATAACATTGCTGTGTCATCAAGAGGTACCAATATCATTCGCTCATACGATAGGGTTGGCTGGCTAGTGATATTTTTTCACTCTCTCTCTCTCCCTCTCTCTCTCAGTTTCTGTTTCCTTTCATTTAACTAGGAGCACGTGAAGAGCTTGGGCATTTGTTGCCTTCCACTATGTGGCCGAGTCCATATTTCGCAAAAGTATGCCACATAATACGCATCGATGTCAAATCAAAAGATTTTGGCACCACTCTCGCGATGTGGGAGAGTTGGCACCTTGTGCACACAGACCCACATGTATAAACAAATCAATCAAACCAACTACACCAGCCTCTCACTCTCCCAAACAAGTGTTTTTTATTGCCTCAGTCCTCTCTCTCTCCCACGCAAAGTGTTTTTTCATTATGTGAGTTAATTTGGCACCGGAGCAAAGTAGGTGCTCCAGATTAGGGCACCGGTGAGCAATGGACGGGCATCGATGCCAAATGCATCACAAGTGAATTTGGCACATGTTTTGGCCTACATAGCCCACTTTTGTACTCCCTCCATCCCAAAATTCTTGTCTTAAATTTGTCTAAATACGGATGTATCTAGTTACATTTTAGTGTTAGATACATTCGTATCTAAAAAAATGTAAGACAAGAATTTTGGGACGAAGGGAATACTACCTTGTATTTAGTATAAAATTTTGACCATAGATTTACCTAAGAAAATGCCAATGCATGTCACTAAAAATTGCACCGTTTGAAATTATGTTCAAATACGAATCCAACGATATAGTTCTTAGTGACATGCATTAACATTTTGTCAGTCAAATTTTGATACTACAAAATTGGAAGAGTAAACCAGGACGGAGGTAGTACTTGCCCTTAGGGTAACCATAGAGTTACTGGAGTAGTCTAAGTTACTTTCCACTATGACTAGCCTAGGCTACTACAAGAGTACTGACATAAAAATGATGCAGGTGATCACGTGAGAAAAAATACTAAAAACATTTCTTTCATTGCAGTGCGTAGATGTAGTTTTGAACACTACACTTGTCATCGTAATTTGGGAAAATTATGAAAAAATTGAGCTACGTTGTGATTAATGTTTACTAATAGGAAAGAAGTTTCACCTCGATGAGTAGCTTCTCCATGCATGGAAAGCATGTAAGGAATCCAACAACTTGATCCAGATTGGGGCCAATAGATTTTAGTGCTAAGATCTTCACTGTGCGCATGGACTGGGTCAAGCTTGTGGGAATCATTTTCTGGAAGACGGTCGTAAATACATCAAGAAGCAATTTAAAAATGTGAATTTCAAGAAGACGGAGAAGAAGATGAGTGATGTACCTGAACGATTACGGATCCAATACAGAGTTCGGAGAATTTGGCAGATGAGTACACCAACGCTGTCAATTTCGGGGCGTCAATGACCCTGATTTTTGTTGGACCTTCTAGATCCGATACAAGCAATCTCTCAAGGAAAGGCGCATTCTCAATGACCATAACATGGAACAGCTGGAGTGATCTCTTCCCAATTGATGTCTTGTTGCGGGGCCAGCAAGACACATAAATCCATCAGAGATTCGTCGAGGCGATGTGGAGGCTAATGAACCCGTGGATCTGCTCAAGACGAAGGTACTCGAGCACAGTACAGCTACGGATAGGTGCTCCATAGCCTTCTTCGAGATGAAAACATGGAAGGAGTTGAGCTGCTTGAGTTGAGGGAGAAGAAGGGCGGGCGCGGCATTAATCTGGGGAAGATAGCAGGAGCTGAAGCTGGCACGGCGCAGCGTTGGCGTGAGGCGGAGCACGGACGGCGGCAGAGAGCGACATCGTCAAGCTTCAAAGCTGTGCTCCTCGAGCTGATCTAGGGCGGGGGATAAGAACCACTCGTCGAACTTGGGTTGGATCTTGCAGTTGGTACTGAACATGCGGATGTCAAGGCGTCTGGCTGGCCCACGGTGCGATGAAAGGATCTTGGAGACCGCGGTCATGCGTTTGCAAGCCCCGTCGCAGAGGCAGCTGTCGACGGTGAGGTTGAGGGGGACGCAGCGCCAGAGGGGGCGCCACTGCCTGGAGAGCAGGACGGTCCGCACGGCAGATTTGGTGGGGAGGAGGCCGATGATGACGAGAAGCATGTCATCGGGGAGGCTGCTGATGAAGTCCAGGCTCGCCGGATGCGGTTTTGGCTCGAGCGGCCTCCGCTTGTTGGCTGCCTCGCCGTCCATCTCAATCGGCGGCGGCCGGTGTACGTGTCTTGGTGTGTGTTGTGTGTCGGTGTGCGCGAGTCGTCCTTCATGCATGCCGCCGCGAAGTGGTGAATTGTGCGCGAGTGCGTCCTTCGCGCGCAAGTAGTTTGTCCTCAATGCGCCCTCAATTTACTAGCGTGCGGGGTGCTACCCCGAGTGGTTTCAACTTTGTTTCTTTCACCGCGTGTCAGATGGGCCTCTAGTTTACTTATTTTCACCCACTGCCACATGGGCCAGCACACCAAGATATAGAACACGAGCTGACAACACAGCATGTGGATTGGTTGACCGGTCAACTAAACAATATCTGAGCTATCTGGCCGACAGTGAGCGTATAATCCATCGGTATAGAGAGTTCGAGTGAGAGGGGAGGCCCGTGAGAGATAGCAGAGAGAGAGAAAGAGCTACTCCCTCCGTTCGATAATGTAGTTACAACATTTTTTAAAGTCAAACTTTTGAAACTTTGACCAAGTTTATAAAGAAATTACTTATATCGGCAATACCAAAGATAAATGATAGTATGAAGTAAGTACATGTTGTGATGAATCTAATGATCGTTCCAGATGTAAATGTTTTTCTCCACATATACCTAGTCAAACTTTTACGAGGTTTGACTTTTCAAAACATCCATATGCTTATGGACGTGATGTAGTCCCCATTTAGAGAGAGAGAGAGAGAGAGAGAGAGAGAGAGAGAGAGAGAGAGAGTGAAAAAGTGTGTGTGCGTGTGTGAAAGAGACATGGACAACACACGATAAAAGTGGATAAAAAGCGTCGTGTCTTATGCAAACATATCACACATGCATCTTCGACAAGCGGAGGCAAGGTGAGGAGATAGTGTGTGGTTGTTTGGAACCGAGAGAGGAAGACCCCTAGCATGTGGCCAAGAGGGGTCCGACAAACAAGGGAGAGAGGTCGAGAGAGACGTCTGGAGAAAATGCAGACATGGGGAGGAGAGAGTGTATGTTTGTCATAGAGATCCCCGGAGATCGTGATGGGACTACATGGGTGGGAGATCGAGTGACAAGGTGTGTGCGCAATAGAAGATGCCCCGAGAGATATCGAGATAGACGTATGGATGGAAGGAGACAATACTTGTGTTCCTGATGGCTAGTAAGAGATAATCATACTTAGGGGGGGGGGAGTGCTTGCGCCTATGGCCCTGTTTGGATACTCTAACTCAGCTAGAGGTTAGAGTTAGATTCTAACCCTGAACTAACACTAAGTAAAAAGGTGTTTGGATGGCAGGGTTAGATGGAGCCTTGGATCTGGCGAGGCACCTTCACGGGCGGTGCGAGAGGGAGGAGGGAGGAGAGGGCGAGAAGCTTGAGGAAGTGGGGAGGGATCTGCTTTGCGGGGAGGCGAGAGAAAAAAGTGTTTATTAGTGGTCCCGATAAGAACTAACCCAAATAAGCACCTCTTGGATGGGTTAGTTTTTTTGGATGGGTTAGATGCATATAACCTAAACTAACCCTCCTATTTGGATATTTTTGGGTTAGTTGACTCCAAACTAACCCAAACTAACTCTAACCCATGGACCCAAACAGAGCCTATGATGGAGTGAGGGATTATGGTACTTAGGGGGTGCGTGTCAGATGGAGAGAGAGAACAAGGGCGGAGAGTGTTGGATGGGTCTATATGTATAGCGTGAGCGAGACATGTGTATGTGTGAACTAGGGAGATATAAGGCCCGTTTGGCTTGGCGCCGTGAGCATCTTTTTATGCGTGGCACAGGGTTGTGGCTGGATTTCATGCACGCTTGTTTGGTTGCTACCACTGTGAAAAAGAAAGCCGCTTTGGGCTGGGTTCCCTTGCACTTTAATTAGCATGGCTGAACTCCGGACACCGCAAGTAGCCCGCCCAAGCGACCGATTTGAGCGCTCGCCATGCACAGTCGTGGCGGCCACGAGGCTAACAGCAACATGGATGGATATTAGCATTGAATAATTGATGCATGGATTGATTGATGGGACGTTGATGCTTTGCCTGGCCCACGCATGAACCAAACGCTTCAGCACCACACAAGCCTGTCCAGGCAGAAATATTTTACATCTCACGTCCACACCAGGCATTACCGACCATCAAGGCATGAGGGTCAGGTCACGAACCGAACTGACCAATAAAGTTTGAGAGAGATTGAGGAGCCCCGATAAGGCTGAGTGGTGCGTCAGATAGCTGAGAGGGGGAAAGAGATATTCCATCCGCTCAATAATGCAGTGCATGTAAATTTTTTAGAAGTCAAACTTTGGAAACTTTGATCAGGTTTACGCAAATGTTATTTATATCTACAATACCAAAGATACATCATACAAAACATCATCTCATGGTGAATCTAATGGTATATGTTTGCCGTACTAGATGTAATTCTTTTTCTCCACGTACATGGTCAAACTTTCTGATCTTTGACTTTTCAATAAATCTATGTGCTATGGACGGAGGTGAGTGCCTCAGTTGAGACAGATCAAGTGCGTGTGAACGAGAATGAGTAAGTGTGCAAAAAGAGTATGTGTGTGAAAGAGAAAGTGATAACAAACGATAAATTAGAGAGAGAGTGTGGTTTTTCGTTTCTTATGCAAACATATCACGCATGCATCTCCGAGATGGAAAAGCGAGGCGAGGAGGTACACGAAGATAGCTAGTGTGTTATTGTTTGCAACGGAGAGAGACACCCATGTAGCACATGTCCAATAGAGGTCTGGCCAACAAGGAAAAAAGGTCGAGATGGACACATGGATGGCATGGACGCATGGGGAGGGAGAGAGGGTGTGTTTGTGATAGAGAGATCCCCTCGAGATCGTGAGGGACCATATGGGTGGGAGATCAAGGGAGTGCGTCTTGCGATAGAAAGATGCCCGAGAGAAATCGAGATAGACCATGCACATGTTTGTGATGGAGACTAAGATTAGCTAGTCATATACATATAGGGGGGACTGCGTGTGCCTACAATTGAGTGAGAGACCATCATACTCGGCTAGCTGGGCATGAGATTGTGTGTGTGTGTGTGTGTGCGTGTGAGATGGAGAGAGAACAATGGAGAGAGATAGAGTTTTAGATGGGCCTGAGGGAGTCCTGGATTTGGGGGTGTCCAGATAGCCGGACTATAACCTTTGGTCGGACTCATGGACTATGAAGATATAAGATTGAAGACTTCGTCCCGTGTCCGAACGGGACTTTCTTTGGCGTGGAAGGCAAGCATGGCGATACGGATATGTAGATCTCCTCCCATTGTAACCGACTCTGTGTAACCCTAGCCCTCTCCGGTGTCTATATAAACCGGAGGGTTTTAGTCCGTAGGACGAACAACAATCATACCATAGGCTAGCTTCTAGGGTTTAGCCTCTCTCGATCTCGTGGTAGATCTACTCTTGTACTACCCATATCATCAATATTAATCAAGCAGGAGTAGGGTTTTACCTCCATCGAGAGGGCCCGAACCTGGGTAAAAACATCGTGTCCCTTGTCTCCTGTTACCATCCGCCTAGATGCACAGTTCGGGACCCCCTACCCAAGATCCGCCGGTTTTGACACCGACAGGGCCTATCGAGTGCGAGTGAGATATGCATGTGTATGTGTGACCCAGGTGGCACTAGTGCAGAACCGGGCAATAGCACCGGTTCGTAACGCCCTTTAGTGCCGGGTCCACAACCGGCACTAAAGTGTGGTCACTAAAGGCCCCCCCCCTTTAGTACCAGTTCAGCATGAACCGGTGCTAAAGGCCAACCACGTGGCACGAGGCCACCTGTAAGGGAGCCCTTTAGTACCGGTTGGTTACACCAACCGGTACTATAAGGTTTGGGGGGTTTTTAGTGTTATTATTTCTTTTTCAATTAATTTTGTGTTTCCATTTTAATTCTTTTTCGATGTCTGTTATTTTAAGATACTACACAGTTTACACGTTATTCATATATATATATATATATATATATATATATATATATATATATAATTTCTAGTAGAACCAATCATGCATATATATATATCATCAATGTCTCACAAACCACCATATTAATTAATTCACACAAACACACATGTATAGCTATATACAATTTCTCCTACATATGCATGTTGCCTTCGGAGCTAGTGGCATTAGCCTAATTGGTGCCTTCGGAGCACGATGGCAATTGGAAGTGGTTTTCATGGGGGCGGTAGCGGGTAATAGTATTCTCCCTTTGGATTTATGACCTGGTCGAGCAAAAATCTCGCTATTTCCTCTTGAAGTGCTTCTCTGGCGCTCGTTTCTATGAGCTTGTCCCGCACCTCTGTGAACTGTTAAGAAAGAGATCAATATGCATGTGTATTAGTTGTGTGACTAGATATCGATAATGGTGTAAAAATTGTGAATAGTGTTCGACAAGCGTACCCATTCACTGTCTTTGAGATCTGCTCCTTTCGGACGCCATCATGCGAATGTTCTGCAAACGCAGAATGCACACAGATCAGTCCCTACCGCTTTGCTTGAGGCCTTTACGAGAATGGAATTTGATCAGATAATAATTAATCAAGCATGATAATTAAAGAGATGGCAGCTAGCTAGCTAGCTAGTACTACTTAATTACTTACCTTGGGTCGAAACCATTTAAGCTTTTTTTTCCATTCTCCTGGGGTCACGCTGATGAACCTTGCCCAAGCCCTTCCCGCCGACAAAGAAAATGAATAAAGGGGTTATTAAATAGTTCATATCATGAAATGATGAACTAAATAGGCCGAGATATATAGTTAATAATGATTGAAATTAACTGTTGACTATCACAAACAAGTTGTTATAGTCGTATTTGCTTTGAGTAGTGAGTCCGATATTTCAACTGTTCCAGCATCAACTTTAATGATACACAAGATCCGATGAAATCTGCATGCACACACATTTGCATGTCTTAATTAAGCGGGCATATGTAAGCAAAAACATGTAGCTAGCTAGTAGGCAAAAATAGAGAATTTGTAGTACAAGGCGGTGTGACTCACTTTGGAAGTTGTAAGGAAGTAGTATATCTTCATTGTATTTGAGGCGCTTCAAGAACTCTAGCATGTTGTCCTCTACGGCCTTTTGATGATGTGCATTTATTTTCCATGTGTATTCATTAATGGTGTTTGGGTCAATGAACCCGATGCCAAAGCGTCCACCTTTTCTCATTTCATATATCTTCATCCTGCATAATACCACAGAAAAGAATATAGTGAGGATAATTACAGGTAATGATTGATCAAAAGGATCACTACACTAGCGTGAGACTTAAATTACGTAAAGAAATCACTTACGAGACAATACCAACTGACGATAGATTTGTCGAGTGCGTCTTGATTGTATAACTGAAACAATTCAGAATACTCAACGGACAGAGCTTTCTCATGGAAGTAATGCTCCTCCATGACATTCACCATGAGGGACAATCGATTGGAAATCTTGGTAATGTTCATGTACCATTGATGCAATTCATACATTCTCGTTGGGAGGTTCTTGACCTTGTGCAGCTTGACCAAAGGTTGACCCCGGACATATTTCCGTTTTATTTCATCCTCTGTAAGCACAGGCATGGGCTCGATCTCGAGGAGTTGTCCAACAGTGATGTTGAGAACTTCAGCCTGCATTATATGGTACTTGGTTATTACCACATTGCCCACCTCGGGAACGTAAACTGTTTGCCCACAATAATATTGGGCGTAGCGTCATCACGTGTTGTTGGCACAACAAGCGAGGGATCGATTCGCGCCTTTGTTCTCCCAAATTGGGAATGGTTTTCCCGCATTTTTCGACGGTGCTTGTTGTTTGCTCGATCCCGTGCTCGCCTCCTTACGTAGACATGCTCGATTTAACTTCCCGATGTGGCGCTCATAGTCCCATGTCAACAGGCTTGGGAGCTAGTGGTTGAAACCATACGAATGAAGTGGTCAATCGTTTACTTAGGCACTTTCTCCCTTGGCAGCGGTTGCGGTTTCGGTGCAAAATGGGCTTCCACACAGGCCTTCGATATGGCTGCGTTTTCCTCCTCGGACCTGTCATAAGGCCTCTGCGGAAGAGGCGTGAGGCTTCGACCATATTTATATCGCTTGCCTCCGCCTGTACTTCCTCTACTACCTCGACTCGTACCACTATGCACCAAAGCTGCGGGGTGTCTCTTCTGCGATTGATGAGGCAGCGGAGACGGCTGACGGGGCTGAGTTGGACGAGGAGGAGAGGCCTGAAGCTGTGCCGGACTTGGAGGAGGAGTGGCCTGAGGTTGTGCCGGACTTGGAGGAGGAGTGGATGTCTGACGCTGTGGCGGACTTGGATGAGGAGGAGTGGCATGACACTTTGCCGGACTTGGAGGAGGAGTTGCCTGAGGTTGTGCCGGACTTGGAGGAGGAGTGGACGTCTGACGCTGTGGTGGACTTGGAGGAGGAGGAGTGGCCTGACACTTTGCCGGACTTGGAGGAGGAGTGGCACGACACTTTGCCGGACTTGGTGGACTTGCAGGAGCGGAGTCTGGCCGACTCGGTGGCGGACTTCGACGAGGAGTCGGCTGATGCGGTGTCGGTGGCCTTCGAAAGATGATGCTATCCTTTTTCCAGAGGATGACACGATGTTTGGCCTCTCCGAGAAAGCGCTCGTCGTCACCTCCAGGAATGTCAAGCTCTAGGTCCGAATATGGGTCCACCACCTCATCAACCAAGACACGAGCATAGCTCGCTGGAATCTGGTTGCAATGGAAGGTGCCTTGGGGGGATTTGTAAAAGCAACGGCGTCCGCCACCTTCATGGATATGTTCTTCATTTTGACGTGTAGCTCATGATTAGTGTTATCCGTGATGTCATCCACGGGTTTCTATCCAGCATTGCGTCGTCGGGCGGAACCCACGCCGCTTCTCGGCATGGATGGGGCGGTGCTATCCAATGCTTTGGATCAACCGCTAGCTGCTGCATTCTTTGAGACCCCTTTTTGGCTAAGTGAGTCGATCTGCTCCTCGCTGCCGCTGGAATTTGACTGCCAATTCCGCTTGACTTGCTTCTAGTCCTTGAAGGCGTTCATAGTACCTCTACCTCTGCTCCTCCTCCATCTTCCTCTTCTTCTCCTCTGCAATCTTCTTTCTCGCACGGGTTACGTAGTCGTCGTTCGGTCTGAAAACCCCTCATACCACGGAATAGCGCCCATGCCTCGTGTTCTTCCCGTGTTCAGGATTTCCAGCACGCATAAGCTCGTCGTTCTCTCTGTTGGGCTGGAACACCCCGATCGTGCCTCTTCTATTGCAACAAGTATCGCATCGTCGGCTCCCTTCAGACTTGCCCTCGTCGAAACATTGCACATCTTGGTCCAACTCCCCCATGCGCATAGAACCAAGTCCTCGCACTGGGGCCAGCTCTTAGTAACCGGAGTGACACCTGCATCCTCCATCTCTTTCTCAGACTTATCCCACTTAGGCATTGCCACCGCATAGCCACTGGCCCCAGCTTATGAACTTATCCTTTTTTTCGGCATTCTTCTTGTTTATTCTCGACCGTTCCTTAGCTAATTCCGAATCCTTGAATTTCACAAAATCGTCCCAATGAGCACGTTGGTTCTCTAGTGTTCCCTCGAATACTGGAGTCTTCCTTCCTCCCTTGACGTACTTGTTCCATTCACGATTCTTGTGGTTCTTGAATGCAACCGCCATCTTCCTAAGAGCAGCGTCCTTGACTTTCTCGCACATGTGCTTACGTGAAATGATCTGGTAGGGTGAAATGTTCCATGAGAGTATCCCAAAGCAGATCTTTTTTGTTTTTGTCGACAAAAGTAACATCTGGGCGTGGAGTAAGCGTCCTCTTTGTCTTTTTGTCTTTTGTCTTTTGCTGGCTCTCTCCATTCTTGAAGGGAGATCGGGAGTTGGTCCTTCACAAGAACTCCGCACTGACGAACGAACTTGTCTGCAATCTTCTTAGGAGCTAATGGTTCGCCATTAGGTCTGATTGCCTCGATATTGTACTTTACGCCCTCCTTCAACTTTTTGTTCGGGCCTCGTTTCGTCCTTTTGTCTGAAGATTTGCTCGATCCGGATGGCTGAAAGAACAAAGATCGATTCGTTAATATATCGTCAAGTTATTTAAAACATGTGATAATCACCAGATGCCTGCTTATATAAATATATATACCTCGCCGGTCTTTGTTGTTTCAAAATCAACATTTTCTTCGTCATCATAATAATCATAGTTCATGACTTCATCAATTCGGTCGTCGCGATCGAATATCATATCACCCTCTCTGGTGTTGTTTAGAAATTCGGAGCCGTCATAATCTTCTTCATTCTGATCATCATCGGCCCGTGAGGATGGCGTATCATATCGAACATGGCCTGTTCTCCTCTACTGCCGGTATTGTCCGCCATAGCTTTTATTTAACTAATCCAAAAGAAATATAAAACAATTTAGTATTAAAATTACATCGTCTCGAATAATAGATATAATCTTGAATACATCGTCTCGAATAATAGATATAATCTCTAAAACATCGTCTCGAATAATAGATATAATCTCGAATACATCATCTCGAATAATAGATATAATCTCGAATACATCGTCTCGAATAATAGATATAATATCGAATACATCACTGGCTAGGTAGCTAATAAAGATCGAATACTACGTAAGAATCTAGGACACTTTCGCGGTTCTGCGGCAGCGGTGGACACCCAAAGAGAAGGAACCCTCACAGGATCATAGCTGAAGTGAGATCCACAAGAAACTGCCGGTATTGGAGAACCTGCCGCCCTCTAACGCAACCATGTAGCGATGGGCGTGCTCGCCCTCCTCCCCGACACGGCGACGTACCACCTCCGGCTGGGCCCGGCCTCCTCCACGCGAAACTGGTCCACGCGAACGCCACCAAATGAGATCGAGGTCGACGACGGGACCCGGCGCCGTTCCTCATCAAGCGGCGCCTCCGTGCAGCACCTCCCAGTGTCAGCCAGCGGAGCCCAGTCCCGGACATGGGTCAGCCGGACGTCGTCGCGGAAGGGTCGACGGCGAGGTTGCGGGCTGGGCATCGTCGAGAACAAATACTAGCTAT
This sequence comes from Aegilops bicornis, assembly GCA_021605145.1. Lineage (NCBI taxonomy): Eukaryota > Viridiplantae > Streptophyta > Magnoliopsida > Poales > Poaceae > Aegilops > Aegilops bicornis. Next base: position 591,281,525 of record CM038670.1, read on the forward strand.
ATGCCTGCAAAAAGTAACATTTTTTAATGATTGGATTTTCATAACTAACATTTCTATATAACACTAATTATGCTATCATAGCATATGTCAAATTCTATATGCTATTTCATACTAATTAAGCATCTAACACTAAAAACAGAAAAAACAACTTCTATACATCCATTAAAAAACAGAAAAACAACATTATATAAAAAAATTCCATACTAATTAAACACTAATTATATCCATCTAACATGCATTCATACATATGTACTAGTGAAAAAACAATAATTTAAATAATCTAAACTAATTAAACATACAAAATACGTATATACTAATATATACATGCATTCATACATATATACGTGTGTGTGTGTGTTCATCATGCTTGTGTGTGTGTATGGGCTCGGGGAGGGGCGGCGCCCATGGTGGCCGCCGGGGCGAGGAGAGGGTTAGAGGGGAGAGCTCACAAAGAAGCGACGGCGACGGCGAGGCGATGGCGGGGGCAGCGACGGGCGTGTGACGCTGGGGCGGCGACGCAGGGACGGCGCGACGGGACGGGCCCGGCAGGGACGGGCGGCGAGGGGATTTGGGCTGCGACAGCAAGACGGCGGCGACGGGATTTGGATGACGACGGCGACGGGTCGGTGACGGCGTCGATCGATCGGGCGTCGGTTCAATGGGGAAACAGAGGAAGAAACAGAGGGAGAATGAAATTTTTGAAGTGTTGTATATATAGAAGGCACCTTTAGTACGGTTGGAGCCACCAACCCGGTACTAAAGGTCTGTTTTGGCCAGCCCAAGCGGCGGAAGCGACCCCTTTAGTACCGGGTGGTGCACAAACTGGTACTAAAGGCCCCCTTTAGTACCGGGTTTGTGCCACGACCGGTACTAAAGGTGGTCTTATTGGCCTTGGTCTTGATCTTGACAAGTTTAGTCCCACCTCGCTAGCCGAGGGGCCACCGCACCGGGTTTATAAACCTCGTCGCGGTCGCTCTCTCGAGCTCCTCTCCAAAGCAGGCTTACTGAGCAAACGTGTTCTTTGCTGCCTTGTGGGCCCACTTGGCCTTTGCGGGCCTGCATCCTGGCCCAACTACAGGTTGGGTTTCTAGTCGTATGCAGGCCGCTCTGGCCTAGTAGGCGGGCTTTTTTTATTTTTTTGCTTTATTTATTTTTGTGTTGTTTTTTTTTGTGTATTTAGAGTTTCTTTGTGAATATTTTTGCTTTAGGTACAAAAAATTACAAACTTTCTGTTAGTGCCCGTAGTTTTCAAATTTTAATAGTTTAAATTTTGAATTATTTGAAATTAGTGTGAATCACTAGTTTGTGAATAACTTAACTTTAAAAATCAGTAAAGGCATGAAAGAATTTGTTTGCACATAAAATTTCTTCGCGTTTCAAATGCCAAAACACATAACTACCCTAACTATTACAGAGATTCCCCACTGGGTGTGAAACACAGAAGAAAGTGATGATAGTGAAGCCGATCACATCCTAGATCTTTGGGTGTGAAACTTTTTCTTCAAGGTGTCCCTTTGCGCCAGTAACCATGGAAAATCTTCATCATTTAACGGGATGCTCGGGTCAATATTCACGTGTGAATGGAGCAATTTCATCAAACTTTTCATAATCTTCCGACTTGTCTGTCTTGTCATCCACTCCCACGATGTTTCTCTTCCCATAAAGAACTATGTGCCGCTTTGGCTCATCGTGACGATGCATACGCTTCCTTATCTTTTCTTTTCTTGGCTTGGTAGACATGTACTTCACATAGAAAACCTGTGCCACATCATTGGCTAGGACGAATGGTTCGTCTGCATCACGCAAGATTGTTGAGATCCACTGTTGTCATTCCGTCATCGGGTCTTCCGTTACCCGCCTCGTGTCATATTGACCCATTTGCACGAAACAAAGGGACCTTTAAACCACGTCGATAGTCAAGTTCCCATATGTCCTGTATATAACCATAATATGTTTCCTTTCCCGTCTTGGTTTCTGCATCAAAGCGGACACCACTGTTTTGGTTGGTGCTCTTCTTATCTTGGGCGATCGTGTAAAATGCATTACCATTTATCTGGTACCCTTTGAAAGTCATTATATTCGAAGATGGTAACTGGGACAACAAGTACAGGTCATCTTCAATAGATGTGTCATGCATGGTACGCGATGTTCCGCAACCAGTGGCGAAACTCCTGGTTTGTTCACGTGTAATCCATTCATCGCACCGCTCCGGGTGTTTGGAGCATAGCAAATTCTTGTGTTCATCCATATACGGAGCCACCAAGGCGGAATTTCAGAGAACTGTAGTGTGCTTCAAAGTGAGAGAATGGCCGTCCATACATATTGTTTGTTCCCCTCCTAGCGTGCCTTTTCCATCCAGTCTGCCCTTATGCCGCGATTCAGGAACACCAATCGGCTTAAGGTCAGGAATAAAGTCAATACAAAACTCAATGACCTCCTCATTTTGATGGCCCTTGGAGATGCTTCCTTCTGGCCTCGCACGGTTATGAACATATTTCTTTAAGACTCCCATGAACCTCTCAAAGGGGAACATATTGTGTAGAAATACAGGACCCAAAACGTTAATCTCTTCGCATAGGATGGTGGGAACATCAACTCGAAACTGACAAGAAATTGCACCAAATCATTCTGTAACCTTGGTATGATTTCTGGATCGATTACCTTCTCAGAGATTGCATTGAGAAATGCACATAGCTTCACAATGGCTAATCGAACATTTTCCGGTAGAAGCCCCCTCAATGCAACCGGAAGCAGTTGCGTCATAATCACGTGGCAGTCATGAGACTTTAGGTTCTGGAACTTTTTCTCTGGCATATTTATTATTCCCTTTATATTCGATTTAGAAGCCGACGGCACCTTAATATCGAAAGGCATTCAAAGAAGATTTCCTTCTCTTCTTTGGTAAGAGCGTAGCTTGCATGACCGATGTATGCCGTCTTCTCCGTGCATACGTTGCTGGTCCTCCCGTGCCTCAGGTGTATCTTTTGTCTTCCCATACACGCCCAAGAAGCGAAGCAGGGTCACGCAAAGATTCTTCGTCACGTGCATCACGTCAATTGCAGAGCGGACCTCTAGGTCTTTCCAATATGGCAGGTCCCAAAATACAGATTTCTTCTTCCACATGGGTGCGCGTCCGTCAGCGTCCTTCGGAACAGGTTGTCCGCCAGACCTTTCCAAATATCACCTTCAAATCCTTGACCATATCATGTACATCAGCACTAAATGCGAGTGGCGAGGCTTCGTCCGGTGATCCGCCTCACCTTTGAAATGCTTGCCTTTCTTTCTTACGGGATGCCTGCTCTAAGAAATCGACGATGTCCTGTACACATTCTTCTTACAACTATTCAAATATATAAAGTCGGTATCATACAAACAGTGCGTGCATTCGTGGTATCCCTTGTTTGTCTGTCTGAAGGTTACGAGAGCAGGCCAATCATTGATGGTCACGAACAGCAATGCCTTTAGGTCAAATTCTTCCCCATGTGCTCATCCCACGCACGTACACCTGCTCCATTCCACAGCTTGTAAGAGTTCTTCAACTAATGGCCTTAGGTACACATCAATGTTGTTGCCGGCTTGCTTAGGGCCTTGGATGAGCACTGGCATCATAATGAACTTCCGCTTCATGCACAACCAAGGAGGAAGATTATACAAACATAGAGTCGCAGGCCAGGTGCTATGGTTGCTGCTCTGCTCCCCAAAAGGATTAATGCCATCTGCGCTTAGACCAAACCATACGCTCCTTTCGTCATCTGCAAACACCTTCCCGTACTTTCTTTCAATTTTTCTCCACTGCGACCCGTCGTGGTACTCTCAACTTTCCGCCTTTCTTACGATCTTCTTCGTGCCATCGTGACGCTTTGGCATGCTCTTTGTTTTGGAACAAGCGTTTCAACCGTGGTATTATAGGAGAATACCACATCACCTTGGCAGGAATCTTCTTCTGGGGCGCCGCCCTCGACATCACCGAGGTCATCGCTGCTGATCTTATAGCGCAATGCACCACATACCGCAAGCGTTCAAATCCTTGTACTCACCGCGGTAGAGGATGCAATCATTAGGGCATGCATGTATCTTACGCACCTCTAACCCTAGAGGGCGTATAACCTTCTTTGCTTCAGACGTACTCTCCTGCAATTCATTTGTCCTTTGGAAGCATATCCTTTATCATTACCAAAGAACTTTCCAAATCCCTTGTCAGATACATCATTCTCTGCCTTCCATTGCAGCAATTCCAGTGTGGTGCCCAGCTTTTTCTTGTCACCTACGCAATTTGGGTACAACAATTTTTTGTGATCCTCTAACATGCGCTGCAACTTCTTCTTCTCCAAATCACTTGCGCAGTTTCTCTTTGCATCGGCAATGGCCCGACCTAGATCATCAACGGGCTCATCTGATGCCTCTTCTTCAGCTTCTTCCCACATTGCCGCTCAGCTTCTTGCCGCATTACCGCTCAGCTTCTTCCCCATTGTTGTATCATCATATTCAAGGAACCCATGGCCAGGATAGCCGTCGCCGTCCTCTTCTTCTTCATTGTCTTCCACCATAACCCCTCTTTCTCCGTGCTTGGTCCAAACATTATAGTGGGGCATGAAACCGACTCAAACAGTGGACGTGAATGGTTCTTGACGTAGAGTAATTCCGAACATTCTTACAGCCAAAGACATGGACAAGGCATAAAACCATCCGCCCGCTTGTTTGCCTCAGCCGCAAGCAAAAAGTATGCACGCCTCAACGAATCGGGGAGAGCATCGGTCATCGTACATCCATTGCAGGCTCATCTTCATTACACAACACCGAATAGACCAAATTAATACAAGTTCATACATAAAGTTCATACAACACTTAAATACAACAAACAAATAACTCTCTAGCTAAAGCATTTAAATGCAACAACAAATGCGATCAAGATCGCAACTAAGGTAACAATTGATCCAACAAAGCATAATGATACCAAGCCTCACTATCAATAGCATATTTTCTAATCTTTCTAATCTTCAAGCGCATTTTCTCCATCTTGATCTTGTGATCATCGACGACATCGGCAACATGCAACTCCAATTCCATCTTCTCCCCTCAATTCTTTCAGTTTTTCTTTCAAATACTCGTTTTCTCTTTCAACTAAATTTAACCTCTCGACAATAGGGTCGGTTGGAATTTCCGGTTCACATACCTCCTAGATAAAAATATCTATGTCAACTTGATGGGCATAATTTGTCATAAACACAAAATGCAACAAATAGTTTTAAAAGAGAATATACCACATCTGAATCATAACAAGGACGAGGGCCGACAGGGACAGATATCAAAACCATGGCACTATGTATAACAAACAACATACGGGTAAGATAGTTATACGAGTAACTATATACACAAATCACACAAACATCAATTTTTTATATGAAATTTCATGAACAAGAGGCTCACCACAAGGTGGTGCCGGCGACGGGACGGGGCGGGCGATCGATGGTGGTTATGACGGAGATTTAGAAGGCACTAAGTAAAACACACCTACATATGCAAACTAAGTGTTATTTTTGACCTCAAATTGCATATAAATCAAATACTAGCACATATATATATTTCCTCCCAAATTACTAAACTCACAAATTAATCACTATATAAAGCATTGCAAGAGCTAATCTAGCAATGAGAGATGAAATGACAAAGTTGCTAACCTTTGTGATCATTTGAATGGATGGGTGCCTTCAAATCTTTACAAATTTTGGGCAAAATGTGTGATGAGCTCGAGAGGAAGAGGGGAAGAACAGAGAGGAGAGGGAAATGGGAAGAACAGAGCGAGCTCGGGTGGGACGAAGGGTTTATGTAGGAAGACCTTTAGTACCGGTTCGTGCAGAAGAATCGGCATCAAGGGCCGGACGGGCCCAAGTCCGACAACATCCTGCCACCACTCTCATTAGTACCGGTTTGTGGCACTAACCGGTGCTAAAGGTTAGCCACTTAACCGGTACTAATGAAAGCGGCCCGGCTAGCCGTTGGAACCGGCACTAATGTATACATTAGTGTCGGCTCAAATTCAAACCGGCACTAATGTGCTTCACGTTTGACCCTTTTTCTACTAGTGTGGATGGAGAGTTTGAGAGAGGGGGGAAGAGCTGCGAGATGACATAATGGTGCATGAGAGAGTTATGGGCAAAGAGCCAAGGAATTTGTGTGCATACGATGAGTGCACCCAAGATATCTAGCTTGGACTAGCTAGAGTATCATACATAGTGTGCGAGAGAGACCTATAGATGGTGTATATATGAATGCGGACTAGAAAGACCCCCCCCCACACACACACATAGAGAGAGAGAGAGGGAGAGGGACCAACAAGGTTTTTGTGTCGGATACGTGCGACAGAATTGAAGATTGTCAGCGAGAGTGAGAGAGAGAGAGAGAGAGAGAGAGAGAGAGAGAGAGATAACAGGAGTGCGGGAGAGGGGGAGGTCGCGTTTTATGCATCAAAGAGTGATATAAACTTGCATTCAAATATTTAAATTGGAGACCATGTTGTCTGTAATCCACACATGAATGGATATATGCGTATATCAAACAAGTTCATTAATTTGACTTTCAACATGTTCATGGAGTACTATAATACTGTACAACATGCTACTCGATTGAGGTGTTCAATTTTGGATTTAGTTCACTATTTTGACCTCCTGAACGAGCTAGTTCATTGAATCGAGATATTTCATTTTGGGCTTGATTCACGTTTTTGAGTGGGTCAACTATTTGTCATATAGTAAATCGCTAGCAACGAGCATGTAAAAACACATTACTCCCGAGCATCATCTCTCTATCTAAAAAAGAAGTGGCAAGCTAATATTTCAAAATTTGATTCAAATCGACTTGGTAAGGTAGACGTGGATGCTCATTCTCCCAAAATTTGAACGAACCGTTAAACATCCTCTCTGCTCGGTGGAATTCGCCCGAGCAAATAAATGGGAGACGCGAAATTACCGTCCTATGTGGGACACACATCAATTGGCCCGTTGTACATCGAGGGTAGGTTCGTAACTTTATCCAAGTGCGCCTTATCCTCGGACGAAATGACATGTGCCGAATAATTCATAAACCATGGTCGGAAAAACACGCTCTCCTCGCCCGAAATAGCTCGCGCCCACTATTTCAAAACACGCTCTCCTCGCCCGAATTCGCTCGCGCCCACTATAGTTCAAAACACGCCTCGCCTCAAATCGCTCCCGCCCACTATTTGGGAGAAGCAAAGTCACTCTACTATCCCCGACCCTTAGTGCACAGACTCCAAGCCGAGAAGCCTATAGGCAACGGTAGAATCAGAACTCCCCTCACATTTCGCATAAATGTGTCCGTAAGACATGGTTCCACTCCCCTCCCAATCCCCCCCCATTCATACCTCGTGGGTGCCAAATCACCTTCTCCCTGGGAAGCTCCCTTCTCCCGAGCCGCGAAACCTCAGCCCCACCTCCATGGCGCCCCCACCGCACCAATTTCACAGCCGCCCTCCTCCCTAATGCCGGAGACGCTGTCCAATTGCCGTCGTGCACTGGGTCGTGTGCCTCTTACTCCGTGCTGCTGGTGCTGCCTCAACGATGGCCGCATGAACCGTACCGGAGCCGATTCACCCCCACCGTTGTTCACCGTGCCGGAGCGGCTCCAACTTCGATCCGGCCCAGTCCTTACCGGGCCGCTTCCACAGAGCCGACCGTCAGCGACATCGCTTTTCCTGCCGCCGGCCACCACCGCAACCGGGCCGGCCTCACCGACTCGGCAGCTGGACCTGCCTACTTCACCATGCCGCCAGATAGGTAGCACCCTCATCTGAAATCACTTTATTTAGGCGTCAGTTGTCTGAATTTTTATTCTGGGCCAATCAATTCCCAATAGGAAGCAGCATCCCTCGAGGCGGCGGAGCTCCTAGGCTGCCGGTTGGCTGGTGTCTAACGTAAGGGTGCGGGGCCGCAAGTTCGCCGCAGAAGCAGTGCTTAGATGGCTATCTTTTGGAGTTGCATGGGTTGAAGGTACTGCCGCCGCCGGATCTGGATGACGGGAGTCTTTGCGGATTGGCCCGGGGGCGGCGCAACCACGGCAGTGCGGTGGGGTAGGGAGCGGGGTTTTGGACGGGGCCACGGACGGCGGAGGCAGGCTGCTCTGCCGTTGGTCGCTGGCTCTTCGGGGAAGATTCCGAACAGTGTCAGCCGGGAGGCACAAGACGACCATCAAGCCATCCGGCGAGATCGACAAAGACTAAAATAAAATAAAATCGTGTGACCCCAATTTAGTCTTCAGTCAACAGACGTGTGACCACTCTCGTACCTTGCTGTTGATCTCTTAGTGTATTTCTTCAGATCAAAGAGATATGTCGTTCTTAACTTTATGCGTTATCTGCATCTTCAGACACACCGTCTTCCGACTCACCGCAGCTGCTCCAACAAGGGAAGCATACACCGGAAGGGAGCTACAGTCCCCACTCAACTGTTCCCTGCATCGAATGCGCGTGCCCGACATGGACAGCCACAACAACTGCAGGGCCATCAATTAGTCAGCACGTGATGCTCACTCCTATGGATGGCAGCCAGATAGGTTGTACCCTCATATTACTTGTGTGCAACATTTATGGCTTTGTTATTCATCTAAGCACGGAAAATAGATCATCACATTTCACTGTATATTAATGCTGATCTCTTACGGGTCTTGTTCAGGAGTTCACGCTGTTCCATAGTTCAGCTAAGATACTTGTTCTTTAGGTAACGCTGTTCCATAGTTATCATCCATCAGCCAATGCTATCCCACAGGCTGGTGATTATAGTATTATACCACTTCTAGTATTACCTATGTTGTTCTTTAATACTTTTGTGTGCCATCTAGTTAATCTCGAGTACAAACGATATATATTCTCGTAGCTTTCATCCGTGTTCTCCCTCAAGTTTATGAGACCTGCTGTCGCTAGTTAACCCTAGTCCTACTATTTATGTCGCCTCCTACATGCACTCATTTACATAAACCTAACTACTAGTTGTCTTCCATGCATGTCGATATAATTGCACACCGATATATCCACAAGAACCTCACGGAGCAATGTAAAGGCCAATAAACTTGATGTCAATGATACCCAATATGATGGAACATGTAAAGGCAGTTCTTCGTAAGACTTGCGTAAAGATGATGAATCCTCTTCACCCCACAAGGTCCTTGCTCTAACTTGGCATGTGATATGGGTACAACATGCATATAATGTCCTGGAGTGTATCTACTCTGTTGCAATGCCATGTGCTTAGCATGCTGATCATGCATGTAAATATGTCATGCCTCCCTGTTTTTCAGTACCTATTCCATTCATGATAACATGTTTTCAAATTTAAGTACTGTCATTCTACTGTATCGCAATGCCAACTGCTTAATTTGGACATCATGCTTCTGAATATCTTATGCATTGTTATTCATCAGTATGTACTTCATCTGTTTGCCATACCATGTTTTTTTACTTTGAAGTGTTGTTCTAGTGCTCTGTTGCAATGCCATCTTATTTTCCCAATCATACACGTGTATGTTGCCTTGGTTATTTCTATATGTATTCCGCTAGCATATAGTTTTACATTCAACTAGTTTTTTTGCTGTGTTGTCCTGTCGTCTCCCTAGCTCTTACACCATACTCCCTCCGTCCGGATTACATGTTGCCGAAATAGATAAAAAAGGATGTATCTAGAACTGAAATACGCCTAGACCCATCCATTTTTTTCCGGATGGAGGGAATACATGTCAATATGTCATGTCTTTCTATTCTTCAGTACCTATTCCATCTCTCTCATTGTCGCATGTTTTATAATTAAAGCATCATTCTTCTATACAAGGCATGCAAGGGGAAGACGACTATGTTATAATCTGAAGGGTTACAAACAAGGGCTTTGCAAAAGATCCAAACGCCAGGAGATAATAAACCAACTCCAGTTTTTATAAATACTGCTCCAGCACAGAGAAACCCAACTCCTACTGATAATAAGCAGATTCCAGTGGCCAAAGAACTAGTCCGCTCGAGTCGAGCAAAAATATGTCAACTCAATTTTAAGAAGCGTGTGCGTATCCTTGCATCATGAAATTTTATAGCATGCTGATCATATTTTCTACATGTTTCTTACCCATCTCTCTTTTAGAAAATAAGCTTAACAGATAGAAGAATTTCTGCAATGGTATCATTTATGAGGAAAGATTCTTGCAGGAATTCTCTGTGCTCCAATGTAGATGTAAGTACCTGTTGTATATCACTATATTTTTACATCAGCATTTTGTCAATGGGCGTGAATCCAACCTTTATCTGATCTAAATTTAGTTGTAGCCAAATGTATGATTAAAGGCCATAGTGTTGATTTTTGTAAGGAAAACTGCCTGGTAGTTTTGCATCCTGAGCTGGATAAGTGTACTATCTCATATTAGTGGGTTAGAATACTTTGGTTCTACTGTGAGTTTTTCAGTGTTTTTTTACTGTGTTGTCCTATTGTATCCCTTGCTCTTACATCATACTCCCTCCGTCCGGACTAAATGTCGCAGAAATGGATAAAACTGGATGTATCTAGAACTGCCTAGACCCGTCCATTTATTTCCGGATGGAGGGAATACATGGCAATATGTCATGCCTGTCTAGTCTTCAAGACTCTATTCCATCTCTCGCTGTAGCATGTTTTATAACTGAATCACCATTCTTCTACATAAGGCATGCAAGGGGTAGACGGCTCTTTTAGAATCGAAGGGTTACAAACCAGGTCTTTGCAAAAGATCCAAACGCCAGAGATAATAAACCAACTCCATTTTCATAGATACTGCCTCAAAGACAAAGAAACCCAACTCCCACTGATAATAAGCAGATTCCAGTGGCCAAAGAACTAGTCCGCTCTAGTCCAGCAAAAGAATGTCAACTCCATTCTAAGAAGCGTGTGCGTATCCTCGCATCATGAAATTTTATAGCATTCTGATCATATTTTCTACATGTTTCTTACCCATCTCTCTTTTAGAAAATAAGGTTAAACGATAGAAGACTTCCTCCATTGGGATCGTATTCGAGGAAAATATCTTTGGGAATTCTCTGTGCTCCAATGCGGATGTAAGTACCTGTTGTATATCACTATATTTTTACATCAACATGTATTTTGTTAATCGGCGTGAATCTAACCTTTATCTGATCTAAAATTAGTTGTAGCAAAATGTTAAAGGCGCCAATGTTGATTTTTGTAAGGAAAATTGCCTGGTAGTTTTGCATACTGAGCTGCATGAATGTACTATCTCATATCACGCACATTACTGAATTGTAGTGCTTCTCTGGTTGCCCATTCATTCATTGTGTGAATGTTGCTTTCGTACTACCTTACCTGGCTGATGATAGCTGTGCCATATTGTGTTAATTTGGTGTAGGCTACTTGCCCAAACGTTCGTTGTGTCAATGTTGCTTTCCTATTATCTGGCTTGGCCAATGATAGCAATGCTAGTGTGTTAATTTTGTGCAAAGCATCAAGATAAGAAGACAAACTCAAAACAGCAAGGCAACCCCATTGTTTCTTTCTAGTAAATCTAGGCCAGGTAATATGGCAATAACTCATGATTAATCTATTTGGTTCCCGCCCTAATTTATGTTATGATGCAAAGGGTTTAGACACTCTCCACTATCAATAATACAAGCACGCCAAAATCGCCATCTGAATCTTTTCAAGATCCTCTGCCCTCAATGCAACGGAATAAATGTATGTTTGTGAACCAATTAATGGCTGAAGCAATGATGAAAATGGTGGATGAATCAGAGGTGCAGAGTCGTGCGACACAACAACTGATCAATGTTTTCAAAGAAAGAGTAGCAAAGCAGAAAGAACTTCCCAACATGCTTATGGGCGTCATCTGTGCTGAGTTGCAGATTGTGACGTTGTAGATGGTTAGGTTCTGCTCATTTATTTGCACTGGCATCAATCTTTGATTGCCTAGTGGATGTAATTTCCTGTAGTATATGCTGGATGTGCAACGTTATTCCCTGTATGCCATACCTTTGCGTGATCGGTTTTGGTCCAGTGCATAATTGCTTGTCGTAATGGGCTCAAATTATCTAATTTGGCCTAAAGACATGTACGAACTTTAGTGGTCCCATTAATTTGATGGGCCGTTACTAGGCCGAAAGTTAATTGTCGGCCCTCTTACCTCCTGGGTCGTTAACAGGCCGACATCGAAGCGGGCAACAGGTGGCCCCAGTTTATTTCACGGGCCGTTAACAGGCCGTTACCAAGTTTGGTCTACATTTAGCCCAACTATATTGTAGGCCTTTAGCAGGCCGAAAGAGACAGTGGGCTTGTATTGGACCATGAAGACCATGGGCCGCTAATAGGCCGAAAGTCAGGTCGTATTGTAAATGGCCCAACTGTGTTGTGGGTCTTTAGCAGGCCGAAAGAGAAACCGGGCTGGTATTGGACCATGAAGGGCATGGGCCGTTAAAGGGCCAAAACTAAGGTCCGACTACAAATGGCCCAACTCATTTATGGTCCGTTAACAGGCCGAAAGTCACACAGGGCCGGGAATTGGCCCAACACTTAAATGGGTCGCTAAAAGGCCAAAACTCAGGTCCGACTAAAAATGGCCCAACTGATTTATGGGCCGTCAAAAGGCTGAAAGACACACCGGGCCGGAAACTAGCCCAACATTTAAATGGGTCGCTAAAAGGCCGAAAGATGTACATCCTGAAAATTGGCCCATCCATTAAATGGGCCTTTAACAGCCGAAATCTCATCGGGCCGATATTGAGCCCAGATATATAACGGCCGTTAACGGGCTCGGTGACGATGGGCTGCAATGGTGTCAAATCTTTAACGGGCCGCTGACGGGCGAATTGGCTCATCTCAGATGGGCCGTGGGCTAAAATGGACCTCGACACAAGTAGGCCTTATATGGGCTGGCCTGCTAATTTTTACTGGGCCGGCCTTTTCACTGGAATGGGCCTCTATTGGGCCGTGCCACGTGTCGACGTACCATAGGCGGCTTCCGTCCAATGAGTGGATGACATCTGTCCCAACGGTGAGCCGACACGTGTTTCCTCCAGCCAATGATGATTTTACACGTGGAAAATCCCCATTGGTCGGGCTGTTAACGGGTTATCGGATCCAAAACCAGACCCGATAGCTTAACGGCGTTCCGTTAAGGTGGATCCCACGTGTCGTTCACCCTTGACGAAAGCAGTTCTGTGACGCGCGATTTATCGTCATGGAAGTGGACACTTCTGTGATGATAATTTTGGTAATGTCATGGAACACTTCTACGACAGCACAGGTATGACTATCTTGATTATGTCATAAATTTGTCATGGATGTACATGCATGACAAAAAACGCGACCTACTATGACAAACACGTATCATCACGGAAGTGTATTTTTTTGTAGTGCATGTTTTGGAAAAAAGCTACTAGTGGGTTGTACTATCTATTCAGGAATAGAAGATGTATACATGGAAGTTGTAGGGAAAGAGATGACATGGAGCATCTCAATTCCTATGAGTGGGGATTGGAAAAGAGATGTCATTTGGTTCACATCATAGGAACTTTTATATTGAATCTAGAGATGACATGTATCTCAATTCCTATGAGGAGGGATTAGAAAAGAGATTTAATTTGGTTCATATCATAGGAACTTTTCTATTGAATATACGCTAATGTTAATTTTCCTTTGAAATTAAGGGAGTATAGGAATCCATTCATATGAACCAAGTGGCTCTAAAGCTATAGAAATGATATCATGTTTATTTCCTTTGAAATGTGGAGTATATGAATCTATTCCTATGAACCAATTGGCTCTAAAGGAAAAAATCCTATAAAAATCATATCATATAGAGTTCCTATGATATTCCTAGACACTAAAGGATGCTTGAAATTGCTGCGGGTGATACGATGGTCTTTCTTTCTAGACTCCTCACCCATCTTTATAGTTACGTCTCGAAGATGAATGAAATGATATATACATGGTATTCTACATGTGCAATTTGGTACACCTAAAACTCGGTAAAAGTTTGCGAGGTTCGAATTTTCAATAAAGCTATATGCACTGCATTTCGAAACGGAGGGAGCATACGACAGTTGCTAACACTCACGTGGAAGATTTGTGTGTAGGAGGAGTGGCTATTCTGTTAAATGACATGGCAAAACTGACACTGTCGGATGCCGATCTAACGTTTCTTACGGCGTTCGTCAGGAAAAGACTTTTGGCGAACGTTTGTCGGATAATGATTTACAGACACATGCATTGATACGTGCCCCCCTCTCTCTCACGCACACGCACCCTCATGAGTCACGACTCTCCCGCGTCCTCTTGCATCAAGACGTCGCACCCACCGTCTATCTGCAGGTAGACGTCACACACATATGTGCTCTTCACACCCTACCCTCAGAACTTCTAAAAAACAAAAGATGGTGCGCACATTTTATTTTAGCTCACACGTCACACACTTATACTATTACTCTTGCAGCGAACGTTCTTTGGGCATAGTATATTGTACTCTCACGAAGAGAAGTGGTGCACGCACGCACTAGTTCTCTCACACCCACTCGCGGGTACACGTAGGAGCGCATTTTTTTGAAGCTGGTACAACGAAATCACTCCACTATATATAAAAGCAGGAGCCTTAGCACTTGCTTTACTAGGGTTCCTCTCATTCACTCTCTCATGCTCTCTAGATCTGAGCTACACATAGGTGGCCACACTCTCTCTCAGCTCACGGCTGGTCACAAATCCGGCCGGACAACCTCGACCGGCGCAGGGGTGTAGGTGCATCGTTCACGCTGCTGTCAACGAGGGAGGAGACCAACGGCTGCCCAGCGTGTCTGATCGGCGACTGCGTGCTCTCTCCGAGAGAGCGCCCGGCTCGGGAGGGCCTCCACCCCTTCTTCCTCCATGTGGTATTGTGGCCAAGATGCGGCCTCCGACGCCGTCTTTGCCACATGCCGACGCACTCAGTATATATTCCTTCGAAACCTGCCTTGCTCTCATCGCCTCAGCCTCCTTCGTGTGGATCCTTTTCTACTTCCGTCCGCTGTTCCAAAGCCACCTATACTTCTACTATTATTAGAAGTAAAGCTAGTTCATACAGTCGACTCAAAGCGTTGGTTCAAACAAGGAAGAAAGTGGGAAAGCTGTAGCATGAATCTAGGACTTGGTTCTAAGAGGAAACGGGGAAAGTAGTAATATCTCACATCGCTTAAATAACCATATTTCATATTTATGCTAAACAGAGATGTCTGGCTCCATATCGTTTCGGGATGTCTGTCTCAGATCGTTTCTATCCACAAGAACCAAAAGCACACACCTCAATTTTAGTACAACTGTGCAAAATGAGATGGCTATCCCTCATTGACGTCGTCTAACCTCCCGTCTTCAAGGTATCCCTACATTGGTAGTAACTAAGGTAGAATGACCAATGCAATCTAAAAGAAGCTGATCCGCACGTTTTACTTCCCCGATTGCAAGTAGGACGAGCGAAAACAATCAGCATCCTAGTCCGGAATGCACTTTCTACCAGTTCATCCATGGACCGAGGACTAGCCAAGGTGGCTGCACGGCGTGTTTTTGACAAAAGGCGGACAAGAGGCATTGTGGTCTGCTTATTTATGCAAATAGCGGTGCTTAAATTTAGTGGAATCACAAGCATTTCAGCTGGTCAGTACACTGCATGGTTCAGTTCAGCATTCCAGCTGAGACCACAATTATAATTTGTTATTCTGGAATGAGAGAACCTAACCCTGGATGGTGGCAACAAGAAAAAACCAGAGTGAACTCCAGGAAATTTAAGCTCGCCGGGAGGCCCTTTGCTCGTAGAAGCCTTGCTTGTTTTTTTCCTGATTTGTAAACCTTCTCACAACTTTGTCTTTTGCTGTGAACTAGTATATGTTTGTTATGTTCTATGAATCATTGAGATGTATAAAATTGCTTAACTTATGCTTTTCAAGTTTTTTATGTAGACGAGTTTAATGTGAGTGTTCCACATGAGTGCTGGACTAGCGTGTGAACGTTTGGAATTTATTACATTGTGGCCTCAATTAATCGCATGAACCATCGTAACAAGATACATAGTTGCTTATATGTCAGACAACAGATTCTTGATTGTTAGCTGGTCGATAGCCTAGTGTTGAAGCGAGCTGAGCCAATGTGCCGTGTTTTGCGCAACTGCTTACAAGTGGGGTAGCACCAATAGTGTTTACAGGTACTTATGTATACGTCGCCAACAAGACGGTTCTCGAACGAGTGCTCTATTTCATCGTAACACACTGCTCGTATGATAAACCGTGACAACTTATGTCTTACCATGTCATATTCATGAAAAAACTAGTGAGGACGCATCTGTTTTGGCAACAATTACGATGGTTCTCACATGATTCACGGGCATACAAAAGTAGCAGCAGTTCCCATAGACGGATTCAAACAGAGTACTAGCCCCAGAGGGGTCGATAACATGCAAGGTTCGGATAATTAGACACAATCCAAACTACTATTAAACACTAGCTGGGGCAACTATTTCATGCCTCGATCTAATTTGGGCTGGACACAAGACGAACCTTGCCATGAACATCATCGAGGACGTCCTGCAGCAGCTCAATCCTGTGAACCTTGATGAAGATAGCCTTTTGGCCTTGCCACTGATAAACTTGTTTGTGGAGACATGCCACGTCATCTTCCTGCGTAAGCTTGACAAGAACAGTATGCCTCACATATGAAGGAGTAGCTTTGAACTTCTTATGCTTCAGTACACCCTGGACAACACGCCTGACAACAGTGAGGCTGGAATACAACTCTTCATTGGTATAACCGCAAATGGCTTCCAGGATCCAACAGCCTAAGAACTCTCTTTCCCAAAGGCGTATATTCAGGTCATCCGCCTCATAGCGAGTGACATGTACAACCACACAATCCTTATGTCTCATCGGGGCTCTAATTGAAAATGTAAACAAATTCTGAATTACTTTTCAAGATAAGAAACACAAGTTATTTAAACCAATATGTATAGCATGGCATCGAAGCTAATAAAATTTTGCATTATTAATCACCACATACTTCCTTTTCTAAAAAAAATCACCACATACTTAGATGAAAAACCAGAATCGAGATCGGCAAAGAAGGAAATCACCTTGGGCAGCTCGGGGGACACATCCTCGAAGGGGGAAAGCTGCTCCTGCGGTGCCATGGGGGATGTAACCTCAAACGGGGTATTGACCATCTCAGTAGTGGCCGTGAGCATATCTAGGGTCGGCTCGGTGGTTGCCTCCATCTTCTTGGAGCTCTCTGTCTCATGGGGATCAGCCTCCCGCGTCTACTCCAATATCGGCAGATCTTTGCCTGGTTCTCCTTGGTCCATCTTGAAACTGACGAATAGTAGGAGACCACTGAAAGGAAAACACAATCACAATGACAATGAAAAAAAAGAGAGTGAGGATCGGTTACTGCTTTGCAAAAGTTTTTTTCTCTGAACGAAAATATACCAATATCACGGATCCGCTTACCTTCCCTTCGTTCGGAGAGAAGAACAAAGGGCGATGCGAAAAGTGTTGCCTTTCTTGAAGACGGTGAGGGAGAAGGGGATTCGGCGAAGAGTGAAATGATGGTTGCTTCGTCCGTCAAACTTAGACTGCGGGGAGGTGGGGGTTTGTGATACGACGGCTCGTTACTGCCGCATTACGACCAGGGTGACTCTCCGCCTGCATACTGCCTTCTAATTTAGTGGATGGCATTTTGGCCCGCACGCTGCATGGCCCGCATGTCGGTGAACAAAAGTATAACGGCATTCAGTAGAGGGAGACGTTTCAGTGACCTAGGAGGAGCCAGAAGCGGTAGACTGTCTCCACTGTACTAGTAGTAATTGTTTTTACAGGTAGTCAGAGAGTGTCTCCACTGTACTAGTTGTAATTGTTTCTCTGGGCCCAAGACAAAACAGCCCATCCACACTCGTAAATAGTAAAATCAATTCAAAAGCCCATATATTTACTCAATGAGAGGCACTACCCACACCCAAAGACACCGCCCAAGAAAAAACCTGGGTGCTCTTCTTCCTCCTCGCTCCCACCCACCTCACGCCGCCAGCTCGCCCACTCATACCCCAAATTCCTCACCTCACTCCTACAGAAAACCCCAGCTCCCCTTCTTCCTCACTCCTACAGAAAACCCCCCAGGTCCCCTTCTTCTTCGCTCTCACTACAACTAGGCTCGTCATTCGTTACTCTGCTCAAATCCGTGAGCGCGACGCGACGCCCTCGAGGAAAATGGAGTCGGCTGACCCCAGCGCCAAGAAGATGAGGCTCCCGCCAGCGGTGACGCCTGTTGTAGATCCCGCACCCGGCAGCGCGGGGAGAAGCGGCGACCCCGCCCCCACCGGATCCCAGGAACCCGTAGAATCTCGGGTGGACCGCATCAGCGATCTCCTGGACGCCGTCCTTGGGGAGATCATCTCGCTTCTCCTCACCAAGGATAGCTGCCACACCCAAGTCCTCTCAATTCGGTGGCGCCTCAGATGGCGCGCCGTGCCCTTAATCTCAACCGTCATCGCCTATCTCTCTTCAATGATTTTGAAATCCCCAGAGCCATCATCTCCTCCCACCAGGGATCCGTTCAAAGCCTCTGCATCCCGTCATGCTACCTGAGCAAGCATACCATGCCCTGCACGGTGGATGCCTGGCTGAAATCCCCTAAATTCAAAGAACTACAACTGCTTGAGTTCTACTATTCCCTGGAAATCACATACCACATACCGAACGCCATGAACTTGTGCCCTCAGCACCGATGTCCATCTCGCGGTTTTCGTCCTCTCTCCACACCGCCACCTTTGCTTGTGCTACCTACCGCATAATCTGGTACTAAACCTTCGACTCCCATTTCTCAAGAAACTTTCACTTGTGCGGGTTCGTATATCGGAGGCCTCATTGCACAACATCATCCACTCCCCTTGCCCTGCGCTGCAGTGCTTGGTGCTTGTTTTCACAGTTAGAATCGGTTGTCTCCAAATAAAGTCGCCTAACCTTGTAAGAATTGGAATTTCTTTTGACGGAAGGCAGCTCATCATCCAAGACGCTCCTTCACTTCAAAGGTTGATCCTTGATTCTAGTTATTCACCATTGCAAATAACCGTCCTCTCAGCGCCTAAACTGGAGACCTTGGGTGTAATACATGATCTCTGTGCTCATTTCAATATGGTGTTTGGCTCCACAGTTCTTGTGTACTTTATATTATCATCTACACTTGTAACCATAAGCTGCATTTTAAATTTCTGCGCATAATTTATATATCATCTTGGAGTACACATTTTGTACTAATATTATGTTCTATGCTCAATGAAGAGTTTCTCCATGGATGGCCTATCAATGGTCCTAGATTCTGTCAAGATCTTATATATCCAAATGAATAGTTTTGATCTGAACAAGATTATTGGCTTGCTGCAATGAACCGTTCAGCTGTTGCTCTTTCGACACTCTTCTTTTAGACCTTAACTGTTTTCAATCTTCATGTCTATTTAGGCAATAGGATGGGGTAAGAAAGTTATAACCAATCGGTGGATTCGTAATCATCGGGATTTTCTCACTTCTCATGAGATTCGATTGAAGACAATAACGCTAGAACGATATGTAGCCAACCGTGCAAACACAAGATTTGTCACATTCTTCTGCTGAATGCGAGGTTACTATTGTCCATCGTGCTTAAGTTTATCAGCAGCATGGTTTTGACGGATGGGTATGTCAAGAGCAAAAAAGGAGTTTCAGGTGGGCAAAAGAGCTTCGAATGTGTCGGGCTTCTATTTACAACATATTGTGGTCATAATCCAAAGAATTTTACGACCGGGATGTTCATTCTATGGACCTGTCCGATCCATTTGACTGTGACTGCCAAAACAAAGGTCGGAGTTAGTTGTTGTTGCCCTTTTCAATCTGGTTTTTTTGTAAACCTGATGAACAATTAACCCTCGTGCTTTTATGCAGTTTGTAAGCTGGAGTTAGATGTTCCTGCCCTTTTCAACTCGGTCAGGACTGTCATATTTTCTTTGAAACAAGGCAAATGGCTTGCCATTCGTTTAATTTAGAGTGAAATATTGTAACAAATCCCGACCAAGGGAAATAACATCACTCTGCCGGCTGCTTGAGCTCACTGCATGCATTACTGAAGCCAAGTGATTAGCCCCCACCAGCACCCACAAACTTATTTCGAACTAGCACATCAAATGGGCTGTAAATTTTCATAGGAAAGGCTGCATGACCGTGACAGATTTGGATTCTGACATTTGGGACCCGCGAGGAAATAGCCTATCCAAGGTGGTGTCGACTTACTAGCTAGTCAACAAACGATTCTGCCTACCAGCCGTTGGATTGACATCCAACATCTGTCGTCTATCTTCTATCTCTTGTCTTCTTCTTTCTCCAGCCGCCCAAACCAAACCACCCCGTCGGCTCTGCCTGCTCCCGCCTCCCATGGCTGGTTGCGCCTCCGCCACCCTACCGTACATACCCTCCAACGTTGGCCAGTCCCTCCCTATATTCCCCCACACGTCCTGTTATTCTCCGATGATGTCAGCCCCAACACACACCCGTGCCCGAACCAGTCAACCCTCGTACTCCCCTCCGCCTGCGACTGGACCGGCGCATCTTCAACGGCTCTTGTTCATTCCGTCCGAGGCCTCGCTGTTGTCCTCCTCCTTGCGGCCTTGGTTTGCTCGCCGTGCGCGGTGCGCCGCCCTCTTGCGTTGTCAACGTCGTCAACAACCGAGAGGAACAAGGAGATGACTGTATGTGGAGAGGATGACAGTAGGACCCACCAGCGTCATGGCAGTACGCAAGCTAGTGCCTCTATAGTACAAGCCAAAAAATATGGTTCCTCCTAATGGTTGGACATCTGGGGCTCACGCCATTGTCAACGTAGTCAATAAACGAGAGAATTACACTACGAGCGGCTGACACGGGGACCCAAAGCAAGTCGCAGCTTTTTTTGAGGAACAAGCAGTTGTTATTTATACTATTTTTAGCGACGGATCAGGGTAACAACGGGCTGTGCGGGGGCTGTAGCCCGTCTAGCCAGAGTTTTATTTATTTTTACCGCATCACGAGCCCAGTTGTGTTTTTTTCTTGCTGAAAATGGCTAGCCCAGTTCTATTTTTAAAAAGAAATACCCAAACAAGGCCTACTTGCTTTATCGGCCCTGTTGTGCTGCAAATCTCTCAAGACGAGGGGAGTCTCATTCGATTTGCCCAGAAATGGGCTGTAAAATTTTAAAACACCTCAAACCGGGAATTAGTTTCAATTTTTTTCCATTACAAGATCTTAAATTCCATTGATTTTTATGCGTGGGCAATTATTTGGATTTTATATTTATATTTTTTTTTCAAAATAGTTTGAATGTGAATCGTTATTTCTGGATTAAAAACAGTTGACCGCACCGAAATATGCAAAATTTCGTATAATTTTTAACCGTGGCCACAATATGGGGTGTAATGCTAACAAAAAGAAGATGGGCTCCAAAAAAATTCTTAAGAATTAGCAAATGGGCTGTACATTATTAGAAATAATGGCAGATGGGATGTATATTGTTTTCCACAGATTTGAGGCTGACTTGTGCGCCTACTACAGGTTGACGCGTATGCTTTCATAAAAAAAGGTTGACGCACATAGCAACGCCTCAACTTAGTCAACACACGAGAGCGTTGATCGTTGGATGTCCATCCAACGGCCGTCGTCTTCTTCAATCTCTGCTCTTCCTCGCCCACCGCTCAAACAAGCGCCAAGTGGACTGCTCGCTCTCCTCCTCATGATCGTGTGCTGCCACGCAGCCTCACCGCCCCACCGCATTCCCATCGCTGGCCTAGCTGCCCCTCTACTCACCCACACTGCTGTTATTCTCGGCTGACGACAGACGATAACCAAGAAACCTCGTCAACAGATTCTCCGCGTGGGAAACAATCGCCGAAGTCTTCCACCGCCTCGTGTCGTCCCCTTCCTAGGCCTCCTCGTCGTCCACCGCCGTGGTGCTCTCGGCGCGGCGTGGTCAATGTGGTCAACGACCGACTTCCATCGGAAAAGTACTGTGCATGGAGATGCTGACAGCTGGGTCCACGGCCGCAGCAAAGAAGTGCCTCCTTATTACGCACAAAATAATTATTCCTCCACCTGACAGCGGGGACCCACCGGACGGGCCACCGTATTTCACGAAAAAACATTTCCCCCTGACTGCTGGGACCCACCAGCTACACCTTCGCACTCAAGGAAGTGCGTCTGGGCAAAAAAACAAAACAATTCGCCCCCTTAACTGCTGGGACCCACCAGCTACATCTTCGCACGCAAGGAAGTGCCTGAAAGTCGGGACCCACTTGGTCAAAGCATACGTAGCGTTGTCATTCTGGTCGCGAACGTGTACGTACATATATACTGGTGGATGTAGAGGCGCACACGTGTTGAAGTAGAGGCGCGCACGTAGCGTGTACATGTACGTAAAGCGGCCAGGGTGCAAGAAAGAAAATACGGCCACGTATGTATACATACGGCCGGGGTCTCGAACGCTTACTCGCGCATACGTACGGCGAAGGCTCGTTGACATGGCTAGGTCGGAACGGTGAAACAGCGCAGTCCTCGTGTTCATGGGGAGGCAATGAAATGCGTCGTGTTCATGGGGAGGCAACGGAATGCGTCATGTTCACCGGGAGGCAACGGAATGCGTGGGAGCCAACCGGCTGGGTCGGAACGGAATGTGTGGTCGTGTTCATCAGGAGGGCTTGGACAGATCAGGTGATGGAAACGAGGCCTGGCGTACCGCAGAACGGAGGAAATGGCCTTGTGTTCGACCGGCCACGTTTGAAACGGGATCCTGTTCATCGGGAGGTGTCTGGCGTACCGCAAAACAGACGAAACGGACCTCCTATGGTCGAAACAGGGGTCTTGTTGATCGAGAGGGGTGTGGCGTACCGCAAAACGGACGAAACGGACCTCCTACGGTCAAAACGGGAGTCCTGTTGATCGGGAGGGCTATGGCGTACCGCAAAACGGACGAAATAGACCTCCTACGGTCGAAACGGGGGTCCTGTTGATCGGGAGGGGTGTGGCGTACCGCAAAACGGATGAAACGGACCTCCTACGGTCGAAACGGGGGTCCTGTTCATCGGGAGGGGTGTGGCGTACCGCAAAACGGGACTCCACGGGATACTGTTCATCTCCACCATCGACCTCCTCTAGCCTCCACGGGCTACCGTCGACCTCCTCCAGCCTCCACGGGCTCCTGTTCATCCAGCCTCCACCGCGCGCTACTCCACCGCCATCGCTCAACCACCCTCCACTCGCACCCCTCCACCGCTCATCTGCTCATCCAGCCCTCCACACCATGGGGTCCTGTTCAACCACCCCTCCATGGGCACCCCTCCACCGCTCATCGCTCATCCAGCCCTCCACACCACGGGTCCTATTCATCCAGAGGCAACGCCACCGCTCATTGTTCATCCACCCCCCCATAGCGCCACTGCTCATCCCAGAGGCAGCATCGATCGACTTGATTAGCGAAGTAGCAAAGGGAATCGCCGATCGGGTTCGCTTAACAGCCATCGATCGATCACTCGGGTTCGATAACGCATAGCCTGCGATTGCAATCGCCGGGTTGATTAGAGCCCAACGCCTCGCTCGGGTTCAATTAGAGCCAACGCCTCGCACACACGCGCGTACGTGTACGAGAGAAACGCGCATCGCTCGGCCCCCGACCTCCCACCGTAACCGGGAACTCCCCGAAATTTTCCTCGCCCTCGCTTCTACCATGGTTTTTTTCGTCATGGACGGCCCAAAGAATGTCATGCAGTTGCGTCTCCGGCCCATCCAGGATGAAAAGCCCATTTTCTGTCATGACTTTTTGTCATAGAAGTAGGAGCCCACCACATCTATGATGATACCGGGTTTTGTCACAATTATCGGCATAGAAGTGTCATATGTATGACAGAAAAAAAATTCGTTCGGCCCAAAATGTCAGATATGTGTCTTTTTTTGTAGTGGTTGCATCAATAATCTGATCAATGCGAGGGAGGGGGAAGGGATCCTTATGGCAGGCCTTGTTAAGAACCTTGAAATCGATGCAAAGGTGCCAGGATTTATCTTTCATTGGTACCATCACCAGGTTTGCTAGCCAGTCCGGGTGTTTTATTTCTATGATGAGTCCGGCCTCCAGTAACTTGGCCAGCTCTTCTCCCATGGCTTGTCGTTTAGGTTCGAAAAAACGCTGCAATGTTTGCTTGACTGGTTTATATCCCTTCAAAATATTAAGGCTGTGTTCAGCCAACCTGCGTGGGAATCCTGGCATATCAGAAGGGTGCCAGGCGAATATGTCCCAGTTTTTGCGCATGAACTCTCGTAGCGCGGCATCGACCGTTGGGTCGAGTTGTGCCCCGATGGATGCTATCTTCTTGGGGTCCGTCGGGTGGACTTGAAATTTTATTATTTTCTCTGCTGGTTTAAAGGAGGTGGATTTGGGTCGCTTGTCCAGGATTACGTCATCCCTATCCACAGTGAAACACAGCACGGTCAGCTCTTCGGCCGTGAGGGCTTCAGACGATGCCTCGAGGGCTAGGGATGCGGTTTTATTTTCAGCGCACAGTGCTATGTCCGAATCACTGGCAAGAGTGATGGTGCCATTGGGCCCGGGCATCTTGAGCTTCATGTACCTGTAATGAGGTATTGATTGAAAGCATGTGAATGCGTCTCGCCCCAGTAGGGCGTGATATCCGCTGTTGAAAGGGGCCACTTGGAAGGTTATTTCTTCGGACCGATAATTCTCCAGCGTGCCGAATACCACGTCGAGCGTGATTTTTGCCGCGCACCGCACCTCCCGACTGGGAACGATTACCCGGAAGGTCGTTGAGGGAGTTCTGGATTAGGGGGTGTCCGGATGGCCGGACTATAGCCTTTGGCCAGACTCCTGGACTATGAAGATACAAGATTGAAGACTTCATCCCGTGTCCGGATGGGACTTTCCTTGGCGTGGAAGGCAAGCTTGGCGATACGGATATGTAGATCTCCTACCATTGTAACCGACTACTGTAACCCTAACCCTCTTGGTGCCTATATAAACCAAAGGGTTTTAATCCATAGGACGAACAACAATCATACCATAGGCTAGCTTCTAGGGTTTAGCCTCTCTGATCTCGTGGTAGATCTACTCTTGTACTACCCATATCATCAATATTAATCAAGCAGGAGTAGGGTTTTACCTCCATCGAGAGGGCCCGAACCTGGGTAAAACATCGTGTCCCTTGTCTCCGTTACCATCCGCCTAGACGCACAGTTCGGGACCCCCTACCCGAGATCCGCCGGTTTTGACACCGACATTGGTGCTTTCATTGAGAGTTCCTCTGTGTCGTCATCCTTAGGCCCGATGGCTCCTCCGATCGTCAACGATGATGCGGTCCAGGGTGAGACTTTTCTCCCCGGACAGATCTTCGTATTCGGCGGCTTTGCACTGCGGGCTAATTCGCTTGGCCATCTGGAGCAGATTGAAAGCTACGCCCCTGGCCATCAGGTCAGATTTGGAAGTTTGAACTACACGGCCGACGTCCGCGGAGACTTGATCTTCGACGGGTTCGAGCCACGGCCAAGCGCACCGCCGCATCACGAGGGGCATGATCTAGCTCTGCCGCGAACAAAGGTCTCGGAGGTCAGACAGTGTCCGCTCCGACCCTTAGCTCGGAGCCGCATGCACCGATCGAGGACGGGTGGCTGGACACCGCCTCGGGGGCTGCAATCTCTACGATGGTTGAGCCGTACACTCCAAGGTGTCGGACTCCTCTCCGGACTCCGAACCTTCCGAGCCCCTGCCAATCGAATCCGATTGGGCGCCGATCATGGAGTTCATCGCCGCGGACATATTTCCGCACTCACCCTTTGGCAACATCCTGAATTCACTAAAGTCTCTCTCTTTATCAGGAGAGCCCTGGCCGGACTACGGTCAGCAAGGTTGGGACGCTGACGATGAAGAAATTCAATGCCCACCCACCACCCACTTCGTAGCCACTGTCGATGATTTAACCGACAAAGACAACAGTCCGGACGATCTCACGCCATGGAGCAGGGTGAACCGGTGGACGTCGAACATGCTATCGAGCAACCGTCCGAACAGGACAACCTGGATAAAAAACCCGTCCACGGCGAAGATAACAGTCCGGACGATCTCACGCCGACAAGTTGCTGGAGCGAAGAACCTCCACAAAAGGCTCGCCGCCATCGCACGTAGCCTGAAAAAGCAGAATCGGAAGCTCAAAACAGCGGAAGATGCACTCAGAATCAGATGGAGCAAAGTACTCAACACCGCAGACAAATACGGTGACAGTCGCCGAACAAAGAGCTACCCAAAGCGAAAACTACTACCTGAATTTGATGAGGAGGCCGTAGAGCCCCCGCAATCAAAAAACAAGGAGGCCACCCGATCGGATGGACGACCCCATGGCAAACAGAGAGTGGCAAACGGCGCCACACACAAGCCGGCACGCGATCCGCACAGGGATTCGCATAAAAAAGATGGCCCATTTAGATCAATCTACGGCCCAAGAAAGCAAGCTCTAGTAAGCAATGCAACACATCAAGTATCCGAACATCACGGTACACCTAAATATAGGGGTGCCGCACACCCCTATGTTTCACCGATGAGGTGCCGGATTATGAATTTCAAATGATTCAATCCCGTAAACATAGAGGCATACGACGGAACAACAGACCCACGAGTCTGGATTGAGGATTACATCCTCCACATACACATGGCTAGAGGAGATGATCTCCACGCCATAAAATACCTACCCCTCAAGCTCAAAGGGCCAGCCCGGCATTGGCTTAAAAGCCTTCACGAAAACACCATTGGAAGTTGGGAGGAGCTCGAGGATGCTTTTCGGGAAAATTTTCAAGGGACCTATGTCCGACCTCCGGATGCCGACGATTTAAGTCACGTAACTCAACAACCCGGAGAGTCAGCCCGGAAATTTTGGAACATATTCCTTACTAAAAAGAACCAAATAGTCGACTGTCCGGACGCGGAAGCCTTAGCAGCTTTCAAACACAACGTCCGAGATGAATGGCTCACTGGACACCTCGGCCAAGAAAAGCCAAGAACAATGGCCGCATTAACAAGCCTCATGACCCGCTTTTGTGCGGGAGAGGATAGCTGGCTGGCAAGATGTAGTACCAGCGACCCAAGTACATCCGGAGTCAGGGATGGAAACGGGAAACTACGACGCAGCAAGGACCAACGTCGGACCAAGGAAACAGCCCTAAGAGCACGGCAGTCAACGTCGGATTCAAAAGCTCTCGGCAGAATCATAAAAAGCTGCCCCTTAAGGATAACAGGGACGAGCTATCTAACTTAAACAAAATCTTGGACAAGATATGCCAAATCCACAATACTCCCGGGAAGCCTGCAAACCATACCCACAGAGATTGTTGGGTCTTCAAGAAGTCCGGCAAACTCAACGCCGAACACAAGGGGCTCGACACACCAAGCGAGGACGATGACGAACCCCACAAGCAGAGCACCGGAAAACAAAAGAATTTCCCACAAGAAATCAAAACAGTAAACTCACTTCACGTGACAAAAGGGAAAAATAGAGCAGCGCCCATAGAGGTACGCGCCATACGGCCTATCCCGGAGGAGTCCCGCCACTGGTTGTTAAAACCAATCACCTTCGACCATCAGGATTACTCTAGAAGTATACGGAATGCAGGTTGGACTGCCTTGATATTACACAAGTCCTAATGGACGGCGGCAGTGATCTAAACATGCTATATCAGGACACAATCCACAAAATGGGGATAGACCCAACCAAATTTCGCCACAGCAACACTTCCTTTGAAGGGGTAATGCCAAGCCCATATGCCCATTGTACGGGCTCTCTACGGCTAGAAGTTGTGTTCGGCTCACCCGACAACTTCCGCCGCAAAAAGTTAACCTTCCACCTCGCCCCATTTACAAGTAGCTATCAAGCACTATTGGGACGCGAAGCTTTCGCCCGCTTTAACGCAATACCGCATTATGCATCTCTTACACTTAAAATGCCAGGTCCATGCGGCATCATCTCGTTAAAGAGAAACATCGAGGGTTCCTCGAGTCCGGAAAATTGTGCGGTTGCCTTGACAGCCACACAATAAACCGGCTTCACCAATACAAGCACTTAGACAGGTCGTCCAGACCCCGGACTCGGCTGGACGAGTCCGGCGTAAACATACAAGGGCTTACTAGACGCATACCCCCGTACAAGGGGCTCCGCGCATGCACAACAAGAGACAATAAAGCTCAATTTCATTCATTTTTTGAGTTGTACTTCGTTTATAATATAACTTACATTTTTGCACTATCTTTTTCAACTAAGTTCCTCTCTTTTACAGATGAACACCGTGCTACACCCGTCCAGGATACGGCACAACAGAGACACAGGCGCAGACGTGCAGTAGGGACCCATTGCAAGGATTCTTTTCAGATTAAGACCCTGAGTAAACCTTTTTTACTGTCTCTTGTTGATACACATCCCCCAGTTTCTCGCTATAACCGAGGAGGAGGCTGGCGTTTTGGCATAGGACACGTCAGAATTTTGCGCATACCTGGACACCAGGGGCTTATTACAAAGGGCGTTGTTCGGCCCGTTTTCATAAAGACCGAATACCTTAGGGAGTGCTCGGCGTCTCGAGTTAGGCCTTATATGCATCAGCTCCGAATCATGTCTTTGGTCAAATGTTGGGTTTGCCCGGCTCCTGTGTTTTGCTGCCTTAAGTTCCGCTCTATCGGCTAATGCGGCACCGGAGAACTCTGCGACAGTGCCCTTGTTCGCCAAAGCGAGCACCTCAGTAGAGAAAGCCAAAAACTGACTGTCATAATATAGTGTGAGACTGGTCAACCACTCGGTGACCCGCTGGAATCTTTAGAATTCCTCCGCATTGACGATGGGCCGTTTCCCGGTCAGGCACATACGCGCCCCGAATTCGGGCGAGCGCGGTGCCCCTAGGGGCTATATAGTAGCCCCACTGTCGAACTCCTATTGCTAAGTGAAAGTGATAAAGCATTATAGTCCGGTTGCCTAGTTTGCTGCGCTATCACCTCCTTTGTAGGACCAAGACGTTGGATCAAGTGTGAAAAGGCGCTTTCTGCAAACACCCCCACATTATATGTGTGGGGGCTGAAGCCAAAGACTGCCATCTTTCAGGTTATATAGACATATACATTAATGGCCGCACAGGAGGTATTTTAATTCTTGAAGGCACAAGTATAAAAAGCTTTTATATTCCATCGAAACATTGTTTCACAATAATACATGTTATTCAAACAGAATATCGTTCGAGCACTGCGTCTCTATTAAACGAGCGCCCTGCAGAACTTCCTGAACATAGTGCTCGACAGGTACTCGGCTTTCGTCCGAATCTTGGGATGCAACATCGGTGGCCTTCATCTCCGCCCAAGATATGTCTTGACACGGGCAAGAGCCATCCGCGCACCCTCTATGCATGCTGACCGCCTCATTGCTTTGATATGTGGCACCGCACCAAGGAACTGCTGCACCAAGCCAAAATAACTCTTCGGCTCGGGCCTTTTCGGCCACAAATGAGTCACGACATCCTCCATGGCAAGTCCGGACAATCTATTCAGCTCCGCCCATTCGGCCAAACGATCGGTTAATGGAAGTGGACGCTCTGGATTATAGAACTGCGACCAAAAAAGCTCTTCCATCTCCTGATCCTTTTGATCTCCGAAGTGTTCGGCCGCGTCTACGGCACTCGCCGCCAAGTCTAGATAAGCATCTTCCGTACTCCACAGCCGGTCCAACTGAGCATATTTAGGATCCGTGAACTTCCTCCGTAGCAGAAATGGCTTTCCAGCCGCGATATCTCCGGCCTGACGTAGCTCCTCCTTCATAGCTCTCATCGCAGAGCGCGCATCCTTGGCCTCGGTGGTGGCCTTCTTCAGGTCCTATTGCTCCGCTCGACCTTCTTTTTCAAGAAGCTCGCAGCGGTCGGTAGCATTCTTCAACTTCACGGCCATCTCGGCCATTTCCTTCTTGCTTCGGCAGTGAGCAACCTGTTTGGCTTTTAGCTCTTCGACCGCCTTTAAGGCAGCCGCATCACTTTTTCTGGCCTGCTCCTCGGCTCGGGAAAGCTCCGCCCGAAGGTTCTCCATGGCAGCGACACCATCTGCATCAAGCATACATGTTGTAAGGCACGGGCATCAAGCTCCCTTACCAGGTGTCCGCGGAGAAACTGCATACCTTGTGACACGTCAAGCCGCTTATTAACAAGCGCGATGTCGGCATCCGCCACGTCAAGTTGCCACTTTAGTTCGGGAAATTCATCAGTCCGGCTAGCCACCGGATGCTCCGCCACCTACATAGGAAGGGCGACATATTATAGCTGGGATTATGATCCTCGGCACGCTGTCATTTTTTACAACGCATCGAGTCTCAGGGGCTACTATCTACACAGGGCGCATCTTATATATGCGGAACCCGTCAAAAGGTACATCATTGCACGTACCTCAAAACCCGTCAGCAAACTCCTGGCGGCCTCGTACAACCCGCTTTCCGCGGACGAAATTTTTTCAATCATCGTACCCATCAATGCACGGTAATCCTCTGAGATAGACGCTCGCCCGAGCAGATCCTTCAACTCCTCCGACCGTGCACCAGGAGGTGCCGGACTCGTCTGATGGCCTTTTTCGAAGGCCGGACACGGAGGGCTTTGGGGGGCCCTACGACCGCCTTCCGCCCCTGCCGGAATCAGAGAAACCCTCCGCGATGACACCTCAGGATCGTCCGCCTCGCTAGGAGATACGGCAGGGGGAGGTGTTCTGCTCTCCATCATCTCCGGACGAAGATCCCCTGAAGACAAGCTCTGCTGAGAAGGGCTGAGATCCGAACTACAAGGTAAAATTTCGGTCATCTTCAGAAATAAAACAGGGATGTCTCTTATTTTAAAACTCCCCTCTCTACTTACGACTCGCTGGAGGGTTGATCTCCTTGGGGAAATAGTGCGGCCGGGACATCTCCCGGCGCAGGACCCTCTGGCGAAGATTTCTTCACTCGCTTTGAGGCCTTTGTCTCCGGATCTTCAGAGGCGGTCCTCTTCTCCCCTTGGATGGAGGGATTCTCGATCCCTTTTTTCTTGATAACCTCCTTCGCGGAGGCAGTAGCTTCCTTGTTCCCCCCTTCGCCTTCTTCCAAAGGCGCAGCCTCCAGCATCTTGGTTAACACGGGATCCAGCGTGGTCTCAGGGAGGGGGCCGGACACCTGATCAGTTTTGCTTTCTCTATCCACTCCTGTTTAAGGGACAACTCTTTTAAGGGCAAGTTTATGATAAATATACGGATAGCGTGTCCGGGTACAGGACTACTTACTTGAGTATCCGGGCGATTACAGCTCAGACTTGCGTCCTCGGTCAAGTCCGGACACATTGCTTGTGATCCGAAGAACAGTTTGTACATCTCCACGGGCGTTGCGCCCATGAAATGTTGGAGAGCTCGTGGTCCCTCCGGATTGAACTCCCACAGGCGGAGGGGGCGACATTTGCAGGGCAGGATGCGACGAATCAACATGACCTGCGCTATTACGACCAGATTGATCTCTCTCTCTAGGAGGTCTCGAATACGGCCCTGCAACAAGGGCACGTCCTTGGACGGCCCCCAGTCAAGCCCTTTATTGACCCATGAAGCCAGCCGCGGTGGAGGACCCGAGCGAAAGGCAGGTGGCGCCACCCTTTTGGTGCCCCTGGGAGCTGTAATATAAAACCACTCTTATTGCCATAGACCGAGCTCCTCTTGAAAAGAGCCCTCGGGCCATGAAGCGTCAGCATTCTTGCTTATAACATCGCCTCCGCACTCTGCCTGTTGCCCCTTGATCATCTTTGGCTCCACCTTGAAGGTCTTGAGCCACAATCCGAAGTGAGGGGTAATGCGGAGGAAGCTTCGCATACGACGATGAACGATGAGATGTGGAGGATGGACTCCGGATCCAAGTCGTGAAATTCCAGCCCGTAATAAAACATGAGCCCCCTCACGAAGGGGTCCTTCGGGAAGCCTAGCCCCCGAAGGAAGTGAGACGCGAACACCATGCTTTCACCGGGCTTGGGAGTTGGAATAACCTTCCCTTGGGCGGGCAGCCTATGCGAGATTTCGCCGGTTAGATACCTAGCATCTCTTAGCTTTAGGACGTCTTCTTCCGTGACGGAGGAAGGCATCCACCGGCCTTGAAGGTCGGAGCCGGACATCATCGAAGGTCCAAGCGCTGAATCTGGAGCTTTGGGTGTTGGAACTCGAGGCGAGGGGCGGATTCGATTGAGATTGAGAAAAAGGAGCGGGGGCTTGGTCTCTTTGTAAAGAGGTTGAATACCAGGAGCCCTCCCCATGACCGTTCGGGACTCGCCTTCGATAGAGGAGGCGTGCCAACGGGCACGACTGGGTTACCCACGCCCGTATTAATGAGAATCCCGGAATAAGGGGACACGATCTCTGCTTTGACAAGACGTGCCAAGGAAACCGCCTCGCTAAACGCGCTGAGGTGGGACAGTAAAAACGATTCGAATAAAGGCTTGGCCGTGGTGTGATATCACGCTGCGGAATACGTTAGAAGATTGAACTTGTGTAAATATTATTCTCTCTATGGTGGTATGTGGAACTTATTTTGCAGAGCCGGACACTATCCTGGTGTTCAAAATCTTCTATTAAGTATTCAGAGGAGGA
Source organism: Aegilops bicornis (assembly GCA_021605145.1). Classification (NCBI taxonomy): domain Eukaryota; kingdom Viridiplantae; phylum Streptophyta; class Magnoliopsida; order Poales; family Poaceae; genus Aegilops; species Aegilops bicornis. Next base: position 591,314,215 of record CM038670.1, read on the forward strand.
ACCCGCCTTGCAATGCCGAAGACAATATGCGCGCCGGACTCGTCGTCATTGAAGCCTGGTTCAGGGGCTACTGAGGGAGTCCTGGATTAGGGGTGTCCGGATGGCGGACTATAGCCTTTGGCAGACTCCTGGACTATGAAGATACAAGATTGAAGACTTCGTCCCGTATCCGGATGGGACTTTCCTTGGCGTGGAAGGCAAGCTTGGCGATACGGATATGTAGATCTCCTACCATTGTAACCGACTCTGTGTAACCCTAACCCTCTTCGGTGCCTATATAAACCGGAGGGTTTTAGTCCGTAGGACGAACAACAATCATACCATAGGCTAGCTTCTAGGGTTTAGCCTCTCTGATCTCGTGGTAGATCTACTCTTGTACTACCCATATAATCAATATTTCAAGCAGGAGTAGGGTTTTACCTCCATCGAGAGGGCCCGAACCTGGGTGAAAACATCGTGTCCCTTGTCTCCTATTACCATCCGCCTAGACACACAGTGCGGGAACCCCTACCCGAGATCCGCCGGTTTTGACACTGACAATCGTGCTACTTTGCTCAATGTGTCACGACCGGTTTTTCAATAAAATACTTATTGAGAAACCAATCTTTTTTATTCCAGTATAGGAAGAATTCTCCTTACTGGTAGACAAATACTTGATACAGAAGTCCAGTAGCATTAAATATATTACAGGGTTGAGCTGAGGTTGCTCAACAATTTATTACAAACACGCCAATATTGTACATAAGCGGCTATGACACGAGGGGTGTGGTGGCATACCATCTTGACTCGAGATAAAAGTGGTGGTGGATATATCACAGTGGAGTGGTCGACATGACTCCTAATCTGGCAGCTCATCGAGCGTCGAGGTGAGGCTCGATGCATTTATTCGGGTAGCGGAAGCGGATATAATACAAGTGACCAAATCCAGGATCGCACGGGACTGACTGGGACTCCTCTAGGCGTCGGACTCGCTATCGAACTCTTCATCCATGAGATCGCCCGTCAACATCCGCCAAATCAACAAGCCGTGAGTACTTTGAAAGTACTCGTAAGACAGTTCAGACATAAGATATAACAAATGCAAGCATGAATGCACCATGAGAAAATAACAATGCACACTCAAATAATAGATTTTTGCACGACATGATAGGTAAAAAGGAAGTCGGGCGGTAGTCCTCCCGAAATCCCAACAAAATAACTGAAAACCGATCGGGTGTCTGGAGCGACGCCTCTAAGGGTAAACAAATAAATTATCATGCCGCAGTCGGGCGTCTAAGCGACACCACATAAAGGGCTTGTATTGAAAGTAAATAACAAGAGTGCCACAGTCGGACATCTGAGCGACCTCCCATAAAGGGCTTATATTGAAAAGTAAATAACAAGTGTGCCACAGTCGGACGTCTGAGCGACATCGCAGAAAGGGCTTATAGTGAAAGTAAATAACAAGCATGCCACAGTCGGACGTCTGAGCGACATCGCAGAAAGGGCTTATAGTGAAAGTAAATAACAAGCGTACCCGCGATGGACGTCTGAGCGACATCGCAGAAAGGGCTTATATTGAAAGTAAATAACAAGCGTGCCACAGTCGGATGTCTGAGCGACATCGCAGAAAGGGCTTATATTGAAAGTAAATAACAAGCATGCCACAGTTGGACGTCCGAGCGACATCGCATAAAGGGCTTATACTGAAAGTAAATAACAAGTGTGCCGCAGTCGGATGTCTAAGCGACATCACAGAAAGGGCTTATATTTCATTATTCATATCCGATAAATTCACGAAGATATAACACTCACAGGAAATATTCAACACATAATAATAAACGGGTTAGTCCAGCCACAGGAATAATCATTTAGCCGGACTTAACACTCATGTGGTTCGCCGGAGTTTTGTCACTGAGACTGACACTGAAAAGATAAGTTGAACACGGTACTCGGACATGGATAAGATGATTCGAAGGATTTTGACTCTGCAGAGTTTGTACTAATTATCCACAGCTGACGGATTTTCGTAGTCACGAAGGACCAGTTCCGTTTACGGTATTTCGGTAGAAACACATCTAACCAGTACACACCCATCCCACCTGACGATGCCAGGAATCACCCTAGACAACGTTCAAGAAAAACTTTGAGACGGGGAGATCACAACCTCGAATAGCATGGGATCAAATTTATATTCGTGCACTCTAAGGGGTGCCCCCCTCTGGGTCCCAACCGGAAACACCCATGCCCCCTTACCGGATGACTGGCTTTAATCCAGGGCCATGGAACCCTCATCACGGCCTCTCTATTTGGTGTGTACCAGGAAAGAGGTTTGCAACTTACTAAGCCATATCCCTTGAGGAAAACATGTGGTAGTACAGGAAAGGAAACGGATGGTAACGTGACTTAATCCACGTTGACACTGGAGTTAAATGGTTTGGCATAAGACCGCATGCTCCAACACTGCCATCTTATCACCTCTCATGTCATCACATGATCATGTAAACTCACATCAATTAACATACGGAGTTTCGAAGCTCACTTGTCTCAACTTTGCATGTAATATAACACTTATCGAAATGCTCATAGACATGCCATGAAACTACTCAATGCAAACATGCAAAAACACTCATCATATCAAAAGTTCAAACATGCTTGCCTGGTTCGGAGTATTCGGAGTCTAGCTTGGTGAAGTTCGCGGTTCCGTCACCTCCTCCGGTATCTACGGTATAAGAAAATACCTACTAACGTAAATACCCTGGGGTGCACAAAAGTATTCCAAATATTTTTCAAATAAATATGATAAAAAATAGAGAGGAAAAGAAAGAGGACAGAAAAAGAATCAATCAAAAATCATTTTCTGTTTAAAAGTTATTAAAGAGATTTAGCCCAGGGACTTGTCTGTAATGAAACAGAAAGTTTCCAGGGGCTAGCTTATAAAAATAGAAAACGCTTCGGCTAAAAACCCGTCAACTACAAAGGAAGACGTATTCTGCCCGAGGGCGTTTTCAGAAAACGGTTCAATAAAAAAGAAAAAGCTGACAAGGGGTCCCACCCGTCAGGTTTGAATTTTCAAACTGGGGGGGGGGGGGGATCAGAGTGCACCGGCGCCCTAGAGCTGCGGTGGTCGCCGGCGGCGATCCACGGCGAGTTAGGAGGAGCGGAGGGTACCTACGTGATCAGTGTGCCCTCCCGCGTCTGTGGGTGGTGGAGGTGGTCGTCAACGAGCACCACGTCGGCGACGGCCCTTCCTCCGGCGGACGGCGGCTCGGGTGATGTTGGACCTCGCCGGGGAGGGCTGCGAAGGTTAAACTGGAGCTCGGGTTAGAGTACTGGGTGTATGAGAAGGAAACTGACGTGGTTTGGGAGGCGGGGATGGCCTCACCTGAGCAGATCGAGCTGGAGCCCGAGGCAGATCGGGGCGGCCGGAGTCGGGGGAGGAGACCTCCTCGAGGTCCTCCTGGTGGCTTGGTGGGGCTCCGGTGAGGTGGAGTGGTGGTGCCGGCTCAAGAACGAGCTCGGGACCTTCTTTTATAGGTGATCCGAGGCGGTGGCCGCGAATGGGAAATCTCGGGCGATGGTTACGGCGGCGCAGTGGTTGGTCGGGTAGTTTAGGGGGTTGGGCATCAACGTGGAGATCCACTGGTTCCATTCAGACGCTAACCAAGGTTGGATTAGGCGTGCTTGGTGGTTTCGACAGATCGGAGCTTCGCGGCCCTGCTGGCGGCAGAGGGCGCGCTCTGCTTGCAGTGGCTACCGGGCGACGGTGCTGCGGCGCAGGCCGGGCAAGCGACGGCCACGCGGAGACCTTGGGTGCATTGGGCGACGCTGGACGGTGCAGAAAGCTGGCGCTAGCTCTTGCTGGCCGCCACGGGTGGCTCTGCCACCGCAGAGGCTGCCGGCGTTGGCGAGGCACGCCGCCACCGACACCTGCGCCCGTCCAAGAGAGCGTGCGGTGCTCTGGATAAGGAGGAGAGGCCGTGCGCAACGCGCCAGAGCGGCAATCGTGATTGATGACAAGACTACGGAAAACGACATCGACCGGCCAAACTCAGAATTTCAATTTATCAATATATACAGAAACAGAGCAGGCCTAGTGTTCGATGAAATGATTTAGGCATGAGGGGAATTTATCTGGGGCTGATCTTTGGTGTGGTGGCCTCTCAAAGCACCTGGGGGCTGCCTGATTTTTGGTGGAATTTTTGGAGAAAAGGAAATATGAATTTCACCGAAAATGATGAATCTGGTCCAAACTTGCAGTGGTTGAAACTTGAAAATTTTGAATTGTGGAAGAGTGGATCTTGATGGATCTAGGTTGGGGTGCTAGGGACTATCCAGAGGAGTTGGTTTGAGATCAAAACTCAAAGGAAATCAGGTACTTCCTTTGTAAATCATCTAGGCTTAAAATAAAAGACATAATTGTTTTTGGGGATAAAATAAATGAAAACAAATTCAAAAATGGGTTGAACTAGTTGGAACAGAAAGTTTGGGTTGCCCCAAAGTGGAGGGAGGGTTTTGGGAGAAATTACAACATGAGGCATGGTGAAACAATAGGTGGTTTCAAAACAAAAGAATATCCCCAAAACCCATAGGGTTTCTTTTTAATAGAAAATAAATTCCAAAAAAATTATTTGGGATGGGTAAAAATTAGAAGGAAGGTTTTTAATAACCAAACACCAAGGTTGAGGAAGATACAAAATAAAATCCTTGCCATGGGGGAAAATTTTGAGGAGGGGTTTTTGGAAAGATTTTAAATGGCCTCCTTCAAAACCAACAAAGTTTTTGTTGAAAACCAAATTAAAAAATTTGGAGTGTCACAACACCTACCGCCTTAGGAAAAATCTCGTCCCCGAGATTTCAGCTGATCCTCCAATAGGTGTGGGTACTCTGTCCGAAGAAAATCCTCTCTTTCCCAAGTTGCTTCATTCTCGGTGTGATTGCTCCACTGAACTCTTCTTCTCACCCCCCTTTTCATGTAGTAGTGACTTGTATAGTAGGGTGGTAGGCTGACTGGACTGGACTATTGGGACTGTACTAACCCTTTAACACTTTAATATAAAGTCAGTGGGGATTTCCCCCACTGTCATTAGTTCTCAAAAAAAAACTCTGAAAAACTTGATTGTTTTCTGACGGGTCCTCCTTTCAGACTCCTCCAATATTTTTATTGGACGTTCCCGGTAGGTGAGGTCTGGTTGCACGTCAATGTCTTCATGGGATACTTGCTTCTCTGGGTTTCTCACGCACTTCCTCAATTGCGTAGACGTGGAACACGTGGTGGACGTCGGATAATTCTTGAGTAAGTCTAGTTGGTAGGCTACCGTGCCTCTTCGTGCCACTATACGTATGGGTCCGATGAATCTTGGTGCTAGCTTTCCCTTAACCTTGAATCATTGCAGGCCCCTCATAGGAGATACTCGTAGGTACACATACTCACCGGGTTCAAAACTGACTCCCCGATGCTTTTGATCGTAATAACTCTTCTGTCGATTTTGAGCTCTCTTGAGTCGATCCCTAATTATCTTAACTTTCTCCTCAGCCTCCTTGAGCATGTCTGGGCCGAAGATACGTCTGTCTCCGGTTTCTGACCAATTTAGCGGGGTACGACATCTCCGCCCGTACAAAGCTTCAAATGGTGCCATTTGCAGGCTGGCTTGGTAACTATTGTTGTATGCAAACTCCGCATATGGCAAGCTTTCTTCCCAACTGGTTCCATAGGTGAGGACTCATGCTCTCAGCATGTCTTCTAGAATTTGGTTTACGCTTTCAGTTTGTCCATCAGTCTGGGGGTGGTATGCGTACTAAACGTCAGTTGAGTTCCCAGGGCTTGTTGTAATTGATCCCAAAATCGGTAGACGAATTGAGTGCCTCTGTCTAATATTATAGTCTTTGGAACTCCATGCAAGCAGATGATACGGGAAAGATAAAGCCTGGCAAGCTTCTGAGTGGTGTGGGTTGTCTTCACGGGGATGAAGTGTGCCACCTTAGTCTGTCTATCTGTGATGACCCATATGGCATCATTCCCGTGTCGTGACCGAGGTAGTCCAACAATAAAATCCATTCCAATTTCGTCCCATTTCCACTCGGGTATCTTATTTGGTTGTAATAGTCCGGCGGTTTACGGTGCTCGGCCTTGATGCGTTGACATGAGTCACAACATGCAATGAGCGTGGCTATGTCCCTTTTTATACCGTGCCACCAAAAAATTTCCTGAAGGTCCTTGTACATTTTTTTTCCTCCAGGATGGATTGAATACGGAGCGGTGTGGCCTTCAGCTAGAATTTGCTGTTTAAGGTCCTCGATATTTGGTACGCAAAGCCTATCTCCATACCACAATATTCCCTGCTCGTCGATGACGAATTCTGAGGCCTTGCCCAAACTTACTTTCCTTTTATGCCTTCAATGTCAGGTGCCCATGCTGAGCCTCCTTAATCTTTTCTATCAGGGTAGGCTGTATTTGTAAATTCGACACGCTGCCTTCGGTGACCATTAGGAAGTTGAGTTTAGCAAACTCCTGCCGAAATTCAGGTCTCAGACTTGGTAGGTTGTCGTCGTCCGAGCTGGGGTTCCGACTAAGAGCATCCGCCACTACATTTGTTTTTCCTGGATGGTAGTGGATTCCAACATCATAATCCTTCACTAATTCCAACCAGCGTCGTTGCCGTAAATTGAGTTCCGGTTGTGTGAAAATATACTTGAGGCTCTTATGGTCTGTGTATAATTCAAAACGATTTCCAAGTAGAAAATGTCTCCACTCTTTGAGTGCATGGATGACTGCTGCCAACTCCAAGTCATGAGTAGGATAATTTTCTTCATGCTTGCGAAGTTGCCTGGAAACATACGCAACTACCTTGCCTTCTTGCATTAATACACATCCGAGGACCTTCCGGGATGCGTCACAATACACCTCAAAATTCTTGTGTATGTCTGGCACAATTAATACCGGTCTTTGTCGTTAATTTCCTTTTTAGTTCTTGGAAACTTTTCTCGCAAGCTTCAGTCCATTCAAACTTCTTATCCTCCTTGAGTAACTGCGTCATTGGCTTTGCTATGGTGGATAATCCTTCAATAAATCTTCGGTAGTATCCTGCCATTCCCAAGAAACTTCGTACGTCCGTTACGCTAGCTGGTGGTTTCCAGCCAAGTACGGCCTTGACCTTTTCCGGGTCTACGGCAATACCTTCTTGGGTCAAGATGCGGGCCCGTAAAAACCCACTGTCTTAGCCAAAATTCACATTTGCTGAACTTGGCGTACAATTGATGTTTCCTTAGTTCTCCTAGTACAATTCTGAGATGTTCAGCGTGCTCTTCTGCTGTCTTGGAGTATATCAGAATATCGTCGATGAATACCACAACAAACTTGTCCATAAACTTCATAAATACTTTGTTCATGAGGTGAACAAAATATGCGGGGGCATTTGTTAGTCCAAACGGCATTACTGTGAACTCATACAGTCCGTATCTGGAGGTGAAGGCTGTCTTGGGGATATCTTATGTTTGTACATTTAATTGATGGTATCCCGACCTTAAGTCAATTTTTGAGAAAACCTTGGCCTGAGTGAGCTGATCAAATAAATCATTTATCCGTGGCATCGGGTATTTGTTCTTGATTGTGACCATGTTAAGTGCTCGATAGTCTATACACAATCTCAGTGTCCCATCCTTTTTCTTGGCAAATAAAATTGGTGAACCCCAAGGTGAGGAGCTGGCTCGTATATATCCTTTGTCCAGTAATTATTTTATTTGCTTCTTTAATTCTACCAACTCGGATGGTGCCATTCTGTATGGTTTCTTGTAAATGGGGGTGGTTCCGGGTGCTAGCTCAATGTTGAATTCTATCTCTCGTTCTGGTGGCATGCCTGGTAGTTCTTCGGGAAATACGTTTGGAAACTCACACACCATCGAACTTTGCTTAACTCGTAAACGTCCACCTTGTTCAACCTCGGTTTGCCGAGATATTTGTCTCTCTTGGGCTGAAACTTTTATTGTCTTCCCGTGATGGTGGGTGAGAATTACGGTCCGGTTGAAGCAGTCAATAAATCCTTTGTTGGTGGTTAACCAATCCATCCCTAGGATGACATCCAGTCCTTCATTTTCCAATACAATAAGGTTGGCGTGAAACTTCAATCCTTCAAACTCAATAACCACACCTTGGCAATAACTCTGAGTAACTTGCTTAATCCCAGGGGACTTGATGATCATGGATTTTTCCAAGGGAAGCATCGAAAAATCATTTTGCAAAGCAAATCTCTTTGAAATGAACGAGTGAGAAGCTACAGAATCAAACAAAACCGTGGCAGGTATTGTGTTGACAGGGAACGTACCGAGTACGATATCCGGGGCATTCTGTGCTTCCTCTCTGGTCACGTGGTTCAAGTGACCCTTCCTGTGGTTGTTATTGGGGTTGAAGTTGTTTCGCTTGGGCGCTGAATTATTGCCACCGTTGTTCGGCTTTGGGGTCGAGTTCCTTGGCTTGGGGCACTGCTTGGCATAGTGCCCTTCTTCTCCACAAGCATAGCAAGTAACGCCTGGGCGATATGTGACCTCCTTGTCCCTTGCATGGAAATTCTTGATTGGGTGTGAAACATTTGTCGTGGGTTTTTGTGTCCCACCTTTCTGAAAATCCGTCTTGCTCCGGTGGTTGCGAGCAAGAGCGGTCTGGTCCCTTTTGCGCTTGCAGAAATCCTCCAAGCTGCGTCGCTCATTTTCCAAGGTAATAGCCTTATCCACCAGTGTTTTGAAATCTGGGAAGGTGTGCACGACCAGCTGACATTTAAGCGCAGGTGCCAGACCGTCCAGGAATTTTTCCATCTTCTTGCTTTCAGTCATACGCTCTTCCTTGGCGTAGCGAGACAATAGAGTAAACTGACTGTTGTATTCCGTCACCGTCATGGTCCTCTGCTTGAGGTCATCAAACTCCCTCTTCTTGATCTTCATAACACTTTTAGGAATGTGCGCCCCACAAAAACCTTCTTTGAACTCCTCCCAGGTTATATCATTTTCGTTGGGGTGCATGTGTAGGAAATTTTCCCACCATGATGCAACCGCTCTAGTGAGATAGTGCGGTGCATATAGTACTTTCTCACGGTCTGAACATTGTGCAATAATTAATTTTATTTCCATGTCTCGAAGCCAATCATCGGCCTCAAGAGGTTTGTCAGTATGAGAAAATGTTAGGGGATGCGTCTTCTGTATCTCAGACAATTTGGATTGCTGCTGATACGGTCCACGTTGATTTCCCATATTGATGACTTGGTTCATCATTTCCTGATGTTGTTGCTGACTCTGTTCATAAAGGCGGCATACTTGGGAAAATGCTGTTTCACCGCCTGCTGACTTGACTGCCTCGTGTGAAATTGTTGCTTGTTTGGGTGCCATAATTCTCTTCTGGCGGATTTGGCATGGAGCGAGTCCAAGGACGAGACATTTTCCACTCTGGGGATATATTTTGTAAAACTCATAAGGAAAAGAAATTGAGTCGCAAAAATCAATAAATTTATAAAGACGGGAAATTTTTAAATGCTCCAAGATTTTTCAAGAGAATAATCGATTGCGCATGGAGAAGGACTGCTCAGTACATATCTTACACGCAAGCAGTAATTATACAATACACCACTCAGGATGTGCGTACACATTCCTGACATGTTATTTAGGCTAGTGCACTTCTCCCAGTTCCTACACGATGCGCAAACAAGCTACTTCTCACAACCTATGTACATATAAACATATCGTACAAGCCGGTACATTGCATGGCAGCTAAGCGCACTCAGTTGGAGATGGTAAGGACCTCCCTTGGCCTGCCGAGGGTGAGGCCCAGTGAGGCTGGGGAATCAACCTCCTCCTCACTAATAGGCTCCAGACGTGAAGTGCTGCGCTGAGTCGATGGAGCGGGCGCCATAGGTGGAGCAACACGGACTGGAGTGGGCGCAATAGGTGGTGCAGTACGGACTGAAGTGGGCGCAATGACTTGGTTGAACTCCTCAGTGGTAGGCAGGCAACGAGCGGTGGCGAGAATGGTAGGTGAATAAGATGCCGAGGACGAGACGAAAGTCAGCGGTGGCGCGGTGTGTAGGAGCTCCCTCCTGTTGGCGGCATAGCCATGGACTGAGTCCATGCGGGCAGCCACAAGGTCGTCCACAAGGTTGTCAAAGGCTGCCTCCAGAGCCTGGAGGTACTCAACAAGCATCTCAATAGCCTCGTCTCGCTCTCCTCTGGGGCAAGCGAATGCATAGTGACAGGTGTATGGCACGTGGCATGGAAGGTAGCGGTAGCGACGAGTCTTCATCGAAAGAAGAATATCTCGGAGACGAGCTATCACCTCACGGGCAGCCATCTGCATAGCATGCCTCTCCGTAGGCATGGCTCTCCCCAATAACCGGAAGCGGCGTAACTCAACACGCCCTCCCTTGAATTGCACCGCGGCCTGGTGCATGGACAGACTGTCATTGATCCTGTGCTGGTAGAGTGTGAATACTGGGCGCACTGATGGCCCAATCACGATCTTGACGATGTAGGAGAGGAGCTTGACGAACCCCTCAGGCACGTTGGCGAATACCTGTGACTCACAGCCGTTGCCAGCCATCTACAAAAGTAGGCAATAATTCTGAATGGTCAGATCGTAAATTTATGCTGACTGTCAGAAAATAACTACATTAAAAAAACACTATTATGCTAATAACCGATTAGCGATCGCACCTAGTGGCTTCCTACAGTCAGCCTGGCTCTGGTACCAAGTTTGTCACGACCGGTTTTTCAATAAAATACTTATTGAGAAACCAACCTTTTTGATTCCAAAGATAGGAAGAATTCTCCTTCTTGGTAGACAAATACTTGATACGTAAGTCCGAGCATTAAATATATTACAGGTTGAGCTGAGGTTGCTCAACAATTTATTACAAACACGCCAATATTGTACATAAGCGCGGCTATGACACAGGGGTGTGGTGGCATACTACTGACTCGAGATAAAAGTGGTGGTGGATATATCACAGTGGAGTGGTCGACATGACTCCTAATCTGGCAGCTCATCGAGCGACGGGGTGAGGCTCGATGCATTTATTCGGGTAGCGGAAGCGGATATAATACAAGTGACCAAATCCAGGATCGCACGGGACTGACTGGGACTCCTCTAGGCGTCGGACTCGCTATCGAACTCTTCATCCATGAGATTGCCTTCGTCAAGATCTGGCCAAATCAACAAGCCAGGTGAGTACTTTTAAAGTACTCGCAAGACAGTTCGGACATAAGATATAACAAATGCAAGCATGAATGCGCCATGAGCAAATAACAATGCACACTCAAATAATAAATTTTTGCACGACATGATAGGTAAAAAGGAAGTCGGGCGGTAGTCCTCCCGAAATCCCAACAAAATAACTGAAAACCGATCGGGTGTCTGGAGCGACGCCTCGAAGGGTAAACAAATAAATTATCATGCCGCAGTCGGGCGTCTAAGCGACACCACATAAAGGGCTTGTATTGAAAGTAAATAACAAGAGTGCCACAGTCGGACGTCTGAGCGACCTCACATAAAGGGCTTATAATGAAAAGTAAATAACAAGTGTACCACAGTCGGACGTCTGAGCGACATCGTAGAAAGGGCTTATAGTGAAAGTAAATAACAAGCGTGCCACAGTCGGACGTCTGAGCGACATCGCAGAAAGGGCTTATAGTGAATGTAAATAACAAGCATGCCACAGTCGGACGTCTGAGCGACATCGCAGAAAGGGCTTATATTGAAAGTAAATAACAAGCATGCCACAGTCGGACGTCTGAGTGACATCGCAGAAAGGGCTTATATTGAAAGTAAATAACAAGCGTGCCACAGTCGGACGTCTGAGCGACATCGCAGAAAGGGGTTATATCTAAAGTAAATAACAAGCGTACCACAGTCGGACGTCTGAGCGACATCGCATAAAGGGCTTATATTTCATTATTCATATCCGATAAATTCACGAATATATAACACTCACAGGAAATATTCAACACATAATAATAAACGGGTTAGTCCACCCACGGGAATAATCATTTAGCCGGACTTAACACTCATGTGGTTCACCGGAGTTTTGTCACTGAGACTGAGACTGACAAGATAAGTTGAACACAGTACTCGGACATGGATAAGATGATTCGAAGGATTTTGACTCTGCAGAGTTTGTACTAATTATCCACAGCTAACGGATTTCCGTAGTCACGAAGGACTAGTTCTGTTTATGGTATTTCGGTAGAAACACATCTAACCAGTACACACCCATCCCACCTCACGATGCCAGGAATCACCCTAGACAACGTTCAAGAAGAACTTTGAGACGGGGAGATCACAACCTCGAATAGCATGGGATCAAATTTATATTCGCGCGCTCTAAGGGGTGCCCCCCTCTCGGTCCCAATCGGAAACACCCATGCCCCCTGAGCGGATGACTGGCTTTAATCCAGGGCCATGGAACCCTCATCACGGCCTCTCTACTTGGTGTGTACCAGGAAAGAGGTTTGCAACTTACTAAGCCATATCCCTTGCGGAAAACATGTGGTAGTAAAGGAAAGGAAACAGATGGTAACGTGACTTAATCCATGTTGACACTGGAGTTAAATGGTTTGGCATAAGACTGGCATGCTCCAACACTGCCATCTTATCACCTCTCATGTCATCACATGATCATGTAAACTCACATCAATTAACATACAGAGTTTCGGAGCTCACTTGTCTCAACTTTGCATGTAATATAACACTTATCGAAATGCTCATAGACATGCCATGAAACTACTCAATGCAATCATGCAAAAACATTCATCATATCAAAAGTTCAAACATGCTTGCCTGGTTCGGAGTAGTCGGAGTCTAGCTTGGTGAAGTTCGCGGTTCCGTCACCTCCTCCGGTATCTACGGTATAAGAAAATACGTACTAACGTAAATACCGTGGGGTGCACAAAAGTATTCCAAATATTTTTCAAATAAATATGATAAAAAACTAGACAGAAAAATAAAGAGGATAGAAAAAGAATCAATCAAAAATCATTTTCTGTTTAAAAGTTATTTAAGATTTAGCCCAGGGACTTGTCTGTAATGAAACAGAAACTTTCCAGGGGCTAGCTTATAAAAACAGAAAACGCTTTGGCTAAAAACCCGTCAACTGCAAAGGAAGACGTATTCTGCCCGAGGGCGTTTTCAGAAAACGGTTCAAAAAAAAGAAAAAGCTGACAAGGGGTCCCAGCCGTCAGGTTTGAATTTTCTAACGGGCGGGGGAACAGAGTGCGTCCGTGCGAGAGTCATGCGGTGGAGCGGCGATCCACGGCGAAGTTAGGAGGAGCAGAGGGTACCTATGTGATCAGTGTGCCTCTCGCCCGTGTGGGTGGTGGAGGTGGTCGCCACGAGCACCACGTCGGCGGCGGCCCTTGCTCCGGCGGACGGCGGCTCGGGTGATGTTGGACCTCGCCGGGGAGGGCTGCGGAGGTTAAATTGGAGCTCGGGTTAGAGTACTGGGTGTATGAGCAGGCTACTGACGTGGTTTGGGAGGCGTGGATGGCCTCACCTGAGCGGGTCGAGCTGGATCCCGAGGCGGATCGGGGCGGCCGGAGTCGGGGGAGGAGACCTCCTCGAGGACCTCCTGGTGGCTTGGCGGGGCTCTGGTGAGGTGGAGTGGTGGTGCGGGCTCGAGAACGAGCTCGGGACCTTCTTTTATAGGTGATCTGAGTCGGTGGCCACGAACGGGAAATCTCCAGCGATGGTTACGGCAGCGCAGTGGTTGGTCGGGTAGTTTAGGGGGTTGGGCATCAAAGTGGAGATCCACTGGTTCCATTCAGACGCTAACCAAGGTTGGATTAGGCGTGCTTGGTGGTTTCGACAGAATGGAGCTTCGCGGGCCCGTCGGCGGCAGAGGGCGCGCCCTGTGCTTGCCGGGCCACGGCGACGATGCTGCGGCGTGCTCTGGCAAGCAGACGGCCACGCGGAGGCCTTGGGTGCATTGGGTGGCGCTGGACGGCGCAGAAAGCTGGCGCTAGCTCTCGCTAGCCGCCACGGGTGGCTCTGCCACCGCAGAGGCTGCCCGCATTGGCGAGGCACGCAGCCACCGACAACTGCGCCTGTCCAAGAGAGCGTGCGGTGCTCTGGATAAGGAGGAGAGGCCGTGCGCAACGCGCCAGAGCGTGCACTGGTGATTGATGACAAGACTCTGACGAAAACGACACTGACTGTCAAACTGTAACTCTGAATTTACTGAATATATACAGAAACAGAGCAGGCCTAGTGTTCGATGAAATGATTTAGGCATGAGGGGAATTTATCTGGGGCTGATCTTTGGTGTGGTGGCCTCTCAAAGCACCTGGGGGCTGCCTGATTTTTGGTGGAATTTTTGGAGAAAAGGAAATATGAATTTCACCAAAAATGATGAATCTGGTCCAAACTTGCAGTGGTTGAAACTTGAAAATTTTGAATTGTGGAAGAGTGGATCTTGATGGATCTGGGTTGGGGGTGCTAGGGACTATCCAGAGGAGTTGGTTTGAGATCAAAACTCAAAGGAAATCAGGTACTTCCTTTGTAAATCATCTAGGCTTAAAATAAAAGACATAATCGTTTTTGGGGATAAAATAAATGAAAAAAAAATTCAAAAATGGGTTGAACTACTTGGAACCGAAAGTTTGGGTTGCCCCAAAGTGGAGGGAGGGGTTTTGGGAGAAATTACAACATGAGGCATCGTGAGACAATAGGTGGTTTCAAAACAAAAGAATAGCCCCAAAACCCATAGGGTTTCTTTTTAATAGAAAATAAATTCCAAAAAAATTATTTGGGATGGGTAAAAATTAGAAGCAAGGTTTTTAATAACCAAACACCAAGGTTGAGGAAGATTCAAAATAAAATCCTTGCCATGGGGGAAAATTTTGAGAAGGAGGGGTTTTTGGAAAGATTTTAAATGGCCTCCTTCAAAACCAACAAAGTTTTTGTTGAAAACCAAATTAAAATTTTTGGAGTGTCACACAATGCGGCTCCTATCTATTTAGATTTTTATGAGTGTGTCCTCATAGACGAGGTTAAGTCCGCTGCCACCGTCCATGAGCACTTTGGTGAGCCGGAAGCCATCCATGATTGGACCGAGGACCAAGGCGGCTGGTGCCCAGACTGTCCTGAATTTTGGTTTGTCATCAGCATTGAAAGTTATGGCCGTGTCGTTCCAGGGGTTTATTGCTACGACTTGGCAGACTTCAGCGAGGTCGCGGAGTGCCCTTTTGCGCTGATTTTTCAAAGCAAATGTTTTTGGTCGTCTTCCGGGGGTTGTTGTCTTCCGGGGGTTGTTGTTCTGGGGTGTTTTTGGTGAGGAGATCTTCGCCGCTCTTGGCCACTTGCCGGAGTATCCAACATGCTCTAAGGCTGTAGGTTGGTATGGTGTCCGGTGTTGCATGTATTTTGCATGGCCTGTCGAGCCATCCCTCCAGAACGGTCCCCCGCCCCGTAATGGGCTTTGATTTCTTTACTTTTGGGTCAGGCGCCCCACGAGGGTGCGTCCTTTTTGCCCGGACGAGGCGCTGGGTTGAAGTCGGTGGTTCCCAACGAGTTGCCTGAGTTTTCCAGGCGCTTTCCATTGTGCAGTACTTCTGTTCTATGGTTGTCTAGTCAGCAAAGTGTATACGCGACGGCGGCTGATGGCCTTGAGGATTCCTTCGTCCGTGCAATTGTTACAGAATACTGAGATCGTGTCTTCATCGCGGCAATCTTTAATCTTGTCTTTGACAAGGAGGAATCTGGCCCAAAAGTGATGGACCATTTCCTGAGTCTGATGTCGTATGTACATAAGATCACGTATAGCTGGGTGGGTGGTTTTGAATCTGAAACCTGGCCCTATTTGGGATCCGGAGTTTGTAAATCTTCCGAACTTAATGGTTCGGACTTCGGGATATCAACCGACGTTTTAGGCCCGTCGTCCGATTTTAGGTTCGGAGGGCAGGGCGCGTCGTTCCGCGGGCAGGTATCTGGCTCCTTGAGACCGGAAATCCGTACATAGTTCATCCTCAGTATAGGGGAAGAGTTATTGTCTAGCTCCTCCACTATCGCTATCTGATGGGTGATCGGCGGAGATTTGATTTCTCTCTGATCAGGTTTAAGCCCAATCCGATCATAGTCTGTAGCGACCCCCAAGGCGGCGATGCAATCTAGGAGTTCTTTTAAAGATGACAACTCTGTTGGATCCATCCATTTGGAGTATTCAGAGTCAACGTTGAGACGATTTTTTGATGACTTGAGAGGTCATCGTCGGCTTAACGGCCGAACATGCGGTCATGGTAAAGCCGCCAAGTCGGAGGGTTTGGCCCGGAGCCAGGGCTCCTCCGGAGGTGATATTATCCTTGACAACAGGGCGAGCCATCAATCCTGTCTTCGACGTCACAGTGGAACTCTCAATGAAAGCACTAATGTCGGTGTCAAAACCTACGGATCTCGGGTAGGGGGTCCCGAACTGTGCGTCTAGGTCGATGGTAACAGGAGACAGGGGACACAATGTTTAACCAGGTTCGGGCCCTCTCTATGGAGGTAATACCCTACTTCCTGCTTGATTGATCTTGATGAATATGAGTGTTACAAGAGTTGATCTACCATGAGATCGTCATGGATAAATCCCTAGAAGTCTAGCCTGTATGACTATGATTGTGATGATTGGCCTCTATAGACCTTACCCTCCAGTTTATATAGACACCGGAGGGATCTAGGGTTACATAAGGTCGGTTACAGAGAAAGGAATCTTCATATTTGGACGCCAAGCTTGCCCTCCACGCCGAGGAGAGTCCCATCCGGACCCGGGTAGAGTCTTCGATCTTCGTATCTTCATGGCCTATCAGTCCGGCCTATGCATAACAGGTCGGACGCCCGAAGACCCCTTAGTCAAGGACTCCCTCAGTGGGCTCCTACTTCTATGACAAAAAATCATGACAGAAATAGGGCTTTTCATCTTGGGCGGGCCGGAGACGCACCTGCATGACATTATTTGGGCCGTCCATGATGGAAAAAATCATGGTAGAAGCGAGCACTACTAGGGAAAATTCTAGTAGTAGCGCTTGTTTTATAGCTAGCTGTAGCGCTTGTACAAGCGCTACCAGTAAGGTGCTACAGCTAACTAGTAGCAGTATCGCTGGAAAGCGAGCGCTACTGCTATACCTAGTTAGCAGTAGCGCTTTGTTGGGGAAAGCGCTACTGATAATAGTAAGTAGCAGTAGCATTTCTTTTGAAAAGCGTTGCTGCTAATTTTTCCTGTATTTTTGAAAATGCAGTTTATTATCGCTGTAGGTTTTATATACGATACTTTCATCATATGATTTTATGACCATGATTAGTTATTATATATAATAGTGGGTGAAATAAACGTGGATTAGATTCAAGTGGAGGCAACATGTGGTGTATGTCGAAAGTACTACTAATCAAAACTTGATCACCACATGTTGCCTCCACTTGAATCTAATCCACGTTTATTTCACCAACTGATATATATAATAACTCATCATGCTCATATAACTACTTAGCATCATGCATCATCGATCATAATAATAAATAATTCATCATTGGTATCATAATAACAAGTCCTACTCGTCATCATCATACAACTTCTACTCGTTATCATAATAACAAGTCATACTCATCATCATCATAGTCATTTAACCAACCCTACTTAATTGTTCTTAGCACATGATCATGAGTATTAGCTAGGACCTAAATACCCTCGCTAAGGTAAAATAGCATAAAAGAAGATATGCCCTGACTCTCCATTATGGAGAATGGAGATTATCCTGTCTCCAATTCTTGCGCTTCACACAATGTTGCTTCCAAGTAGCTCCCTACGATTGACCATAATTTTTTTCCAATTTTTTATTTTCATGTCTTCATCGGTTTTAGAAATCCGGTATGAATAGAAGTGATGCCTAGGATGACCTGGCCGTAAGTTCATGACATCAAGGCGACCTTTCGGAAACTGAAAGTGCAACTAATCCTGGGGTGGTTTTGGTAATTCTTAGCAACATATAGCTCATTGAACTAATATTCTTTCAAGGTAATCATTTCAGAAAGTTCAATGATTGGCATGGCATGGACTAGAGATGTGGACCCCTCAAAATGCTAAGGACACATATTGGCAAAAGCTCAAGACTCTACATTTTCATTTTAGTGATCCAAGATCACATTGAGTCCATAGGAAAAGCCAATACTATTAAAAGGGGATGAGGTGTTGCTTAACGGCTTGCTTGCTCAAAATGCTTAGTGATATGCTCTAAAAGCCCTCAACCACTTTCTCATTTGCACATATGTCTTAAACCTAAAGTTAAACTCAGCCCCACCGATTTGATCTATCCGTCCCCATCGAGTTCATTTGACATAGCCATAGCCAGAAACCCTAATCAATTCGGTCTCACCGATAGGGATCTCGGTCTCACCGAGATGGGATTGCAAACTCTCTATTTTCCTTCCTAATGTTTTAGTCTAACCGAGATGAGCGATTGGTCCCACCGAGTTTGCATTACAAACTCTATGTTTCCTTTTCGTAATGTTTCGGTCTCACCAAAATGAGCACTCGGTCACACCGAGTTTGCCTGACCAACTCTCTGTTTGCCTATTACTAAAATTGGTCTCACCGAGTTGAAGTGATCGGTCTCATCGAGATCAAGTTATGCCCTAACCCTAATGCATCGGTCCCACTGAGTTGATCATGTCGGTCCCACCGAAAACTCTAACATTCACATTTTGAGCTCCACTATTCGGTCCCACCGAGTTTGGTAAATTGTGTGTAACAGTTAGATTTTGTGTGGAGGCTATATATACCCCTCCACCCATTCTCCATTCGAGGAGAGAGCCATCAGAACATTCCGACACTTCCAACATTCATTTTCTGAGAGAGAACCACCTACTCATGTGTTGAGACCAAGACATTCCAATCCAATCATAAGAATCTTGATCTCTAGCCTTCCCCAAGTTGTTTTCCACTCAAATCATCTTTCCACCATATCTAAATTTGTGTGAGAGAGTTGAGTGTCGGGGAGAGTATCATTTGAAGCACAAGAGCAAGGAGTTCATCATCAACACATCATCTATTACCTTTTGGAGAGTGGTGTCTCCTAGATTGGTTAGGTGTCACTTGGGAGCCTCCGTCAAGATTGTGGAGTTGAACCAAGGAGTTTGTAAGGGCAAGGAGATCACCTACTTCCTGAAGATCTACCCAAGTGAGGCAAGTCCTTTGTGGGCGATGGCCATGGTGGGATAGACAAGGTTGCTTCTTCATGAACCGTCCATGGGTGGAGTCCTCCGTGGACTCGCGCAGCCGTTACCCCTCGTGGGTTGAAGTCTCCATCAACGTGGATGTACGATAGCACCACCTATCGGAACCACGCCAAAAATCTTCATGTCTACATTGCGTTTGCTCCCTCCGAGCTCCTCCCTTTACCTTCATATGCAATGATTTACATTCCGCTACTATACTCTTAGAATTGCATGTGTAGGTTGATTGCTTGACTTGTGTTAAGTTGCTAAAATCTGCCAAAACTTAAAATTGGGAAGCTAGATTTTTATTTGGTCAAGTAGTCTAATCACCCCCTCTAGACATACTTTCGATCCTACAAGTGGTATCTGAGCTTTGGTCTCCATTTACCTTGATTACCACAGCTTTGGTGATCATAGCGTAGGTTTCACAACCTAGGAGAGTATGACGTCTAGCGGGGGAAATTACCACCGTAGAGGTCCTTACTTTGATGGTACTAATTTTGCTAGTTGGAAGCATAAGATGAAAATGCATATTCTTGGACATAACCCTGCCGTTTGGGCTATTGTGTGTATTGGCTTGCAAGGTGAATTCTTTGATGGTAGAGAACCAAATCGTGAAGCTACCACGGAAGAATTCAAGATGCTGCAATACAATGCTCAAGCTCGCAATATCCTCTTCAACTTATTGTGCCCCAAAGAATTCAACAAAATCATCCGTCTTGAGAATGCAAAGGAAATTTGGGATATTTTGATTTATATGCACGAAGGTACCGACTCCGTCAAGGAATCCAAATTGGATGTGCTTCAAAGTCAACTTGACAAGTTCAAAATGAAGGATGGTGAAGGTGTCGCTGAAATGTACTCTAGGCTTGCTCTCATCACAAATGCGATTGCCAGCTTAGGAAGTGAAGAGATGACCGATAGATTCATCATCAAGAAGATCCTAAGAGCCTTGGATGAAAAATATGGTACCGTGTGCACATTGATCCAAATGATGCCTAATTACAAAGATCTCAAGCCGACGGAAGTCATTGGTAGAATTGTTGCTCATGAGATGTCACTCAAGGATAAAGAGGAGCTTCACAACAAGTCTAGTGGTGCTTACAAAGCCTCATGTGATGCTCCTACATCATCAAGTGAGAAACAAGCCTTCAATGACGAATTGAGCTTAATGGTGAAGAACTTCAACAAGTTCTACAAGAGTAGAAGCAAAGAAAGAAGTTAAAAATCAAGGTCCTACAATGACAAAAGATCTTCTAGTCGTGAGCGTAATTGCTACAATTGTGGAAGACCCAAACACTACTCCAACGAGTGTACGGCTCCCTACAAAAGAAGAGAAGACTCACCTAAAAGGAGAAGCAAAAGAGAAGAATCACCTCCAAGGGAGAGAAGGAGTAGAGATGATCGTTATGAACGAAGAACTTCTCGCAGAAGCAAGGATTCGGAAAGGAAGAACAAGTCATCAACGAGCTATATAAAACAAAGACATCAAGCTCATGTTGGTGAATGGGTATCCGGTTCCGACTCCGACCACCACTCCGAGAGAAGTTATCACTCCGACTCCGAATATACTCAAGATGAAGGTGTTGCCGGTCTAGCACTTGTGTCAACCAACTCCTATGACATATTTGACTCACCAATTGAAGGAATTGGAAGATGCTTCATGGCTAAAGGCCCAAAGGTATCACACCCCAAGTATGTTGATTTCAATAGTGATGAAGATGATTTGCTAGGTGATGATGATTTACTTGTTGACAACTCTAGTGATGAACACTATGATGAACTTGCTATTAATCATGCTAATCAAGATAAAACGAATGATGATGATAAGAAGGAGATTGAGCGTCTAACTAAAGAACTAAACACTCTTAAGTTAGCTCATGAAATTACCTTGGAAGATCATCAAGAGCTTTTAGAGACTCATGAGAAGCTACGCTTTGAAAAGCTCAACTTAGAGCAAGAGCATGGGTTCTTAAAAGCAATCAATGATGATCTTCGCAAGAAAAGTTCTTCTTAAATTGCCAAGCACTTAATCTTTTCTACTTACATGCCACAAGTAAAATCTAGCAACAAGGGTAAGAAATATTCTTCTTCTAGTAGTAACAATAATCATGCTAAATCCAATGTTGTTGCTTCTATTAGTTCTCTTAATTCCACTAATGATTCTCTTAGCCAAGTTACACTTGAGCAAGAAAATAGCTTATTGAAGGGAATTATAGAGAAAGGCGTTTACAAGAGCCTTGCCTAAAGTAAGAAATTTGAGGAAATTGTACGCAAGCAAGGAAGGCACCGAAAGAATCAAGGTGTTGGTTTTGAACGAAAGTTCAATGCCAATGGAGTTGAGTGGGAAGAAGATCAATACCCCAAGATGAAGTTTGTTCCTCAACAAGAGAAGTATGATCCTACTTCCTTCAAGGGGACACAATCTCAAGATGATCTTCCACCACAAGAACAAAAGCTAAAAGGCAAGAACAAGCTTCAAGAGGAGATTGATCCATTTGAAGAAGCTCCTAAGGCCTTGGTCAAGTGGGTTCCCAAGACTACATCAAGTTCTACTTCATCAAGTATGACTACAACTCCAAGGATTCCCATCAAGATGATGTGGATGCCAAAGAATAAGAACTAGAGAGTTGTTGAGGGTGACTCCGCCAACATACTTCACTCTTATTCATATTGGCAAGGACAAGTGCAATCAACTTTCACATCTTTCACTAGTTCAAGGAGTCACAAACCCTCTTGTTTGTAAGTCAAGGGATAAGGTAACCTAATGCTTTCATGGACATTATCTTGTGTGTAATTCACTCTATCTCTATGGATATCCTTGTTTGTTCCTTGTGGAACTAACCCATGTAGGTATTGAAAGTGCAACTCACTCCAATGGATTGCTCCAAATGATCTACATCAACATTGAGCATCCACATCTTCAACATCTACATGAAGTCATCATCGACAAAACCCAAGGTTGGTTCATCCCTCTTAGGGGATATATCACATCTAGGGGGAGCTTTACTCTAAGAATTGAGCTAAAGCAACTCTAATGGTGTGAACACAACAATGCTTTATGTAAAAGTGGTGACCCCACTTGTGCTTAAACGATGAGTATGAACTATGATCAAATGTTATCATTTGACTCCTAACTCAATATACTCATATATAGATGACCTAGTCATCAACAATTGCTTGATAGATGCTAGAGTGTTTGTGCATGCTTTGCCACATATTTCATTTGCCATCTTATTGTGTGAGCATGTTGGTTGCATATTTTTCTCATTCGAGGACATCCATTTGTTGCTTTGATTGTTTGGTCTCTTTCTTTTCCCAAATGGATGGACAAGAATGCCTAAGAAATCCCTCTAGCTATCTATGCTTTTCTAGTCTCAAACTCTATTCATGCTACATCACAAAGTTTGATCAAATCAGATTCGAACCCTCTGGATGAGGAGCACCCGGAGCCACCAATTCGTCATAGACTTAAACTTCCAAAACCTCTCTGTGTATTTCGGTCTGACCGATCCATTCCTTTCGTTCATACCGAGTTCATTGAGTTGATCTAGGTTTCAATCTCGGTGTAACCGATTTGAACAATTCGGTCACACCGAGTTGCAGTACCGCTTGCGATTCTGCATCTCGGTGCCACCGAGTCGTTCCAGTTGGTCACACCGACAGGGTCTGGATATATATACTCACGGGTCAAATTTTGGAAATTCCTCCGAAACCATTCGCCCACGCGTATCTAGCTCTGCCGACTCGAGTCTCCGGATCCTCTCCTCATCGCCAGCGACGTCCCGCTGCTGGTCTCCGCCACCGTCAATGGGAATCTCACTGCCGTTGTTGCTGTAGTGAGTTCACCGCCAAGTTAGGGTATGAACTTGACCCCTATGTGCAATCTTAACCTCTGATTCCTGCACCTAGGTTAATTCCATGATTCTTACCACGTATGAGATTACTCTATCCAGCAAAAACTTCTTTCAGATTAGTTTTGATTCGAAAATTTAGGGTTAGGTTTCCGCCGAACTCATCTTGGACTGACCGAGTTGTAGAAATCGGTCTCACCGGTTTGGCTTAGGCCATTGCACTTTTGATTTTTAGTCTGACCGAAACTTACAAATCGGTGTGACCGAGTTCGATTCTCAGTGAAACCCTAGCAATCGCGGATTCACCGAACTGTGTCTCGGTCTGACCGATTACACTGTTTAGACTCTAATATTGCTTCGGTGTCACCGAGTTTAACAAATCGGTAGCTCTGAATTGCTTTCTGTAGAAAACTAAAACTAAGTTTTGACTCAATTGTTTTGAAAAATCTCTGCACTTTGTGATGCTCATCCTCTCTATCTCAACTATATCTATTCACAGGGCCAGCTTTCAGTTTGCAGTGTCAGCCATGTCAGACTAGAGTGACAGCCAGAACAAGTCTGAGGAACAGGTTAACATGAGTGAGGGCACTAGTCCCTCTAGCAGCTATGATGATGGTAGCAGAAGCACCCCAAGCAACTTGCCCAAAGCTGCCACAAGGACAAGGAAGAAGAGAAACACCGATTCTGAAGATGAGGACTATGTTGCTGTTGAGGAGGAGGTCAGCTCCAAGAAGAAGGTTGTCAGAAAGAATTTTGCACTGCAAGTTCAACTAAGCCTGGTCTGCACAAGAAATCTCCTGCCAAGAGAGTGCCCATGTCCAAAGCTAGAGCCTCAACACATGAAACCATTGAGTTCACTCTTGAACCAAAAGAGGCTGGTGAGGGCAAGAAGAGAAAGGAAAGGGTCAAAAAGACCATGGCCAGAGTAATTGGCAGATCCTCTATGATGAGAGACCCAGCTGGGGATGAGGAAGAGGATGATGAAGAAGATGTTGCACCAGCACCAAAGACTCATAAGTTGATGGGGGATGCCATCAAGTCTGGGGCTGCTCCATCAAAGCCCAAGACTGCCCCCAAGGCTGCTACTCAAGCTTTTAAGGCTGCACCAAAGAGAAGCACTAGAAACATACCAGCTTCTGAAAAGAACAAGGCCCCAGTACCTGAACTGTAAGAAGATGATGAAGCCCAAGTGCTTAGAAAACTGAAGACAAAGATTCCTGATCATGATGACAATCACCCAGTGGCAGAAAACATGAAGGAGAGAAAGGATGCAGGTCTCAGATTGTGGAGACAATCAGACCCCTATGTTGCAAGAAGAAGAACTATTGTGGACTATAGATTTCACACCAAGGAATGGCAAGATTTCTATGAGACTGTGCTTTTGGGTAAGAAGCGCATTGTGTGTGACATGAAATGGGTAGATTGGAATTACATTGATAGTAATGAAGATCATTTCCCTGGAGTGCATGAGAGCTTCAGACTCAATGGAGTTCACACTTTTGTGGGTCAAAATTTGACCAAGTGGAATGATGAGCTGATCATGCAATTTTACTCTACTGCTCACTTCTACCCAGATGGGAAAATTGTATGGGTGATTGAGGGTACAAGGTACCAGTCCACTGTTGCTGAGTGGGCCAAGCTTATTAATGTTCCAGAAGAAGCTGAGGATGACATTGATGTCTATGCAAAGCCTAGGAAGGATCACAACTCCATGGCCAACATGTATAAGGAAATTCCTGGCAAGGCCTTGGAGACACACAAGCTAGGCTTAGTGTACTATCTGTTATGTGGATTGGCCACCATGAACACCATTTTGAGGAACACCTTGTTGCCCAAATCATGAGATCACAGGATGATCAGACGCCACTCCATCAACCTGCTTCAATTGTTTGATGTGCCACAGAAATTCAAGGTATGAGCTTGATAGTTGAAACCATCAAGAGAACTGCATCAGACCAAAAGAGATCATGTGGGTATGCTCCACACATTCAGATGCTCATCAAATCCAAGATGGGCAAAGGCATGTATCTCCTTGATGAATAACACCTTCCCCTGAGGCCTGATAGTGAGGACAACACAGTTGTCATGGATGCTTCAGATCCTACATCAGTAGAGGCTCAGGAGAAGAGGGAAAAAGCAAAAGCAGAGAAAGCAGCCAAGATGACAAGTGTTGAAGAGGCTTCAAAAATATGTCTCAAGTCCAAACAAGATCAACTTGGCTATCTCATTCAGGCTACTTTGACGATTGAGAAAGGTTTGGCCAACCTAACTCAGAATCAAGAGAGTCTTGAAAGGATCATCGAAACAAAGATACATGATCTAGATGTCAAGGTGGCTGAAATTCGGACTTCCGTGGAGAAGATTCAAGAAGAGCTTGAGGACAGGAGTGACAAGACTACCACTGATGCATATCAAAGGGTGCCGAGAAGGCAGATGTCTGCAGCAGTGCCAGTGACAGACACTAGGGCTACAACTTCAGCTCCTGCATCCACAACTTCAGTTGCCCCTCCATTTGCAACTCCACCAGCGCCTACAACCTCTTTAGATGCATTTGTTGCAGGACTCCTCTCCATGCCACCTTCGCAATCCGGAGATCCCGAAGATCAAGCTTAGAGAGCCGCATAGCACTATGCATTTTCAAGCTTTTTGGTAACTTGTTGCCAAAGGGGGAGAAAGTGTATAGATCATAGGCTTCGAGAGAGAGAGAGAGAGAGAGAGAGAGAGAGAGATTTGCTTCTTTTTGCTACCTCTTGCTACTTATTTGTTTGTTTGCTTGGTTGATACTCTATTTATGTGTGTGTGAGATACTTGTATGGTCATGTGCTTGATCATATCATACTTTAATGCTTGTGCTTGAATGATGATATTCTCTATCTCTCATCTATGATCATTAACACTTTGTCTTGGTGATGAGTGCATGTTCCCATCATTTTGAGCGCTCCACCAAGATGTATGTGACATGGAAGAGTAACCCATGATCCTAATCGATTGTGCATTTGCATTCAAAAGCAAATTTTAAATAATGCACAAATTTAGGGGGAGCTCTTGCTTATCACATACTTCTCAAAGCGACGATGTATTTCATTCTAATTATTATTTGTCGAAGCTTTGATCTATATGTTCTCATCAATTACCAAAAAAAGGGAGATTGAAAGTGAAACTAATGCCTGGGTGGTTTTGGTAATTCTTAACAACATATAGCTCATTGAACTAATATTATTTCAAGGTAATCATTTCAGAAAGTTCAATGATTGGCATGGCATGGACTAGATATGTGGACCCCTCAAAATGCTAAGGACACATATTGGCAAAAGCTCAAGACTCTACATTTTCATTTTAGTGATCCAAGATCACATTGAGTCCATAGGAAAAGCCAATACTATTAAAAGGGGATGAGGTGTTGCTTAATGGCTTGCTTCCTCAAAATGCTTAGTGATATGCTCCAAAAGCCCTCAACCACTTTCTCATTTCCACATATGTCCTAAACCTAAAGTTAAACTCAGCCCCACAGATTTGATCTATCCGGCGCCACCGAGTTCATTTGACATAGCTATAGCCAGAAACCCTAATCAATTCGATCTCACCGATAGGGGTCTCGGTCTCACCAAGATGGGATTGCAAACTCTCTGTTTCCCTTCATAACATTTCGGTCTAACTGAGATGAGCGATCGGTAGGATATGTCTCCAATGTATCTATAATTTTAAAAGTATTCATGCTATTATATTATCTGTTTTGGATATTTATGGGCTTCACTAAACACTTCTATATTATTTTTGGGACGAACCTATTAACCAGAGGCCCAACCCAAATTGTTGTTTTCTTGCCTATTTCAGTGTTTCGAAGAAAAGGAATATCAAACGGAGTCCAAACGGAATGAACCTTCGGGAGAGTTATTTTTGGAACGGAAGCAATCCAGGAGACTTGGAGTAGACGTCAGGGAAGCTTCGAGGAAGCCACGAGGCATGGAGGCGCGCCCCCACCCTCGTGGGCCCCTCGTGGCTCCCCTGACCGACTACTTTTGCCTATATATATCCATATACACTAAAAACATCGGGGAGCACAATAGATCGGGAGTTCCGCCGCCGCAAGCCTCTGTAGCCACCAAAACCAATCGAACCCTGTTTGACACCACTGGAGGGGGATCCCTCACCGGTGGCCATCTTCATCATCCCGGTGCTCTCCATGATGAGGAGGGAGTAGTTCACCCTCGGGGCTGAGGTTATGTACCCGTAGCTATGTGTTTGATCTCTCTCTCTCTCTCTCTCTCTCTCTCTCTCTCTCTCTCTCGTTTTCTTGATTTGGCACGATCTTGATGCATCGCGAGCTTTGCTATTATAGTTGGATCTTATGATGTTTCTCCCCCTCTACTCTCTTGTAATGGATTGAGTTTTCCCTTTGAAGTTATCTTATCGGATTGAGTCTTTAAGGATTTGAGAACACTTGATGTATGTCTTGCATGTTCTTATCTGTGGTGACAATGGGATATGACATGATTCACTTGATGTATGTTTTGGTGATCAACTTGCGGGTTCCGTGACCTCGTGAACTTATGCATAGGGGTTGGCACACATTTTCGTCTTGACTCTCTGATAGAAACTTTGGGGCACTCTTTGAAGTTCTTTGTGTTGGTTGAATAGATGAATCTGAGATTGTGTGATGCATATCGTATAATCATACCCACAGATACTTGAGGTGACATTGGAGTATCTAGGTGACATTAGGGTTTTGGTAGATTTGTGTCTTAAGATGTTATTCTAGTACGAACTCTATGATAGATCGAACGGAAAGAATAGCTTCGTGTTATTTTACTACGGACTCTTGAATAGATCGATCAGAAAGGATAACTTTGAGGTGGTTTTGTACCCTACAATAATCTCTTGGTTTGTTCTCCGCGATTAGTGACTTTGGAGTGACTCTTTGTTGCATGTTGAGGGATAGTTATATGATCCAATTATGATATTATTGTTGAGAGAACTTGCACCAGTGAAAGTATGAACCCTAGGCCTTGTTTCAACACATTGCAATACCGTTTGTGCTCACTTTTATCATTAGTTACCTTGCTGTTTTTATATTTTCAGATTACGAAAACCTATATCTACCATCCATATTGCACTTGTATCACCATCTCTTCAACTAGTGCACCTATACAATTTACCATTGTATTGGGTGTGTTGGGGACACAAGAGACTCTTTGTTATTTGGTTGCAGGGTTGCTTGAGAGAGACCATCTTCAACGTCGCCTCCACGGATTGATAAACCTTAGGTCATCCACTTGAGGGAAATTTTCTACTGTCCTACAAACCTCTGCACTTGGAGGCCCAACAACATCTACAAGAAGAAGGTTGTGTAGTAGACATCAAGCTCTTTTCTGGCGCCGTTGTCGGGGAGGTGAGTGCTTGAAGGTATATCTTTAGATCTTGCAATCGAATATTTTTGTTTCTTGTTTTATCACTAGTTAGATTTTAAAAGAAAACTACAAAAAATGGAATTGAGTTTGCCTCATACGCTTCATCTTTTTATTATGTTTTGTGAGAATGATGGAAAGGAAAATTGTGCTCCAGTGCTAGAAGAAGAAATCTCTAAAATGTTCGGTACTAAATCTTTGAATGATGAGCCTGATTGCACTAGTCATGATGAAAATGTCTCTTATAAGCACGTCAAATTTTGTGGAGTGCAAAGAGTTTGCAAGCACACACCAAATAGGGAATATAGATTTTGCAAGAGGCATAAGTATTTAGAAACTAAATGGTTGCAAGATAGGCTAGATGTTTGTGCTGAAAATTTAAAATTTCTTTGCCATACTTGTGAACTTTGCAATGAACGTGGTCATTTAAATCTCCAATGGAAATTATTTTATGATCGTATCGTGTCCAAAAATTGTGATGATTTGATTTCCCTTGCACATCATAATGAACTTAGTTTGCTTTTGGGTTATGAAGAAATGAAACGTATAACTAAGCATATTCCAGAATATAACCTTGAGAAATTCCTCGATATTGATCTAGAAGAAATTTTTATGTATTGTGCGGTGAATTGCATTGAAAATCCTTATATTGCTAATTACATAAAGAAAATAAAACAAATATAATATGAAGAGAATACTAACGAAAGGGAAGAGACTTCCCAATATCCTCCTATTATTTCTTATGATGAATCATGTAACGAGGAGGAGCTTTCTATTCAACCAATCTCGTTAATAAGGAGCTCAAAAAAGAGGGTTAAACCCACACATAATGTGAAGAAGAAAAACAAAAGATGGAGAAGGAAAGATGAAAAGGTATCCCTCCCAAATGATGTTGCTCCTATTACTCATTGTGATGATGATAATTGCTGTACTATTGATGCTATCCATACTATTAATGATGAGAGTGACAATGCTTATGATATGAAAAGTACCAATCTTGGGGATGCTATGTTTGATGAGAATGACATGTTTGAGAATATATTTTCTGCAATTAATGTTTGTCCCAAGCTTGGGGATGCTATGTCTAATGAAGATGATATTTTTAGCCTCTCAAGTTTTGATGAGCAAATTTATTATGATGATAGCATGTCTCCTATTTATGATGATTATTGTGAGGACACCTATGATATAAAGAGTAGTGATGATTATATTTATAAAACTTGTCATGATTACCCTTTTTCTGAACATTACTCTTATAATGTGGAAACAATTTATAGTATTCGAGTCTCTTATGATACTCCCACTATTTCGAATGAGAAGAATTTTGCTTATGTAGAGAGTAGTAAATTTTCTATGCTTGTAGATCATGAAAAGAATGCTTTAGGTTCTGGTTATATGGTTGAATTCATTCATGATGCTACTGAAAATTATTATGAGGGAGGAACATATGCTTGTAGGAGTTGCAATAATATCAAGTTTCCTCTCTATGTGCTTAAAGTTTTACAGTTATGCTTGTTTTACCTTCCTATGGAAGTTGATACTTGTTCCCATAATTTGTTTGCTCACAAAATCCCTATGCATAGGAAGTGGGTTAGACTTAAATGTGCTAGTCATATTCTTCATGATGCTCTCTTTATGTTTCAATTCTTATCTTTTATGTGAGCATCATTGAAATCATCATGCCTAGCTAGAAAGACATTAAAGAAAACCGCTTGTTGGGAGACAACCCAATATTTACCCCTACTGTTTTTGTGTGTTCACATGATTAAGCTACTGTAGTAATCATGTTTTATAGCTTTTGTTTCAATAAAGTGCCAAGTAGAACCTTTGGGAAGACTTGGGTGGAAGTTAATGTGATCTTGCTATAAAAAACAGAAAC
Organism: Aegilops bicornis; assembly: GCA_021605145.1. Classification (NCBI taxonomy): domain Eukaryota; kingdom Viridiplantae; phylum Streptophyta; class Magnoliopsida; order Poales; family Poaceae; genus Aegilops; species Aegilops bicornis. The sequence goes on from CM038670.1 coordinate 591,344,551, forward strand.
TTTGCGCTCACAAGTTTAGCTGTCATTTTTTACAGAAGGGTGATTTTAAGTTGATTCTTTTTTAAGACGATTAATAGAAAAATTCCTCAGGTCCACCAATTTATTTCAGAATTTTTGGAGTTCCATAAGTATACGTTTGATACAAATTACTACAGACTGTTCTGTTTTTGACAGATTCTGTTTTCTATGTGTTGTTTGCTTATTTTGATGAATCTATGAGTAGTATCCGAGGGTATGAACCATAGATAAGTTGGAATAAAGTAGATATTACACCAGTATGAATTTAGAATGAGTTCACAACAGTACATAAGTGGTGGTTTCATTTTCTTATACTAACGGAGCTCATAAGATTTTCTGTTGAGTTTTGTGTTGTGAAGTTTTCAAGTTTTGGGTAAAGATTCGATGGACTATGGAATAAGGGGTGGCAAGATCCTAAGCTTGGGGATGACCAAGACACTCCAAGTTAATATTTAAGGACAACCAATAGCCTAAGCTTGGGGATTCCCCGGATGGCATCCCCTCTTTCGTGTTCGTTCATCGGTAACTTTACTTGGAGCTATATTTTTATTCACCACATGATATGTGTTTTGCTTGGAGCATCATTTTATTTTGTTAGTATTTTCTTTCTGTATTTATAATAATGTTTTGCATCTCTATTTTCAATAAAAATGTCAAGGATAGCCTTTACCATGCTTATTTTGCAAGTATACATGTTGCTGTTTCAAAACAGAAAGTTTATCGCTGTTGCAAAAATACCCTAGAAAAGCCAGAATATGATAAAATGTTGAAACTTTTTGCATATTGAGCTCTGATAAATTTTCTACAGTGTGGTAGAATTTTATAATGTTTGGAGTTAGGGAAGTATTGATACTCTTGCATTCTGTACAGACTGTACTGTTTTGGCAGATTGCTGTTATGATTGCACTTTTTGCATATGTTTGCTTGTTTAATGATTCTATTTGAGGATAGGAGTATTAAATATGCAGAGGAATTTAGTATGCAATGTTGAATAATAATTTTAGTGATTTGTTACAGTAGAAAATGATAAGGTTTTTTCATTGGTTTATACTAACTTATCTCACGAGTTCTTGTTGAGTTTTGTGTGGATGAAGATTTTGCGATTTAGGGAAACCGTGATATGAGAGGAATTAAGGAGACAAAAAAGCTCAAGCTTGGGGATGCCCAAGGCACCCCAAGATAATATGTCGGTGTACTAAAGTAAGGGTACCCTAGTACCCCGAACTTGTGCACGGGCAACAGAAGCGTCCCTCAGCAAGCCTCGGGCCAAGGCCCGCCAAGACCCTCCGCCAACTTTCAGAAGACAAGACCCCAGCAAGAGGAGCTTGCCGGGAAGGCCTCTCTAGGCCCGAAGAAGGCCCCGACAAGAGGAGCTTGTCGGGAAAGCCGTTCCAGGCACGCAGAAGACAAGGCCCCGGCAAGAGGAGCTTGCCGGGAAGGCTCGGGGCGCGACAAGTCTCCGGGCACGACAAGGATTCGGCCGCGGCAAGGCGCTTGCCGCGGCATGCAACCTCTCCGTCTCCGCTCCAGCTCACCCAGCGGCGTGTCGCCATGGGACCGTTCCATGGGCGGCGTGTCGAGCGGCTGTGCAGCCAGCGGAGAGCAGCGATAAGCGGCGGACAGGCTCGCCATCGTGGCGGCGGAGGCGCACTGACGGTCTCTGTTGGTAATTGCTTTGGGCGACAACGACGGGCATTTATTGCTTTTGTCCCTTGCCGTCGAGTTAGGTATTTTGCACTGCATAATCGCTCAAGTAGGTGTACCAACTCCTGTTTTTACATTTATACCCCCGCCTATGTTGCCACCTGTCGGAGACCCCTTGAGCATATAAAAGGAGGCCCGAGGGCGACGTAGAGGGGGTTCGGTTCGCGTTTTTCGCAAGGTTCGGCTAGTTCGGTCCGTTGGACTGGCCATAGTCTAGATACACTCAAGCTAGGTTTTGTAGCTCGCATTGCTCCCTAGCAAGAACACAATAGATCAAACAAGCAGCAGTAGGAGTTTTATCTCTCCGGAGAGCTCGGCTGGAGTAAACTGCTTGTGTGCCTCGCCTCGATCCGCTCTTCGCGCGACCTCCGCCCCCCTCCGAACCACAAGGGGCCCGGTCCGCCGACCCCATAGGTGTCCGTGGGTACGATCAGCCTCCCCGACATCTCTGGCGCGCCAGGTAGGTGAAGGAAATATGCCCTAGAGGCAATAATAAAGTTATTATTTATTTCCTTATATCATGATAAATGTTTATTATTCATGCTAGAATTGTATTAACCGGAAACATAATACATGTGTGAATACATAGACAAACAGTATGTCACTAGTATGCCTCTACTTGACTAGCTTGTTAATCAAAGATGGTTATGTTTCCTAACCATGAACAAGGAGTTGTTATTTGATTAACAAGGTCACATCATTAGTTGAATGATCTGATTGACATGACCCATTCCGTTAGCTTAACACTTGATCGCTTAGTATGTTAATGCTTTCTTCATGACCCATACATGTTCCTATAACTATGAGATTATGCAACTCCCGTTTACGGAGGAACACTTTGGGTACTACCAAACGTCTAGCAACGTGAATCGGGTGATTATAAAGGAGTACTACAGGTGTCTCCAAAGGTACTTGTTGGGTTGGCGTATTTCGAGATTAGGTTTTGTCACTCCGATTGTCGGAGAGGTATCTCTAGGCCTTCTCGGTAATACACATCACTTAAGCCTTGCAAGCATTACAACTAATGAGTTAGTTGTGAGATGATGTATTACGGAACGAGTAAAGAGACTTACCGGTAGCGAGATTGAACTAGGTATTGGATACCGACGATCGAATCTCGGGTAAGTAACATACCGATGACAAAGGGAACAACGTATGTTGTTATGCGGTTTGACCGATAAAGATCTTCGTAGAATATGTAGGAGCCAATATGGGCATCCAGGTTCCGCTATTGGTTATTGACCAAGAATAGTTCTAGGTCATGTCTACATAGTTCTCGAACCCGTAGGGTCCGCACGCTTAAAGTTTCGATGGCGGTTATATTATGAGTTTATGAGTTTTGATGTACCGAAGGAGTTCGGAGTCCCGGATGAGATCGGGGACATGACGAGGAGTCTCGAAATGGTCGAGACGTAAAGATCGATATATTGGACGACTATATTCGGAGTTCGGAAAGGTTCCGAATGATTCGGGTATTTTTCGGAGTACCGGGTAGTTACGGGAGAAGCAATGGGCCTTGATGGGCTTTAGTGGGAAGAGGAGAAAGGGCCAAGGGGCTGCTGCGCCCCCCCTCCCCTCTAGTCCGACGTGGACTAGCGAAAAGGGGCCGCCACCTCTCCTTCTCCTCCACTTCCTTCTCCCTTCCTCCCCTCTTGGTGGACTCCTACTAGGACTTGGAATCCTAGTAGGACTCCACATCTTGGTGCGCCTCCTCCCTTGGCCGGCCACCTCCTCCTTGCTCCTTTATATACGGGGGCAGGGGGCACCCCAGAACACACAAGTTGATCTACGGATCTTTCCTTAGCCGTGTGCGGTGCCCCCTTCCACCATATTCCACTTCGGTCATATCGTCGTAGAGCTTAGGCGAAGCCCTGCGCCCGGAGAAGTCATATAGTAGCGGAGCATAGGCGAAGCCCTGCGTCGGTGGAGCAACAACATCTTCACCACGCCGTCGTTCTCACGGAACACATCCCCGACACTTTGCTGGATCTGAGTCCTGGGATCGACATCTAGCTGAACGTGTGCGTAACTCGGAGGTGCCGTGACGTTCGGTACTTGGATCGGTCGGATCGTGAAGACGCATTTACTACATCAACCGCGTTGTTATAACGCTTCCGCTTTCGGTCTCACGAGGGTGCGTGGACGGACACTCTCCTCTCGTTGCTATGCCATCACCATGGTCTTGCGTGATCGTAGGAAAATTTTTGAAATTACTGCGTTCCCCAACAAGTGGCATCCGAGCCTGGTTTTATGCGTAGATGTCATATGCACGAGTAGAACACAAGTGAGTTGTGGACGATACAAGTCATACTGCCTACCGGCATGTCATACTTTGGTTCAGCGGTATTGTTGGGCGAGACGATCCGGACCAACCTTACGCCAGACGCTTACGCGAGACCGGTTCCTCGGCGTGCTTTGCACATAGATGGCTTGCGGAAGACTGTCTCTCCAACTTTAGTTGAACCGAGTGTAGCTACGCCCGGTCCTTGAGAAGGTTAAAACGGAGTCTATTTGACAAACTATCGTTGTGGTTTTGATGCGTAGGTAAGAACGGTTCTTGCTCAGCCCGTAGCAGCCACGTAAAACTTGCAACAACAAAGTAGAGGACGTCTAACTTGTTTTTGCAGGGCATGTTGTGATGTGATATGGTCAAGACGTGATGCTATATTGTATGAGATGATCATGTTTTGTAACCGAAGTTATCGGCAACTGGCAGGAGCCATATGGTTGTCGCTTTATTGTATGCAATGCAATCGCGATGTAATGCTTTACTTTATTACTAAGCGGTAGTGATAGTCGTGGAAGCATAAGATTGGCGAGGCGACAACGATGCTACGATGGAGATCAAGGTGTCGCGCCCGGTGGCGATGGTGATCATGACGGTGCTTGGCGATGGAGATCACAAGCACAAGATGATGATGACCATATCATATCACTTATATTGATTGCATGTGATGTTTATCCTTTATGCATCTTATCTTGCTTTGATTGACGGTAGCATTATAAGATGATCTCTCACTAAAATTATCAAGAAGTGTTCTCCCTGAGTATGCACCGTTGCGAAAGTTCTTCGTCTTTGAGACACCACGTGATGATCGGGTGTGATAGGCTCTACGTTCAAATACAACGGGTGCAAAACAGTTGCACGCTGAATACTCGAGTTAAACTTGACGAGCCTAGCATATAACAGATATGGCCTCGAACACGGAGACCGAAAGGTCGAGCGTGAATCATATAGTAGATATGATCAACATAGTGATGTTCACCATTGAAACTACTCCGTCTCACGTGATGATCGGACACGGTTTAGTTGATCTGGATCACGTAATCACTTAGATGACTAGAGAGATGTCTATCTAAGTGGGAGTTCTTAAGTAATATGATTAATTGAACTTAAATTTATCATGAACTTAGTCCTGGTAGTATTTTGCAAATTATGTTGTAGATCAATAGCTCGCGTTGTTGCTTCCCTATGTTTTTATATGTGTTCCTAGAATTGTATTGAAAAATGTTAGTAGCAATGATGCGGATTGGATCCGTGATCTGAGGTTTATCCTCATTGCTGCCTGAAGAATTATGTCCTTGATGCACCGCTGGGTGACAGACCTATTGCAGGAAGCGGATGCGGGCGTTATGAACGTTTGGCTAGCTCAATATGATGACTACTTGATAGTTTAGTGCACCATGCTTAACGGCTTAGAATCGGGACTTCAAAGACGTTTTGAGCGTCATGGACCATATGAGATGTTCCAGGAATTGAAGTTAATATTTCAAGCAAATACCCGAGTTGAGAGATATGAAGTCTCTAAACAAGTTCTATAGCTAAAAGATGGAGGAGAATCGCTCAACTAGTGAGCATGTGCTCAGATTGTCCGGTACTTCAATCGCTTGAATCAAGTGGGAGTTAATCTTCCAGATAAAATAGTGATTGACAGAATTCTCTAGTCACCATCACTAAGTTACTAGAACTTCGTGATGAACTATAGTATGCAAGGGATGACGAAAAACGATTCCCGAGCTCTTCGTGATGTTGAAATCGTGAAGGTAGAAATCAAGAAAGAGCATCAAGTGTTGATGATTGACAAGACCACTAGTTTCAAGAGAAGGGCAAAGGGAAAGAAAGGGAACTTCAAGTAGAAAGACAAGTAAGTTGTCACTCCTGCGAAGAAGCCCAAAGCTGGACCAAAGCACGAAACTAAGTGCTTACACCGCAAAGGAAATGGTCCTTTGAGCGGAAATGCCCTGAATATTTGGTGGATAATAAGGATGGCAAGGTGAACAAAAGTATATTTGATATACAGGTTATTGATGTGTGCCTTACTAGTGTTTATAGTAGCCCCTGAGTATTTGATACTCGTTCGGTTGCTAAGATTAGTAACTCAAAACAGGAGTTGCAGAATGAACAGAAACTAGTTGAAGGGGAAGTGACGATGAGTGTTGGAAGTAGTTCCAAGATTGATATGATCATCATCGCACACTCCCTATACTTTCGGGATTAGTGTGGAACCTAAATAAGTGTTATTTGGTGTTGAGCATAAATATGATTTGATCATGTTTATTGCAATACGGTTATTCATTTAAGTAAGAGAATAAATTGTTGTTACATTTACATGAATAAAACCTTATATGGTTACACACCCAATGAAAATGGTTCATTGGATCTCGATCATAATGATACACATATTCATAATATTGAAACCAAAAGATGCAAAGTTAATAATGATAGTGCAACTTATTTGTGGCACTGCCGTTTAGGTCATATTGGTGTAAAGCGCATGAAGAAAACTCCATGCTGATGGACTTTTGGAATCACTTGATTATGAATCATTTGATGCTTGCGAACCGTGCCTTTTGGGCAAGATGACTAAAACTCCGTTCTCCGGAACAATGGAACAAGCGCCTGACTTATTGGAAATAATACATACCGATGTATGCGATTCAATGAGTATTGATGCTCGTGGCAAGTATCATTATTTTCTGACCTTCACAGATGATTTGAGCAGATATGCATATATCTTCTTGATGAAACATAAGTCTGAAATAGTTGAAAAGTTCAAAGAATTTCAGAGTGAAGTAGAAAATCGTTGTAACAAGAAAATAAAGTTTCGCGATCTGATCGTGGAGATGAATATTTGAGTTACAAGTTTGGTCTTCAATTAAAACAAAGTGGAATAGTTTCACAGCTCACGCCACCGAACACCACAACATTATGGTGTGTCCGAACGTCATAACCGTACTTTATTTTGATATGGTGCGATCAATGATGTCTCTTACCGATTTACCAATATCGTTTTGGGGTTATGCATTAGAGACAGCTGCATTCACGTTTAATAGGGCACCATCTAAATCCGTCGAGGCGACACCATATGAACTATGGTTTAACGATAAACCTAAGTATGTCGTTTCTTAAAAGTTTGGAGTTGTGATGCTTATGTGAAAAAGTTTTCACCGATAAGCTCAAACCCAAATCGGAGAAGTCGTCTTCATAGAATACCCAAAGGCAACTATTGGGTACACCTTCTATCACAGATCCGAAGGCAAGTTATTCGTTGCTAAGATGGATCCTTTCTAGAGAAGAAGTTTCTCTCGAAAGAAGTGAGTGGGAGGAAAGTAGAACTTGATTGTACCTTCTCCCTTATTGGAAAGTAGTTCATCACAGAAATCAGTTCCGGTGATTCCTACACCAATTAGTGAGGAAGTTAATGATGATGATCATGAAACTTAAGATCAAGTTGCTACCAAACCTCGTAGGTCTTCCAGAGTAAGATCCGCACCAGAGTGGTACGGTAATCATGTTCTGTAAGTCATGTTACTAGACCATGATGAACCTACAAACTATGAGGAAGCGATGATGAGCCCAGATTCCGCGAAATGGCTTGAGGCCATGAAATCTGAGATAGGATCCATGTATGAGAACAAAGTATGGACTTTGATTGACTTGCTCGATGATCAGCAAGCCATGTTAAATAAATGGATCTTCAAGAGGAAGATGGACACCGATAGTAGTGTTACTATCTACAAAGCTAGACTTGTCGAAAAGGTTTTAGACAAAGTTCAAGATGTTGAATACAATGAGATTTTCTCACTTGTATTGATGCTTAAAAGTCTGTCCGAATCATGTTAGCAATTGCCACATTTTATGAAATCGGCAAATGGATGTCAAAACTGCATTCCTTAATGGTTTTCTTAAAGAAGAGTTGTATATGATGCAACCAGAAGGTTTTGTCAATCCTAAAGGAGCTAACAAAATGTGCAAGCTCCAGCGATCCATCTATGGACTGGTGCAAGCATCTCGGAGTTGTATAAACACTTTGATAGTGTGATCAAAGCATATGGTTTTATGCAGACTTTTGGAGAAGCCTGTATTTACAAGAAAGTGAGTGGGAGCACTACAACATTTCTGATAAGTATATGTGAATAACATATTGTGGATCGGAAATAATGTAGAATTATTCTGCAAAGCATAAAGGAGTATTTGAAAGGAGTTTTTCAAAGAAAGGACCTCAGTGAAGCTGCTTACAAATTGAGCATCAAGATCTATTGAGATAGATCAAAAACCGCTTGATAAATTTTTCAATAAGTACATACCTTGTCAAGATTTTGAAGAAGTTCAAAATGGAACAGTCAAAGAAAAGTTCTTGCCTGTGTTGCAAAGGTGTGAAATTGAGTAAGACTCAAATCCTGACCACAGCAGAAAATAGAAAAGAGAATGAAAGTCATTCCCTATGCCTCATTCATAGGTTCTATAAAGTATGCTATGCTATGTACTGCACCTATTGTATACCTTGCTCTGAATTTGGCAAGGGAGTACAATAGTGATCTAGCAAGAATCACTGGACATTGGTCAAGAACATCCTTTGTGAGGACTAAGGAAATATTTCTCGATGATGGAGGTGATAAAAGAGTTCGTCATAAAGAGTTACATCGGTGCAAGCTTTTACACTGATCCAGATGACTCTAAGTCTCAATCTGGATACATATTGAAAGTGGGAGCAATTAGCTAGAGTAGCTCCGTGCAGAGCATTGTAGACATAGAATATTTGCAAAATACTTACGGCTCTGAATGTGACAGACCCGTTGACTAAAATTATCTCACAAGCAAAACATGATCACACCTTAGTACCCTTTGGGTGTTAATCACATAGCGATGTGAACTAGATTACTGACTCTAGTAAACCTTTTGGGTGTTGGTCACATGACGATGTGAACTATGGGTGTTAATCACATACGAGATGTGAATATTAGTGTTGAATCACATGATGATGTGAACTAGATTATTGACTCTAGTGCAAGTGGGAGACTGAAGGAAATATGCCCTAGAGGCAATAACAAAGTTATTATTTATTTCCTTATATCATGATAAATGTTTATTATTCATGCTAGAATTGTATTAACCGGAAACATAATACATGTGTGAATACATAGACAAACAGTATGTCACTAGTATGCCTCTACTTGACTAGCTTGTTAATCAAAGATGGTTATGTTTCCTAACCATGAACAAGGAGTTGTTATTTGATTAACAAGGTCACATCATTAGTTGAATGATCTGATTGACATGACCCATTCCGTTAGCTTAACACTTGATCATTTAGTATGTTAATGCTTTCTTCATGACCCATACATGTTCCTATAACTATGAGATTATGCAACTCCCGTTTACCGGAGAAACACTTTGGGTACTACCAAACGTCACAACGAATCGGGTGATTATAAAGGAGTACTGAGGTGTCTCCAAAGGTACTTGTTGGGTTGGCGTATTTCGAGATTAGGTTTTGTCACTCCGATTGTCGGAGAGGTATCTCTAGGCCTTCTCGGTAATACACATCACTTAAGCCTTGCAAGCATTACAACTAATGAGTTAGTTGTGAGATGATGTATTACGGAACGAGTAAAGAGACTTACGGTAACGAGATTGAACTAGGTATTGGATACCGACGATCGAATCTCGGGTAAGTAACATACCGATGACAAAGGGAACAACGGATGTTGTTATGCGGTTTGACCGATAAAGATCTTCGTAGAATATGTAGGAGCCAATATGGGCATCCAGGTTCCGCTATTGGTTATTGACCAAGAATAGTTCTAGGTCATGTCTACATAGTTCTCGAACCCGTAGGGTCCGCACGCTTAAAGTTTCGATGACAGTTATATTATGAGTTTATGAGTTTTGATGTACCGAAGGAGTTCGGAGTCCCGGATGAGATCGGGGACATGACGAGGAGTCTCGAAATGGTCGAGACGTAAAGATCGATATATTGGACGACTATATTCGGAGTTCGGAAAGGTTCCGAATGATTCGGGTAATTTTCGGAGTACCGGGTAGTTACGGGAGAAGCAATGGGCCTTCATGGGCTTTAGTGGGAAGAGGAGAAAGGGCCAAGGTGCTGCTGCGCCCCTCCCTCTAGTCCCGAATTGGACTAGGGAAAGGGGCCGCCACCTCTCCTTCTCCTCCACTTCCTTCTCCCTTCCTCCTCTTGGTGGACTCCTACTAGGACTTGGAATCCTAGTAGGACTCCACATCTTAGTGCGCCTCCTCCCTTGGCGGCCACCTCCTCCTTGCTCCTTATATATCTGAGGCAGGGGCACCCCGAGAACACACAAGTTGATCTACGGATCTTTCCTTAGCCGTGTGCGGTGCCCCTTCCACCATATTCCACTTCGGTCATATCATCGTAGAGCTAAGGCGAAGCCCAGCGCCGGAGGAGACATATCGTCGCGGAGCTAAGGCGAAGCCCTGCGTCGGTGGAGCATCAACATCGTCACCACGCAGTCGTTCTGACGCAACTCATCACCGACACATTGCTGGATCGCAGTCCGGGGATCGTCATCGAGCTGAACGGTGCGAGAACTTCCGGAGGTGCCGTACGTTCGGTACTTGGATCGGTCGGATCGTGAAGACGTACGACTACATCAACCGCGTTGTTATAACGCTTCCGCTTTCGGTCTACGAGGGTACGTGGACGGACACTCTCCCCTCTCGTTTCTATGCCATCACCATGGTCTTGCGTGATCGTAGGAAAATTTTTGAAATTACTGCGTTCCCCAACAGTAGGGGGCGTCGAGGCCGTGTGAATCCGATCCGGCGTTCACACGAGCAGCGTCATCAACATCTTCATCAACATGCCACCGAAGAAGAAGGCTTCGGCGGCAGCGGAGCCGTCCGCGTCGTACCCACCCTCACCGCAGCAAGCGGGTGGTGGGGCGACAACTGGCGGAGGAACGGGCGCCGACGAAGGTGTTCGCGACGTTGCCAAGTCCAAGGACAAGGCACCGCAAACCTCGGCGTCGCGCATCCCCAGCGCCCATCTCAGAGAGCGGGACCAACAACGTCATGGCGTTCACAACGCCATACGTTACGTTGGATCGAGACCCTCAAGACCAGCATGCGCGCCAACATGCTTGCACGAGTGAGATCTGATGCGCCGGACGGGCGCCGCTCCTTCTAACATAGTTAGAAGTCCGGCGTGTCCGCTCCTCGCACCGCTTCTCCAATGCCGCCTACTACTCCAGCAGAAGCTCTGGCGAGAGCTCAACTGCTCTCGACTACCCTCCAACGGCCGACAAGGTCGACGAGTGGAGGGCCACTATCGAGCCTCATCGGCTTTGCCAGCGGTGACGCTCGCGGCAGCCAACGCCATCGTTGCCGCGGCGTGGCGACAAAGGCACGAGCGGTGGCGGCGAGACTATCGGAGGTGCAACCACCGTGCACTCTCCGCCAAGAAGGCCAAGATCGCCGACTCATCGGATCCACCTCGACAGCGACTCCACTGCGTCGTCCGGATCCATGGCTTCGCCGCGAACAGCGCCAAGTTCTTCATGAGCGACAAGAAGAGGCCTTCGAACTCGCGCCAGCGCCAAAGAGAAGCGGCGTCGATCCGACAAGCACGCTGGGCCTTCATGACATGCACGCCCGGAGGCCAGGCGACTGCCGTCTGCGGTAGGTTGCCCTGCGTTCACTCGTGAGCTGCGGCAAGTCCAAATGGCCCAGCCGTAAAAACTTCAAACCAGACGTGCGGAGAAGTATGATGGCAGGGCGCACCCGTCGGAGTTCCTCAAGCATCTACACCATCGCGGTGCGAGCTGCGGGGGCGGGACGACAAGATCCTCGCCAACTACTTCCGCTTTCGTGCTCAAGCGTTACGTCGGATCTTGGCTCATGCACTTGCCGGACAGCTCCATATCCTCTTGGGCAGATCTGTGCCATCGGTTTGTTGGCGCCTTCACAGGTGGCCACAAACCTCATGGCTAAGAGAGTGACCTTCACTTGCTCGCCGAGAAGGAAGGAGAGTCCCTCATAAGTTCATTCAGAGATTCAGCCGTGTGCACTACAACATCCCAGACGTCCACCCCCGCCGCGGTGATCAGCGCATTTCATCGTAATGTGCGGAACCGCAGGGTGAGGGAGGAGATGGCGATGTGCAAAGTCAAGGACGTCGATGAGCTATGCATACTGGCCGACAAGTGTCTTGTACCGAGGAAGGGAGGAGACTCCCAGGAGAGAATGCAGAAGCAGGATCTGACAGTGATGACACCGCCCTAGCAAAGAAGGGCCGGCAGCGAGGCAACAGGAAGAAGAAAAGCAGAGAAGTGCTAGCTGTCGAGCAGTCCGGCAATGGAGGCGGCGACAAGAACGCCAAGGTTGGTGGCTCCGGCAAGGAAGTTGCCGCTGACGCCAACCACCAGTCGGTGGCGGCCGCCGACAAGCAGGACGACTCCGGCAAGCAGTACTACAAGATCCACCGCACCAAGGGCCACGATCTCCAGAGCTGCAAGAAGGTCGAGCAGCTCGTCGAACAGCAGAGAGCTGAGTACGAGCGCGAGACAAGGAGAAGGCCCAGGAAGGTGTTGGGGGAGCAAGCAAGAAACGTCCCGGCCGGGGAGGACGTCGCGGCAAAGTCAAGCAGCGATAAGGAGATCGACCTCCCCGCAGCCGCGACAAGGACGAAGATGATGATGACGACAAAGATATGGAGGACGACGACGCCGATGAGCAGGAGTTTCAGAAAGCCACAGAGGTTCTCTGCGTTGACGGAGGTGCTTCCCTGCATACCTCCCACCGCCAACTCAAGCAATGGATGCGGAGGTCAATGCAGCGGAACCATCCGTGAAGTCGCGCAAGCCTCAAGTGGTCCAAGACGCCTATCATTTTTGATATTGAGGACCACCCTGATCGCATAACTGCGGTCGGGTGCTTGCCGATGTTGGTCTCTCCAACCATTCGCAACCTCAAGGTCACAAAAATGTTAGTTGACGGCGGGGCCGGCTTGAATCTGATTTCCTCCGCGGTGCTCCAGAAGCTTCAAATCCACGACAATGAGCTCGAAGAGACCGGAACCTTCCAAGGAATCAATCCAGAAGGAGCAAGCGAAGGGAAGATTGCGTTGTCGATCACATTTGGCAGCGAGCTGAAGTTCGGGATCGAGAGGGTTACATTTGGCGTCGCCAATTTCCCATTGCCTTACAATGGGATACTTGGCTATCCGGCACTCGCCAAGTTCATGGCGGCCTCTCACTCGCCTACAACCTACTCAAGATGCCGGGCCCGATAAGCGTCATCTCTGTCCATGGCGACAAGAAGGATGCCCTTATACGTGCCGACAAGATCTTCCGGGATGCAGCAGCCATGACAGATTGCCGGACACTTGCCGCTGAAGCTCCCGGGGAAGAAGACCAAGTCCAAATCCAGCAAGGGCTCGATGCTCACTCCGCAAGCGCACCTCTTGAGTGCTGCGCTACCGTCGAGGACGCACCATCGAGCTCCACCGGCAAGTGCAAGAAGACGGTGGCTCCGCCAAAGACCAAGAAGGTGCCCGCCAAGGAGGACAGCGCTGGTGGTACCTTCACCATCAGTGCCTCTCTCGACCCCAAATAGGAAGGCGCGCTCGTTGCCTTCCTGCGGGCGAATGTCGACGTGTTTGCATGGCAACCGTCTGATACCCGATGTTCCCGTGAAAGTGATTGAGCACCGCCTGGCCGTTTGTCCTCATGCGCGGCCCATCAAGCAAAAAGTCAGGAAGCAAGCAGTGGAGCGCCAAGAATTCATAGGCGAAGAGATCAACAAACTGGAAGCAGCAGGCCTTGTCAGAGGAGTGCTCCATCGTACGTGGTTGGCCAATCACAGTAGTCGCATAAGGCAAATGGGAAATGGAGACTTTGTATTGACTTCACGGATGTTAATAAAGCTTGTCCCAAAGATCCATTTCGCTTGCCGCGCATCGACCAGATTATTGACTCCACGATTGGATGTGATTTGCTTTCGTTTCTTGATGCCTACTCAGGATACCATCAGATCTTCATGGCTGAAGAAGATGAGGAGAAGACCACATTCATCACACCATGTGGCACATACTGTTTCATACGGATGCCTTTCGGTTTGAAGAACGCTGGTTCAACATTTGCAAGGGTAGTCCATGGCGCTTTTGAGCCGCAAATGCACAGAAATGTAGAAGCCTACATGGATGACATAGTGGTCAAAAGCAAGGACAAAGCAACTCTGGTTCAAGATTTGGACGAGACCTTTGCAAATCTGCAAGATCAACCTCAAGCTCAACCCCGAGAAGTGCGTGTTTGGAGTCCCTTCCGGCAAGCTTCTCGGGTTCTTCGTGTCTCAGCGGGGGATTGAAGCTAATCCCGACAAGATCAAGGCCATTGAGCAGATTGAAGCACCGAAGCGCGTCAAGGATGTACGAAGACTTGCCGGTTGCGTGGCTGCTCTCAGCAGGTTTATTTCTAGGTCTGCTGAGCGCGCCCTACCATTTTTCAAGATTTTGAAAAAGGTAGGTCCAAAGAAATGGACTCGAAGCGGAGGCTGCGCCGCAGACTTGAAGAGATACTGTCCTCCACTCCAACACTTGTCGCACCTAGGCCACAAGAGAAGTTGCTGCTATATATAGCGGCAACCAATCAAGTGGTTAGCGCTGCGTTAGTGACGGAGAGGAGGCGGATGATGAGCCAAGCAACCACGGCAAACACATCCAAATGAGAAGCGGGGGCTTCACGACAAGCTCTGGTCCCGACAAGGACGAATCCAGCAGACACATGAACAGACATGAGAAGGATGGTGCAGCGCCTAGTCTATTTTGTCGACTCCCTCCTGCAAGGGGCTAGGTCAAGGTATTCTCGTGCGCAGAAATTGCTTTTCGCCTCCTCATGGCCTCGAGAAAGCTGCGCCATTACTTCCAAGCACATGAGATCACAGTTGTCACTCGCTTTTCCCTCAAGAGGATACCGCAGAATCCGTGCGGCGGGCAGGATTGTCGAGTGGGCATCGGAGCTGTCAAGCTTTGGTCTTAAGTTTGAAAGCACATCAACTATCCAAAGCGAGCCTTGGCAGAATTCATAGCAGAATGGACGCCAACGCCAGATGAAGAGATTCCGGAGACGAGCATTCCCGTCAAAGAAGCAAGCAAAGAGTGGTTGATGTACTTTGATGATGCCTTCTCGCTGCAAGGCGCCGGTGCCGGCGTGCTTATCGCACCCACCGGAGAGCACCTCAAGTACGTCGTCGGATGCACTTTCCCAAGGAGCAAGCGACAAACAATACTGCAGAGTATGAAGGTTTGCTTGCCGGTCTCAGGATCGCAGTGGACCTTGGGATCAAGAAGCTTATTGTCAGGGGTGACTCGCAACTCATCGTCCGCCAAGTCAACAAAGATTACCAGAGTCCATTGATGGAAGCCTACGTCGATGAAGTGAGGAAGCTAGAAGAGCACTTTGACGGCCTGCAAATGGAACATGTTCCAAGAGCTCAGAATGATATTGCTGATGGCCTGTCAAAGTGCGCCGCACTCAAGCTACCTGTGGAACCAGGGACCTTTGTGCTCAAGCTGACTCAACCAACCGTAACACCATCAACAGGGCAGAATAAGAAGAGGAAGTTGGCCTCTGGTGACTATTTTCCGACAGAGCTTCCCGAAGCCGTCGTTGCAAAGGTCCCCAAGATCAACACCAACAAGTCTTTGAGGAACAGTCTCGGCTGCACCCAGGGTTTGTTTCGTTGAAGCAGACGTTCCCGACAAGTGTTGCTCCGGCAAGCTTGCCGGGGAGCATCAAGCTCCGGCAGGGCCTCAGGTCCTCGCCGTGGAAGCTGATGTTCCCACAGCAGCAGATGTGCCTTTAGTCCTTGTTGTCGAGCCGCAAGCTCCAACATGGGCGCAGCAGATTGTCCATTTCCTTTAGACAGGAGAACTTCCCGAAGAGCAGGAAGAAGCGGAAAGAGTAGCCCGGCAGTCAAGTATGTACCAGTTTGTCGACAACATACTGCATGTAAGAAGACTCAACGGTGTGAAATTGAAGTGTATTCCTGTGGAAGATGGATGTAAGCTGTTGGCGAGAGATACATGGAGGCATATGTGGTCACCACATTGGCGCCAAGAGCACTTGCCGGCAAAGCTTTCCGGCAAGGTTTCTTCCGCCGACAGCCCTCCGGGATGCAACTGCACAAGTAACCAAGTGTGAAGCGTGCAGTTCCATTCAAACAGATACACCAGCCAGCTCAAGCTCTCCAGACGATCCCTTTATCCCGCCATTTTCGGTCCGGGGGCTCGACATCCTCGGCCCCTTCCCCCGAGCTATCGGGGGCTTTGAGTACTTGTACGTTGCCATCGACAAGTTCACAAAGTGGCCGGAAGTGGAAGCAGCGAGGAAGGTGACAGCATAGTCAGCAGTCAAGTTTTTCAGGTCGATTGTTTGCCGTTTCGGAATCCCTAACAGGATCATCACCGACAACGACACACAATTTACAAGTCGCACCTTCATGCAGTACGTCCAAGACCTTGGCGCCAAGGTCTGCTTTGCGTCCGTTGCTCACCCGAGAAGCAACGGTCAAGCGAAGAGGGCAATGCTGAAGTGCTGCGCGGACTCAAGACCAGAACTTTCGACGGGCTGCACAAGTGCGGAAGAAAGCTGGATCGGGAGCTGCCGGTGGTTCTTTGGTCGATCAGACGACGCCAAATCGAGCCATCGCCGTGCACCCTTTGCTCTAGTCTATGGAGCAGAGGCAGTTCTCCCACGGAACTTCAGATACGGGTCGCCTCGAGTACTCGCTTATGATGAGCTTGAGCAAGAGCAGCTGCGATAAGATGACGCGCTGCTCCTCGAGGAGGATCGTCTTCAGGCCGCTGTGCGAGCTGCTCACTACCAGCAAGCCCTGCGTCGCTACAATAGCCGCAGGGTTAGTGCCAGAAGTCTCGATGAAGGCGACCTTGTTCTTCGCTGCGTTCACCGCCAAGAATTCAAACAAGTTGACGCCTTGAAGTGGGAAGGCCCCTTATCGGGTGAAACGAGTCACTAGGCTCGGCGCTGTCCGCCTTGAGACCGAAGATGGCATTCCGGTGAGCAACTCCTGGAACATTGAGCATCTTCGTAAGTTTTACCCATAAGGCGCGGTTGTCGGAATCCGTTCCGGCAACCATCTTTTGTACAAGTCTTGCCGTTGTTGCATGTAATCCTTCGTACAAAGCCGGGCGCAGACCCCGTGCATCAGTAAAGCACACATATGTTGCGCACAGCTTGTCAAGTTCATGCTTTCATCATTTTATTGCATGTTTTGGCTAACACTTTGTGCAGCAACCATACCCGGTAAGCAGAATCGAGCCACTGGGCTCCATAATGTTATTTCCTCTTCTTTTTCTTTTCTCAAAGGAAAGAAGGCTCCCTCGCGCACAAGTTAACCAGGGGGGAGGAGGAGATAATACTATGGACCATGGACCAGGCACCGCTCGAGGAAGTTTTCACCTCATCGGAAGCAAGAAATAGAAAGCTTAGTTGCCAAAGTTTGAGCAATCAATTTTTAAGTTTTCAAGTTATCTTCCTCGAACGATAGTACTTTGTATGGAAAACCTGTGCACAGAGGAACCAAATCGTGACTGGTCGCGCCCTTACTTTGTTTCGAGTCCGCTCAACAACTTAAGTGAGCCGCGGCTAGTCCGCGACAAGGTTGCTTGTCGGTAGCGACCCCGCCAGCAGGCTGCTGAAATTCCGCACTCGGTGCTCGCGGCAAGGGTGCCTGCACCGGCAAGTTTCCCTGAAAAGCGTAGGGCAATAACGTACAAAGGAAGGAATCAAGTAGAGGAAATAACATTGCATCGATCAATTCAGAGTAGTAATAAATTTTTAAAGTTATCTTCCTTGAACGACCGCGCTTTGTATGAAAAACCCGTGCGCGGAGGAACCAAATCGTGACTGGTCGCGCCCTTACTTTGTTTCGAGTCCGCTCAATAACTTAAGTGAGCTGCGGCTAGTCCGTGACAAGGTTGCTTGTCGGTAGCGACTTCGCCAAAGAAAGCTGAAGTTCCGCACTCGGCGCCATGACAAGGGTGCCCGCACCGCAAGTTTCCACTGAAAAGCGAGGGCAATAACATACAAAGCCAAGAGTCGAGTAAAGGAAGTAACGTAGAGAATGTTGCCTGAATAAAGTTATATTACAAAAATAACTTATCGCGGCATCGCTATATCGTTCTCGTAACTGAAATAACAGCGAAGAGGAGAAGAAGGGCGCTGGTACCCAAGGCCCGGCAAGCCAGAGCTGCCGGGCTGCGGCAAGCCGAGTAGTTGCCGGGGCTGCGGCAAGCCAGTTGTTGGGGCTGCGGCAAGCCAGAGTTGCCGGAGCTGCGGCAAGCCGAGTTGCCGGGCTGAGATATCGATAAGCCCTTCGTCCTTTTTCAAGCATCCCTTTTTCATTAAAAACATTCTACTCGGATACAATCCGTGGGGAATGAAAAACATGAAAGGGAAGATTACAAGTATTAAATACGGATAAGGCCCGAAGGCTTACAACTTAAAAAGATAAGATGCCCGTAATCCCTTTTCATGTCCCTCTTTTCAGGAGGTAGGTCAAGGAGGCGAGAAGGGCAAAAGAAACGCCTAGGCGAGCTACAGGTGCCAGAAGGCACCAAGAGAACATCCCGGGAGCTCCCCGAGGGCTTGACGGAGATGGCGGCGCCGGAAGCGGGGTTCGAAGACGGGGCGGCAGGACGTCAGCACGCTGTCGAGGGCACTACGCCCTTGTACTCCGACTTGACGGCCTTGTCGCGATCCCTCTTCCCCTTCTGCAGCCTCCCTACGCCAGTCGCCCAAGGAGACGACCCCGGGGAGTTCAAGGAGCCGGCGACGCGGATGATGGGGTCGCCGGTGACGCACGAAGCGTCGCCCGACAACTAATCGGGCCCGCTACCCTCGTCGTCGCTGTCGCTCTCCTCCTCGTCACTCTCGCTCGAGGGGGAATCTTCGCTGTCGGAGGAGCTATCCACGCAGCACTTCGCCCGAGTACCAAGATCCCCGAAGACCTTGACGGAGAGGAGATCACCCTCCATTAACTTAAAATGGAGGGTAAAACCCGCCCTCAAGCTGTGGATGCGAGTGAACGTCTTCCACCCACGATCAAGATACATCACATTAGGGGCTGGGAATACAACACGGACTCGCATGCCGCTGATTCCACAGCCCCTCATGTGCAGTCTCAGTGTCTCGGGCGGATCCGACTCCATCAAGGCTTCATGAACGGAGCTGGAAGCCGGAGGCGACGACGAGGCGCCGCCAGCGCAGCCTGACGAAGAACTTCGCAAGGGTCGTCCCTCAGTGGACCACCGCAGGGAGGGGAACCGCCGGCAGAGGCGGAGACGGCGCGCCACCCCGTCCGCCTCTTCCCCGAGCGCCTCGACCTCGTCCATGACCTCACCCCCTCCCTCTTCCTCTTGGGGCTGGCTCTGCCGCCCCGGGCGTGGGGTTGGGAGGGGAGCGCTGTCTAGCAGCGACCCTTGCCGCCACCGATGAAGAACCAAGTTTCCTTTTCTCCATGGCGAATGAGAGAAAGGGGAGCAGAAACTGAGGAAAGAAGGAGATGGGAGAGTGCGGGTTTCTGCGCTCCAATTCCGCTCTTTTTAAGGAAGCAAGGTGGGGGCTCGACCGCCTCGCTCGACAAATCAGGGCATAGGAAGGGCAGGGAATCGGGGCCGACCTGCTGCCTCTGCTCGTAACGGCCCAGTTTTCCACTTCCACCGTCCGCGATCCCAAGAGCATGGGAACCACGTGGCGGGGATGCAGAACTGAGGCGACGGGTGGAGCGACCCTGCACGCCGCCCACTTCCCCCACGACGCTGCAATTGACACGTGCCGTTACGGGGGGACGCGGCGGATACGGAGTGGGTTTGGTTTGGACCCTGGCCGCGCGTGCCTATGCCCTGTTTTGGGCCTGGCCCAACAGCGCTCAGCACCGTGTATGGCCCAGACCCGGGGGCTCCTGTCGGTGTACTAAAGTAGGGGTACCTTAGTACCCCGAACTTGTGCAGGCAACAGAAGCGTCCGCTGCAAGCCTCGCGCCAAGCGTCGCCAAGACCCTCCGCCGCCTTTCAGAAGACAAGACCCGGCAAGAGGAGCTTGCCGAAGGCCTCTAGGTTCGAAGAAGGCCCCGACAAGAGGAGCTTGTCGGGAAAGCCGCTCTGCACGCAGAAGACAAGGCCCGGCAAGAGGAGCTTGCCGGAAGGCCTGGGCGCGACAAGTCTCCCGGCGCGACAAGGATTCGGCCATGCGGCAAAGGCGCTTGCCGCGGCATGCAACCTCTCTCCGTCTCCGCTCCAGCTCACCCAGCGACGTGTCGCCATGGGACCGTTCCATGGGCGCGAGTCGAGCGGCTGTGCAGCCAGCGGAGAGCAGCGATAAGCGGCGCTGACAGGCTCGCCATCGTGGCGAGCGGAGGCGCACCTGACGGTCTCACATTTGCTTGGGCGACAACGACGGGCATTTATTGCTTTTGTCCCTTGCCGTCAGAGTTAGGTATTTTGCACTGTACACTTTTCAAGTAGGTGTACCAACTCCTGTTTTTACATTTATACCCCCGCCTATGTTGCCACCTGTAGGAGACCCCTTGAGCATATAAATAGAGGCCCGAGGGCGACGTAGAGGGGGTTCGGTTCGCGTTTTTCGCAAGGTTCGGCTAGTTCGGTCCGTTGGACTGGCCATAGTCTAGATACACTCAAGCTAGGTTTTGTAGCTCGCATTGCTCCCTAGCAAGAACACAATAGATCAAACAAGCAGCAGTAGGAGTTTTATCTCTCCGGAGAGCTCCGAAGCTGGGTAAACCGCTCGTGTGCCTCGCCTCGATCCGCTCTTCGCGCGACCTCCGCCCCCCTCCGAACCACAAGGGGCCCGGTCCGCCGGCCCCATAGGTGTCCGTGGGTACGATCAGCCTCCCCGACATAATATTTAAAGAAGTCTCAATCATCTAAACTTGGGTATGCCCCGGTAGGCATCCCTCACCTATCTTCTTCAATAATTATCGGTTAGTATCGGTTGAGCCTAAGTTTTTGTTTCTTCACATGATGAGTGCTATCCTTGAAATGTCGTTTTATTTTGTTTTGCTCGCTGTTTGAATAATATCCCATGATCTGAAATTCTTAAATGAGAGAGAATCTTCACAAAGCTACATAATTATTTAACTATTCATTGATCTTCACTTATATCTTTTTGGAGTAGTTGGTCATTTACTCGTGTGCTTCACTTATATCCTATGAGTAAATAGTTGAATGATTTGAATATCATAAATCTGAAATATATCATTCTTAAGAAGTTGCTCCCCACTACTCCCTATTCTCTCACCATGCATACTGTCCACATCAGCTTGCATGCCACATCAGCATACTACCTTTTCTATATGCAAATTTAAACATGCATAATGCCCTTGGTCATCCTCGTCATCATCTGTTTTCGGTTTTCTTTATCTGAAAAGGAACGAAGCTCAGTGGAGAGCTACGGCCTTGCCATCTCCTCAAATATAACTCCCCCACCCATTAATTTTCCATCACTTTCTTCATCTTCATGCAACAGTTCCACTTCCTCTTATATCCACCAAAATAGATGCAGAGTTCCACTTTGTCTTCTGCACGGGATAAATTCAAGGGTGGAGCCATCACACCCTGTTGTGCCTGACTCCACTATATGTCTCTCCACCATAATTGACCAAAAAACTGAAAGAATTGCAGTGGTCTAGGATATTGATAGCCGAGTAGTCGTTCTTCTATTTTTTTATTGATCGAAGTAGTCGTTCTTAACTATAAAGGACTGCCTCGACTCTGTCTTCTCAACACTGCGTATGCGCCATCGCTCTTGCTGAATCACCATCGTTTGCCAAAGATCATGTTTCATATTATGTTCCCGATTTCCCACATCGTTCATTAACCACACTATAGGCCTCGGCCTCTAGCCTGGCCGTTGTTGCAACTTCGATGCTACTTGGCGGCCATCAAAATGTTTTCGTGGTGAATCCACTGCTTGGATCTCACGCAATGCATCACGCCGATGGGTAACCATCGCACCGGTGCCTGGTGCTCTCCTCTTTTTGGGTGTATGTGTATGTATATGTGTGTCAAGTATATATCAGTTCGCTACATCCATATATATGATCTGACACTATGAATGAAAGATTCAGGGCTGCTTCCAAGGTTATCGGCCTGTCATCGTTGCCACTAATTCTGTTTTCAGTGAATTTTTTTGCAGGATTTTTCAGCTGATATTTGAGAAAGAGCAGCTAGCTTCCGCTATGTATATTTTTAAAACACCTACATGGGTAGGCACTAGAAAATTTCATTTGTTTTTTCTAGAAATATGTAACTATCAATTTGTATTTTTGTTTCATGCAGTGCAGTATACAAACAGGTTTTACCGTCATTACTCCTATGTAGATTATACAGTACAATTTTGTCGACTTTGATGGTCATGGTCTGACTGCTTTTCTTTTTCTGGTTTTAAGTTTTTTAGGGTATTTTCTGGTTTCAAGTTACATGTACTATATAACAGGCAGACATCATTGCATGTACATAAAGATGTTGTACACTCGAAAAATAATTAAATAGATATAAACATGCTGTAAGATCAAATTGTCATACATCACAATCTGCCATGTTTACACCGAGATGGCACTTCCCTCGCCTTACGGTGTCTGATAATGTCCAGATCTAATGATTTGTTGGTGAATTCGAAAATATGTGTAACAAGAACCTCAACAATTCATTACCGCGCTTAAATTTGAATTTAGATTGTCCATTTTTTACACTAAAAAGTTGAAATCAACACCAAATCTTTATGTACATTTTAGGATCTGATATATTCGAGCATTCAACTATCATATTATTAATTGCATTATGTGCCCTTGATACATGTATTAATGTCACACATATATAGCTAAAACTCCCGCCGCAACGCGCGGGGTATCATCTAGTTATATATGTTTCATATGCTTATCCCATGGGGAGTAATGACTTCACATATAAGAAGTAGAGGTGGTATTGAAGGTTAGCAAACATTGTATTGGTCACTTGAACAATTCATGAAAGAATATTGAAGGAAGAGAGATTTCACATATAAATATACTATCTTGGACATCTTCTATGATTGTGAGCACCATTAATTATTTTAAAACCTGAGCAAATTAGTTGAAGTTGGACAAGGAAGACAACATAATGAGTTATGCTTGGGTATATTTGTAGAAGTTATATTGTTATGGATCCTCTAACATGTGGTGCTTGCTATTTAGAATCCTTTGCTAGCCAAAATATCTGTACTAAGCGGGAATACTGCTTGTGCATCCAAATTCCTTGAACCAAGTTTCTTCCATGAGTGTCCATCATATCTACCTATATGCGGTATTTACCTGCCGTTCCAAGTAATTTTGCATGTGCCCAACTCTAAACCTTTAAATAATAATCTGTTTTGTATGCTCGAATCGCTCATGTAGTGACTAGGGGTTGTCTTCCAACATTGGAGTATCTAGGTGACATTAGGGTTTTGGTAGATTTGTGTCTTAAGGTGTTATTCTAGTACGAACTCTATGATAGATCGAACGAAAAGAATAACTTCGTGTTATTTTACTACGGACTCTTGAATAGATCGATCAGAAAGGATAACTTTGAGGGTGTTTCGTACCTTACAATAATCTCTTCGTTTGTTCTCCGCTATTAGTGACTTTGGAGTGACTCTTTGTTACATGTTGAGGGATAGTTATATGATCCAATTATGTTATTATTGTTGAGAGAACTTGCACTAGTGAAAGTATGAACCCTAGGCCTTGTTTCAACACATTGCAATACCATTTGTGCTCACTTTTATCATTAGTTACCTTGCTGTTTTTATATTTTCAGATTACAAAAACCTGCATCTACCATCCATATTGCATTTGTATCACCATCTCTTCGCTGAACTAGTGCACCTATACAATTTACCATTGTATTGGGTGTGTTGGGGACACAAGAGACTCTTTGTTATTTGATTGCAGGGTTGCTTGAGAGAGACCATCTTCAACCTACGCCTCCCACGGATTGATAAACCTTAGGTCATCCACTTGAGGGAAATTTGCTACTGTCCTACAAACCTCTACACTTGGAGGCCCAACAACGTCTACAAGAAGAAGGTTGCATAGTAGACATCATGATCCCACCGAGTTCGCAATGCAAACTCTCTGTTTCCTTTTCATAACGTTTTGGTCTCACCGAAATGAGAGATCGTTCCCACCGAGTTTGCCTGACCAACTCACTGTTTGCCTATTACTGAAATCGGTCTCACCAAGTTGAAGTGATCGGTCTCACCGAGATCAAGTTATGTCCTAACCCTAATGCATCGGACCCATCGAAAACTCTAACATTCACATTTTGAACCATATCGGTCTGACCGAGTTCCACTATTCAGCCCCACCGAGGTTGGTAAATTGTGTGTAACGGTTAGATTTTGTGTGGAGGCTATATATACCCCTCCACCCATTCTCCATTCGAGGAGAGAGCCATCAGAACGTGCCTATACTTCCAGCATTCATTTCCTGAGAGAGAACCACCTACTCATGTGTTGAGATCAAGACATTCCAATCCAACCACAAGAATCTTGATCTCTATGTCAGGACCCCGATTCTAAGTCACACCAATCTAGCATGTAACACATCATATCACTTTGCAGCCTCACGCACGGTATTCCCACGGGTGCCACCTAACCTGGCCCGGGACCGTTTGCGCCTTTTGGCTCACGTATATGATAGTGTCGCTAGCATCCATATGACAAAGAACCCGGGCCAACATGACTAGTCGTGAACCCAAAGTGGCACTAACTTACAGGGACAGGCATACATGACCCAACATCGAATGTGTCAGTCATCAGCGAGTGATTCCGGGCTGTAGCAACTGGGCTAGCAGGACTCCAGTAAACCGGGCTGTAGCAGGCTAGTAGGACTCCGGTATACACCGTGTGACATTTCCCCGAAGGGACAGACACAGGATCGAACTAGGACACATGCCGGCCAGTCAAAGTGTTCTAGAGCAGTAGCAACTGGGCTAACAGGACTCCGGTGAACCGGGCTGTAGCAGACTACCATGGCTCAGTGGAAGCACTAGACTACATTTCCCCATAAGAGAGGCTACCAAGGATAAACAACTAGGTTGTCGGATCCCACACATACCAAGCATTTCAATCATACACACAATATTCCCGATATGTGTAAATACAACATGGCATCACAACAAAACTCTACAACTCAAAGTATTTATTCATTAGGCTCCGAAGAGCCAGATATTACAAACATGGGTCTGATGACCCAACATACAGAAAGTGCATAAGCATCAAGCGGAAGCATAAACATGTCTCGAGTACGCATAACTACAAATTAAAAAGGCTGAGAAGCCTGACTATCTACAAGACCCTCCCAAGGGTACAAGATCGTAGCCGAGGTAACAAGCTAAACGTCGAAGTCCACGCGGAACTACTAGCGAGACTGAAGTCTCTCTGCAAAACATAAAATAAGCAAACGTGAGTACAAATGTACCCAGCAAGACTTACATCAGAACTAGCTACATATGCATCGGTATCAACAAAAGGGGAGGTGGAGTTTAACTGCAGCAAGCCAGCTTTGACTCGGTGGCTATCCTAAACTACGACTGCAAGTAACTCTTTGAGGTGGCGCACATGAGTCCACATATTCACCATATCAATACACGACTATGGACCTGCTCCCGTCTTCCTACGAGAACGCCATCCATAGCACTCACGCTTATCTTGCGCATTTTAGAGTATCAACTTTCACTTGTCTATGAACTGTACAGGCAACCCAGAAGTCCTTTTCCGCGGACATGGCTATTCGAATAGATGATGTTAACCCTGCAGGGGTGTACTTCTTCACACATGCTCTCGCCACTTACCACCGTGTACACGTCGTGTATCTCGGCAACCTTCAAGCGGAAGCCTGGCGAGGGAGTCGGCCACGACCTGACTAACCACACAAGTCTCTAGTCCAGGTTTATCGCCTATTCGGGTTCCATCCGCAAGGAGATCCGGCCGGGGTGTCGCTCACGGCCCCAAACGATGTGTGCAGGGTTCCCAAGCCCACCTCGACGGATGGATCTACGCTTGGTACACCGTGCCATGGTGCCTAGTCTGTCCCAAGCCCACCTGTACCGGGTGCCACGTGGTAGACTACTAACAAAACCTACAAACACCAGAAACTAGTTTCAACTCCTGGACAGAGATCATGTTGATTAATAAGTCGAGAGGGGCACTTAAGCATTCCAATGCGTGGTAGTAACTGTTCATGGATCACAAACACAGAACTCAGTTCCTGAGGACAGCTTCAATGAGACAACCCACCATGTACTCCTACATGGCCTCTCACCGCTACCTTTACCAAATCGTGTTCACACACTTAGCTCTCAACAAGAGGGACATGTTCACCACATTCCAATTCATCCCCCATGAATCAGACCTGACTCAACTCTAAGCAATAGCAGGCATGGCAACAAGCATGAATGAGTAGGCACATCAGGGCTCAAACAACTCCTACTCATGCTAGTGGGTTTCATCTATTTACTGTGGCAATGACAGGTCATGCAGAGGAAGGGGTTCAACTACCACAACATTTAACAGTTGAATCGTTGTTGTCCTAATGCAGTAAAAGAGAGCAGCAGTGAGAGAGTGGAATGAACAAGGGGGTTATGCTTGCCTGGCACTTCTGAAGATAGTATAGCTCTTCATCAGTGTCATCGAACTCATCACCAGATCAACGTCTACTGAGGGGGAACAATACCGGCAAACAAGATGGAACACAATCAATGCAATGCACAAATATGATGCATGGCAATAATGTTATGATTTGCACTAATGCATCTAGCAACAATTTAATTGAAGTCCATATGGACCAAGGGTTAATAGGCAAACTCCGTATTTAGCATTTAAGATGCCAATATCATGTTTTCACTTATACAGTAGGTATAAGTTGGTTTAACATGCATTAAAGTAGCATAAATGGATAGATTGCATTTTTATGATAATTTTTCAAAGATAATTTATTTCATTTGGAGTTACGGTTTAATTTCTATGATTTTTCCAAGTTTGCAACATTTTCTGAAATTTCCTCATTTTTGAATTAGAAATATTTCAGAAAAAGCTTACTGTGTCAGCTCTAGGTCATGCTGACATCAGCTGATCAACAGGGCCAGTCCAGGTCAAACCTGACGTGTGGGGTCCACATGTCAGTGACACGGGGATTAATCCCGGTCAAAACTAGTGCTGACTGGGTTTGACCCTATGGTGGGGCCCACTGTCAGTTGCTGTGAGGTGGCTAATTAAGGGATTAGCCTCAAATGATGGAGCCACATCATCATCGCCAGATTAAGCGCCGGCGACCATATCTCGCGGCAGAGGCTCGCTGGAGTTGCTCGGGCTCGCGCTGCAGGCGGCCGTTTGCGACGCGGTTTGGCCCTACGGCGAGCTGGTGTTTGCGCGCATCTGGTGGAGCAAAGGGGGGAGCTAGGGTGGCCTGAGCTCACCGGAAACGAGCACGGGGCAGCGGCCGGAGCACAACCAGGTGCGCGCAGGGTGCTGCAGTGCATGACAGGAGCTGTGGGCGTCGGCATTGGCCTTCTGGGAGGCTTCTGAGCTCGGTGGTATACGCGGGGGGGGGGGGGGCTGCGGTGGCTAGAGCGACGACGGCGACATGGCCGGCGGCGGTGAGGTCTCGGCCTCGGCGGCTGACTTAGCTACGGCGCGCGAACGACGAAATGAAGAGGGGGAAACGACGGTGGTGCTCACAGAGGATCCGGCAGAGGCGTCAGCGAGCTCGGGGAAGGTCCAACGCGGGCAGAACAGCGACGGCGATCTCCGGTGCTGGAGGTTGAAGACGACGGCGATGGCGGCTCCAGAGGGCGTCCATAGATGCACGTCTTGGCGGGGAGGATGAGGGCTACGGCTCGGAGCTTTTGGACTCATCAGAGAGGCGAGGCCATGGCGGTGGGCACGGCAACAGCGAGCGGCGGCAATGGGGGCATTCGATGGTAGAGAGAAAGGGAGCCAGAAGAGTGAACCAGCATGGAGGATAGTGGGAGGGGGTCGAGGGGATGCGTGACAACGCCTAGGTGCATTGGGGATGAGGCAGGCAGGCAGGAGGTGGCTAGCGCGTGCCCGCGTGCCGTGGCCACACGCGCTCTGTCCTTCTGGCACGCCGAGGAAGATGACTGGCAAGGTGGGGTGGGTTGGGCCTCTGCTGGGCTGCCAGGTAAGCCCAGGTGAGGTTCCTCTCTCTCTGCCTATTTCTATTTCTTTCTGTTTTTCTATTTTTCTGTTGTTTGTTTTGATTTAGTAGAAATACTAAACCAGTTTATTGAATGCTCAAAATATTCATGGGCACTTCTGAAATTAATTCCAACAGCCCAAAAATACATTCAAGATTATTTGGACATTTAGAATATTTATAGGATTTCAAATTTCCAAATTCAAATACTTATCAATTTAATTCAAGAATCCAGAGTGTCCTAGAAAAGTGTGCATAATTTTTGGCAGAGGTTCTGGACCAATTAAAAAATGATGAACATTTAGGAAGGGCAATTCAGGTTCATTGAAAATTATTTTAGGTTGAACCTATTTGAATTGCTTTGGTGCTAGGGTTTGGACATCCCCATTTCAAGTTTCAAAAATTTAAACATGATGCATGGAACTCACCGGTGCATCTAGTTACAAACAAATTCTGGGGTTGTGACAACTCACCCCCACTAAACAAGAATCTCGTCCCGAGATTCAAGACGTGAGGTAAGAAGACAGAGGGGACACAAAGCTAACAGAATCTTCATGTTACAGGTTGCACTTCTCGAAGATGTTGATTCCTTGCAACATCTTATTCTTGACGTCTTTGCTTTCGAGATCTTCATCCAACACGATGACGACAGAAAGAAACTCTAACGGAAAGGATCATTGAAGCTCTTCATACCAAGCTAATGGCAACTCACAATGATCGTTTGAAGGAATTCAAAGAAATGGCATACTCAATTTTGGAATGGAACTATGGTTATAGAACAATTGGCAAACGGAAGGCACAATCCGACTAATACCGAAGATATAACCTAGTGTCTGATTGTGCTCTCAAGAACTTGAGCATTTTCATATTCATCAGGGTTTTACCAGCATCTATGCCAAAGATCTTGGCAACAGTTCCTACTACCATGATGAATAGCGATGGAGGATGCAGATACAAAGGAAGACAACACTTTCTCAGATTTTACCTTGACGACACCAAGGAAACAAAATCTAGAGGATCGACCGAGAGACATTTAGGAATCCGCTTCTAATGTTCTCCTTGACGTCCTAGGCACCACGATCATGCTTAAAAGCATCGACATGGCCATCAAGTAAAGGTCGGACTTCAGAATACAAAGGATCCATAAGGAACAACTTCTATACCAAGTCACTCGAAATTCTCATGGAGAAGATTGTCAACTTGCTCAATCAAGATACTACAATGATAGATCTTCCGGCTAAGTGTGTCAGCCAGAACATCAACCTTGTCGGGGCCTACATCATAGATCTTGGAAAAGTTCCAACCATCATATCTGCCTAAGATTTAGATCTGGTTGGTAACATGATATTCCAGACTCATCAAGTCCAGAAAGAAAAATAAATTTTGTAACACAAATCGACGAGATGGTGTTGCGAGATTCTCGGGAAATGAACTATGGTAGCAAGCTCCAAAACATGAGCGGGTTCTGCTATTCGCATGTGAACACGCTGTCCTAGACAAGCATGACCACATAGTAGTCTTATGATAGAACACTACCGAGTTCTGGTTGGGAACCATCATCGACGATAGCAAAGTCCTTACTTAAGTCATGATTAGCTCTTAAGAAGGAACTTCTTCTCCTTGAACAAATCAATCAGTGGCTTGGTGTGCTAGGGATACACATAGAATGAAGGTAGCTAGTCTCACAAACCAATGTATACTTTGCACATGCATAACTGACTTGGGATGATTCCAGGGGAGGCAAAACAAGCCTTCTCGAATTCATGGCGGCAACTTGCATCATATGCACATGAATTAGAGGAACTCACTTCTTTCGTCCAAACATATGCTTCACGAACGGATCATGAAGAAAATGCTTACACAAGTTTCCAACACTAGCTTAATGTTCAACATGAATCATGGAGAAACTAAGGATGTTGTCGATGGGATCAACAACATTTATCGAGGTTCCATATGAATGGAATTCCACAATCATGTGAACAAGGTGATAGCGTTGGTCAGACCCAAAGGATATAATGGTGTATGCTCACGGAGACAACCACGAGTAAGACAACATTACGAACATCATTGGTTCTGATTTTATTTGACGATAGCCCACACTAAAATCAAGGTTTGGACAAGACAATAGATCCAACAGTTGATCTCGAGGAACAATCGATGAAACTATCATCTTTCTTCAACACACACACACACACAACACAAAGACATCCCTTTAAATGAACTAAGTTAGGCAAGCTTTTATCTTCCAACTCTCTAAGTTGCTGTTCAGCTTAACCAACTATCTCAGGGGTATCCAACACAGATTCTTGGAGAAGGGGTGGTTTAAAAGAAAACCAACTTGATCACGAACTCAACATAGCGGTTAGGTGACAACCTGGTAACACTTCGGAGAAGATATTCGGAAAATCATGAACCACCATTATGTTACTAAGCTCGAGATCAATCTTGCTTTTCAGGGCAAGACGATGTGATCAAATAAGAAAGGGATTGATACAATCCTAACTCTTGATCGAAGGATGCACCAGGAAATATGGACCAGGGGTTAATATGCAAACTCTATATTTAGCATTTAAGATGCCATTATCATGTTTTCACTTATATAGCAGGTATAAGTTTGTTTAACATGCATGAAAGTAGCATAAATGGATAGATTGCATTTTTTGATAATTTTTCATATATAACTTATTTCATTTGGAGTTACGGTTTAATTTCTATAATTTCATTTGGAGCTGCGGTGAGTAGAGCGACGACATGGCCGGCGGCGGTGAGGTCTCGGCCTCGGCGGCTAACTTAGCTACAACGCACGAACGACGAAACGATGAGGGGGAAACGACGGTGGTGCTCATAGAGGATCCGGTGGAGGCGTCAGCGAGCTCGGGGAAGGTCCAACGCGGGCAGAACAGCGACGGCGATCTCCGGTGCTGGAGGTTGAAGACGACAGCGATGGCGGCTCCACAGGGTGTCCATAGATGCACGTCTTGGCGGGGAGGATGAGGGCTACGGCTCGGAGCTTTTGGACTCATCAGAGAGGCGAGGTCGTGGCGGTGGGCGTGGCAACAGCGAGCGGCGGCGACGGGGGCGTTCGGTGGTAGAGAGAAAGGGATCCAGAAGAGGGAATGAGCATGGAGGAGAGTGGGAGGGGGTCTAGGGGATGCGTGGCAGGCAGGAGGTGGCTAGCGCGTGCTGGCGTGCCGTGGCCACACTTGCTCTGCCCTTCTGGCACACCGAGGAAGATGATTGGCAAGGTGGGGGTGGGCTGGGCCTCTGCTGGGCTGCTAGGTAAGCCCAGGTGAGGTTCCTCTCTCTCTGCCTATTTCTATTTCTTTCTTTTTTTCTATTTTTCTGCTGTTTGTTTTGATTTAGTAGAAATACTAAACCAGTTTATTAAATATTAAAAATATTCATGGGCACTTCTGAAATTAATTCCAACAGCCCAAAAATACTTTCAAGATTATTTGGACATTTAAAAATTTTATAGGATTTTAAATGTCCAAATTCAAATACTTATGAATTTAATTCAAGAATCCAGAGTGTCCTAGAAAAGTGTGCATCATTTTTGGCAGAGGTTCTGTACCCATTCTAAAATGATGAACATTTAGGAAGGGCAATTCAGGTTCATTGAAAATTATTTTAGGTTGAACCTATTTGAATTGCTTTGGGGCTAGGGTTTGGACATCCCCATTTCAAGTTTCAAAAATTTAAACATGATGCATGGAACTCACCGGTGCATCTAGTTACAAACATATTCTGGGGTTGTGACATTCTAGCCTTCCCCAAGTTGCTTTCCACTCAAATAATCTTTCCACCATATCCAAATCTATGAGAGAGAGTTGAGTGTTGGGGAGACTATCATTTGAAGCACAAGAGCAAGGAGGTCATCATCAACACACCATCTATTACCTTTTGGAGAGTTGTGTCTCCTAGATTGGTTAGGTGTCACTTGGGAGCCTCCGTCAAGATTGTGGAGTTGAACCAAGGAGTTTGTAAGCGCAAGGAGATTGCCTACTTCGTGAAGATCTACCCAAGTGAGGCAAGTCCTTCATGGGCGATGGCCATGGTGGGATAGACAAGGTTGCTTCTTCGTGGACCCTTCGTGGTTGGAGCACTCCGTGGACTCGCGCAGCCATTAGCCTTCGTGTGTTGAAGTCCGCATCAACGTGGATGTACGATAGCACCACCTATGGGAACCACGCCAAAAATCTCCATGTCTACACTGCGTTTGCTCCCTCCAAACTCCTCCCTTTAACTTCATATGCAATGATTTACATTCCGCTGCTATACTCTTAGAATTGCATGTGTAGGTTGATTGCTTGACTTGTGTTAAGTTTCTAAAATCTGCCAAAACTTCAAATTGGGAAAAGGCTAGAATTTTATTTGGTCAAGTAGTCTAATCACCCCCCTCTAGACATACTTTCGATCTTATAGAAACATCAGATGAGGCACACAATCCTTTGGGATTTTCTGTTGAAAAACATAGTAATAAGTTGAGTTTTAGAAGAATTTATGCAAAATATGCACAGATGTCGTAATAGTAAAAAATCTTACCATGACATCTCCATGGATGTTACCATAGTTCAGCACGTGCACTACTGGCACATATTGACCATAATTCAGAGGAGTTTGATAATATATATTGTAATTCTCAAGACCATTAATAAATGAGATCAGATGATTTTTCTCCCGATAAGTTAATTCTGAGCCATCAGTGTAGTAGGTTCTGTCTACCATCTTCCGCACATTCTTTGAAGAATGAAAATAAGCTATCAATGGAAATAAGACTATTTTGAAATAAATAATATAA
Source organism: Aegilops bicornis (assembly GCA_021605145.1). Taxonomy (NCBI): domain Eukaryota; kingdom Viridiplantae; phylum Streptophyta; class Magnoliopsida; order Poales; family Poaceae; genus Aegilops; species Aegilops bicornis. Next base: position 591,377,607 of record CM038670.1, read on the forward strand.
ATTACTTAATAACTATGTTTGAGAAACTCACATAGCGGTAGAATTGGAAGCATATCAATAAGGACCCAAATGTCCATATTGTCTTCGGCGATGTTAGGATCACCAAGATCTATGGTGACAAGCATACCCTCATGAAAAGCATACCTCTCGCACAGTGCTTCCCAATTCGGGCAACAAAAGTGGGTTACGCTCTCAGAATTGTATAGATTTACATAAAAATCCGTATGATGGGTCCTTAGGTGATTTATCTTTGTTTCCATACTTTCATGATCTTCAAAATCCATCCTCTCCTAGACATAGCGTCTTGCATGGCATGGGACAAGCTAGTCGAATTGTAGAAGACAAAAATTACACGTTGAAGAAGCAGAAGTCGTGCTTAATTACGAAAAAAATACTTTTCATTGTTGTGTACCGTTTCAACATCGAAGGTCTCCTGGAGCTTAATGCTGAAGCGCCGACCTTCTACCAGGTGAGGCCTGTCGCACAGACCCCGGTCCTCGCCGCACCAGTCGCACTCCGTCGGGAGACTTTCATTGTCCAACGACGACTTCGACGACATTTCCTATGTTCATAATTCAAAGATTAAACTTGTACAATTAAATATATGTACTACAAAAACTAAATTAGATCATTATTATTCATTATGGGTTGGCTATCGGTCTGTCGAGTCTTCTCTTGAAAACTCTCAACTCACGTGGTGTATACATTCGACCGTTGGTGATGGTCGCTCATCCCGTCATCCCCGAGTGCATTACACCAAAATGTCTAGCACATGGGAATGAAGGAGAAGCGACCCCCTCGACAACAGTCGGGATTTTTCATCCTCTCATATATGGTGGAGACTCTCCCTCACTGATTCTTCTCTGGCATTTGCAACCGTCGGTGATGGTCATTACTCCTCCTTCCCCTAGTGCATAACAAAGGTCTAGGACAAGGAGAAGAAGGAGAAACGACCCCCATAACAACAGTCAGGATTGTTCGCCCTCTCTCATATATGGTGGACACACTCCCTCACTGATTTTTTGACCGTCGGTGATGGTCGTTATTCCTCCTTCCCCTAGTGCATAACAAAGGTCTAGCACAAGGAGAACAAGGAAAAATGACCCCCACGACAACAGTCGGGATTCTTCTTCTCTCATATATGGTGCATAATTTCTCCCTCACTCATTTGTTGACTGTCATGTATGGAGCTTCGACAGACTTAAAGTTAACCCAAAATATCGTTTAATTATCTTTCTAGAAAATCCAGGCCACTCGATATTTCCTACATATTCTAGCACAAGTCATGCCAAAATTCACGGAAAAATCCGGCATGTACTTTTCTCAAAAGGACATATCGAGCACCTGAAATTTGCCAGAATGGGAATTAATCAACACTCCGGTAAAACATAGGCAACTCGGAGGTGTTTCCTGCAAACATGGCTGGCCACTTGGGCAAGCACATATCCTATTTGAGCAACACAAGATATATATTTTCGGCTGGTCTCACCTCGAGGACGGAGGGGGTCTGTGACGGGACGACGGCGGGGATGATGGAGGGGCTCCTTGATTTCTGCAAAATCAAAATATAAAAAAACAGTATGATCCTGATCTTAGGATTTAGTCAAACCCGATAAGTTATCAACTAATCAAATGCATACGCCTTGCATAGTGCTCTCCAATTTGAGCATTCAAAATACGAGTAGTTCACCAATTTGAGCATTCAGTAAGCAAAACTAGATCATAAAATAAATTAGTATTCAAATTAGCATGCATTCAATAAGCAAAACTAAATCATCTCTTGCGTCCGTACATCATCGAGTATTATCACTAATACATCTCGAATAGTATCATACATATAACATCACTAATACAGCTAAAACCCTAGCGAACGACGGGTATCGGCGCGGGCGATGGACACCCAAAGAGAAGGAACCATCACAGCGTCATAGCTCCAGTGAGATCCCTGAAGAACTTGCCAGGTATTGTCGAACCTGCCCTCCAACGCAACCATGTAGCGACGAACGTGCTCGTCCTCCTCGCTGACACGGTGACATACCACCTCTGCGGGGTCCTCAAGCCTCCGCACCATCACTGGCCCACGCGACCGCCACTAAAGAAGGTTCGGGTCAACGACGGGCTGGCTCCTCACCAAGCTGCGCCCCCCGAAAGGTAGCACCTCCAAGTACCAGCCCTGCGGAGGCCAGTCCCGGACATGGCCCCTCTGATCAAGCAGGCCTCCTCCGCCAAGTCGATGACGAGGATGCGGGACAGGCATCGTCGACATCGATGCAAGAATAATTGCTTTAAATAAAAAATAATAACAAATGTGGCATGTTCAAAATATGACATGTCCACTTCAAAACGAATCAACCTGGAATTCTGTTAAATACACCTAAAACACCTAAATTCTATTAACTACACCTAATTAAAAACCTACATTTTGAACATGGTTCGATCATAACTAGGGTTCATACTACATTATTCTAAGATTAAACACCTAAAACCCTAAATTATATTAACTACACTTAATTAAAAACCTACATTTTGAACATGGTTCGATCATAACTAGATAGGGTTCATACTACATTATTCTAAGATTAAACACCTAAGATCATAACCTACTACATTATTGTAAGATTTAACCTACATCTTTCAACTAGCTAGGGTTCAAAATAAACTAGGGAGGAGGAGGAAGGAGGGAGGAGGAGTACCTCTCGGTGGAGGACGACCCACGCTGGGAGGGCTGCCGGGAGGGCGGCCAGGAGGAGGCCGGTGCAGGAAGGGTGGCCGGGGAGGAGAGCCGGTGTGGGCGAGGCGGCGGGGAGAAGACCAAGAAGGGGACGGCGGCATGGCAAGGCGGAGGCGAGTGAGAGTGTGAGAGGAAGAGTGAGGACGTGCGTGGGCTGGAGCGTGGATAAGGTACCTGTAGTAGTAGCGCTTGTCGGAGGAAAGCGCTACTACTACGTAAAGTGGCAGTAGCACTTTCTACATACAAGTGCTACTTGTATGCCTGGCCTCCTGGCAACGGTCTAGCAATTATAGTAGTAGCGTGTTTTATGAATACAATGCTACTGGTAAGTGCATAGTAGCAGCACTTTGTTGGGGAACGTAGCAGAAATTCAAAATTTTCTACGCATCACCAAGATCAATCTATGGAGAAACTAGCAACGAGGGAAGGAGAGTGCATCTACATACCCTTGTAGATCGCTAAGCGGAAGCGTTCATGAGAACGGGGTTGAAGGAGTCGTACTGCCGTGATTCAGATCACCGGAGATCCTAGTGCCGAACGGACGGCACCTCCGCGTTCAACACACGTACAGCCCGGTGACGTCTCCCATGCCTTGATCCAGCAAGGAGAGAGGGAGAGGTTGAGGAAGATTCCATCTAGCAGCAACACAACGGCGTGGTGGTGGTGGAGGAGCGTGGCAATCCTGCAGGGCTTCGCCAAGCACCTACGGGAGAGGAGGAGGTGTCACGGGAGGGAGGGAGGCGCCAGGGCTCAGGTCCGATGCCCTCCTCCCTCCACTATATATAGGGGCAAGGGAGAGGGGAGGCGCAGCCTTGCCCCTTCCTCCAAGGAAGGGGTGCGGCCAAGAGGGGGAGGAGTCCATCCTCCCAAGGCACCTCGGAGGTGCCTTCCCCTTTAGGACTCTTCCTTTTCTTATATCTTGGCGCATGGGCCTCTTGGGGCTGGTGCCCTTGGCCCATATAGGCCAAGGCGCACCCCCTACAGCCCATGTGGCCCCCGGGCAGGTGGACCCCGGTGGACCCCGGACCCCTTTCGGCACTCCCGGTACAATACCGATAAAGTGCGAAACCTTTTCCGGCGACCAAAATAGGACTTCCCATATATAAATCTTTACCTCTGGACCATTCCGGAACTCCTCGTGACGTCCGGGATCTCATCCGGGACTCCGAACAACATTCGGTAACCACATACAAACTTCCTTTATAACCCTAGCGTCACCGAACTTTAAGTGTGTAGACCCTACGGGTTCGGGAGACATGTAGACATGACCGAGACGTTCTCCGGTCAATAACCAACAGCGGGATCTGGATACCCATGTTGGCTCCCACATGTTCCACGATGATCTCATCGGATGAACCACGATGTCAAGGACTCAATCGATCCCGTATACAATTCCCTTTGTCTAGCGGTATTGTACTTGCCCGAGATTCGATCGTCGGTATACCGATACCTTGTTCAATCTCGTTACGGCAAGTCTCTTTACTCATTCCATAACACATCATCCCGTGATCAACCCCTTGGTCACATTGTGCACATTATGATGATGTCCAACCGAAAGTGGGCCCAGAGATACCTCTCCGTTTACACGGAGTGACAAATCCGATCTCGATTCGTACAACCCAACAGATACTTTCGGAGATACCGTAATGCACCTTTATAGCCACCCGATTACGTTGTGGACGTTTGGTACACCCAAAGCATTCCTCACGGTATCCGGAGTTGCACAATCTCATGGTCTAAGGAAATGATACTTGACATTAGAAAAGCTTTAGCATACGAACTACGATCTTTGTGCTAGGCTTAGGATTGGGTCTTGTCCATCACATCATTCTCCTAATGATGTGATCCCGTTATCAACGACATCCAATGTCCATGGTTAGGAAACCGTAACCATCTATTGATCAACGAGCTAGTCAACTAGAGGCTTACTAGGGACATGGTGTTGTCTATGTACCCACACATGTATTGAGTTTCCTATCAATACAATTATAGCATGGATAATAAACGATTATCATGAACAAGGAAATATAATAATAACTAATTTATTATTGCCTCTAGGGCATATTTCCAACAGTCTCCCACTTGCACTAGAGTCAATAATCTAGTTCACATCGCCATGTGATTAACACTGATAGGTCACATCGCCATGTGACCAACACCCAAAGAGTCTACTAGTGTCTCAAACTAGTTCACATCATCATGTGATTTAGACTCAATGAGTTCTGAGGTTTGATCATGTTTTGCTTGTGAGAGAGGTTTTAGTCCACGGGTTTTAGTCAACGGGTCTGAACCTTTCAGATCCGTGTGTACTTCGCAATTCTCTATGTCATATTGTAAATGCTGCTTCCACGCTCCACTTGGATCTATTCCAAATGGTTGCTCCACTATACGTATCCGGTTTGCTACTCGAGTCACTTTCGGATAGGTGTTAAAGCTTGCATCGGACGTAACCCTTTACGCCGAACTCTTTATCACCTCCATAATCGAGAAACATGTCCTTATTTACTCCAAGGACAATTTTGACCGCTGTCCAATGATCCGTTCTGGATCATTCTTGTACCCTCGACCGACTCATGGCAAGGCACACTTCCGATGCGGTACACGATAGCATACTATAGAGCCTATGTCCGAAGCATAGGGACGACCTTCGTCCTTTCTCTCTTTTCTGCCGTGGTCGAGCTTTTAACTCTTAATTCCATACCTTACAACTCGTGCAAGAACTCCTTCTTTGGTGATCCATCTCGAACACTTTCAAGATTATGTCAAGGTATGTGCTCATTTGAAAGTACCATTAAGCGGTTTTGATCTATCCCTATAGATCTTGATGCTCAATGTTCAAGTAGCTTAATACAGGTTTTCACTTGAAAACACTTTTCAAATAACCCTATATGCTTTCCAGAAATTCTACATCATTTCTGATCAACAATATGTCAACAACATATACTCATCAAAAATTCTATAGTGCTCCCACTCACTTCTTTGGAAATACAAGTTTCTCATAAACTTTGTATAAACTCAAAATCTTTGATCATCACATCAAAACGCACATTCCAACTCCGAGATGCTTACTCCAGTCCTTAGAAGGATCGCTGGTGCTAGCATACCTTTTAGCATCCTTAGGATCGACAAAACTTTCTGATTGCATCACATACAACCTTTCCTTACGAAAACTGGTAAGGATACTCATTTTGACATCCATCTGCCAGATTTCATAAATGCAGCTTGTGCTAACATGATTCCGACGGACTTAAGCATCGCTACGGATGAGAAAATCTCATCGTAGTCAACTCCTTGAACTTGTGAAAAACTCTTCGCCACAAGTCGAGCTTCATAGACGGCGACATTACCGTCCACGTCCGTCTTCTTCTTAAAGACCCATTTATCTCAATGGCTTGCCGATTATCGGGCAAGTCCACCAAAGTCATGGATCCTTTCTCGGATTTTATGGCTTTTAACCATTTGTCGGAATCCGGGCCCACCATTGCTTCTTCATATCTCGTAGGTTCATTGTTGTCTAGCAACATGACCTCAAAGACAGGATTGCGCACCATTCTGACGTAGTACGCATCCTTGTCACCCTACGAGGTACGTCAGTGACTTGATCCGAAACTTCATGATCACTATCGTAAGCTTCTACTTCAATTGGTGTAGGTGCCACGGGAACAACTTCCTGTGCCCTGCTACACACTAGTTGAAGTGATGGTTCAATAACCTCATCAAGTCTCCACCATCCTCCCACTCAACTTTTCGAGACGAACTTTTTCTCGAGAAAGGACCCGATTCAAGAAACAATCCCTATTGCTTTCGGATCTGAATTAGGAGGTATACCCAACTGTTTTGGGTGTCCTATGAAGATGCATTTTATCCGCTTTGGGTTCGAGCTTATCAACCTGAAACTTTTTCATATAATCGTCATAGCCCCAAACCTTTAAGAAATGACAGCTTTAGGTTTCTTTAAACCATAGTTCATACGGTGTCATCTCAACGGAATTACGTGGTGCCCTATTAAAGTGAGTGCGGTTGTCTCTAATGCCTAACCCATGAGCGATAGTGGTAATTCGATAAGAGACATCATGGTACGCACCATATCCAATAGGGTGCAACTATGATGTTCGGACACACCATCACACTATGGTGTTCCAGCGGTATTAATTGTGAAACAATTTCCACAATGTTTTAATTGTGTGCCAAACTCAGTAACTCAGATATTCATCTCTATGATCATATCATAGACATTTTATCCTCTTGTCACAATGATCTTCAACTTCACTCTGAAATTACTTGAACCATTCAATAATTCAGACTTGTGTTTTATCAAGTAAATATACTCAACATCTACTCGAATCATCTGTGAAGTAAGAACATAACGATATTCATCTTTGCATGCCTCGGCACTCATTGGACTGCACACATCAAAATGTGTTGCTTCCAACAAGTTGCTATCTTGTTCCATCTTCTTTGAAACCGAGGCTTTTCAGTCATCTTGCCCATGTGGTATGATTTGCATATCTCAAGTGATTCAAAATCAAGTGAGTCTAAACGATCCATCTGCATGGAGTTTTTTCATGCGTATACACCAACAGACATGGTTTGCATGTCTCAAACTTTTCAAAACGAGTGAGTCCAAAGATCCATCAACATGGAGCTTCTTCATGCGTTTTACACCAATATGACGTACATGGCAGTGCCACAAGTAAGTGGTACTATCATTACTATATTATATCTTTTGGCATGAAAATGTGTATTACTACGATCGAGATTCAATAAACCATTTCTTTAGGTGCAAGACCATTGAAGGTATTATTCAAATAAATAGAGTAACCATTATTCTCCTTAAATGAATAACCGTATTGCGATAGACATAATCCAATCATGTCTATGCTCAACGCAAACACCAAATGACAATTATTCAGGTTTAATACTAATCTTGATGGTAGAGGGAGCGTGCGATGTTTGATCACATCAAAATTGGAAACACTTCCAACACATATCGTCAGCTCTCCTTTAGCTAGTCTCCGTTTGTGCCGTAGCTTTTATTTCGAGTTAGCAACCGAACCGGTATCTTAATACCCTGGTGCTACTAGGAGTACTAGTAAAGTACACATTAACATAATGTATATCCAATATACTTCTATCGACCTTGCCAGCCTTCTTATCTACCAAGTATCTAGGGTAATGCTGCTCCAGTGGCTGTTCCCCTTATTACAGAAGCGCTTAGTCTCGGGTTTGGGTTCAACCTTGGGTTTCTTCACTAGAGCAGCAGCTGATTTGCCGTTTCATGAAGTATCCCTTCTTGCCCTTGCCCTTCTTGAAACTAGTGGTTTCACCAACAATTGATGCTCCTTCTTGACTCCTACTTTCGCGATGTCAAACATCGTGAATACCTCAAGGATCATCATATCTATCCTCGATATGTTATAGTTCATCACGAAGTTCTAGTAGCTTGGTGGCAATGTCTTTGGAGAAACATTACTATCTCATCTGGAAGATTAACTCCCACTCGATTCAAGTGATTGTTGCACTCAGACATTCTGAGCACAAGCTCATCGACTGAGCTTTCTCCCTTAGTTTGCAGGCTAAGAAAACTCGTCGGAGGTCTCATACCTCTTGACGTGGGCACGAGCCTGAAATCCCAATTTCAGCCCTCGAAACATCTCATATGTTCCGCGATGTTTCGAAAACGTCTTTGGTGCCTCTACTCTAAACCGTTCAACCGAACTATCACGTAGTTATCAAAAGCGTGTATGTCCGATGTTCGCAACATCCACAAACGACGTTTGGGGTTCAACACCTGAGCGGTGCATTAAGGACATAAGCTTTCTCTTGATCGCATAATTGCTACTTTCAACTTTCAACTATATTTTCTCTAGAAACATATCTAAACAGTGGAACTAAAGCGCGAGCTTCTGACATAATTTGCAAAAGGTCTTTTGACTATGTTCAAGATAATTAAGTTCATCTTATGAACTCCCACTCAGATAAACATCCCTCTGGTCATCTAAGTGATTACATGATCCGAGTCAACTAAGCCGTGTCCGATCATCACGTGAGACGGACTAGTCAACATCGGTGAACATCTTCATGTTGATCGTATCTACTATATGACTCATGCTCGACCTTTCGGTCTCTCTGTGTTCCCGAGGCCATGTCTGTACATGCTAGGCTCGTCAAGTTAACCCCAAGTGTTTTTGCTGTGTAAATCTGTCTTACACCCGTTGTATGTGAACGTAAGAATCCATCACACCCTATCATCACGTGGTGCTTAGAAGCGACGAACTATAGCAACGGTGCACAGTCAGGGGAGAACACTTCTTGAAATTTGTGTAAGGGATCATCTTATTTACTACCGTCTTTCTAAGTAAACAAGATGCATAAACATAATAAACATCACATGCAATTATATAGTAGTGACATGATATGGCCAATATCATATTGCTCCTTTTGATCTCCATCTTGAGGCTCCATGATCATCATTGTCACCGGCATGACACCATGATCTCCATCATCATGATCTCCATCATCGTGTCTCCATGAAGTTGTCTCGCCAACTTATTACTTCTACTACTATGGCTACCGGTTAGCAATAAAGTAAAGTAATTACATGGCGTTGTTCAATGACACGCAGGTCATACAATAAATAAAGACAACTCCTATGGCTCCTGCCGGTTGTCATACTCATCGACATGCAAGTCGTGAATCCTATTACAAGAACATGATCAATCTCATACATTACATATCATTCATCACATTCTTCTTGGCCATATCACATCACATAGCATACCCCTGCAAAAACAAGTTAGACGTCCTCTAATTGTTGTTGCATGTTTTACGTGGCTGCTATGGGTTTCTAGCAAGAACGTTTCTTACCTACGCAAAACCACAACGTGATATGCCAATTGCTATTTACCCTTCATAAGGACCCTTTTCATCGAATCCGTTCCGACTAAAGTGGGAGAGGCGGCACCCGCTAGCCACCTTATGCACCAAGTGCATGTCAGTCGGTGGAACCTGTCTCACGTAAGAGTGCGTGTAAGGTCGGTCCGGGCCGCTTCATCCCACAATACCGTCGAAACAAGATTGGACTAGTAACGGTAAGCATATTGAACAAAATCAACGCCCACAACTACTTTGTGTTCTACTCGTGCAAAGAATCTACGCAATAGACCTAGCTCACGATGCCACTGTTGGGGAACGTAGCAGAAATTCAAAATTTTCTACGCATCACCAAGATCAATCTATGGAGAAACTAGCAACGAGGGAAGGAGAGTGCATCTACATACCCTTTTAGATCGCTAAGCGGAAGCGTTCATGAGAACGGGGTTGAAGGAGTCGTGATTGCCGTGATTGAGATCACCGGAGATCCTAGTGCCGAGCAGACGGCACCTCCGTGTTCAACACACGTACAGCCGGTGGCGTCTCCCATGCCTTGATCCAGCAAGGAGAGAGGGAGAGGTTGAGGAAGATTCCATCCAGCAGCAACACAGCAGGCGTGGTGGTGGTGGAGGCGTGGCAATCCTGCGGGGCTTCGCCAAGCACCTACGGGAGAGGAGGAGGTGTCACGGGAGGGAGGGAGGCGCCAGGCTCAGTGTGGATGCCCTCCTCCCTCCACTATATATAGGGGCAAGGGAGGGGAGGCGCAGCCTTGCCCCTTCCTCCAAGGAAGGGTGCTGCCAAGGGTGGGGAGGAGTCCATCCTCCCCAAGGCACCTCGGAGGTGCCTTCCCCCTATAGGACTCTTCCCTTTTTTCTTATATCTTGGTGCATGGGCCTCTTGGGGCTGGTGCCCTTGGCCCATATAGGCCAAGGCGCACCCCCTACAGCCCGTGTGGCCCCCCGGGGCAGGTGGACCCCCCCGGTGGACCCCCGGACCCCTTTCGGCACTCCGGTACAATACCGATAAAGTGCGAAACCTTTTCCGCGACCAAAATAGGACTTCCCATATATAAATCTTTACCTCCGGACCATTCCGGAACTCCTCGTGACGTCCGGGATCTCATTCGACTCGAACAACATTCGGTAACCACATAAAAACTTCCTTTATAACCCTAGCGTCATCGAACTTTAAGTGTGTAGACCCTACGGGTTCGGGAGACATGTAGACATGACCGAGACGTTCTCCGGTCAATAACCAACAGCGGGATCTGGATACCCATGTTGGCTCCCACATGTTCCACGATGATCTCATCGGATGAACCACGATGTCAAGGACTCAATCGATCCCGTATACAATTCCCTTTGTCTAGCGGTATTGTACTTGCCGAGATTCGATCGTCGGTATACCGATACCTTGTTCAATCTCGTTAAGCAAGTCTCTTTACTCGTTCCGTAACACATCATCCGTGATCAACCCCTTGGTCACATTGTGCACATTATGATGATGTCCAACCGAGTGGGCCCAGAGATACCTCTCCGTTTACGGAGTGACAAATCCGATCTCGATTCGTACAACCCAACAGATACTTTCGGAGATACCTGTAATGCACCTTTATAGCCACCCGATTCGTTGTGGACGTTTGGTACACCCAAAGCATTCCCTACGGTATCCGGGAGTTGCACAATCTCATGGTCTAAGGAAATGATACTTGACATTAGAAAAGCTTTAGCATACGAACTACGATCTTTGTGCTAGGCTTAGGATTGGGTCTTGTCCATCACATCATTCTCCTAATGATGTGATCCCGTTATCAACGACATCCAATGTCCATGGTTAGGAAACCGTAACCATCTATTGATCAACGAGCTAGTCAACTAGAGGCTTACTAGGGACATGGTGTTGTCTATGTACCCACACATGTATTGAGTTTCCTATCAATACAATTATAGCATGGATAATAAACGATTATCATGAACAAGGAAATATAATAATAACTAATTTATTATTGCCTCTAGGGCATATTTCCAACACACTTTCCACGGCCAAGCGCTACTGATAATTAGTAGTGGCGGTGCCTTTTAGAAAGCGCTACTACTAGGCTCTTGTGTATAAGCATTTCCCTAGTAGTGGAGGGCGAGAAAAATTTCAGGGAGTTCCTGGTAACGGTGGGTGGTCGGGGCCGAGCGATGCACTGTGGTTTGCATGTTTTTCTCGTACATAGGCGCGTGTGTGTTCGAGGTGTTGGCTCTAACTGAACCCGAGGGAGGCGTTCCCTAACTAAACCCGAGCGATTGCACTAGCTACATTACCGAACTCGAGTGATCTATCCCTTGGTTGTTAACTGAACCCGAGTGATTCCTTCGCTGCTAACTGAACCCCAACGATTCCTTTGCTACTGCTGCTAACTGAAGCCGATCGAACCCGCCTCTTGATGAACAGTGATAGTTGTTGGGGGTTCGTTGAACGAGTCGAGACGTGGTGAGTCGAGCCGGTTGGTTGGGGTTGGATGAACAGGACCCCGTGGTAGTCGGCCGTTCATACGTCTCCGACGTATCTATAATTTTTTATTATTCCATGCTGTTATATTATCATTCTTGGATGTTTTACAAATCATTTTGTAGAAACTTTATATCTTTTTTGGGACTAAACTATTGACATAGTTCCCAGTGCCAGTCGCTGTTTTTTGCTTGTTTTTTACTTCACAGAATATCAGTACCAAACGAAGTCCAAACGCAGCAAAACTTTTTAGATAATTTTTCTGGACCAGAAGACACCTCACTGGTACAACTAGGTGCTATAAAAATGGTTTTGAACCCTTTTCTGCGACGACGTTACGAACTGCCAAGTGAGTGACTGCGATAGGGGGGGTCCTTCCCACACGACCCAAAAACCGTCGGGGATAGGCCCTCCTGGCACACACGCTTGGCAATATGAGGTCGTGTGCGACGGGTGAGCGATCAAATACGGTTATACGTACAATTGTGCTAAAAATACAATTTTACAAGCCAAATCATTTTCGGTCATAAGTACATCCCACATAGTCAGTCTCAGCTGAACGTTTCCATTCGTATGTACATTTCACACAGCAAATCCAGGGAATACGTTTCCATTAGTTAGTATGTACATCCCACACAGTTAGTACAAGAAGTACGTTTTTGTTCGTATATACATCCCACACAGTCACTCCAAGAAAAATGTTTACGTTCGCAGGTACATCACACACAATTTTCCCCTTTAAATCGTTTGTGATGGCATTGCCATTGCAGACAAAATTAACAATTTTATCGTTTGCATTATTGAATGCATCACACATTGTGCGTAGAAGAAACTGTGTGGCAAAGGTTGTGCATCACACACACTTTTTATGTGGTAAACGTTTGCACAAGGTGGCCTAACGCAAACAGTTTTCAAAAGGATCTCGTGTGTGATTGTTCATTGATCCAACATGGTTTATTGCTAGAAACTGGGTGCGTTGCCCGAGGTCATCACCGACGGTGTTTTCTCAATAACCGTTTGCAATAGAAAAACCCGATTAGCAGGATAATTGGCCATTAGCAGGCTAATTGTCCTATTATTAATAATCCATTTATTAATATAATTTCCATTTCATATTAAGCACACAATATATTTTATTTTCATATTAAGGAAGCAGGATTTCGTAAATGAAATACATCAGAGTACAACATCATATAGCTTCAGCACTCAGCTACCCCATTACACAACTGCACCAGCACCAAGTTTCACATGCAACATCTATAACCTTTCAAAATTAGCATCATAGACGGTACATAGACAGATGAATTTCATCTGGAAAACTGCTGAAGCGGAAGGCGAATGTTGAGCCTTGATTGATGTTGAAGGTCTTTGCAACTTTAGGCCAGTGACTGTGGATGATTGACCGTCCATCCTTCGTCCTCTTCAGGAACACTTCAATATTGAACCGTCGGTGTTGTATCAATACCTTCCTCGCTTCCTAACCGTACAGGTGATTTGAGAGGTAATCATCAGTGAACTGCTTTGGAAAGACCTGAAAACAAGGATGTGCATAAATATCTTGTCTATATTGGAAATGAGGCAAAGGAACAAAAAAATCCAAGGTATAATAGTTAGTACCATCCAGTAGTGAACTAATGTCTTCTTCATTGTGCAGACAAAGATCTTATTGTGTTTTGTCGCTAATTTCTTTATCCTAAAAATCTTTCTGAGATTCTTGACTTGACTGATATTCATGGACTACTCATTTCCCCATATGCAAAAGGGTCGAACGGTGGGTCAAAACCTCTGATAGCAGGACCTACATGTGCAAGACCAAATTGTTAAAAACCTAAATATTAGAATGGTTCCTGCAATTGCACAATAATGTGCTATTAGACAAAGGACCATGCATGTTTTGTTTCCTGCATTATTTATTTTCTTTTGGTTTTTTGCTTTATTTTTTAATTCTTTTTGCTTTTAGGTCAGCAAAATTATAAACTTTCTGTTAGTGCCATTTGTTTTAGAACAATTATAAACTTTCTGTTTGTGCCATTAGTTTTATAAAATTTGAATTCTTTGAAATTTGTGTGAATCACAAGTTTGTGAGCTCAACAAAGGCGTAGAGGGACGGGCTTATAAACCGGTGTGAGCGCCCTTGGTTGGCGAGGTTCTCAAAGTTGGCATAGTATGTTCATGAACAAAAGCGGACAATGGTATCATACTCGTGTGTTACAAAGTTGGCATGGTATCATCATAATAGTTGCGGAGAAAGTCTTCACTTTTTCTTCGCTTGTGTCGCTTTGCTTATTGCGCCGTAACCATGGATAATCTTCATCATTTATCGGGATGCTTGGGTCAGCCTTGACTTTGAAGGGGGAATTTCATGAAACTTTTCATACTCTTGAGACATATGCATCTTGCCCTCCACTCCCAGGATGTCCCTTTTTCTGAAAAGAACTATGTGGCGCTTTGGCTCATTGTATGATGTATTCGCTTCCTTATCTTTTATTTTCCTCGATGCAGTAGACATGTCCTTCACATAGATAACATGTGCCACATCATTGGCTAGGACGAGCGGTTCGTCGATGTACCCAAGATTTTTCAGATCCTTGTTGTCATTCCGCATCGTGGTCTACACCTGCACCCGCCTCGACAGATTGACCCACTTGCACTTAAACAAAGGGACCTTAAAATCTACTCCGTAGTCAAGTTCCCATATGTCTACTATGTAACCATAATATGTGTCATTTCCCTTGTCGGTTGCTGCATCAAAGCGGACACCGCTGTTTTGGTTGGTGCTCTTTTCATCTTGGTCAATCGTGTAAAATGTATTCCCATTTATCTCGTATCCTTTCCAAATCATTACAGTCGAAGATGGTCCCTGGACAACAAGTACAACTCATCACAAACAGTCTTTGTCACCTCCGAGACGTGTTTCCAACCAACTGCTGAAAGTCCCGATGTGTTCACATGTAATCCGATCGTCGCCTTTGCTCCGGGTGTTTGGAGCCTTGACTGTTCTTGTGTTCATCGACATACGGGTCACCAAGGTAGAGTTACGTAGAACTGTGTAGTGTGCTTGAGACCAAGAATATCCGTCCCTGCATATTATTGAGTCTCTTCCAAGCATGCCTTTTCGGTCAGTCTCCCCTCATACCGCGATTTAGGGAGACCTATCTTATTAAGGCCAGGAATGAAGTCAACACAAAACCCGATGACATCCTCTGTTTGATGGCCCATGGAGATGCTTCCTTCCGCCTAGCACGATTCTGAACATATTTCTTTAGGACTCCCATGAACCTCTCAAAGGGGTACATATTGTGTAGAAATACGGGTCCCGTAATGACAATCTCGTCGACTAGATGATATAGGGCGTGCGTCATGATATTGAAGAAGGATGGTGGGAACACCAGCTCGAAACCGACAAGACATTGCGCCACATCACTCCTTAAGCGTTACTACGATTTCTGGATCGATCACCTTCTGAGATATTGCATTGAGGAATGCACATAGCTTCACAATGGCTAATCGGGCGTTTTCGGTAGAAGCCCTCTCAATGCAACCGGAAGCGATTGCGTCATAATCACGTGGCAGTCATGAGACTTTAGGTTACGGAACTTTTTCTCGACATATTTATTATTACCATTATATTCGACGAGAAGCCGGTCGGGACCTTCATCTTGAGCAGGCATTGAAAGAATATTTCTTTCTCTTCTTTAAATGAAGCGTGGTGGCGGGACCTTCATACTTTGCCGGAGGCATGCCCTCTTTTTCGTAAGCGTTGCAGGTCCTCTCGTGCCTCGTGTGTATCTTTTGTCTTCCCATACACGCCCAAGAAGCCTAGCAGGTTCACGCAAAGGTTCTTCGTCACGTGCATCACGTCGATCGAAGAGCGGACCTCTAGGTCTTTCCAAAGAGGGTAGGTCCCAAAATATAGATTTCTTCTTCCACATGGGTGCGTGATTCTCGGCGTCATTCGGAACAGCTAGTCCGCGGGACCCTTTCCAAAGATTACGTGAAATCATTGACCATAGCAAATGCGTGATCACCGGTACGCATGGCGGGCTTCTTCCGGTGATCTGCCTCGCCTTTGAAATGCTTGCCTTTCTTTCGACATTGATGGTTGGTCGGAAGAAATCGGCGATAACCAGTACACATTCTTCCTGTAGCTTCCCGGTATATACTATCGGTGTCAAGTAAACAGTGCGTGCATGCGTGGTATCCCTTGTTTGTCTGTCTCGAAGGTTCTTGAGAGCGGGCCAATCGTTGATTGTCACGAACAACAACGCCTTCAGGTCGAATTCCTCCTTTTTGTGCTCATCCCACGTACGTACACCGTTTCCATTCCACAGCTGTAAAAGTTCCTCAACTAATGGCCTTAGTACACATCAATGTCGTTGCCGGGTTGCTTAGGGCCTTGGATGAGAACTGGCATCATAATGAACTTCCGCTTCATGCACATCCAAGGAGGAAGGTTATACATACATAGAGTCACGGGCCAGGTGCTGTGATTGCTGCTCTGCTCCCGAAAGGATTAATGCCATCCGCGCTTAAAGCAAACCATACGTTCCTTGGGTCCTTTGCAAACTCATCCCGATACTTTCTCTCGATTTTTCTCCACTGCGACCCGTCGGTGGTGCTCTCAACTTCCCGTCTTTCTTACGGTCCTCACTGTGCCATCGCATCAACTTGGCATGCTCTCGGTTTACGAGCAGACGTTTCAACCGTGGTATTATAGGAGCAAACCACATCACCTTCGCAGAACCCTCTTCACAGGAGGCTCGCCGTCAACATCACCAGGGGTCATCTCGTCGATCTTATACCGCAATGCACCGCATACCGGGCATGCGTTCAGATCCTTGTAGGCACCACGGTAGAGGATGCGATCATTAGGGCATGCATGTATCTTCTCCACCTCCAATCCTAGAGGGCATACCACCTTCTTTGCTGCGTATGTACTGTCGGGAAATTCGTTATCCTTTGGAAGCTTCTTCTTCATTATTTTCAGTAGCTTCTCAAATCCTTTATCGAGCACTGACATTCTCTGCCTTCCACCGCAGCAATTCGAGTACGATGCAGTACCGAGCTTTGTGTTGCCATCTTCGCAATTGGGGTACAACCCTTTTTGTGATCCTCTAACATGCGATCGAACTTCAGCTTCTCCTTTTGACTTTCGCATTGTGTCCTTGCATCGATAATTACCCGGCGGAGATCATCATCATGGGGCACATCGTCTGGTTCATCTTGATCTTCAGCAGCTTCGCCGTTGCGGCACCATCGTGCACATCGTCAGTGCAACTTGATGTTCAAGAGCATCACCGTATTCAGGGGCACATAGTTGTCATCGTACTCTTCTTCCTCGCCGTCTTCCATCATAACCCCTATTTCTCCGTGCCTCCTCCAAACATTATAGTGTGGCATGAAACCCTTGTAAAGCAGGTGGGTGTGAAGGATTTTCCGGTCGAGTAAGACTTCGTATTCCCACATATAGGGCATGGACAACACATAAAACCATTACCTTGTTTGCCTCAGCCACTTGAGAAAAGCATGCACGCCCTTAATGTACTCGGAGGTGTGTCTCACCGTACATCCATTGCGGTTCATTTGCGTGCATTATATATAATTAAGTGTGTCAAAAATCATTACAAAACATCATGAATAGATAATTAAATGACCAAATTAATAGAAGTTCATCATCACATAAAAACCAAAGTACATACATAGTTCTCATCCAACAACATAAAGCTCTGCGAGCATCTAAATTAATTAAACCATACATTGAAACTATGTAAAACATTTCAATGTGAAAACAAATCTGATCATAATCGCAACCAAGGTAACAACTGATCCAACGGCATAATGATACCAAGCCTCGGTATGAATGGCATATTTTCTAATATTTCTCATCTTCAAGCGCATTGCATCCATCTTGATCTTGTGATCATCGGATTTACATCCGCAACATGCAACTCCAATATCATCTTCTCCTCCTCAAGTTTTTTATTTTTCCTTCAAGAAATTGTTTTCTTCTTCAACTAAATTTAACCTCTCGACAATAGGGTCGGTTGGAATTTCGGTTCAACAACCTCCTAGATAAATAAAATCTATGTCACGTTGGTCGGCTTAATTTTCATAAACAATAAATGAACCAATAGTTATGAAAAGATAATATATACCACATCCGAATCATAGATGTGACGAGGGCCGACGAGGCGGATACCAAAACCATCGCACTATATAAGATGCAATAATAAAAGTAAGAAAATAATACAAGTAAGAATATTTTTCCTTTCGTAAAGAAGATAAGAACAAGAGGCTCACCACGGTGGTCTTGGCGATGAGATCGCCCATGGTGATCGACGGCGGTGAAGACGGGACGGGCGTGACGGACCGCTAAACCTAGACAAATATTGAGGAAAATGGAGGTTAGAGGTCGAGCTTGAGAGGAGAAAGCTTAAGTAGTGTGGCTCGGGCATTCCATCGAACACCTTATGTGCATAGGAGGTGAGCTAGAGCACCACCAAGCCCCTCCCCTTGGCCGGAAAAAAGCAGAGCGGTGTGCTCTGCTCTTGCGAGGGGCTATATATAAAGCACCATTAGCCGGTTGGTGGCATGAACCGGGACTAAAGGGAAGCCTTTGGTCCCGGTTCATGCCACCAACCGACCAATAGTGGTGGGCAGGAGCCAGGACCATTGGTCCCGGTTCGTCCCTGCGGGACCAAAAGGTCGGACGAACCGGGACCAATGGCCCACGTGGCGGCCGGCCCCCGGGCTCACGAACAGGATAAATGCTCAGCATTAGTCCGGTTACAGATTGAACCGGGACTAATGGGCGAAACAGGCCTCAACGATAGCCCCTTTTTCTACTAGTGCTTGTGTCGAATCAATAAATTTGGGTTGAATACTTTACCCTCGAAAGCTGTTGCAATCCCCTACACTTGTGGGTTATCAAGAACAATTTCTAGCGCCGTTGCCAGGGAGCATAGCTCTATTCTTTGAGTCACTTGGGATTTATATCTGCTGGACACTATGAAGAATTTGAAAGACGCTAAGACAAAAATTTATCCCTCAACTACGAGGGGAGGTAAGGAACTGCCATCTAGCTCTGCACTTGATTCACCTTCTGTTATGAGTAAGCTTGCAACACCTAAACATGTTCCTGCTATTCGTTCTGATATGTCGCATGTTATTGATGAATGCCACTTCTGCCATGCATGATACTTATGATGAAACTACTTCTATGCTTGATACTACTGTGCCCCTTGGTGAGTTTCTGAATGAACAAATTTCTAGGGCTAGAGAGAAAGAAACTATTGAAACTGATAATGTTGATGAAATTGATGATGAAGATATGCCTGTTATTCCTGAGGGTTATGTTTTTGATATGGAATCTTCTGCAGCTATTTTTGCTTGCAAAGATAGAACGAACTTAAGAGACTATTAGTTAAATGGAGTAAAGAATCTCTTAGGGATAGAATGAAACCTGACCCTGCTTTTGCTACTTCACCTATTTGTGTTCCCGATAAGGATTATGAATTCTCTGTTGATCCTAATATAATTACTTTGGTTGAATCTGATCCTTTTTATGGCTATGAATCTGAAACTGTTGTGTCACATCTTACTAATTTAAATGATATAGCCACCCTGTTCACTAATGATGAGAGATCTCGCTAATTTTATATCCTTAAAATATTTCCGTTCTCATTAAAGGGTGATGCTAAGATATGGTTTAATTCTCTTGATCCTGGTTGTGTGCGTAGTCCCCAGGATATGATTTATTAATTCTCTGCTAAATATTTTCCTGCTCATAAGAAACATGCTGCTTTAAAGGAAATATACAACTTTGTGCAAATTGAAGAAGAGAGTCTCCCACGAGCTTGGGGGAGGCTTCTCAAGTTACTTAATGCTTTGCCTGATCATCCTCTTAAGAAAAATGAAATACTTGATATCTTTTATAATGGACTAACCGATGCTTCCAGAGATTACCTGGATATTTGTGCCGGTTCTCTTTTCAGGGAAAGAACACCGGATAAAGCTGAAATTCTATTGAATAATATGTTGACAAGTGAGAATAATTGGGCACCTCCCGAGCCAGCTCCTGAGCCAATTACTGAGCCTATTCCTAAACCAACTCCGAAGAAGAGAGGTGTTCTATTCCTCAGCCCTGAAGATATGCAAGAGGAAAAGCAATATATGAAAGAAAAAGGTATTAAAGCTGAAGATGTTAAGAATTTACCTCCTATTGAAGAAATACATGGTCTTAATTTACCGCTTGTTGAAGAAACATATGATCTTGATCCATTACCTATTGAAGAACCTCCTGATCCTGATAACCCGACATAGGTAGTAAAGGTAAATTCTCTCTATAGATTTGATGAAGGTGATATTCCTCATTATAAGTCTGCTAGGCAATGCTTGGATGAGTTTGATAATTTTATTGTCAAACAAGAAAATTTTAATGCTTATTTTGGTAGACAATTAAAACAAAGTACCTATATGATTAAACACTTGGGTGATTATATGGCTAATGTTAGATGTGAACTTAAACTCATTAGCAAACATGCTTCTATGGTTACCACTCAAGTAGAACAAGTACTTAAGGCTCAAAATGATTTTCTCAATGAAATGAATAGTAAGAAAAATGATTATGTTGTTAGAGTGGCTACTAGAACTGGTAGAATGACTCAGAACCTTTGTATCCTCAAGGCCACCCTAAGAGAATTGAGCAAGATTCTCGGAGAAATAATATTGATATACCTAGTTCTTCTAAAAGGAAGAAAAGAAAAATGATAGGACTTTGCAAACTTCTAGTGAACCTGTTCTTTGAACCACCTGAGAATCCAAATGATATATCTATGTCTGATGCTGAAACACAATCTGGTAATGAACATGAACCTAGAGAAAATAATAATGATGATGTTCATGATGATGCTCAACTTAGTAATGATAATGATGTAGAAGTTGAACCTGCTATTGATCTTGATAACCCACAATCAAAGAATCAACATTATGATAAGTGAGACTTTGTTGCTAGGAAACATGGTAAATAAAGAGAACCATGGGTTCAGAAACCCATGCCTTTTCCTCCCAAACCATCCAAGAAAAAGGATGATGAGGATTTTGAGCGCTTTCTTTGAAATGATTAGACCTATCTTTTATGTATGCGATTAATCGATGTGCTCAAAACAAATCCTTATGCTAAGTATATGAAGGATATCATTACTAATAAAAGAAAGATACCGAAGCTGAAATTTCCACCATGCTTGCTAATTATACTTTTAAGGGTGGAATACCAAAGAAACTTGGAGATCCAGGAGTACCTACTATACCATGCTCCATTAAAAGAAATTATGTTAAAACTGCTTTATGTGATCTTGGAGCCGGTGTTAGTGTTATGCCTCTCTCTTTATATCGTAGGCTTGATTTGAATAAGTTGACACCTACTGAAATATCTTTGCAAATGGCTGATAAATCAACTGATATACCTGTCGGTATTTGTGAGGATGTGCCTGTTGTGGTTGCAAACGTTTATATTTTAACAGACTTTGTTATTCTTGATATTCCCGAGGACGATAGTATGTCTATTATTCTTGGAAGACCTTTTCTGAATACTGCAGGTGCTGTTATTGATTGCAACAAAGGCAATGTCACTTTTCATGTTAATGGTATGACCATATGGTACAATTTCCGAGGAAACAACCTCAAGTTTATAGCATCAATTCTATTGGAAAAATTCCATCGATTATATTTGAATTTCCTCTTCCTACTGTCAACAAGAAATATGATATTCTTATTATAGGGGATGTGCATATCCCCGTTGAGGTAACATAGTGTTATTCGAAATTTCTCCGGTTCCATGTTAATCGGAATGAGTTTGTTAACAAGACCTGATCAACCTTGTTAGTGGATTCTTTTTGATGATCATGAGACGGATGAAACTAGAAGCGCAACCTTCTGTACCCTCTTTATACTTTCTGTTATTTAGTTGAAATAAAGTAAAATTAGTATTTTTCCGTCTGTTTCCTGATTTATCTGTGCAATATAAAAATACACCAAAAATAAAAGTCCTCAGAATGCCATGCCAATTTAATATGATTTGAATATTTGAGGATTTATGGTGCAAAAATCACCGCGGGGGGAGCTGCCACCTGGCCACGAGGGTGGAGGGCGCGCCCCCCTGCCTCGTGGGCCCATGGTGGCCCCCCTCCACTTATTCCTGCACCCATCCTCTTCTTCTTCCTCCCACAAACACGAATATCTGGCTCAAACACGAGTTCCAGCCCATGTTGATGTGATATTCGATCTCCTTGCTCAAAGCACCTCTCACAAAACTGCTTGGGGAGATTGTTCCTTGGTATGTGACTCCTCTATTGGTCCAATTAGTTTTTGTTCTAGTGATTTATTCATTGCAAATTTGTGCTACATAGGTGACCATGTTCTTTAGCTTGCATGTCAAATTTATATGGTTCCAAGTAGTTCTAATGCATGATATAGGCTCTAGGCACTTGTAGGAGTAGTTGCTATCAATTTTATTGAAGTTGGTTCACTTTTGTTTGAAGTTACTAAAATTTTCAGAAATTTTTCAGAGAAAACAATATTTTTAGGAAGATGTTCCAAGGTGGTTCTTCAAGGAAGCAAGGCCCTAGGCTTGCAATGCGCGATGCCGATGAGGAGCCCCCAAGGGACGCTCCCGTGAGGCCCTGTGAATGGCCTTCGGAAATTTTATGGATCGAGCGGGAATCAAAGAAGAATTTAACGCATATTTGTGTAACGCCGGGTCTTGTGGACTTGAGGCATAAATGCCCACAAGATCATGATTTCACTTGTTCATTTGTTAGGAGGTTTGAATTTTCATCTTCGCGTAATTCTCCTTTAGTCATGTTTGATCTTTATGACAAATCTTATACCATGGACTTAGAGGACTTTACTTCTGCTTTCAAACTCCCACAATGGGGTAGTACTATTGACTCCCGTAAATCTGAATTTAGAGACTTTCTTGCTAGTATAACTATGGGGGAATCTAGAGATATAACGCAAGCCATTATAGGGAGCATTCACTTTCCTGCTATACATTATTTTGCTCTCTTCATAGGTAGGTGCATAAATGCTAAGGATGAAGCATGTCACATGTGTGTCCCTGACCTTAGCATTCTTAGAAGTGCTGTGTTAGGAGACCAATCTTATCATATGGGAGCCATTGTAGCTCGTAGGTTGCATCATAATAGATATAATGGAGATTTCTTTGGAGGAATTTATGCAACCCGCTTAGCTAATTTTCTTGAGATAGACATTCGTGAGGGTGATATGGAGTTACCCCCAACTTATTTAGATTTTGATTCTATGGTTTCCCACCAGTTTGTCGAGAGGACTGAATCACCTCTCCAGTATCGACTAATCTTTAACAAACGGCATGTTGTCCGTATTACTCTTCCTGCTCCTGCCTTCTTTGATTCTTAGACAAAAGGAAGATATGTTATTACCAGAGAGGAGGCAGAGAATACGAGAGGAGAGCGGAGGCAGCTCGAAGCCATGCTGCAGCTCAGGAGGCGATAGCCGCTGCATCGCAGTACAACCCAAGCTACACCTACGGGTATCAGTCAGGCTATCCCTGGCAATGAACCAACTTAGGCCAAAATCCTAAGCTTGGGGGAGTACGTATTTCCCACCGACATTACATTTATGTTCACATACACTCATTGCTAGATGTCGGTGCTCATATTTTTTCACTGAAATATCCATGCTAGTTTATTTTCTTTTTCCTGCTTTCTTCTTGTGTGTTTAATAAACTTTAAGAAAATAACAACAAAAATTAGTAGTAGTTTACTTTTCCTGCTGTAGTAGTAATAATTAAAAAGAAAACCCAAAAATATTTCTTGTTCTTCTTCTGCTTGTTGGGAGCTTTCCAGTGTAAATAGTTTCTTTTCCCTTTCTTTTCTTTGGGGGTCGATAGGAGAAGACCATGATTAAATTGTTGAAATGGCTCTTGTATGCATTATTGTTGATTTAACCAAGAGCCCATATTGCCTTGTCTTCTCCTACTTATTGAATGCTCGCAGATTCCAACTTACTCCAATGCATGTGCACTCTTATTATTATTCACATCGTTCGGTCGTGGAAGTGAAAGGCAATTATGATGATATATGATGAATTGATTGGGATAAGCGAAGCTGGTATGAACTCGACCTCTCTTGCTTTTGTAAATATAATGAGTTCATCATTCTTGATTCAGCTTATTATGAATAAACATGTTTGCAATGACAATTAGAGATCATAGTTGCTTATGCCATGCTTGATTAGCTATGAGTTATAATGGTTTACCTTGCGTGCCAACATGCTATTAAAATGGTTGTGATGTGGTATGATGGGGTGGTATCCTCCTTTGAATGATTTAAGTGACTCGACTTGGCACATGTTCACACATGTAGTTGAAACAAAATCAACATAGCCTTCATGATATTTATGTTCATGGTGGATTATATCCTACTCATGCTTGCATCCAATGTTTATTAATTTTAATGCATGTTCATGACTGTTGTCGCTCTCTAGTTGGTCTCTTCCTAGTCTTTTGCTAGCCTTCACTTGTACTAAGCGGGAATACTGCTTGTGCATCCAATCCCTTAAACCCCAAAGTTATTCCATATGGGTCCACTATACCTTCCTATATGCAGTATCTACCTGCCATTCCAAGTAAATTTGTATGTGCCAAACTCTAAACCTTCAAATAAACATTCTGTTTTGTATGATCGAATAGATCATGTATCAACTATGGCTGTCCTTATCTTCCATGTTAGGCGGGTTATTCTCAAGAGGAGTGGACTCCGCTCCTCACTCACGAGAACATGGTTGGTCACCGGGATGCCCAGTCCCATGCTTTATGCAAACTAAATCAAAATTAATTGCAAACAAAACTCCCCCTGGGACCTGATGTATGTTGGAGGCACTCGTTGTTTCGAGCAAGCCGTGGATTGATGCTTGTTGGTGGAGGGGGAGTATAAAATTTACCATTCTGTTTGGGAACCGCCTATAATGTGTGTGGCATGGAAGATATCGCCATCTCTTAGTTGTTATGTTGACAATGAAAGTATGCCGCTCAAAATATTATTCATCTCTATTTCAAAATCGAGCTCTGGCACCTCTACAAATCCATGCTTCCCTCTGTGAAGGGGCTATCTATTTACTTTTATGTTGAGTCATCACCCTCTTATTAAAAGCACTAGCTGGAGAGCGCAACTGTCAATTGCATTCATTACTATTAATTTATATTGGGTATGACTATGACTGGATCTCTTTTACCATGAATTACAATGTCTAGTCAGTCCTTGATCTTTAAAGGTGCTCTGCATTTATGTTTTGCGGTCTCAGAAAGGGCTAGCGAGATACCATCTTGTTATATCATATTATGATTGTTTTGAGAAAGTGTTGTCATCCGAGATTTATTATTATGACTCGCTAGTTGATTATGCCATTGATACGAGTAAACATGAGACCTGAGATTTATTGCAAGTGTGGTTAGTTATAATCTTTCTTTGAAAACCTGAATGCTTTGGCTTGACATATTTACAACAACAAGAGCACACAGAGTTTGTAAAAGTTTTTGTTTTTCTCTTTCAGTTTGTCAACTGAATTGCTTGAGGACAAGCAAGGGTTTAATCTTGGGGGAGTTGATACGTCTCCATCGTATCTACTTATCCAAACACTTTTGCCCTTGTTTTGGACTCTAACTTGTATGATTTGAATGGAACTAATCCGGACTGACGCTGTTTTCAGCAGAATTGCCATGGTGTTGTTTTATGTGCAGAAAACAAAAGTTCTCGGAATGACCTGAAACTCCACGGAATATCTTAGAATAAATAATAAAAAATCCTCGCCAAAGATGAAGACCAGGGGGCCCACACCCAGTCCACGAGGGTGGGGGGCGCGCCCCCCCTCCTGGGCGCACCCCCTACCTCGTGGGCCCCCTGGAGACCTTCCGACGCCAACTCCAACTCTATATATTGGCTTTTGGAGAGAAAAAAATCAAAGAGAAGAAATCATCGCGTTTTACGATATGGAGCCGCCGCCAAGCCCTAAAACCTCTCGGGAGGGCTGATCTGGAGTCCGGTCAGGGCTCCGGAGAGGGGGATTCGTTACCGTTGTCATCAACAACCATCCTCCATCACCAATTTCATGATGCTCACTGTCGTGCGTGAGTAATTCCATTGTAGGCTTTCTGGACGGTGATGGGTTGGATGAGATTTATCATGTAATCGAGGTGGTTTTGTTAGGATTTGATCCTAGTATCCACTATGTTCTGAGATTGATGTTGCTATGACTTTGCTATGCTTAATGCTTGTCACTAGGGCCCGAGTGCCATGATTTCAGATCTGAACCTATTATGTTTTCATGAATATATGTGAGTTCTTGATCCTATCTTGCAAGTCTATAGTCACCTATTATATGTTATGATCCGACAACCCCAAAGTGACAATAATCGTGATACTTCTCGGTGATGACCATAGTTTGAGGAGTTCATGTATTCACTATGTGCTAATGCTTTGTTCCGTTATCTATTAAAAGGAGGCCTTAATATCCCTTAGTTTCCATTAGGACCCGCTGCCACGGGAGGGTAGGACAAAAGATGTCATGCAAGTTCTTTTCCATAAGCACGTATGACTATATTCGGAATACATGCCTACATTACATTGATGAATTGGAGCTAGTTCTATGTCACCCTATGTTATGACCGTTACATGATGAACCGCATGCGGCATAATTATCCATCACCGATCCAATGCCTACGAGCTTTTCCATATACTGGTTTACGCTAATTTAATTTCCCGTTGTTACTGTTACAATCACTACAAAATACCAAAAATATTACTTTTGCTTTCATTACACTTTTGTTACCGTTACCACTACTATCATACTACTTTGCTACTAAATACTTTGCTGCAGATATTAAGTTATCCAGGTGTGGTTGAATTGACAACTCAGCTGCTAATACTTGAGAATATTCTTTGGCTCCCCTTGTGTCGAATCAATAAATTTGGGTTGAATACTTTACCCTCGAAAGTTGTTGCGATCCCCTACACTTGTGGGTTATCACAGTGTCGATGCGCGCCGAAGTTGGAGGTGGTGAAGTAGCATCATCTTCGTCATCAATGACTCTAGCATTAACAGTTGCCGCGGAGGAGGAGTACTCAGAATCTTCAAGTGAGGGAGTCCGATGCAAGACAACATTCCTGGGAGGAGTGGAATAAAATTTGAATCTCTCGGTGAAGCCATCTTGTTGGAGATCATTTTCAGAGCTCATTAATGTCAGACTCTTCCACGACCGCCGACAGGTTTCATGAGTGACAAATTCATTCTTGGTGGCAAGGTTGCGAATGCGATTAACATCCACCAAGAGGCTTTGCATCTGACACTTTAGCCAGTCATGATGCTTATCCTGTTTTTGATGCAGGGCAACAAGAAGCTCTTTATCATTGAGAACATGAGAACGCTTCCGAGGCCTTTGAGCAATTGTGCTATCAGTGGCTTCAGTATGGGCACGATGAGCTACACGTGTATTGCCAGCCAACGGATAAACACGAGTTGCAGCAAGAACTCCTTCAATGGGCTGAGTGAAGCTTTGGTGATCGGCGTTGTGAACATAAATGGGATCCTTGGTAGGCTCTAGGTATATGGCTTCGACAGACAGATCAACCTCTGGCAAGAATATGAGATGATTGCGTGCAGAAGGCTGATAGTTGACAGCAGAGTGAAGCTTGATAAGGCGCATAACCCATGGAGCGTAGAACTTCAGACCAAAGAGATCAAAGCCAGATGCAGCCAATTTCCTAATGAAGAAGTCTTGAGCGTTGAAGCTGATGCCATTGAAGATATAGAAAACCAATGTCTTCATTGCTCCTTCAAGCTTCGTTGCATGAGAATGTCCCTTGATAAGCCATAGAGATTCCCTGATGATATGATAAATAGTGCGGGCCAGATACTCTAGGTCTTCAACAAAGAATTCCCTGGGATATTCAGCGTCACGTGGCAGTGGTTTCATCATGCTCAGCATTTGGCTCATGTTGGGCTCAGGCTTCTGGAAGATGCTCTCCAAAGCATTTTGATGAAGCTGACAACCAGGCCCATATAGTTCACCTGGAGTGGGCATGGCAGGGAGCTTAATAATGTCAAGAGCTTTGGCTTCGTGGTGTACATTGCCTGTCATCCACTCAAGGACCCCTGTCTTCAGATCCCGGTTGTAGCCGCGAATGTGGAGGGTGGCATAGAATTGTAGCCGTAGCTCTTCGTTCCAGTGCTGTTTATCAGACACAAATGGTAGCAGACCAGCATCTCTGAAACAGTCAACGGCTCCTTCTAAGCATGGCAGGCCAGCTATAGCTTCGCAGTCTAGACGCATATGTGGAAAGATGCGCCCTTGATCATAAAGAACACAAGAGTAGTAACTGTGTTGCTGATAGCTCCAGAACCGACCAGATGAAATTCCTGGCTTCGAGTATGGGTTCTTGTCGCTATCAAAGAAGGTGTTGTGTGCAATGAAGCCATTCACATTGAAAGATCATGGTGAAGTTGCAGTACCTGGAAACCTTGGCAGCCTTTGTTTTGGCTTCTGGACCTGAGTCCTGTGCTCCACATGGTAGTCAAACTGAGGCCCGGGAGCAGGAAGAAGAACCAGAATGGGCCAACGAACCATGACAGGTAGGCCGCAAAAAAATGCCAGCTCGATAGTGTGTGGCCTTGGAGGCGGTACAGGAGCATCGGCATTGACGTGAGCTGCAAGTGGTATAATGGCTTCAAGTGCAATCTTGACTTCAGGTGTATTCACTTCTGGTGCCTCATTAACTTCAGGCGCCACATTTGCTTCAGCCATGACAATATCATTGGCTTCAGTATTTGTGTTAGTGGCCGCCACAGTATTAGCAACCTCCACTTGAGTAGCTGGAGGGTCGGATACGTGCTCCTCGAGAACAACTTCTTGGTTGGACGGGGGTGTAGCAACACGTTCTTCTTCTTGACGGGGTTCTTCTTGATCATCGGCTGATGCAGCCGGAATGTCTTCAGTAGCTTTGGCTTCAGACTCTAAGACATTCGCAGGAGGAGTGGCTTCAGGGAACACTTGGCGTGATACTGAGTTGTGGTGCTCTTCTCCTTCTGGAACGCTCGACAGAGCGACTTTTGGCCTTGGTCCTTTGCGAAGCCTGCGAAATGCGTGCGACGCATGTGGGGAGGGAGTTGGCTGGGTCACAAAGTCGTCATCATCAAGCGGCGGAGTGGTGACTTGAGTTGGGGGTGTACGTGGCGATCCTTCCTGACGGGGGGAGACTTGAGGGTGATCAGCCCATGAATCATCCTGAGCGATTGGCGTCAATGGACGACCAATGCTAATGAGCTCGTTGTTCAGTAGAATAGGCGATGATACCGTTTGGTGCTCGATCTGAGGAAGGACTTCATCATCATCTACATTGTCTTGGGGACCAAGGTCTTCAGCTGTGGTGTGGTCGACAACTGGATCTCCTTCAGCTTCAGGAGCCTCTATGGTAGCAGGCTCGTGAACTATTAAGCGACGCTCTTGGTGTGCGGACGCAGGACGAGCAACTGAGATTGGCTCGACGACTAGAGGCTCTGTGGGAGCAGCCCGATCTTTCTTCTTTGTCTTTCTCTTCTTGGTCGATGGTGCATCATCAGTGGTGTTCTTTTACTTGCGCTTTCTAGCTTCGGCTTCAGCTGCCCTGGTTTTCTTGAGTTCTAAAGCTACTATGGGGACCTTAGGCTTCACGCTTGTCATACTGGTGGGGAAGACAATGCGAGGTTCTTCCCTCCTGGATGCTTCAGCTGGGGCTACAGCAGGCTTCTTCTTTTTGGCAACCATCTTGGGTGTCGGAGTAATGGGCCACGGGTAGGCTAACCCGAAGCCCAGAACCTTTCAAGACATCGGGGCTGACTGCGCCCCTCAAGACGCCAAGATGAAGAGCCGCCTTCTGGAGGCCGGCTGGAGGAACAACCGACTGCCCACACACGGCCGAGTCCTGGAGGCGAGGTCAAGACAAGCCGACTCCTACCGGGCGGCTTCTAGAGAAGCCGGCCCTGAGGAGTCGGCCCACGGCACCAGCAAGGCCCATGCCCTCATCAAGGGGGACGGGACGGGGAATGGCTACAGTGTAGCCCATTCCCTCCCCTATCCAGGGGCTGGCGTGGCCACAGTGCGTTGTACCAACAGAGATCTCCGCCCGGTGCGGCACTGTTGCCATGCCATCCCTGACATCATCACCAGCAGGCGGAGTCCTACTGCCACGACGGCCTGTCTGTACGGACCTAGGACGATGAGCCCCACCAGTCAGCGAGAGTCCAGAAGACGGCGAGAGTTCTACCAGTCGGACCCGAGGGAGGTCGGCCCCTAGGAGTCGGCGCGCCCCTTCCTCGGGCCCTACGCGCCATTAACCAGACGAGATAAGGAGTGGCTACAGTAATCGCCCACCAGGCGGCGGAGCTGTAGCCACGACCCCCTGACCAAGCCTGCGTCATTAGAAGCACGGCTACACTGATCAGCAGCAGGCAAGACCCGCAAGCGGCGGGTACAGCCGGTTGGCTCCGTACCAGACCAGTCAGCGGGGCCCACCAATCGGCAGGCCCCAGCAGTCGGCGGAGAAGCCGGCGGCCGAAGAGACTGACGACTGGGCCCTGCTCCCAGCCGGATTACCATTGTACCCTTGGGGAGTAGGCCTATATAAACCCCCCAGGTCACCCATGCAAAGGGTTCCAGCCCATGGGAACTAGACCAGATCATAGAGGAAGGGGAGAGCTAGCCTCGCCTTCTCCTACCTCAAGCATACAGCTCAAGGAGCACCCTTGTACTCACTTTGCCTTAGTGATCATGCGGAGACCCCGCAGAGCAGGACTAGGGGTGTTATCTCCTAGGAGAGCCCGGAACCTGGGTAAAGTACGCCGGCGTTCGTGTCTACGCCTCATCCCGCTTCCAGGCACCGGCGACGTTCTACTCGCTCCCACCATGATAAGCCATCCATTGGCATATGTCGCACCTAACCCCCGACATTTGGCGCCCACCGTGGGGCCAGGTGCACCATCGTCCGGAGACCTATTCTGGACGGGAACCCTTTTCCTCCCTGGCGAGCGCAGCCAGCCCGGCATGCCAGACGGAGTCTGCGCCGACGCGCTGCATGGCGCGGAAATCGCCTGCGCGGCCAGTTGCCTCGCCGATCTTGTTGGCGAGGTCCGCCTCTCCGACGAGCCCGCGCATGACGCGGGCACAGACGGCCCCGCGAGCCTCCTCGCGGGCCTCCTCGGTCAGCTTCACGTCACCAGCGAGCTAGCTGTGGACCTAGAGTCTGTAGGCTCCACTGACCCGATGTTGGTGGACTCCGATACCGCGTCGCTCGACACGTTCCCCACCAACCTGGTGGTCTACGACGAGCCGCTCCCTCGCGCGGAGAGTGGCTGGAGCACCGTCACGGAGGTGCTTGTCATCAGTCACGGCGAGCACTCCGGCGGAGGTGCTCACGACCTGCTCGACGTGGCACTACAAGACCTGACGGCGCCTCTCCCAGAAGACGCCGACACCGAGATGCAGGAAGCACACCGCCTCCAGCTCGTCGAGGGCGCCAAGAGGCTGGCCAGCATGAGACGCCTATCAGAAGCCTATCAGCGCGAGATGGACCGTGTTGTGGGTGGCACGCCAGCTCCAGCTAGGCCCAGCTGCCTTGGCACGGTCCAGCAGCGCGACGTGGCCATCGCCAACCTGTTCGGCGCGGATCGCCCCGTCTACGCCACGCCTGCGGAAAACATCCGAGCTGCCCAAGCGGCAGCAGAAGAGTTGGACAAGTTCGAGGGTGAAGAACGTCGCCAGATGGCGGAGCGCGTCTAGCGGCTCCTCGACACGGCTGCCGAACAGCACGAGGCCGGCTGCCGCACAGAGGCGCCGCACCGGCAAAACGACGATCTGCCTCCCCGCCGAGATCAAGGCGCGACATCTCGGACACCGACTGGTGGCGCCCGCGGAAGAAGAGACAAGGAGTCGGCTGCCAGCCGCAGTCAGACTCGCATCACCATAGAGCGCGACCAAGACGGCCGCCCGAGAGCAGCGGAACGACGGGATGACTGTCCGCCTCCTCCCCCTCGCAGGGAAAGGCGCGTCACCCCACTGGCTGTAGATCACCCGACACTCGGTGACCGCCTTGGCTGCCGAGATGGAGTCGGAGAGAATGACGCCCGCCACCGGATCGACCGCCTCCACCGATCACTGGCGCTAGAAGAAGAAGATGAGTTGGGTCCGTCATGTTTCGGGCCCCGCATTCGAGACGAGCCCTTCCCCAAAGGGTTCACGCTCCCAAGAGACACGCCCAAATACACCAGCTCTGTGAAGCCGGAGGACTGGCTGGTCGACTACTCCACGGCCTTCAGCATAGCAAACGGCAACAAGCGTGTTGCCGTGAAGTACGTTCCACTCATGCTCCAGGGCACGGCCCGGACATGGCTGAACAGTCTGAAACCACGCAGTATCAACAGCTGGGTCGACTTCACCGACGCCTTCGTCCGCAACTTCACCAGCACGTACAAGCGGCCGCCCAAACCTTGCCAGCTTTCCTTGTTGTCCGTGCAAGGCCCCAACGAGTCGACTCGCGACTACCTCATGCGCTAGGCCGAGCTCCGCAACTCTTGCAAGGGCGTGCACAAGGTGCAGTCCATCGAATACTTTACCTCCGGGTGTCGAGAGGGCACCCTCCTCAAGCACCGACTCCTCTGCGATGAGCCGGCGACCCTCGACGAGCTGCTGATCATAGCAGACAAGTATGCCACGGCCGACTCCTCCATGAAGGCGGAGATCCAAGTTGATGCGTCTGGAAAAGTGGCCCCTCAATCTCCCCGAACCCCAGCTGGTGACTCCAGTCGGCGTCAGCAGCAGAACGACCACAAGCGCAAGGCCACTCAGCCGGCTTCCACCAGCCGGCAGGTGGCGACAGTCGAAGACCAGCAGCCGGAAGGGCAGCCTCCGTCCAAATGTTAGAAGGGCGGCAAGCCCAATTGGTTGCCGGCTTTCTCATATGAGCAGACCTTGGATGCACCCTGCAAATTCCATAGTGGTGCGAAGCCATCCAACCACACCACTCGGAAGTGCCACTAGCTCACCAAGATCGCCAAGGGAGACGACCTCTTGCCTCCGCCGCCTGCTGGGCAGCCGCCGCCTCCTCCTCCCCAGCAGCCGGCGGTCAGAGCAGTCGGAGCCATACAATACGAGTATCCAGAAGAGCACAGAGCCTATGTTGTCTTCACCAGCGTGGCCGATGACCGACGCAGCAGACGGCTGCAGCAACAAGAAGTGAGTGCAGTAGCATCAGAGACACCAGAGTTCATTCATTGGTCTGAGAAGCTCATCAGCTGGAGCAGAGCCGACCATCCAGAGGTGATGCCCAACCCCAGCTCCTATGCCTTGGTTTTGGATGCCACCTTTGCCACAGATAGGCGAGCTGCTCGTTTCTCCCGAGTTCTGATAGATGGCGGCAGCAGCATCAACATCCCGTACAAAGATACCATGGAGAAGTTAGGAATCAAACAAAGGCAGCTTCAGTCCAGCCGGACTGTATTCCATGGCATAGTTCCTGGCCTTTCCTGCTCACCAATCGGCAAGATCCAGATAGACGTCCTCTTTGGGGACAAAGATCACTTCCGCCGAGAGTCAGTTTGGTTTGAGGTGGTGGACCTTGAGAGCTCATACCAAGCACTACTTGGCCGCCCTTCCCTGGCCAAGTTCATGGTGGTCCCCCACTACGCCTACCTCAAGATGAAGATGCCGAGTTCCAAGGGGATTCTGACTATAGCCGGCGACTACAGGAAGTCGTCCGCTTGCACAGCAGAGAGCAGTCGGTTGGCCGGGTCCCTCGTGATCGCAGCTGAGAAGCGGCTCCTTGATCGGGTTGTGGTGATGGCAGGCAAGCAGCCTGAGATGTCGCCCAATCCCAAGGAGTCGGAAGCTGAGGGCTCGTTCAAGCCGGCCAAAGAGACAAAGAAGATACCCTTGGACCCGGAGCACCCGGAGAGGTACGCTGTCGTAGGTGCAAACCTCGACAGCAAATAGGAAGGCGAGCTCGTCGATTTCCTACGTGAGAATCGGGACATCTTTGCATGGTCCCCCAAGGACATGCCGGGTGTTCCGACGGATTTCGCCGAGCACAAGTTACACGTCTGGCCTGATGCCAAACCAGTCAGGCAGCTCTTGCGCCACCTGTCAGAAGAGAAGAGAAGAGTTGTTGGAGAAGAGATAGCCCGGCTGTTGGCAGCCGGCTTCATCATGGAGGTATTCTTTCCAGAGTGGCTGGGCAACCCGGTCCTTGCGCTGAAGAAAAACAAGGAGTGGCGTATGTGTATTGATTACACTAGCCTCAACAAAGCATGCCCCAAGGACCCGTTCGCTTTGCCAAGGATCGACCAAGTGATAGACTCCACAGCCGGATGCGAGCTGTTGAGTTTCTTGGATGCATATTCAGGATACCACCAGATCAAGCTGAACCCGGCTGACAGACTAAAGGCCGCCTTCATCACGCCATTTGGAGCCTTCTACTACTTGACCATGACGTTCGGCTTGAGGAATGCTGGCGCCACGTTTCAACATTGCATGCAGAAGTGCCTCCTGAAGAAACTCGGCAGAAACGCCCACGTTTACGTGGACGATTTGGTGGTGAAGACGGAGAAGCGTGGAACGCTGCTAGAAGACCTCAAGGAGACCTTTGAGAACTTGCGCCGATTTCAAATCAAGCTCAACCCAGAGAAATGCGTCTTCGGAGTACCAGCCGACCAACTTCTTGGCTTCCTGGTCTCAGAACATGGTATGGAGTACAACCCTGTGAAGATCAAGGCCATCGAGAGGATGGAAGTACCCACCCGACTGCTGGATGTGCAGAAGTTCACCGGCTGTTTAGCATCCATCAGCCGATTCATCAGTCGGCTGGGCGAGAAGGCTCTTCCCCTGTACTAGCTCATGAAGAAAACCACTTGTTTCGAGTGGAATGACAAGGCGGACGAAGCTTTTCTCCATCTCAAGAAGATGTTGACTACTCCACCTGTCCTGGCGGCTCCGACTCCTAAGGAGCCCATGCTCCACTACATCGCCGCTACCAGTCGAGTGGTCAGCACAGTCATCTTGGTAGAGCGTAAGGAGGAAGGCAAGGCACTACCTGTCCAGAGACCCGTATATTATTTGAGTGAAGTACTGTCGAACTCCAAGCAAAATTACCCCCACTACCAGAAGATGTGCTACGGCATGCACTTTGCCGCCAAAAAAAATTGAAGCCGTACTTTCAAGAGCACCCAATCACTGTGGTCTGCACGGCTCCACTAGCCGAGATCATCGGAAGCCGAGATGCTTCAGGCCGAGTGGCCAAATGGGCCATAGATTTGGCCCCCTACACCATCTACTACCGGCCTCTCACCACCATCAAGTCACAAGCGCTGGCCGACTTCCTCGTCGACTGGGTCGAGACTCGATCGCCGGCCAATACCGACTCCACCCATTGGCGGATGCATTTTGATGGTTCCAAGATGCGCACCGGTCTGGGAGCCGGCATCGTCCTCACCTCTCCCAAAGGCGACAAACTCAAATATGTGCTGCAAATCCATTTTGCTGCCTCCAACAACGTCGCCGAATACGAGGCACTCATTCACGGGCTCCGACTTGCCAAAGAGCTCGGCATTCGCCGGATCCTGTGCTATGGTGACTCCGAATTGGTGGTCCAGCAGTTGTCAGGCGACTGGGACGCCAAAGATGCAAACATGGCAAGCTACCGCTTCCTTGTACAGCAACTCAGCGGATATTTTGAAGGATGCGAGTTTCTCCATGTGCCAAGAAACGACAACGAGCAAGCAGATACTTTGGCACGAATCGGCTCTACCCGTCAAGCAATACCGACCGGCCTCGCCCTTCAACGCCTCCTCAAGCCGTCTGTCAAGCCATCGCTAGAGTCAGATTCTATCTTTGTGCCGGCTCCTCCTGAAACAGTCGGATCCGACTTGAGAGCCCCACCAGCCGGCACGGGAATTCTGGCAGGCGGCCCGGGGGTCGCGACAGTCGCACCCGGCTCGGGGACTGCAGCAGCCAGCCCGGAGACTTCAGAGCTCAGCCCGGGGACTGCACCAATCGGCCCGGGGACTTCATCGACCCAGCAAGCGGTTGCCGACTCCAACCAGCCGGCTCCCGGCCCAGCCGCCCTCGTCCAAGTCGCAGTCCTGACAGTTGCAGAAATCGCAGCACCTTCATGGGCCCAGCCCATCCTCAAATTCCTGGTGAACAAAGAGCTGCCAACTGATGAGATCTTAGCTCGGCAAGTGCAACGCCGGGCAGCAGCCTACACCATAGTCAACAGAGAGCTTGTGAGGCGCAGTGTCACTGTTGTCTACCAGCGCTGCGTGGAGCCGGAGCAAGGCCAGACAATTCTCAAAGACATTCATCAAGGCAAATGTGGACACCACACGGCTTCAAGGGCACTTGTCGCCAAAGCCTTCCACCATGGTTTCTTCTGGCCGACTGCTCTAGAAGATGCCAAGGACTTAGTCCAAAAATGCAAAGGTGCCAGAAGTTCCGTGCCAAGCCACATCAGCCGGCTTCTGCACTCAAGACTATTCCCATTGCCTGGCCCTTTGCCGTCTAGGGCCTGGACATGGTGGGACCATTCAAAATAGCGCGAGGTGGCATGACTCATTTGCTTGTCGCGGTGGACAAGTTCACCAAGTGGATAGAAGCCAAACCAATCAAGAAGCTGAATGGTCCGACTGCTGACTTTCATCTCCGACATCACCATCAGATATGGCATACCACACAATATTATCACCGACAATGGCACAAACTTTGCCAAAGGCGCCTTGGCCCGTTTACCTGTGACGCAGGCATCCGATCGACTTAGCGTCCGTTGCCCATCCCCAGTCAAATGGCCAAGTAGAGCGAGCAAACGACCTCATCTTGTTCGGCATCAAGCCTCGACTGGTCGAGCCTCTGGAGCATTCGGCCGGCTGCTGGCTCGACGAGCTGCCAGCCGTCCTCTGGAGCCTGCGCACAACTCCAAACAAGTCAACCGGCTTCACACCTTTCTTCCTCGTCTACGGTGCCGAAGCCGTCATCCCAACGGACATAGAATTCGACTCCCCTCGAGTCACCATGTACACCGAAGAGGAGGCAGAAGAAGCACGTCAAGACGGCGTCGATTTGTTGGAAGAGGGCCGGCTGTTGGCACTCAGCCGGTCTAGCATCTACCAGTAGAGCCTGCGCCAATATTACAACCGGAAGGTCAAACCGAGATCTTTCCAAGAAGGAGACCTTGTGCTCCGGCTGATCCAGTGAACAGCCGGCCAGCACAAGCTCTCAACACCTTGGGAAGGCCCCTTCATCATCAGCAAAGTTTTGGGCAACGACTCCTACTATCTGATCGACGCTCAGAAGCCTCGAGCGCGCAAGAGGGACGACTCCGGCAAGGAGACGGAGCGGCCATGGAATGCAAATCTCCTCCGAAGATTTTACATTTAATGCAGTATGTACCATGCTACCTTTTGTATTAAAGTACGAAGACTCCGAGTCACCCGAGAAGAGCTCGGGGACTGCCCTTTTGAATCTATATGATAAGAATTATGCCTATGAGTATGTTATTTTTTGTTATGCCGCCTGGCACTGGGCTCGACTAGTCGGCCCGGGGACTTGCTGTCTTGTACTATGAAATGCTTCCTGCAGCCGGACAAGTAATGTGTGGCACTTAAGCCGTCTCCTGAAAGAAGCCGCAGCTCGCAGAGCGACTGTAGGGTGGGCAGGAGTAAGGTAGAAAGGATGCCCATGTGAAAAATGGCTAAGGACACAAGCATGTGCATAGTTTAAGCCGGCTTCCCGCCTCTTACGACCGACTGTTGAGCAACCGGCTCGCCGTGTTCTACTTAACTTGCTAAAAAACTCTAAACGGCTAAGTACTTGACTTCCCAAAGTAGCGAAGTACTTGACCCAGCAACAGTCCGCGGAGCAGCTGTCTGGCTGGCAAGACGACAACCTAGGGAAGGCAGCAAATGAAAAGGCCAAAGAGCAATAAGAAAGAAAAGATAGAACTCGGAAAGAATATTTACATGGCAAAGGCCCTTGGCCAATCTTCAACAGAAGTTCAAGATACACCCCGCGGGTGCAATTGTGCAAAATTAGCAAGTTCATCGAGACTGTTAAGCAGATAAAAACAAAGATAAAGTGGCAGCCTAGGAAGCAGTAGACGGGTTTGGTGGAATGGCGGAATCGGCGGTGCCGGTTGGTGGAGCGGCCGGCTGGTCAGTCTCCGCTTGATCGCCTCCAGTGGTAGCCGGCTCGGTTGGGCATGGCTCGTTGCTGGAGGCGCGGTCGAGCTGAGGCTGGCCGTCCGCTCCGACCTCCGACGCCTCCTCTTTGCCTCCCTCCCCCGCCTCGCCTTCTTCCTCGCCACTGGAGTCGATCACCTCTGCCGAGTCCTCGCCGTCGTCCGGATTCAGCCCGAACCATTCTGGCGGCGCCTCGTCGCCGTTCTCAGCCCGCTCCAGGACGAAGATGCTGGTGTCGGTGTAATCAGCGATCGACGCCGCACGCTTGACGAGATCGTCTTCCACGACCGCTAACTCCTCCTGAGCTTCTTGCCGGAACGTGGCTCGTTGGGCTAGACTCAGCCTAGGATACCACGCCTTGACAAACTCCAAGGCCCGGCGCGCTCCTGCCCGGGACGAAGAGCCCTTCCAGGCCTCAAGACGGCCGGACGCTACCTCCAGCCAGTCGGCAGTCCGACTAGGAGTGCGCGGTGCCGGCATGTACGGCCACAGGGCGGCAATCGCTTGGGTGCCGACACGCTGAAGTCGGCGCAGCATCCGGTGAGCCAGTCGAAGACGGGCCTCGATGCTCAGGATCTGCTCGTCTAGGGTTCGGGAGGGGGGGTGTCTGCGGCAATCTCCGTGCCGTCCGCCCACCGCCCTTCGCGATCGGATTCGATGGCCTGGTTGACGGCGTCCGAGTGGCCAGGGAAGAAGTCTGCTAAGACAGAAGAACGAAGAACAAAGTTAAAAACTAGAAGTCAGCTCGACTAACAGCCGGCATCTCAAAGAAGGGAAATAAGGGAGGATCACCATCGTCTAAATCCTCGATCTCATGGAAGCCGGAAGTCAGCATCGCTGACAGTGTCCTGGACTAGGGGGTACTCACCACGTCATCTCCCGATCTATTAGATTGGGCCGAGGACCCCCATGGCCGTATACTCATGGGCCAGTCCGGACAGCTGCCGCATACAAGGAAGATTACACAAGACTTGGCGATCAAGACAAGGACTCCTCCCCACCGGCGTATTCGGCTAGGACTCTTGTTATCCTAGGCCTCTAGTGCATTATATAAACCGAGGCCAGGCTAGTCGATAGATATATACAACAATCATACCATAGGCTAGCTTCTAGGGTTTAGCCTCTACGATCTCGTGGTAGATCAACTCTTGTAATACTCATATCATCAAGATCAATCAAGCAGGAAGTAGGGTATTACCTCCATAGAGAGGGCCCGAACCTGGGTAAACATCGTGTCCCCTGTCTCCAGTTACCATCATCCTTAGACGCACAGTTCGGGACCCCCTACCTGAGATCCGCCAGTTTTGACACCGACATTGGTGCTTTCATTGAGAGTTCTGCTTGTGTTCGGCAAAAAGTCGATGGCTCGCCTGCAGATCAACTGTGACTTCGGCATCTTCGTCACCAGCTCGACGTGTCACCTTGGTTCGACCAAAGACTGCACCCTACCTCCGATCGTCATGTTCGGATGAGGGCCTTCATCAACATTAGCTCCGATCTCTATCAAGATCATGGAGGAATCATCCAGGGAGCCCGGGGGCTCAACGTCAACATTGCCCTCGGGCGACCATGCTTTTTTTCTGGACAGCGAACTTGTGTCCGCCGCCACCGCCTCCTCAAGTGTCATTTTAACGATTGCTTCGGTGGAATTGTGCGGAATTGAGTCTACAACAACCCTAGAAAATTTCGTCGAGTTCCGATGGAGGAATCTCTCGCAATCCGCGATATACCGGAGCCCTGTTAAATCTGGACGAGAATCTGGATGAGTTTAGGGCGTGGTGTCCAGCTTCTAGCTCGGACGTCCTTTGGAAGATCCAACCATTAATCGGCTGCGGAATTCCTATATCTACCACCCCTCAAAATTTCAGCTTGATCTGACCGTCCAAACTCCGGGAACCTTCCGATTAGTGCATCACTTTTCGGATCTGTTTTCAGCGCGAAAACGAATCCGACCCGAGTTCGTCTCTTTTATGAATGGGATTTCGGACATCCTTTTTGAAGGAAGTTTTCTATGGGGTATTGTGTTTTGTTCCCATCATCTGAACATGATCTTCACCATCATGCTAGTGTCAAACCAGTCCGGCAATATTGCTCCAAGGCTGCCGACCTGCGCTAGACACGTCGCCGCTTTGTTAAGCCGAGCTCAACTTCTCGGATCATCATCTCGGCAAGCCGAACAAGAGTTCGGCATCGCGAAGGATAAATCATCACCAACATCGCCGCCCCACGGATTACAAGGAGCGGGAACACTGGCATCGCCGCACGGTCACTTCATCAAGCCTGCATCGAGCACATCACTACCTGCATCGGCAGGGCCGCACTATTGCTTCTTCAAGCCGGTGTCCATCACGCCGACCTACTTCGACTCATTGGCTGACATCGAGGCTTTGACATCTCGGCTGGACCGGGGGCTTCGCCATCCTTCATCACCCTACTCCGCAGACTTCGGCGTCTCTAGCCGACTAGCTCCGTCACGTTAGCTGGACCGAGGGCTTTGCCTTGGCTAGACAACCTTTGCCAGCATTGCCATGCCGTCGCTTTATCACCCTTCAGCAATGGGTGTGCAGATCGAGCCCCAATTTTGGGAATCCCCTTCCTTCGGATTGCTACAAAAAATAAACCAGGTGCTATTAATCCTAGTATTTTTTGCTTGTTTGGGTTCAACTTTCCCAAGGAATTATTACTCTGGTTTGTCCATCATATGTACACAGGCCTATCAAATGGTGGCCGCATTAACGACGGTCGCATGGTGGTTCGGTCAGTTTCTCTACATAGTCCGGCGAACGCCTCATCCGGAACTCGGACCGACCTGTGAATTCATGCTTTGCCACGCCTTTACCGCATCATGCGGACGCCCTGCATCGACATTGACTCCGGCGCCAAGCCATATTTCTTTTATTACTCACTTTGCATAAATTATTAATTATGCAATGATTTTTTATTATTATTACTATTATCCCCGGTCTGCACTATTTTTCGTGCACAGGAAAATGATCCAGCCGGACTATATCCTTTGGCGTCACCTCGGGACCGGCGTGGGGGATGGAACCTTGTCCCGCATCAAGCTCGGGCCGCGTCATCAATACCGAACACATTAACCAGCTAAGTTGCCTTCATGCTCAAAGTTCTAAATTTTTAACTTGTGTTCGGTTCGATCAAGCATTATACTTTTTTGGAAAAAAGTTGCTTGTAAAAAATTTCCTTGTCCAACCTTTGTTTGTGACGGACAAATTCAAATACCCCGTTTACTTGGGGGCTCCCTTGCTGGAGCTTTTCCTCTTGCATACGATTATACTTGTACGGCTTCGTTCCTTGTTCATGTATTACGCCACAATATGCACCATATTAACCTAAGTGATTTGCAAGCTGGGTTGCCTTGCTCCTGTGTTTACCCTTACGTTCCCGATTGTTCGGCTAGGGAGTAAAGGGAGCACCTCTGCGATTGTCACGATCGGGTTACCCGAGCCGGACCTCAGACTGGGTGAAGCCGAAAGCTAGCGCTCTTACGGTTTTCAATTATGGTCGGCAAACAACGGAACTCATGAGTACAAAAAATCTATTGCACAAGTCTCATATTAACAATGAGCACCGAAGAAAGGTATCGGTGGGGGAACTATTTTCTTCAAAGATGCTTCTTACACTTTATCAGTAATATAGCATAAGTTCCCCTAGCGCGCTTTGTCTGTTACAGCCTTATGACCTGATTGCCTGGTTATCGGAAACACCGTCGATATTCTCGGCAATTGGAGTACATAACACTTTTGGTCCTCGATCAAGAGGGAGAAGCCGACGGTCGGTTAAGACACGCTTAAAGTTCGGTGAACATAGATATGATATAAGTACTTCGGTACATACAATCATTCTTTTACCCAAGTCACTCGGGGGCTCTTAAATTTATGTGAGCTGTTTTATAATAAGTGTTCTTATTCTTAGTCGTTGCAAAGTCTTTTTTCTATCACTCCTTTTTTCGACTTGAGTGTGCGGTCAATAGCCGGGGCGCCTAATTTCTCTCTCAAAGCCGCTAAAGTTTGCTAAACTGGCCTAACGAGAAGTACTCCGCCTTCGGGATAGGAAGTTGAAGCCATAGGCTGACCCGCTTGAAGTCTCGAGATAGGATGTGTCATGTTAAAGCACGACAGAAACACCTTTTTTTCTAAGACAATTTTTCAATTTGGCACCGAACACTTGATCTACTTCGGACATTAAACTTTTTAATAAGTTTTTTTGGCTTTTCGAGCCTATGGCACTTTTAAACTATTTGTGTGTTTCCAGCATTAGTCTCGCAGTGCAACGCCGGACACCTTTAGGGATTCGGCAAAAACATTCTCGGATATTGCTATATATGCATCGGTTCCGAATTGTGTCTTCGGTCAATGGTTGCGTTGCCTGGCTCCTGTGCTTGCCTCCTACGTTCCGCTTTGTTCGGCTAGGTGTGCCAAGGGAGAACCACTGCGATTGTGCTTCTAGCTCGCATGGTCAAGTACCTCCGTGGAGAAAGCCGAAAACTGACTGTCACAATAGGCGTAAACTGGTCAGCGATCCGATGACTATGTTAAATGAAGGGCCGTTCATAACATTGGCCGAAGTGTTTACGGCTTGACCTCGTGTAACATCCCAAAATTCTAATTTTTGGAATGTTATAATAAATAGATAGTTTTGATTGATTGTTTGATTGATTGACTGAAAATGAGTGAATTCGAAACTTTTTGAAAGTTAAATGAGAGGGAATAAAAGGACTTTCCCAAACTTTCATTTTGCTTTTATGATCTTCAGGAATTCAAATTATTTTCATCACAAAACCTCGGAGAGAAGATGACATGACTTCTTCCATTTATTTAAATGACAAG
Source organism: Aegilops bicornis (assembly GCA_021605145.1). Taxonomy (NCBI): domain Eukaryota; kingdom Viridiplantae; phylum Streptophyta; class Magnoliopsida; order Poales; family Poaceae; genus Aegilops; species Aegilops bicornis. Next base: position 591,420,843 of record CM038670.1, read on the forward strand.
GGTGTTGAAAATATTTGAACTTCATTTGAGAATATTTCCAATTCTGAAACTTTAAGCAACTCAATGATTTCACGGCGAAGATAAAATGACTTCTTCAAAACATATGAAATATGAGTTGGGAGTTTCAAAGAATTAAATTCAAAGTTCTTTTGAATTTATTTTCAATTTGGAGTTATTTGAGTTTTATTCAAATTATTTTTCTCCAAAAATAAAATATATGGAAAATAGGGTAACATGATTCCCTACCTCAGAAAAATGGAGAGAAATAAATTTGAAACCATTTTGGTATTTTTAAAATGATTTTATTAGATTTTATTAGAGCTGAAGCACTCTTTTCTTTATTTGAATTTGTGCGTATTTTATTTAAAGCTAGAATAATGTCCATGTTGTAGGAAATCTTTTTCTGAAAATTTTGATATATAATATCCCTATATAGAATTTTATTTCTTTTGTTTTATTACTTTTTTGTTTGTCTGTGTTAAAAAATGTTTATAAAAATTTAGGCCGAAGCCGACGAGCCACCGGCCCGGCCAAGACGCTCCCGCTGCACCGGCCCGGGCCTTCGGCCCAGCCAGAGGCCCAGCCGGCGCCGCGTTCGTCCCGAGCTCGCTCGAGACCGCCCGCCGCCACGACTGCCGCCGCCGCCTCGGCAGCCGTACCGCCTCGGCCTCCTCCTTCCCTCCCGCACGCCACCTCTCCCCCATAAAAGGCGCCCGGCCCTGCTTCCTCTCCTCCTCTCGCATCGCGCCAAGACCACGCCTTAACTGCCGCCGCTGCTCAAGATCGCTGCCGGCCGACGCTGATCACTGGCCTCCGACCGCGCTGGCGCCTCAGCCGCACCTGCCGCCGCCGCTTCTTCCCGGCGCCTTGCCGTCTCCTCCGACCACCGAGCCGCCACGGAGCCCAGCGCCTCGCCGGACTTGCCGGAGTAAACCGCCGCCGCCGCCGGTTTTCTCAACGAAAACCGCCATACCACCGCCGACCGGTAAAACCGCCCGGTCCGATCCGGTTTATTTTTTTCAGTTTCGTTTTTCTTAAAAAAACGGTTTTTCTTTTAATCTAGTTATTTGGTGAACGTTTGCCGGTTAGGTTTTCACAGCGAACGACTCCGTTCGTTAGGTTTTAGCAGTGAACGTTCGTTCGTTAGGATTTTTCTTTTTATTTTAGATTTACTGCCAGGGACCTATCAGTAGTGCTATTTTTACAGAATAGTCCCTAATTTTCAAATGGCTATAACTTTTTACTCGTTAGTCCAAATCCAACGAAACCAACGCCCACTTCTTCGTTATGATCCCCCCTATCCGGATAAACAACTTAAATATGTTTTTGACAATTTAAAAATTGAGTTTAGTTCAGATTAGTATTTGAACTTCGTTTGATCATAGCTTGAGTTCCGTAGCTCCGTTTGAGTTGATTCTTTTTGCATATCGAAGCTCTTGACCTAAAATTTCTGATAGGGCCAAATTCATATAGTTTTGGTACTGTTAGAAATTGTTTTATGATGCAAGAGTTATTTGCTTGGTTTTGATGTTTTAGGAATTGTTTTCTTCGTTCTTTCTGATGCTTTTGAGTGATTGCTTATGTGTGGTTACTACTGCTTGCTTACGATAGATTGACCGGAGTGTGACGAGTAGATCTATCAAGAGTTTTGAGTGCGAATCATCTTCATCAACTTTGCAGGCAAGTAACACTTGATCATACTCTGTTCATACCCAGTTTTTATGCATTAGCTCAACTCTCAAACATTGCATGATTAGGATGTCATTAATTTGTGGGATGGGAAGTAGATGATGAGGTAGAAACCTATTGCCCTGTTACTATCAAACCTTGGGAGTTACTTCTACGTGTTGCTTATATTGCCATGCTATGCTCGTAGACGTGGTTTGGGTTTGAGAGATATTCATGATGATGTGAGATTGTTAATTAATGGTTTACTTTAAGGTGGCAACTTAAATACACATCTGGGTGGATTGAGGCACCTAGGGAACCCAGTGTTGTCTGTTTTATTTTTGAAATCCTGGTACCCGTGTGATCTTCCTATGGACCGCCACCTGTGCTCAGAGGGAACTGAGATTATTCATGCTAGAAACTTTCGTGTGCAGCGACAAGCTATTATGGGCTCTAGCATAGTTGAGTAAATTACGTGAAGCTCTTGAAGAGGTAGATCAGCAGGTAGTGGGTTTGTAGGTTTGGTATGGTCTGCCCGGAGTAAAGAGTTAATGTTTCTGAAAGACTGTGTCTCGGTCATACATTTCTCAAACACCATGTAGTGCGAGAAACCAACGGAGGCGATCGAGTCTTGTGGGGAAAAGTGCGCAAACCTCTGCAGAGTGTACAATCTAATCATGGTTAGCCGTGTCCCCGGTTATGGACAATTCTGAGTATCTAGTACTTGAGTATTCACATGTATCTCATCACTCCAAAAATTAATACTATTGGGTTGTTAATTACTTTAATTGGGATTGAGTTGGGGTTATACCTTCTCAATGATGTTTCAACCACCATTATAGTTAAATTAAAAATTTATTCCTTTGATGTAGGGAAAAATTGGCTTTATGCAAAACTGTAACCATAGAGCTTTCCACCAGCCATATATGCATGTAGTATAGGCTTATTCCTTCACTATTCTCTATGTGTTACATTGCCAGCATATTCCATGTGCTGACCCGTTTTCGGGCTGCAACTTTTCATGTTGCAGCCTTTTCAGACGACGAGTAAGTGATACGTTAGGGTTACGATTTCTACACTCAATTTTGTCGTTGGTGTTGATGGGAATCCACAACCTTGTTGCTTCCGCTATATTTTGGATTGAGGTAATAGTATTTACGTTATTTATACATGTGATTTACCTCTGTTATAAATCCTTCGAGTACTGTGTGTGTGTCGACATCTTGATCCAGGATGACACCTAAGCCACGTAGACTTGATCCATTCGGTCGGGTCGCTACAAGATGGTATCGAGCACATGTTGACTGTAGGATGTGACCCTAGAAACCCGACAAGCCCATAGGAAAGATTTTTCTCTACTACTTCATTTTCAAAAAGATCTTTTACCTCTCTTCTCTTCCGAGCTTATTCAAATATTCCCTTTTAGTGAGACCATACCCCTTTTCCCTTTTGATCACTCGAAGATTCGGCTGATGAGACCACTCCAAGAAGTACAAGATATCGGACAACTAAGACTACTTTGGAATAAAGAGGATTTTTACCGTGCATTATAATGACGGAAACTACAACGGTGAAGACTCCGAAGACTAGGAGAATTTGAAGGCTTTGAAGAATTTCCGGATTTGTATGACCTAGGAAGGCACCCTATGGAACTTGGCAGACTATGGAAGCTGTCAATACCCGAGATCAAGGTGTATCAGGGAAAGACCGGAGCATGGAGAGTTAAAAACTCAAAGTTTTTGTTAAGAAAACCCTAAGGCACGAGATATCAATTATGGAATGAAGCTCATGGCAAGAACATGGGCTTAGACACTACCGACCATGGTATTATTGTCGCTATGCTATTTTCACCGTCTTGAGTTAAGCATGCACATGCATGGAAGGATTGGATGGTAGAAGGTCAAGGAGCATCTGTCGTGAAGGATGCAGTTTTAACATAGCTGGTGCATCACCAGGATCTGGAGCATTACATCAAGAAGTTTAGGGTGGATCTGCAGGAAGCAATATTTGACAAGAAGGCAATTGGTGAAGAACTCAGGAACCGGAAGCTGAAGTAACCAAACTGGAGGAACAAAACCTCGAGATACCGGAGATTCGTCAGATCAAGGACAAGTATGGGATCATGGTTCATGTCAAGGAAGTTGAAATCATAAGTTTGGAATGCCACTCCAGAAATATTATAGGACGTTGCGAGAGACTTCGCGTCAACAGAGATGATTTGACAAAAGAACTTGAGAAGGACAATCATGATCGGAAGAAGCCATCGGAGACATGAACAAGACTTGAAGAGTTTGACGACATTGACCTTTAGAAGACCAAACCCCAGTTATATACCTACGTTAGATGCGACGTTTGTGAGCTGTCATTTGTTTGATGTTTTTCCGACAGCCACAATAAAATCTGCCTTTTCAAAAACTTTTGTTTGTACTGTGTGCATCCCTCTCGATCTCTCCTATCCCACCCCAAAACCCATGGACACAATAGAGGATGAATGGAGATGAGCTTGGATTTTCTGGACCGATGAGTCAATTGGAGACAGACCGATGTATTCAGAACATGCAGGATCACTTGGAGAATAACCCTACAGCCAGAAAGGATATGGCCCAGCATGCTCTTCAATGCTTTGAAAGAGGTGCTGCTACTTGGTGGAGGGTGTACCAAACCATCAATGGATTGCAAGGAGTAACCACTTGGAAAGAATTAAAGTTGACTTTGCTAAAGTCTCGGTTTGTGACCCGTAAATTGAGGCCTTATGGAAAGGATATGAAGAAACCTTGTGCATACAAGCTTTGTGGGGAAATAGGATACAACCATAAAGAAAACAAGGACGAATACCCTCATAAGCAGAGGATTACCAAAGGAGTTAGCCGAGGATCTCAGGGAACTTCGATTGGAGATTGTTCCCAAAGGTTTTGTTGCAGCAATGGAAGTTCAGTCTACAGAGTTGGGAAAGATCCGTGAAGCTCAGAAGGATGACAAAGAGATTGCTGAGGTAAAAGAGAGGATGAGTAAAGGAAAGGCCGAAGGTTTTCGTAAGGATGAGCACGACACCTTATGGTTTGAGGACAGTGTATATATACCTACTAATGCAAAGATCAGGAAATTAATACTTCAGGAGGCTCATGACTCACCATACTCGATTCGCCCTGGAAACACCAAAATGTATTTGGATTTGAAGGAGTGTTTCTGGTGGACTGGTATGAAGGATATTGCCGAGTATGTAGCCGTATGTGATGTATGTCAGAGTGTGAAGGCAGAACATCAGAAGCCAGCAGGAGTACTACAGCTTATGCAGATACCCGAATGGAAGTGGGATAAGCTTGGCATGAATTTCATTACCGGATTTCCCAGAACCCGATTGGGATATGACTCTATCTAGGTAGTAGTTGACTCGCTTGACCAAAGTGTCTCACTTTTCCCTAGTGAAAACCCCTATACAAGTGCGAAGTTGGCCAAGATATGTTTGACAAGGATCGTATGTCTGCATGGAGTTCCGAGGACCATCGTAGAGGAACACAGTTTACCTCAAAGTTTTGAATCAGCTGCACCAGACTTTGGGTACTAGGCTAGAGTTTAGTAAAGCCTTCATCCGCAGACAGATGGATAAATCAAGAGAGTCAATCAGATACCGGAGGACATGTTGAGAGCGTGTGTGCTAAATTTTGGATCTAGTAGTGATGATAATCTACCTTACGCGGAGTTCTCATACAACAACAGCTATCAAGTCAGTTTGAAGATGGCCCCTTTTGAAGCTTTGTATGGGAGAAGGAGCCAGACACAGTTGATGTGGGATGAAGTTGGAGACCGTCAGTTGTTTGGACCAAATGTGATCAAGGAGTCAGAAGATAATGTTAAGTTGATTCGAGATAGACTGAAGGTAGCTCAGTCCAGGCAGAAGAGTTATGCAGACTCAAAAAAACGCAAGGAGGTAGTCTATGAATCGGAGATAGAGCATATCTTTGTGTGCCACATCTGTGAGGAGTTAAACGATTTGGAGTTAAGGGAAAGTTAGCCCCGAGATTTGTAGGACCATACCGAGTTTTGGAGCGTATGGGATAAGTGGCCAACAAGTTGGAGTCACCCGAAGGACTGTCAGGAGTTCATGATGTGTTTCACGTTTCCTGTTGAAGAAGTGCCATGCGTAGATGGCCAAAATTACCTGTAAGGACGCTTAACCCTGGAAAGGATAATGATGTTCCACGAAGTGGAGTATGGACTTCATAAGTATAAGTATTCATCTTGGTAGGTGGGATATCCCATGAGGATGAAGAGATGAATTTACTATTGGATATAAAGGAGGTATGATGTTAGAAGTATGGATCAATGGAAATTCCATGAAGAGTCTGAGTAATCATGTCCTAGTTTGGTACGAATAGAAGGAAGAAAGACATTACAATTGGATGGATTTTAAGTATGCTAAGAAGCTGGAAGTTGAATGTTGGAATAATGATCAGTTGCCCCGAGGATGTGTTCAAGGTTTGCAAGTGATGAGATGGGCCATAACCCACAGGCCCCAGGACCTGCCAAGAAGCAAGCACATTCTTACTGAAGGAAAAAACCCTGGAAGAAGTTACGATTTTATCAACCGACGATTCTATAGGAGTTTACGCAAAACCTAAGAGTTGTGAAGAAACGATAGATGTTTGTTTGGCTTGTAGAAATCAATGGATTTTCCGAACTTGGTTCGTCGACAAGAGAAATTCTGCAATGCTTGTGAGGATGACCGAGTGTTAGAATGCGAGATTCACTAAACCATGTACAAGGTAATGATTTGGGTGCGGGATGGATTGATCACCATACCGACTTACTCTTATTATTCGCTTTGCTATATGGGATGGTAAATCTGAGTGACTTACCTATAGTAGAGAGACACCGATCAAAACCTTGTTTAAACCTTAGAATGGTATAGGTATTTTTCCCTTGTACACGGCAGTTGTTGCCAATCGTAGTTCATATGGTGAGGTTCAACCTGCACTCCATTTCCTGCAGGACAAACCATAAATTGTTGACCACCATGAGATATCGATAGCTGATTAGTATTGGCGCCTGCATCTGGCCTATGAAGACACAGTCTCGGAAAACCTTACCAAGAAGTAAAGGACAAAATAATTGAGGAAAAGGTTATGCCGCTACCGGAAGAGCCCAGAGAAGGAATTATCCTTACGATCTGAGAAGACCGACACTGTCAACAATAAGGATGGAGTATATGAGTTTTGTTGGAACCGTAACGATGCTTCTAAGGGTGGTAGCACCCAGACCCCCTGTGATGATCGATGGATTTTTGAGAAGACCCCCAAACCCTAACCTATTTCTTTCTAGCCTCTCCGAAACTCGAGGACGAGATTCATTTCAAGGGTTGTAGTTTGTAACATCCCAAAATTCTAAATTTTGGAATGTTATAATAAATAGATAGTTTTGATTGATTGTTTGATTGATTGACTGAAAGTGAGTGAATTCGAAACTTTTTGAAAGTTAAATGAGATGGAATAAAAGGACTTTCCCAAACTTTCGTTTTGCTTTTATGATCTTCAGGAATTCAAGTTCTTTTCATCACAAAACCCTGGAGAGAAGATGACATGACTTCTTCCATTTATTTAAATGACAAGGGGTGTTGAAAATATTTGAACTTCATTTGAGAATATTTCCAATTCTGAAACTTTAAGCAACTCAACGATTTTCACGAGCGAAGATAAAATGACTTCTTCAAAACATATGAAATATGAGTTGGGAGTTTCAAAGAATTAAATTCAAAGTTCTTTTGAATTTATTTTCAATTTGGAGTTATTTGAGTTTTATTCAAATTATTTTTCTCCAAAAATAAAATATATGGAAAATAGGATAACATGATTCCCTACCTCAGAAATAAATTTTGGTATTTTTAAAATGATTTTGGTATTTTGAAACCATTTTGGTATTTTTAAAATGATTTTATTGGATTTTATTAGAGCTGACGCACTCTTTTCTTTTTTTGAATTTATGTGTATTTTATTTAAAGCTAGAATAATGTCCATGTTGTAGGAAATCTTTTTCTGAAAATTTTAATATATAACATGCCTATATAGAATTTTATTTCTTTTGTTTTATTACTTTTTGTTTGTCTGTGTTAAAAAAATGTTTATAAAAAAATTTAGGCCGGCCGATCGAGCCAGTGCCGGCCCAGAGGTCGAGCCACCAAAGACCGCTCCCTCACAAGATCGCCCGGCCTTCGGCCCAAAGAGGCTCCAAATACGCCTGTTTCGTCCCGAAGTTCGCTCGGAGACCGCCGCCGCCGCCTCGGCCAGCCTCGGCCTCCTCCGCCTCCCGACGCCCACCTCTCCCCCATAAAAGCGCCCGCCGGGCCCGTTCCTCTCCTTCTCTTCTTCTCGCATCAAGACCACGCCCAACCGCTGCCGCTCAGATCGCGCTGCCGGGCCGACTCCCACCGCCGCCCGACCCGGCCCGCCTCTAACGCACTCGCCTCGCCGCTTTCTTCCTGCGCCGCCGTCTCCTCCGACCACCGAGCCGCCCGAGCCTCAAGGCCACTGGACTTGCTGAGTAAACCGCCGCCGCCGGTTTTCTCAATGAAAACCGCCATACCACCGCCGGCCGTAAAACCGCCCGGTCCGATCCGGTTTATTTTTTCATTGCTTTTCTTAAAAACGGTTTTTCTTTAATCTAGTTATTTAGTGAACGTCACGTTAGAGTTTTCACAGCGAAACGAATCCGCTCGTTAGGTTTTAGCAGTGAACGCTCGTTCGTTAGGATTTTTCTTTTATTTTAGATTTACTGCCAGGGACCTATCAGTAGTGCTATTTTTACAGAATAGTCCCTAATTTTCAAATGGCTATAACTTTTTACTCGTTAGTCCAAATCCAACGAAACCAACGCCCACTTCTTCGTTATGATCCCCCCTATCCGGATAAACAACTTAAATATGTTTTTGACAATTTAAAAATTGAGTTTAGTTCAGATTAGTATTTGAACTTCGTTTGATCATAACTTGAGTTCCGTAGCTCCGTTTGAGTTGATTCTTTTTGCATATCGAAGCTCTTGACCTAAACTTTCTGATAGGGCCAAATTCATATAGTTTTGGTACTGTTAGAAATTGTTTTATCTTGCAAGAGTTATTTGCTTGGTTTTGATGTTTTAGGAATTGTTTCTTCGTTCTTTCCGATGCTTTTGAGTGATTGCTTATGTGTGGTTACTACTGCTTGCTTACGATAGATTGACCGGAGTGTGATGAGTAGATCTATCAAGAGTTTTGAGTGTGAATCATCTTCATCAACTTTGAAGGCAAGTAACACTTGATCATACTCTTTTCATACCCAGTTTTTATGCATTAGCTCAACCCTCAAACATTGCATGATTAGGATGTCATTAATTTGTGGGATGGGAAGTAGATGATGAGGTAGGAACCTATTGCCCTGTTACTATCAAACCTTGGGAGTTACTTCTACGTGTTGCTTATATTGCCATGCTATGCTCGTAGACGTGGTTTGGGTTTGAGAGATATTCACGACAGATGTGAGATTGTAAATTAATGGTTTACTTTAAGGTGGCAACTTAAATACACATCCTGGTGGATCGAGGCACTGGGGAACCCAGTGTTGTCTGCTTTATTTTTGAAATCCCGGTACCCGTGGTGATCTTCCTATGGACCGCCACCTGTGCTCAAAGGGAACTGAGATTATTCATGCTAGAAACTTCCGTGTGCAGCCACAAGCTATTATGGGCTCTAGCATAGTTGAGTAAGTTACGTGAAGTTCTTGAAGAGGTAGATCAGCAGGTAGTGGGTTTGCAGGTTTGGTATGGTCTGCCTTAGTAAAGAGTTAATGTTTCAATGATCAGTGTCTCGGTCATCCGTTTCTCAAACACCATGTAGGCGAGAAACCAACGGAGGCGATCGAGTCTTGTGGGGAAAACTGCGCAAACCTCTGCAGAGTGTACAATCTAATCATGGTTAGCCGTGTCCCCGGTTATGGACAATTCTGAGTATCTAGGACTTGAGTATTCACATGTATCTCATCACTCCAAAAATTAATACTATTTGGTTGTTAATTACTTTAATTGGGATTGAGTTGGGGTTATACCTTCTGAATGATGTTTCAACCACCATGATAGTTAAATTAGAAATGTATTCCTTTGATGTAGGAAAAAATTGGCTTTATGCAAAACTGTAACCATAGAGCTTTCCACCAGCCATATATGCATGTAGTATAGGTTTATTCCTTCATTATTCTCTATGTGTTACATTGCCAGCATATTCCATGTGCTGACCCATTTTCGGGCTGCAACTTTTCATGTTGCAGACTTTTCAGACGACGAGTAAGTGATACGTTAGGGTTACGATTTCTACACTCAATTTTGCCGTTGGTGTTGATGGGAATCCACAACCTTGTTGCTTCCGCTATATTTTGGATTGAGGTAATAGTATTTACGTTATTTATACATGTGATTTACCTCTGTTATAAATCCTTCGAGTACTGTGTGTGTCAGCATACCGATCCAGGGATGACACCTAAGCACAGAGACTTGATCCATTCGGGTCGGGTCGCTACACCTCGGCTGTCGCCAAACACTAACCGGGGGCTCATAGCTAGCTTCCCCAGTATAAAGCTCCTATGACTAAGCGAAAGTTTTAAAGCCCGCATATATGATTGCCTCGTTTCCGCTAACACAACCGCTTCAGGCACCGAGACGTCGGCTAAGGGTTGCTTTGTTATGGCGGAAACACCCTGCGTAGTATCTACAAAGGGGTTGGAGACGACGATGGGCCACTTTCAACTGATAAACGGTCACAATGGAGTCAAAATAATGATGTAAAGTACTTGGATACATAGAATCATTACATATAATCTGTGATTTTACTCTGGATATCGATCCTTAATTCGGCCACCCGTGCCAAAATTAACGCTCGGGGGCTACTGGGCTTCGTGCTCATTATTTACAAATATTAAAGGGGCACATCGATCCCCTCATCTGGTGTTACCACCCGACCAGTGTCTCGGGGGCTACTGCATTGCTTATTCAATGCAGAGAATTCAAAGTGCTCAGTGTTCGGCTTGAACGAACTATGCTCATACATGTCTTCGGACAATAATAGGTACCATATGGACCCTCTCTCAGCGGCCTGTTCGCCGATCACTATTATCTGTAATATATTACAATGCTTTTTTATTCCTATGTATGCTGCCGAGCTAGGAATTGATCCTCGGGCCGATTTCGCGCATCGAACTAAGTCTCAGGGGCTACTGGCAACAGCGGTTTTTATGCTTGCCTTTAGGTGCATCTCGGGTTTTAGACGGATACACACCTTGAGGGCTACTAGACATACATCGGCAGCGAATAAACTGCACCAGTTAAAAGTATTCAAAAAAATCAGCCCGCGGTCGGGGTGGTGCACCACCTTGGAAGCAGTCCGGCATAAAGCTCGGTCGCTAGCGGCTAGCTCCATAGAGGGCATTTCCGGCATTAAGCTCGGCTAAACTCCTTCAACTTTTTTGAACCAAGACATCTTGGATATAGTCTGGCATTGGAGCTTGGACACAATCTGGCGTTGGAGCTCGGATACAGTCCGGCATTGGAGCTTGGACACAGTCCGACATTGGTGCTCGGCTGCAAAAGATACCTCGAATGCAGTCCGGCATTAGAGCTCGGGCGCAAGAGGACAGTGCCTCCCGGGAACAACTTCAAACCCGAGGTAGGGCATAAAAATAACAAGGCATTGATAAAGGCCAGAAACTTAAAGGGGCTCCTTGGATGCCCGATGTGTAAACTCTTCGGATATGCTTCGGCGATCTGATACGTCCATTTTGCATCATGCTTTTATATCGATATTTATTGCTTTATGGGCTGTTATTTCACGTTATGTCACAATACTTATGGCTATTCTCTCTTATTTTACAAGGTTTACATGAAGAGGGAGAATGCCGGCAACTGGAATTCCGGGCTGGAAAAGGAGAAAATATTGGAGACCTATTCTATGCAACTCCAAAAGTCCTGAAACTCCACAGAATGTCTTAAAATAAATAAAGAAAAATCGTCGCCAAAGATGAAGGCCAGGGGGACCACACACTGCACACGAGGGTGGGGGCGCGCCCCCCGACCTCGTGGGCCCCCAGGTGGCTCTCTTATGCCCATCTTCTCCTATATGAAGTCTTTCGATGAGGAAAAAATTCAGAGACAACCTTTGGGGACGAGACTCACGCCACGAGGCGGAACCTTGGCGGAACCAATCTAGGGCTCCCATGAGCTGTTCTCGCCGGGGACACTTCCCGGAGGGGGAAATCATCGCCACATCATCACCAACGCTCCTCTCATCGAGAGGGCAATCTCCATCAACATCTTCACCAGCACCATCTCATCTCCAAACCCTAGTTCATCTCTTGTATCCAATTCTTGTCCCCAAGTCCGGATTGGTGCTAGTAGGTTGCTAGTAGTGTTGATTACTCCTTGTAGTTGATGCTAGTTGGTTTACTTGGTGGAAGATCATATGTTCAGATCCTTTATGCATATTATTACCCCTCTGATTATGAACATGAATATGCTTTGTGAGTAGTTACGTTTGTTCCGGAGGACACGGGAGAAGTCTTGCTATTAGTAGTCATGTAAATTTGGTATTCGTTCGATATTTTGATGAGATGTATGTTGTCTAGCCTCTAGTGGTGTTATGTGAATGTCGACTACATAACACTTCACCATTATTTGGGCCTAGAGGAAGGCATTGGGAAGTAATAAGTAGATGATGGGTTGCTAGAGTGACAGAAGCTTAAACCCTAGTTTATGTGTTGCTTTGTAAGGGGCTGTTTTGGATCCATATGTTTCATGCTATGGTTAGGTTTACCTTAATACTTTGGTTGTAGTTGCGGATGCTTGCAATAGAGGTTAATCATAAGTGGGATGCTTGTTCAATTAAGAATATCACCCAAGCACCGGTCCATCGACATATCAAATTATCAAAGTAGCGAACGCGAGTCATATGAACGTGATGAAAACTAGCTTGACGGTATTCCCATGTGTCCTCGGGAGCGCTTTTCCTATTATAAGAGTTTGTTCTAGCTTGTCCATTGCTAAAAAAGGATTGGTCCACCTTGCTGCACTTTATTTACTCTTGTTACTTGTTGCTCGTTACAATTTACCTTATCACAAAAATATCTGCTACCACTTATTTCAGTACTTGCAGAGAATACCTTGCTGAAAACTGCTTATCATTTCCTTCTGCTCCTCGTTGGGTTCGACACTCTTACTTATGAAAAGGACTACGATAGATCCCCGATAATTGTGGGTCATCAAGACTCTTTTCCGGCGCCCGTTCGGGAGTGTAGCGCCTTTGGTAAGTGGAATTTGGTAAGGAAAAATTTATATAGTGTGCTGAAATTTTCTGTCACTTGTTACTATGGAAAGTAATTCTCTGAGGGGCTTGTTCGGGGTATCTTCACCCTTTCCAGTAGAGCAAAGAGTTGCTCCTCAACCTATTGAACCTATTGAAAATGAATCTCCTTTTGAAGTTCCTTTGGGTATGATGGAAAAACTGCTGGCTAATACTTTTACAGGAGATGGAACAAAGCATCCTGATGAACATCTACTATATGTGGACGAAGTTTGTGGATTATTTAATCTTGCAGGTATACCCGATGATGTTGTTAAGAAGAAGGTCTTCCCTTTATCTTTGAAGGAAGACGCATTGACATGGTATAGGCTATGTGATGATACGGGATCATGGAACTATAAAAGATTGAAATTGGAATTTCATCAAAAGTATTACCCTATGCATCTTGTTCATCGTGATCGCAATTATATATATAATTTTTGGCCCCGCGAAGGAGAAAGCATCTCTCAAGCATCGGGGAGGCTTAAATCAATGTTATATTCATGCCCCAATCATGAGCTCTCAAGAGTGACAATTCTTCAGAATTTTTATGCTCGGCTCTCTGATAACAATCGCACCATGCTCGATACTTCTTGTGCTGGCTCTTTTATGATGAAGACTATTGAATTTAAATGGAATTTATTGGATAGAATTAAACGCAACTCAAGATTGGGACCTCGACGAAGGTAAGGAGTCGGGTATGACACCTAAGTTTGATTGTGTTAAATCTTTTATGGATACCGATATTTTCCGTAAGTTTAGCACTAAATATGGAGTTGACTCTGAGATAGTAGCTTCTTTCTGTGAATCTTTTGCTACTTATGTTGATCTCCCTAAGGAGAAGTGGTTGAAATATCATCCTCCCATAGAAGTAAAAGTAGCTGCACCTATTAAAGTTGAAGAAAAGACTGTCACTTATAATGATCCTATTGTTCCTACCTCTTATGTTGAGAAACCACCTTTCCATGTTAGAGTAAAGGATCATGCTAGAGCTTCAACTGTTGTTCGTAAAAGCAATATCAGAATTTATACACCTCCTGAGCAAGTCAAAGTAGGACCTAATATTGCTATTGTTAAAGATCTCTTGTCTGATAATATTGATGGGCATGTTATTCAATTCTGTGGTGAAACTGCTAGAATTGCTAAACCTTCTGCTAAAGATAAACATAGACATGTGGTAGGCGTGCCTGTTATTTCTGTTAAAATAGGAGATCATTGTTATCATGGCTTATGTGATATGGGTGCTATTGCTAGCGTTATACCCATTGACTTATACAAAGAAATTATGCATGATATTGCACCTGCTGAGTTAGAAGATATTGATGTTACAATTAAACTTGCCAATACAGATACTATATATGCAATGGGAATTCTTAGAGATGTTGAAGTCTTGTGTGGAAAAACCAAATATCCCGCTGATTTTCTTGTTCTTGGTTCTCCACAAGATAGTTTTTGTCCCATTATATTTGGTAGACCCTTCTTGAATACTGTTAATGCTAAGATAGATCATGCGAAAAGAATGTTGTTACTATTGGCTTGGATGATATGGTTCATGAGTTTAATTTCTCTAAATTTAGTAAACAACATCGTGAGGAAGAATTGCCTAGTAAGGATGAAATTATTGGTCTTGCTTCTATTGCCGCATTCTCCTAGTGATCCTTTAGAAAACTATTTGCTAGACCATGAAAATGATATGTTCATGAATGAAAGAAGGGAAATAGATGAAGTATTCTTTAAACAGAACCTATTCTCGCAACATAATTTGCTGTTGAAATCCTAGGGGATCCTCCTCCCCCCAAGGGTGATCCCTGTTTGAGCTTAAACCGTTGCCTGATAATCTTAAATATGCTTATCTTGATGAAAAGAAAATATATCCTGTTATTATTAGTGCTAACCTTTCAGAGCATGAAGAAGAAAGATTATTGAAAAATCTGAAAAAGCACCGTGCCGCTATTGGATATACTCTTGATGATCTTAAGGGCATTAGCCCCACTCTATGTCAGCATAAAATAAATTTGGAAGCGGATGCCAAACCAGTTCGTGATCCTCAACGACGTTTGAATTCTAAAATGAAAGAAGTGGTAAGAAAAGAAATACTCAAGCTTACGGAGGTGTATAATTTATCCCGCTGTCGATAGTCAAGGGTAAGTCCTGTCCACTGTGTCCCTAAGAAGGGAGGTATTACTGTTGTCCCTAATGATAAAGATGAATTGATTCCGCAAAGAATTATCACAGGTTATAGGATGGTAATTGATTTCGCAAATTAAATAAAGCCACTAAGAAAGATCATTACCCTTACCTTTTATTGATCAAATGCTAGAAAGGTTATGCAAACATACACATTATTGCTTTCTAGATGGTTATTCTGGTTTCTCTCAAATACCGTGTCGGCTAAAGATCAATCAAAGACTACTTTTACATGCCCTTTTGGTACTTTTGCTTATAGACGTATGCCTTTTGGTTTATGTAATGCTCCTGCTACCTTTCAAAGATGCATGATGGCTATATTCTCTGATTTTTATGAAAAGATTTGTGAGGTTTTCATGGACGACTTTTCCGTCTATGCCTCCTCTTTTGATGATTGCTTGAGCAATCTTGATCGAGTTTTGTAGAGATGTGAAGAAACTAATCTTGTCTTGAATTGGGAAATGTGCCACTTTATGGTTAATGAAGGTATTGTCTTGGGGCACAAAGTTTCTGAAAGAGGTATTGAAGTTGATAAAGCCAAAGTTGATGCTATAGAAAAGATGCCATGTCCCAAGGACATCAACGGTATAAGAAGTTTCCTAGGTCACGCCGGATTTTATAGGAGGTTCATTAAGGACTTATCAAAAATTTCTCGGCCTCTGACTAATTTATTACAAAAAGATGTACCATTTGTCTTTGATGATGATTGTGTGGAAGCATTTGAAATACTTAAGAAAGCATTAGTCTCTGCACCTGTTGTTCAACCACCTGATTGGAATTTAACCTTTCAAATTATGTGTGATGCTAGTGATTATGCGGTAGGTGCATTTCTAGGGCAAAGAGTTGATAAGAAGTTAAATGTTATCCATTATGCTAGTAAGACTCTAGACAATGCTCAAAGAAATTATGCTACTACCGAAAAGGAACTTTTAGCAGTTGTGTTTGCTTGTGATAAATTCAGACCCTATATTGTTGATTCTAAAGTAACTATTCACCGATCATGCTGCTATCAAATATATTATGGAAAAGAAAGATGCTAAACCTAGACTTATTAGATGGGTTCTCTTGCTACAAGAATTTGATTTGCATATTGTTGATAGAAAAGGAGCCGAGAACCCCGTTGCAGATAATTTATCTAGGTTAGAGAATGTTCTTGATGACCCAGTACCTATTGATGATAGCTTTCCTGATGAACAATTAAATGTCGTAAGCACTTCTCGTAGCACTCCATGGTATGCTGATTATGCTAATTATATTGTTGCTAAATTTATACCACCTAGCTTCACATACCAACAAAAGAAAAAGTTCTTTTATGATTTGTGACATTACTTTTGGGATGACCCACATCTTTATAAGGAAGGAGTAGATGGTGTTATTAGACGTTGTGTGCCTGAGCATGAAAAGGAACAGATCCTACGCAAGTGTCACTCCGAAGGCTATGGAGGACACCACGCTGGAGATAGAACTGCACATAAGGTATTGCAATCCAGTTTCTATTGGCCCACTCTCTTCAAGGATGCTCGTAAGTTCGTTTTGTCTTGCGATGAATGTCAAAGAATTGGTAATATTAGTAGACGTTAAGAGATGCCTATGAATTATTCACTTGTTATTGAACCATTTGATGTTTGGGGCTTTGATTATATGGTACCTTTTCCTGCCTCTAATGGATATACACATATTTTAGTTGCTGTTGATTACGTTACTAAGTGGGTAGAAGCTATTCCAACTAGTAGTGCCGATCATAACACCTCTATTAAAATGCTTAAGGAAGTTATTTTTCCAAGGTTTGGAGTCCCTAGATATTTAATGACTGATGGTGGTTCACACTTTATTCATGGTGCTTTCCGTAAAATGCTTGCTAAATATGACGTTAATCATAGAATTGCATCTCCTTATCATCCGCAGTCTAGTGGTCAAGTAGAATTGAGTAATAGAGAGCTCAAATTAATTTTGCAAAAGACTGTTAATAGGTCTAGAAAGAATTGGTCCAAGAAACTTGATGATGCATTATGGGCCTATAGAACTGCATATAAGAATCCTATGGGTATGTCTCCGTATAAAATGGTTTATGGAAAAGCATGTCACTTACCTCTCGAACTAGAACATAAGGCATATTGGGCTATTAAAGAGCTCAACTATGATTTCAAACTTCTTTGGTGAGAAGAGGTTATTTGATATTAGCTCTCTTGATGATTGGAGAACCCAAGCCTAAGAAAATGCCAAGTTATTTTAATAAAAAGTTAAAAGATGGCATGACAAAAGGATACAAAAGCGTGATTTTAATGTAGGTGATTATGTATTGCTATACAACTCCCGTTTAAGATTTTTTGCAGGAAAACTTCTCTCTAAATGGGAAGGTCCCTATGTTATCGAGGAGGTCTATCGTTCCGGTGCCATAAAAATCAACAACTTCAAGGCACAAATCCAAGGTGGTAAACGGTCAAAGAATCAAACATTATATCTCGTGTAATCCCATAAATGTTGAAACCAATATTATTGAAACCGTAACCCCGGAGGAATACATAAGGGACACTTTCCAGACCGTTTCAGACTCCGAAAAGGAATAGGTATGTGGTACGGTAGGTAAACCGACTCCAAAACAATTTTAAGGCAATATTTCTCTGTTTTGGATATTTAGAAAAATAGAAAAATAAGTGGCTGTCCGGGAAGGACACGAGGCCTCCACGAGGGTGGTGGGCGCGCCCTACCCCCTGGGCGCGCCTCCCTACCTCGTGAGCACCTTGTGTGCCCTCCGGACTCTGTTTTCTTGCACGATACATATTTTGGTCGGTAAAAATTCATTATATATTCTCCCGAAGGTTTTGACTCGCGTATCACGCAATTATCTCCTGTTCTTGTTTCGAGCTGTTTTCTGTCAGGGTTGTCAAGGCCAGGCATCATGTCGTCCCCCTCCTCCGACAATGGTGACAAAGATGCTTGGCTAATGAAGATAGAGCTGAAGAGGGAAGAACCCATGGAGATCAACAAGGATGAAAGGATCAAGGAGGCCACGGAGGACCAAGCTCCGGTAGCAGAAGACACCCTCCAACTTGATCACAACTTTCTCACCCCAACTGAAATCGAAGCTTTCAAGATGATTGAGTTAGCTCGTGTTCAAAACAAGTATCTCACAAGTGAAAATATTTTGTTGAAGGAGCATATTGTTGCACTCAAAGGCATTATCCGCAAGTTGGAGGACCTCTTACGCTCGATGTGCGACTATCCAACACCTCCACCTTCACCAACCAAGAAGGAGATATAATCAGATGGGTATGGGCACTCCCCTTGGCAACTGCCAAGCTTGGGGGAGGTGCCCCGGTATCATATCACCATCACAACTTCTACCTTTACCGTTTTTCTTAGTTCAATCCTATTAGTAGTATCTTGATTTAGTAGAATAAAGTCATGGCATGATCTAGTTTTGAGTTTTGCTTTATGATCTCTCTATGTAATCGAGTCCGCGAGCTATATATAATAAAGATTAGTGTTGAGTCAAGGGCTTGATTACTTTGCCATGATCTTGGGTGAATAAAAGAAAAGAATAAAAAGAAACAAAGAGTTCATATTGATCTTCTTTGAAAGTAATGACTTCACATAGAAAGAGTATGATGATTAAAAATTGTTGGGAGTTGGCAAATATAGCTTTGGTCATCATTGCAATTAATAGGAAGTAATAAGGAGAGAGAGGTTTCACATATAGATATATTATCATTGACATCTTTTATGATTGGGAGCACTCATTAAAATATGACATGCTAAAGAGTTGATGTTGGACAAGGAAGACAACATAATGAGTTATGTTTTCTTGTATTTGAGATAAAGTATGTTGTCATGGATCCTCTAACATGTTGAGCTTGCCTTTCCCCTCATGTTAGCTAAATTCTCAAAGCACCAAGTAGAGATACTACTTGTGCTTCCAAATACCCTTAAACCAGTTTAGCCGTGAGAGTCCACCATATCTACCTATGGATTGAGTAAGATCCTTCAAGTAAGTTGTCATCGGTGCAAGCAATAAAATTGCTCTCTAAATATGCATGACTTATTAGTGCAGAGAAATAAGCTTTGTACGAACTTGTTGTGGAAGTAATAAAAGCGACGGACTGAATAATAAAGTTCCAAATACAAGGGGCAATATAAAGTGACGTTCTTTTGCATTAAGATTTTGTGCATCCAACCATAAAAGCGCATGGCAACCTCTGCTTCCCTCTGCGAAGGGCCTATCTTTTATTATTATCTTTTACCTATGCAAGAGTCACGGTGATCTTCACCTTTCCGTTTTCATTTTATCCTTTGGCAAGCCCAGCATGTTCGAAAGAACATGATATATATATATCTAATTGAATGTAGGGGAGCATGAATTGTTATTGTTGACATTACCCTTGAGGTAAAAGGTTGTGGGGCAAAATTATAAGCCCCTATCTTTCTCTGTGTCCGACTAAAACTCCGTAACCACAAGTATTTCGTGAGTGCTAACAATTATGAAGGACTAAGTGATAGTTGAGTATGTGGACTTGCTTTTAATCTCTGACATAGACTCTTTCCGATGTTATGATAAATTGCAATTGCTTCAATGACTGAGGTTATACTTTGCTGGTGCCCAATAAAGTTTCTGATTCATACTTTTGCATTGTGAAAAGATCATCACATAAACATAAGTAATCATATGACAAATCTATATATGTTGCTGTTATGAGAATAATCATGATGCCTTCATGTCCATATTTTATTTTTATCAACGCCTCTACCTCTAAACATGAGGACATATTTATTGTTATCGGCTTTTCGCTTGAGGACAAGCGAGGTCTAAGCTTGGGGAGTTGATACGTCCATTTTGCATCATGCTTTTATATCGATATTTATTGCTTTATGGGTTGTTATTTCACGTTATGTCACAATACTTATGGCTATTCTCTCTTATTTTACAAGGTTAACATGAAGAGGGAGAATGTCGGCAACTGGAATTCTGGGCTAGAAAAGGAGCAAATATTGGAGACCTATTCTGTGCAACTCCAAAAGTCCTGAAACTCCACGGAATGTCTTAAAATAAATAAAGAAAAATCGTCGCCAAAGATGAAGGCCAGGGGGCCCACACCCTGCTCACGAGGGTGGGGGGCGCCCCCCTACCTCGTGGGCCCCCTGGTGGCTCTCCGATGCCCATCTTCTCCTATATGAAGTCTTTCGATGAGAAAAAAAAATCAGAGACAACCTTTCGGGACGAGACTCCGCCGCCACGAGGCGGAACCTTGGCGGAACCAATCTAGGGCTCTGGCGGAGCTGTTCTGCTGGGACACTTTCTCCCGGAGGGGAAATCATCTCCATCATCATCACCAACACTCCTCTCATCGGGAGAGGGCAATCTTCATCAACATCTTCACCAGCACCATCTCATCTCCAAACCCTAGTTCATCTCTTGTATCCAATTCTTGTCCCCAAGTCCAGGATTTGTGCTAGTAGGTTGCTAGTAGTGTTGATTACTCCTTGTAGTTGATGCTAGTTGGTTTACTTGGTGGAAGATCATATGTTCAGTTCCTTTATGAATATTATTACCCCTCTGATTATGAACATGAATATGCTTTGTGAGTAGTTACGTTTGTTCCTGAGGACACGGGAGAAGTCTTGCCATTAGTAGTCACGTGAATTTGGTATTCGTTCGATATTTTGATGAGATGTATGTTGCCTAGCCTCTAGTGGTGTATGTCAATGTCGACTACATAACACTTCACCATTATTTCGGCCTAGAGGAAGGCATTGGGAAGTAATAAGTAGATGATGGGTTGCTAGAGTGACAGAAGCTTAAACCCTATTTTATGCGTTGCTTCGTAAGGGGCTGTTTTGGATCCATATGTTTCATGCTATGGTTAGGTTTACCTTAATACTTTTGTTGTAGTTGCGGATGCTTGCAATAGAGGTTAATCATAAGTGGGATGCTTGTTCAAGTAAGAACAGCACCCAAGCACCGGTCCACCCACATATCAAATTATCAAAGTACCGAACGCGAATCATATGAACATGATGTAAACTAGCTTGACGATATTCCCATGTGTCCTCGGGAGCGCTTTTCCTATTAAAAGAGTTTGTTCCGGCTTGTACTTTGCTACAAAAAGGATTGGGCCACCTTGCTGCACTTTATTTACTCTTGTTACTTGTTGTTCGTTACAATTTACCTTATCACAAAACTATCTGTTACCACTTATTTCAAGATTTCTGCAGAGAATACCTTGCTGAAAACTGCTATCATTTCCTTCTGCTCCTCGTTGGGTTCGACACTCTTACTTATCGAAAGGACTATGATAGATCCCCTATACTTGTGGGTCATCACGATCCTTAAGATCGAAGATGAGAAGATTTGTTGAACCAGTTTTCAAGACCGAAGATCAAAGATGAACAGTTCGGAAGAATCGAGAAGCGTCCCTAACTTGAAGACCGGTTCAGGGGCTACTGACGGTGTCCTGGACTAGGGGGTACTCACCACGTCGTCTCCCGATCTGTTAGATTGGGCCGAGGACCCCATGGTCAGATACTCATGGGCTGGGCCCCGGACAGCTGCCGCATACAAGGAAGATTCCACAAGACTTGGCGATCAAGACAAGGAATCCTCTCCACCAGCGTATTCGGCTAGGACTCTTGTTATCCTAGGCCTCCGGTGCATTATATAAATCGAGGCCAGGCTAGTCGATAGATAAATACAACAATCATACCATAGGCTAGCTTCTAGTGTTTAGCCTCTACGATCTCGTGGTAGATCTACTCTTGTAATATTCATATCATCAAGATCAATCAAGCAGGAACTAGGGTATTACCTCCATAGAGAGGGCCCGAAACTGGGTAAACATCGTGTCCCCTGTCTCCTGTTACCATCATCCTTAGACGCACAGTTCAGGACCTCCTACCCGAGATCCGCCGGTTTTGACACCGACAATTGCCTCCTTGTCAGTCCAAGAGGAGCGTTCGCTCGTGAACTCAGCAAGGAGGCCGGTCTCCTTGTCCTCCGCCTCCTTCTAGGCCTTCTTGAGGAGCTCCTTCTGCTCTGCCAGTTGCGTGACCAGCAGGTCGCGCTCCTCGGCTAGCTTGTTGCACTCCTCCTCCTTGGCACGCAGCGCGGTGTTGGCCTCGCCCAGCTGCTGCTGCAAGGTGGCGGTTGCCTCTGCGGAAGAAAAAAGAGAACAAGGTGTTAGTTGTCAACAAGGAAGAAAAGTCGCCGGGGAGATCCGGCCCGACTGCTCAGCAGTCGTCCCAAATCTCGGGGACTACAGCTTGCGGGTGCGCCAGCGCGCCCCCGCGAAAAAATGAGTCATCAACAGAAAGAAGAGTAGTGTCCGGGGAGATCCGGCCCGACTGCTTAGCAGTCGGCCCGAATCTCAGGGACTATAGCCCGCAGGTGTGCCAGTGCGCCCCCGCAGAGAAAGAAGAGGACTCACTCCGGCTTTCCGACAAGTCGGCAGTCCGCTTGGCCAGTTCCTCGACATTGGTGTTGAAGGCGGTCACGTGAGGATTGTGGTAGTCCTGTGACAAAAATTTCAGACAAGTGTTAGTGCTTGGAACTCGCCGATTAGAGTTCCGAGCCGCCTACTCAGCAGCCGGCCCAAAACTCGGGGACTACACTCGGCGCGCCCCCACAGAGAAGCACAAGAAACAGAAATGAAGAAGAAGGAAACATACTCGGATGGCCTCTCACGACGCCAAATGCGCCTTGTTGCAGTTCCTGATGGCCTCACCCTCGGCTCGGATCTTGGCTTGGACGTCCAGAAGCGCCCGGTTCAATGGGCCTGTCCCGCCTCCTCGCACCCACCCAGTGGGCGCGGTGCTCGTCGCCTCGGTGTCCGGGATCGAGGAGCTCGCGGCGCCAGTCTCCAGCGGGCGTGGCGCTGAGGCCGACTTTGCAAGACGGCGACGCGTCGGTGTGCCGACCTCGAGAACCAGGCCCGCCACCACCTCGTCTTCAGTTGGCGGCACTGGCGGGTCCGCCGGCTGCCCGCCTTGCACGCTCCCGGATGGCAGCGGTGGCGGCATGATCATATCCGGCATGACGGTGTCGCTGCCGTCCCTCTCCATGACCGGGTTCTTACCGCCGTCCTCCCCAGTCTGCGCCATGAACTCCAGAGGTAGCAGCGCGGAGTTCGGAGGAATGACAAAAACCGCCGGTTGGCGGTGCGCGGCTTCTTCAGCCTGCTTCTTCGCCGCGTCGACGGCCTTTGCCTCCGCCAGTTTCTTCTTGGCGGTGGCCTCCGCCTTCTCAGCCTCCGCCTTCTCCATGCGGGCGGCTTCCTGCTCTTCACGCACTTCTTGTGTGTTCCGCTCTGTCGCCTCCCGGAGGTTGGCGGCTGGATCGATCCGCCGACCCCATGATGGAGGCGGCGGCGACCTTCTCGAGAGAGAGGAGAGCCCTAGACCAAGGGAAACAAGCAAAGAACTCAGACAAGATCAATGAAGAAAAAATGAAGGCGCAAAGGAAGGTAGCACTTACGCGGAGACCAGCGGCGGCTTCTTCACCTCCTTGCGGAAGCGGTTGGCCTTTGCGGCCGCTTCGTCCCGTTTGGTCGTTGCGGCCGAGCTCTTGGGCTTCTTCGGCCGACTGCCGAACATGCTCGGCGCGGCCCTGCGCTTCTTCGCGCCGCCTTGGGCGTCCGGCACGGCGGAAGAGCTCGCACCCGGCTGGACGGTTCCTGGCTGGTGGTGCGGGGCGACTTCCCCCGCATCGTCATCAGGCCAATCCTCGATGCTGGCTCCGAGCCTCGAGCCGCCTGCATCGCTGCCGCCTCCCTCGGCGTCATCCTCCAAGGCCGCCGCCCCCAAGTCGGGGTCGTCAACGTCGCTCTCCACCCAGTCAGGGAGGAATTCTCGTGCCGGCCCCGCGGTGCCGGCTGCTGGCTGGAGGAGGGGGCTCTGTTCAGAGGCCGATTAGTTAGACTGGACATGACGGGTTCGGCAACAAAGAGACAGGGAAAAAAGAAAAGATAACTCACCATGGGCGGAGGGTTGGCGCGTGAATACGGCTCCTTGCCGAACCGCCACTCCTCCGTGAGCTCGCAGTTCGCGTGGTAGTTCACCATGTAGGCTACCTCTTCGTGAGGCATCTCCTTGGTGCACATCTGACTCGGGTCCCGATGCCCGCTCATCTGGCAGATCATGTGAGGGCGGCCCTGGTGTCACACCCTGATTTTCATGCCACAACACTTAAGATGATAAATCATGATAAACTGTGGTTTGACAAAAACTTTTGAGTGTTTTGGTCTTTGCTTGATTTGATTTTGTCTACTGTTTGCAAGTGCTCTAAAAATCAAATAAATCCTCCAACTCTTATACTCCTTCTCCTTGATCCAAAACTTCTGCCCAATGATCATGCCATGTGTATAGGACATAAAAATAATTTCTTGTAAAAATATTTTTGGCCAAAAAGTATTTTCTAAATTTAGTTTCCCAAAAACCCCTGAATTGAGGTTTGCACTGCAAGTACTTAATTAAGGGCAGTAAAAATCTTTCCAAAAATATAATTGACTCCTATTAGATATAGGATACCCAGAAACCATAAAAAAATAATTTTAAAAGTTATTTTACTATTTTATTTAAAATCTTTTTCTTAAGGCCAGAAATGGTATTTAATAGGTTAAAATTATTTTTTATGCCTTAAAAATATTTCTGAAACTTTAGAGAAATTCAGTGGACATATATTGTCCATATATATGAGTTTCAACACATGGTAATGTTCAAAATATTGGTCAAATCCCTCAAAAACCCTTTCTGGATATTTCAAGCTTTTGAAATATTTACAAAGGAAATATTCCCCAAAAATTCCAAGAAAATTCTAGCATGTCACATATGACATGTTTGATGATATTGCCAAGTCTCATGTCACGGAGAATAGTATAACCCCATGAAACCCTCTCAAAACCACTTCTGTCATCTTTCAAGTTTGAACAACTTTGCACTATCAAACATGTCCAAATGTTCTCAAACCTTGTGAACATGCTCAAATGGTCAAATCATTCATCTATACCAAATGGCACAAGTTGGAGAACAAGTTAACTTGATCAAAGAGCCCCAAAACCCTGCCTGTCCAGAACCAGATTTGAACAACTTTACATTGGCAACTTTCTCCTTTTGATCTCAACTTTTGTGGTCATGTTCAGAACCTCAAATGATGACACTACACCAAGTGGTGCATCAAGGAGAACAGATTTGCATGACTAAATCTTGGGAAGTCCATTTCTATTGATTTCTAGGGTTTGCCAAAGTTGCATTGTCAACTTTCTTCAAATGAGCTCCAACTTGGTGATCAACCTCATTTCTATATAACACTTGACCCTGTTAATCTTCATACCAGTTGGAATCCATTTGCTTGCCCAAACCACCATCAAACACCTTTCCGCGTAAATTTAAAATGCATGTTTTGGCCATTTCCACTAATCTCCATGAGCTAAGCTTTCTCCCACAGCATCATCTGGTCTTCCTCTAACCCCTGCATCTTTCCCTGCCCGAGGAGCCATGATGATGGGGGTGAAAAGCTCTTTTCCCCTCTCTGGACAGCACGAAATCTCTCTCTCTCAACCTCCCTCCTCACTCTAGTGGACCCCAGGGCATCCAATGCCATTTCCACATAGTTTACTCCCCCCTGCAGCTTCCAGACACAAGTGGGCGCGTGAGGACGCGAGGAAAAGCATGGTGCCGGCCATTTCTTGCGCTGGAGCACGTCAGCGTGCTCCCGACCGTTGACGCCGCGTCCCCCGACCACCTCGAGCCCCCCTCGTGCCAGTCGAGGTGCCTCGACGTCCGCAACACGCCACCGTGCAGGCCCCCTCATCTCTCCCTCTCTCTCACCTCCTGCGGCGCGTGCCCAGAGCCACCCAACTCGGCCAATGCCCGGCCTCGCACGCGCAAGCACCAGTACCTTGCCCCGCTCCTCCTCTCCCTTCCTGGCGCCCTACTCGACTCCCGCAAACGCCGTAGACATCCCCTCTCCCTCCCTCCTGGCCTCCCAAGCCGTTGCCGCGGCCACCCGTGCGCCGCGTCCACGGTAAGCCACGGGTCGGCTACTTAAGGCCACCCCCGAGCCCCCTCTCCACTCCTTTGGCTCTATCTCTCCCCCAGCAACCTCCCGGACAAGCTCTCTATCCCCCTCGTGCTCTGCTTGCCTCTCCATCGCCGCCATGGTCGCCGTTGGCCTCCACTCGGCTCCGGCAAACCAGGGCCTCCCCGCCCCTCCTTTGGCCACCAGTGGAACTGCAGATGACCGGCGGAGCTCTTCCCCTCCTTTTCCTCCTGCTCTGGTGCCCCATGGCGCCACATCCATCTTCCCCAGAGCCCCGTCCGCTAGTATCAAGGCCACCATTGTTGCGGTCCTCCCCAGCCTGCGTGAGGCCCATGGATGGGTGCGGCTCGGCCTCCCGAGTCCGTCGGTATGCCGAGCGTCGCCGGGGACGGCCGGAGCCGCCGGAGAGAGCGCCGGCACCGCTCGGCCTCGCCTCCTCTGTCCCCCGTCAAGCCGCATGGGAGATTGAAGGCGACGGTCTGAGCGCTGGGGCCCGCGCGTCAGCGACCCAGCGGCTGGGTCCCGCCCGCTTAAGTGGAGGCGGCATAGGCCACGCGCCGTTTTTGCCACAGGGAGGCGTACTCCTGTGAAGGCGCCAACGGCGTGGCACCCAAAGACGCTGCCAGAGCTGCAGCAACCGCCCCAGATCATGACACTATGTCGCACCCAATGAACAGCATAGGTATAGCGCCCCCCTTCCTTTGTCTTTTTCTTTTTCCAGAAACTTGTAAAATCCATAAACAATTCAAATGGACTCCAAATTGATGATTCAAATTTCTAGTGACTCTATAAATCATGATCTACCTGGTGGTGCAACATGCACATTTTTCCAGAGACCTTTTCTTCACAAATATTTACCAAATCCTATTTTTCCTATTTCTGTGATGAACTTTAGAAAATCAAAGAGAGCTCAAAATTGATCCAAATGTCATGATTCAAATTCCTAGATGCTTCTAAGTTCATAACTTAGTTTATGAACATTTTTATTAATACTTTCTGTACCCCACAAAATAATGAGCCATTTCTTCATATTTGTCAACTTTGCAAATCCATAGAATATTCATTTGAACTCCAAATCCAGTTAAACCAACTCCTAGATTCTAAAATCATGGTTTGTTAAATGGGTACCTTTGCTCATTTTTCAAAAACATGTTTCTGTACACTTCTTGCAAATCCATAAACCCCTTGATTCGAACCTATTGAAATGTTCAGAGATATCCACTGATCCAATTCCAACAAAACCACTCTGGTTATTTTTCATATAACCAGAGATGTCCTAGAAAAGTCAAATTAATATTTTTGGAGCACTTTTATTTTCTGCCTTGTTGTGTTGCTTACTATGCTTGCTTTCGACGATAGTTGACGAAGTAGACGGACTGCTCGGAGTTGGACCAGAGATATTTGAAGACCTCGAAGACTTTCTTACAACAGGCAAGCAACCCTTTGGCCATGTCCATGAAACCCTTTTTATGCATGTAATATATCACTTATTATTGTTGCATCGAAATCATGATGAGATGGTAAACCACGTTGGTTGGTTGCCTCTGCTACTTCCTCATTGATACTTGCATTGTGCATGACCCTACCTCCTTATGAGGGTTATGCCGGTGGGAGTAGATAGGATGCTAAAGTAGTTGCTACGCAAAAAGGGACGGGAATATGCATGGTGATGGAGGCAAGTATGTTCCCAAAGACTTTTTGAAAACCCCGTCGGGTGCCACTCACTACTGGAAACTGGGAATTTGCCATCAGCCAGCTCTTTGCCATCTGCCAGCTGATGGCAAAGAACGTCTTTGCCATCTGCTTATAAAAAACAGATGGCAAAGAACTGACAGATGGCAAAGAACATGGTTGCCATCAGCCAATTCTTTGTCATCTGCTAGTGGATGGAAAATAATCTTTGCCATCTGCCCGGCCAGATGGCAAAGAGGTGGGTAGGGTCCAAGGTCGCAACGGCCTGTCAACCCACCTCTTTGCCATCTGCCACAGATGGCAAAGAATCTTTCCATCTGTGGGCAGATGGCAAAGAAGTGGGTGGAGCCCAATGGATAACGCCGCTATAACGGCCAGTACCCCCACCTCTTTGCCATCTGCCAGCGGATGGCAAAGGCCCATATCTTTGCCATTAGCCAGCGGCTGGCAGATGGCAAAGAGGTCGACCCCTCTCTCCAAGCCCGGCCCCTCCCCTCTCTCTCTCTCTTCCAGCCCGGCCCCACCCCCCTCTCTCTCTCTCTTCCCACCTCACCCACCCACCATTGTCTAAAAAAAAGTCTGCCCCCAACAAACCGCACCAAGGCCTCGACGACTCCCAACAGGCCGCCGCCTGCCACCGCCACTGCCCGCCCTCCCCGCCACCGCAGCCCTCCCCGCCTCCTCGCCACCGAGCTCGCCTCAAGGCCTGTCTCCCTCCACCGCCCTGGCCCCAAAGACTGCTGCAGTGCCCTCGTTCGCCCGTGCTCCTCCCCTGGAGGCCACCCCGATCTCTGTCAAGCCCTCCTCGCCGCCCCCGCACCCTCACCTCACGGCGGCCGTGCCCCTCTCGGCCGTGGAACCCCCGCCCTCGCCGCCGCCGGCGGTGGCGGCGGCCCCGAGGGGTTTCTAGGCGCCGCCGATCCCGACAAAGATGAACCAGCTCAAGGCCGCCACCACGCCCAAGAGGTGAGCTCCCCCGCGCCTGCTCGCCGCCGTTCCCTATTGCGGCTTCGCCGAGGTTCCCCGCCGCTGATCTGACCGAGGCGGGCGTTTCTTGTTTGAGCAGTGTAAGGTGGAGGACGCCATGATGGGTGCAAGCATTGCGCCTGCAAAATGTCCAGATGCTTGAAGCTGTGAGTGACCACTCCCCCTGTCCCTCCCGATTACGTCGTGATTTCTCTGCCGGGCCCTAGGATGTGCCCTGTTTCGCCTGTGGTGCTTCGGGTTTCTTAGACAGGGACGGCCGATTTTGAAATGTTGGGTGCCGTGCGGCTTCGCTGCTCAGATTTGCTTCCGTTTAGGTGCTGGAGAGGGGCATATCTGCGCGAGGGTGTTTAATCATCCTGTCTAATTTGATATCCTGGCCACACATCTGTCTAATTTTCAAAAATTCCTTTGATGCTGGGTTCTCTAGTGAACTGGTAGTAGCTTTGCTTCTTGTAGTATGCAGTGAAAAAATCAGGAAATTATTCTCCTGATATATGTGCTTGCTGCAGAGGTTCCCAAATTCAGAATTAGTTTTTCATGATGGAGAGTGCATCGCTTGTTTTAGCATTTGTTTGTGCGCTATTTCACTATATTACTACGATTCCGCTTCCTAAGTTACCTCGATTCCTCCTTTGAAACATAGCTCATGGAGCAGCTTATATCTGTGTGGCCTGACCGAGCAGCTTATAATGTGTTCCGTAGATAAAAAACGACTCGAGATCTTGCTATGGAAGTGCTTTAGAATCCCTTCTTTTGGCATTTTATTTGCTGAAATTTTAGTCGTCTTGCTTATTACTCCCTCCGTAAAGAAATATAAGAGCATTTAGATCACTAAAATAGTGATCTAAGCAGTCTTATATTTCTTTACCAAGGGAGTAATCTAAAAAGGAAGTCTGCAAAGGATGCACAGCTTAGTTGCATGCCGAAAGCACCTACTCCCTCCATCCCGTAATATAAGATTCTGGGTTTGTATTTTCTTAATAGCAGCCAAATGAAAGCTTTTTTAAAAGAAATATAGGGTTAATGTTCTGCCAGCCCAACCCAAGTTGTACAGACGTACCAATGTTCAGCTAGGAGCCGAATGAACACGTGTACAAGTTTAGATTTAGGCTACCAAGATAACCAGGTTTTCAAGTTTGTTTCAAGAATAGTACTCCTTCGTCCCAAAATATAAGAACGTTTTTAACACTACACTAGTATCAAAAACGTTCTTATATTATGAGACGGAGGAAGTATTTTTGTACTTGATTACTATGTATAAAACAGAGAATAAAAAACTGCTTGCCAAGGCACACCTGATCTCGTCAGTGTTAGTTTCCGGTGCAAAGTTTTGTAACATTTAGTTTCACACAAGTCATCCCTATCGTGTCTTGACTATTTTATTTCTTCCAAAAAGCTTACTCCTTTGATTTACGACAAAATGTATTAGCAAAACCATATAACCAGCTGTTTTGGTGTCTGACAAAGATGTGTGTTTATGCATGGTTTCGATTCGATAGCTTGCACATATCGAAGGCTTTCTAGGGTTATTATCCAAACCCCTTTTGAGCTCAATGTCTATGCCAAATTAAATATGTTCATCTCCTTGCCCTTGCCATTTCCAGCAGTGCTATCCTGGAAGATCATGCAAGGATCACGGGCACACTACATCCCTAATTTTGCTTTCATACTTGACAATTCCGAATGATTGATGGTTTCTGATAGATTATTTATTGCTGTAGCTTATTCATTTATTCATACATGCCTTTAAGTTACAAGAAATTCTAGTTTGTGCACTAGAGTGAAGCTGAATTCTATTGTTTATGTTCACTAGTAGTAAAACTTGAATGTATTCTACTAGTGAAGTCGACCGATCGGGAAGCTTGGTCCCATAGGGACAATTTGTTTTCTCTAAATTCAGAGACCTTTGCTTGTTTTGGTACCTGTATGTTCTGTTCCAGTTTTGCTAGTTGCGCTGCAACTTCACACTAATGCCAAAGTCCATGTCGTTGAAGCGGCTCCACACATGATCCCGTCTTAATTGTCCACGCCTTCCACCGGCAGCTCTGCTGCACCTACTACAGAAAGTTTTCGCCGACGAACCCACCGTCTGTAGCATCCAACTTGGCCGGGCAGGCCTAGATAGCCGATGCAAGAGCAACGGTGCACTACACGCACATAGAATTTTGGCGAACCGGAAGTACATGCACGTATAGAAAAAATATGATGGCAACACTCCTAAGATTGTATTGCTTTAATCTAGTTGATTAATGAACAATGATGTACGTCCTGGTTAAATTAATCGTGCCATTGAAGGCCGGCTGATTGATCTATTTCTTGCACTTGTCTAGTTAGCTCAGCATCTAATTGTAGTCCTGTTGAGTAGGTACATCATCTTTTACTTGGCGAGGTTAGGTGACATGCATGTAGATGCAGTAGGGGTAGACACATTCTACAGATCCGAGCATCTAGTGCAGGCGGACGTGTGCATGGCGCCGCCGTTAGCAGCCGCTAAATACTCAGTCATGCATGCTAAATACTTGGTCAAAACTTAGGTAAAACAGCACCAGCCAAACACGTAAAAACTGAGAAAACGTTGGTTTTAGAAAACTGCAGTATTACTTGCCTACCGATTGGAATCATGGTTTTCAATTACAACAGTTTTGTAAAAACTTTGTTGCCAAACTAAGCCTAAGGCCCCGTTTGATAGCTTTGCATTTTCTAAGTATTTTGTGAATACTACAGTTTTTTAAATACTATGGTTTTAATTACTTTGAGCTGTTTGGTCTCCACAAAAACTGTAGTATTAATACTACAAGATTTCTCAAAATGCAGTATTTTCTCCGTCTAATAAAAAGAACCCAGGACCTCTTTTTTAAAAACAGAGCAGGCGAAAAAACAAACACGTTTCTTCGTCCTCGTTCATTCCTGCCACCGCCGCCGCTCGCTCGTTCGAGATCGTCTCTCCCTCAAAGTTGCCGTGGATAGATAAAGAGACGACCATGGAAAAACGGCTAGTACGCTTAATCATCTGTTCCCTTCTCAAGGAGGCCCGTGGCATGAAGCTGGCAGGCCTTGCTTTACGAGGAAGAGACCTCCTGCTGCCTCATGAAGATGGCATCACCGTGCCTCCTACTTCTCTTCGTAGTATGCGCTACGGTGCCGCCAAATTGGCGGCCTTGCATGGTTTTTCTCATCTTTGTAAGCTGCAGGACGAGCTTTGGGCATGGTCGTTGACAGTTTGGCTATGGACTTTGTGCATATGGGTGGCATTTTGCATGGCCGTTGGGTTTGGGTAACAGGGTAAGCAAGTAGAAAACGGCTAGCTAGTTATTAGGTGCATCAATATATACAACACTACCAAACAGCTCCAAAGTATTCCCAATACTTCACTATAATGCGATATGTCAAAACTGTGGTATCTTACACCTACATGCTAAAATGTTGTAGTTTTCAATACTTTGGTTTTTTCAATACTTTACTATCAAACACAGCCTAAGTATTTTAAGAATACTACAATTTTTTAGATTATCATAGTTTTATTTGCAATGAGCTTTGGTTTCTGATACTTTGGTTTTTACAATACTTTACTATCAAACATAGCCTGGCTGTGTTTGGTTGCAAAGTATTTTTGAAGTATTTCAATAATACTACAGTATTTTAAAATACTATGGTTTTAAATACTTTGAGGTGTTTGGCTCTAGTTAAAATTGTAGTATTATAAACTGTAGTATCCACAAAACTGTAGTATTTTTGCAGATAAAAAGAGGTTGGGACCTCTTTTTAAAAAACTGAGAAACACAACAAAGAGGTTGGGACCTATTACAACGATGTATACTTTGATTGCCAAACATGCCATTGTTTCCACAATACTTTGAAAAATTGTTGTTTTCATAAACTACAGTATACATTGTCGTTGGTATAAAAACTGTAGTATCGGAATACTAAGGTTTTATAAAACATTACTTCCAAACGGAGCCTAATTTTTTGAGCCAAACACTTCAAAGTATTTAATACCAAAGTTTTTCTTAAAAACCACAGTATTCCTAAAAACAGCAAAAATACTTTGCTCCCAAACACACCGTAGTTTTTTCTCTGTTTTAAAAAAGAACCCTGCACCTCTTTTAAAAAACTGAGCACGCTTAGAAAAACTACTCCATGCACAATCCTCTATTTATTTGTCGAAATGTGAATGATACCGAATTGGAAAACAATCAAGTACTAAA
This sequence comes from Aegilops bicornis, assembly GCA_021605145.1. Taxonomy (NCBI): domain Eukaryota; kingdom Viridiplantae; phylum Streptophyta; class Magnoliopsida; order Poales; family Poaceae; genus Aegilops; species Aegilops bicornis. Next base: position 591,453,955 of record CM038670.1, read on the forward strand.
TAGGCACTCCCTATTTATTTGTGAATTATGAGTTAGGTCATATATTTTCCAATTTTGTTATGAAAAACATCATATATATTTGCGTTGATCGGGTGGATTTAAATGTGCAGTTGTTTCATCGCTGTGAGGGTCTGGTGTTCAACAACCTCCCCGTGCGTTCGACGAGCTCCGCCCCTGCGTTCGTGGGTGAGCACAAATGACATCTTGTCCTCCCCCCCTTCATTTTCTCTGTTCCGGTCTTCGTGCCGATGAAACTTGCTAGCTATAGGTGTATTCAATCATCAGTATGCGTGACCACTATGCGTAAAAATTCGTGAGGTGTGATAAGAAAGAAATGAAATTTTCCACTGAAGTGTGATGCTTCCGGCGATAAGAAGGAAATGAAATTTACCACTGAAGTGTGATGCTTCTAAGCAAACGCAAATCACATTTCCAAAATGATACTCTACATTTGTAGTAAGTCATTCATTCATCAAAGTCTCTTCAAAAGTTTCAAGATGCATCATAATAATCTTCTTCTTCTAACTTTCTTCTTTCCCATTTTACAGATTTGCTTAAGATCACGGAAGCTTGGGTTGATGGAGTGCTTGTATTTAGTTTTTGTTTTGACCTTGTGAAACTTGCTACCTATGGATGAAACTGTAATATTGATGAAACTATGTATATGTACGGATGAAACTTGCTACTATTGGTAACATGTGTTGGATACATATGTGTTCATGACTATTGGTAATATGTGTCGAATATGCTATGTTGGTCATATAAATATATTTGTGTTTAATTTCTGTGAAAATGAATTGATATAAGAAAAAACAAAATTAAATGGGGCAATATAGTCACTTTGCCATCTATTTGGCAGATGGCAAAGAGCTTTACCATCTATTTGGCAGATGGCAAAGAGAAACTACAGACCTTGCCATCTGTTTGGCAGATGGCAAAGAGCTCGCAGCCTTTGCCATCTGCCGGTCGATGGCAAAGAGCTACAGCCTTGCCATCTGGCCGGTGATGGCAAAGAGTCACAGCCTTTGCCATCTGCCGGTGATGGCAAAGTATGCCGTTAACCTCTCGACGGAGCTAACCCGTTAAGAGGCTTTGCCATCAGCCGGCCAGATGGCAAAGCCACGAGCTCTTGCCATCAGCCAATAGATGGCAAAGTTATAGTTTTTTGCCATCAGCCGCCAGATGGCAAAGAAGCCTTTACCGGCTGTGGTTTCGTGACGACCTGCTTGTTATCTGGCCGGCCGATGGCAAAGCCTTTGCCATCCGCCGAACATGCCTTTGCCATCTGCCATGGCAGATGGCAAAGTGCCAGATTCCAGTAGTGACTAATGCCCGAGGGAGATGTTGAGCTAGGTAACCACTTGACAAAGAAGTGGTGTACTGGAGAAGGATATGTGAGTGTGGTTTCAAAAACGGATTGGTTTAAGTTGCGACCGTTATTCCAACCTTACATGCGCAACCACTCTACCCATGTATGGGAAAGGGCATTGTTGATTACCTAGGCCAATTCTAGCTTGGAGCCCGCATTACTAGTGACGGGGGAGATTTGGTGCTCTCTCTCGGGACGGGGTCGTGCCAGGTAGGGCGGCCATGACTGTCTTCACAGGGCACCGGACACACCGTTGGTACCCCGTGCTTGTGGTATGTGATGAAATGGGAGCGAGGCTCCACGATTTTAAGATGTGAAATGTTGGGCACGGGGTTACCGCTAATCGAGTGGACTCCATGTTAGTGTCGTCTAGGGAAAGATAGTGATCGGGTGCTTACCCCGGGTACTTGAGGTACCGCGGGTCGTGGATGACACAGAAGTTCCCCGGATCTTGTGGGTAAAGTGTGCAACCTCTGCATAGTGTAAAACTATTCGACTAGCCGTGTCCATGGTCAAGGACAGTTGGGTAACCGCTCTTGGGCTACGTCCATATGTTTACGAAACCTGGTGAGTATGTATGGATGAGTGGAGAGAACTACATGGGTGACTTGACATGATTGAGTTGGGTTGGTGCCCACTCCATTTATGTTGATATCTATAACTTATCCTCGGGGATTACATGAATCCTCTTGATGCATGCTATGCAAGTTGTTGAACATGTCATTGCACTCAAAACTAGCTTTCTGCAAAAAATTACCTTTATCATGCATTGTTGAATCTTGAACCAAAACATGGGTTGCTTGCGAGTACATTCAAAGTACTCATTTGCTTGCCACTGGTTATTTTATTGGCCAGGCATGAAAGAACATGATGTGATGAAGGACACTTTGGTGACGAACATGCGAGCTAGGACGCTTTCCCAGTCAGAATGACTGTAGGGTTAAAGCAGATGGCATGGGTCCAAGTTATCAACGAAGATTTCCGCTGCAATGTTATACTCAAGACTTGACCATAATGGTCCTACTTGTGTAATACAGTATGTATGGATGTAAGCCTCTTGTTATTCAGCTTCTGTGTGTTCATTGAGCATTGATCTCTGGGATCACTGTACACGTGCATTCGGTGATCATGACTTATGAGTCGGGGTCCCCACAGAGATGGTATCAGAGCCATCCTGACTGTAGGAAGCCTTAGTTAGCATGGTCGTTACTTAGGATAAAACTATTTCCAAAACTATTACTAGTTTTCAAAACTATCTATACTTCTATTCCCTTCTCAGATTTCCGAAAACTAAGGTATACTTTCCGCATTGATCTCTTCCCCTTCAAAACCTTTGGTCGCTAGAACCCTTATGCCTCTGACCACTGGTTTCTTTGTAATTCTCGTGGATAATCTAGAAGGAAGATGCCTTGCCAGACGTTCAGCCAAATCTCCTGAACACAAGATTGGCGACGTCACAACAATACGATACCAACAGAAGATACATCCTCAAGGAATGAGGACCTGAAGACCCAGGAGATGGTGACACCCTTGACACTGTCCCAAGATGATGCAACCTTAGCCTACGACGATCAGGGCATAGGATATGCAAGATAATGATGTACATTGCTAATAGGGTAACCCTGTCACTACCGTTGTTGTATCGGCAACCACCGGTGGATGAGAACCTAGCCATTCGGTCCGCCTCACTATAGTAAGCAGGAAAACGGTTCTCTTCATCCCCCGCTCTCAGTGACGATATTGTCAACAATGTTCCGACGGGTTGGACCACTATTATGCCTTTATAATATTATTGCATAAAGGATTGCCCACCTGGTACCATCGACGGCCTAGAAAGCAAAAGCGATCATCATGATTAAGAAGACAAGAGAAGACTAAGTCAAAGACAGCCACGAGGAGCCACCATCACCCCATCACCTCATCAGGCGAGAAGCTGTTGAAGATTCTTCCGGCTCAACCCAGATCTTTGCATCAAACAAGAAGACGTAGCAACACCTGAGGAAAACTCAGGAGACTGCATGAGGCACAAGGCACGACTACTGAGTCCGAGAACCCCTAGGGTAGGATGAGTCGTGTACCCCCTATGCGCAGTCGAGTCCGTATGATGGTTCGAATAGAACCATGATTGTGTGTTGCTTGTTTTTATTTGTTTGTGTTTCGATATAGGTCGCACTTTTGCCCTAGGCGACAAGTATGCGACTATATCACCTTCCTTACCTTGCCTCTTCTGTTTGGCCCTTTTTGCACCTGTTTGTTTGCACTTGCACTATAGAACCCCCCTTTAGGCATTCCCCTCCTTTATGCCACTTTTCCCTCTCATCTCTCTCCTCAACTGTAGACCGGCAAGATAAGATACACCAAGAATTCTACTTCAACAACCAACTAGCACTGGAGACTTTTGTTGCAGCCTCCTCGACCAAAGTGCAACCCCGTAGAGTTATGTTTACCCCTCAAAGATCAAAAACCCATCCCTAGACCCCTCAAGACTTCACTTGAATTCTTAACCATGATCTTAACCAGCAAATTGCAAGAAAACCAGTTAAGCCTCTGTAACCTTGCACAACATCGGGTTCATTATGGAACTAGTGGACATAGTGAACAAGCACATTATCATCCTAATATAGCACAAGAACTGACGATGCCATAGGGAAGACCAGCTTGAGGATATAGGAATTGAGGACAAATGACTTGATGAGTTTATATCAATGACCTTGAGGAATTATTTGAGACTCTTCGGAGGATTATAAGGCTTTCATGTTGGTAGATGAACTTGGTGGGATCATGATTATAGATTAGCATAGCTTCCATTATCCCTGAGTAAATCGAAGTTATAGGACAATTATGATCGCAAGCTGAAACTCCTGGAAGTGCAAGGATTTGACTTGATCAGATGATATTGATAGGAGATAGTTGATATTACGTAAATAACTTGAGGGAGACATGTAGGAATTCCTCGTTGGACATGAGATTTGGATTAAATAGGTTACCCTAGTGGAGTATGGATGGAGAGTAATTTTACATGGTTCGAGTAAATTGGATTTTGGTGATGATCTTGATCATGATACCATGTTTCTCGGTGGACAATAAACTAAGAGATTGGATTAATTGTCGGGGTTGATTTAGGGATCTATATATGCCTGACCTTGGAGTTTACATGACCATGATAATGGAAATTGGTGGACTGACTGTAGCAAGGTAGCCCTTTCAAGTATTTGGTGATTATAGGAGATTAGAAGATCATGTGGGACACCATAGACATTGGATTTGTCGGATTAATGAATTATGTAGCTAATGTGCTTTTGGAGTTGACCTATGCGGAATGATACTTTCGGAGGTATAAGGTGATCTGCTTGGAGGACTAGATAGAACAATTGGCATCTCAGGAACCGTGCTCAAGGATGGGATGATGAACATTCACTCGCACACTAGAATCCTTGAAACACTTATGCCCTACCAAGCCACAACATGGCCGGATCCAGACCTTGGGTTTTGGCTCTAGATCGATAAGACCTCGGCCAATACTCAACCGTGACCATCACCAATGCCTCAGCCCACTTTACGCACCCCATAGACTTCATGGAGTGCTTGCATAAGTTAGTTGTCATCTTTCTTTGATGACATACTCGTCTACCCGAAGACGGAAGAAGTATCGTTGGGCTGGTCAAGGAACATCTGAAGACCGCCATGTCTAAGAGGAAGAACTACACCAACCACCATCTTCAAGAAGTATATTTCCGCGTCAAAGACCATGTGTATCTGCAAGCCACTCCTCTCTAAGGAACCAAGCATTTCCATGACAAGGAGACCCACACCAAGATTCATCGGCCCCCTTCAAGATCACTCCAAGATTTAACAGCCCCTCCGGGATCACTTCAAGACGAAGAGTAGACGGCTACCAGCTAGAGTTACCACCTGAGTTACCTGATGAGCACAATGCTTTCCATGCATCACAACCCCGGAAGTGTTTCCAACTTCCTAACTTGCCCGATCTCTAAGAGGGCAATGACCACCGAGCCTTCGACCCCTAGCCCAATCTAACCTACCATGAGCTACCCATTAGCAACCTGGACCAAGTAGAACATTATATACGAAGCCACACCATCAAGTACTTCAAGGATCAAAGGAGCACCGCCGAAGGTGAACAGTATGAGGACGTGAAGACCACCCCACATCAAAGTTTTTGTATCCCTTTCCGCGCCTAGTTTGGGAATCTCGGGGACGAGATTCTTGTAAGGGGGGTAGGTCTGTCACACCCAGATTTTCATGCCACAACACTTAAGATGATAAATCATGATAAATTGTGGTTTGACAAAAACTTTTGAGTGTTTTGGTCTTTGCTTGATTTGATTTTGTCTATTGTTTGCAAGTGCTCTAAAAATCAAATAAATCCTCCAACTCTTATACTCCTTCTCCTTGATCCAAAACTTCTGCCCAATGATCATGCCATGTGTATAGGACATAAAAATAATTTCTTGTAAAAATATTTTTGGCCAAAAAGTATTTTCTAAATTTAGTTTTCCAAAAACCCCTGAATTGAGGTTTGCACTGCAAGTACTTAATTAAGGGCAGTAAAAATCTTTCCAAAAATATAATTGACTCCTACTAGATATAGGATACCCAGAAACCATAAAAATATAATTTTAAAAGTTATTTTACTATTTTATTTAAAATCTATTACTTAAGGCCAGAAATGGTCTTTAATAGGTTAAAATATTATTTAAGCTTAAAAAATATTTGAGAAAATTTAGAGAAACTCAGTGGACATATATTGTCCATATATATGAGTTTCAACACATGGTAATGTTCAAAATATTGGTCAAATCCTTCAAAAACCCTTTCTGGATATTTCAAGCTTTTGAAATATTTACAAAGGAAATATTCCCTAAAAATTTCAAGAAAATTCTAGCATGTCACATATCACATGTTTGATGATATTGCCAAGTCTCATGTCATGGAGAATAGTATAACCCCATGAAACCCTCTCAAAACCACTTCTGTCCTCTTTCAAGTTTGAACAACTTTGCACTGTCAAACATGTCCAAATGTTCTCAAACCGTGTGAACATGCTCAAATGGTCAAATAATTCATCTATACCAAATGACACAAGTTGGAGAACAAGTTAACTTGATCAAAGAGCCCCAAAACCCTGCCTGTCCAGAACCAGATTTGAACAACTTTACATTGGCAACTTTCTCCTTTTGATCTCAACTTTCGTGGTCACGTTCAGAACCTCAAATGATGACATTACACCAAGTGGTGCATCAAGGAGAACAGATTTGCATGACTAAATCGTGGGAAGTCCATTTCTGTTGATTTCTAGGGTTTCCCAAAGTTGCATTGTCAACTTTCTTCAAATGAGCTCCAACTTGGTGATCAACCTCATTTCTATATAACACTTGACCCTGTTAATCTTCATACCAGTTGGAATCCATTTGCTTGCCCAAACCACCATCAAACACCTTCTGGCAGAAATTTAAAATGCATGTTTTGGCCATTTCCACTAATCTCCATGAGCTAAGCTTTCTCCCACAGCATCATCTGGTCTTCCTCTAACCCCTGCATCTTTCCCTGCCCAAGGAGCCATGATGATGGGGGTGAAAAGCTCTTTTCCCCTCTCTGGACAGCACCAAATCTCTCTCTCTCTCAACCTCCCTCCTCACTCTAGTGGATCCCTAGGGCATCCAATGCCATTTCCACATAGTTTACTCCCCCCTGCAGCTTCCAGACACAAGTGGGCGCGTGAGGACGCAAGGAAAAGCCGCGGGTGCCGGCCATTTGCGCGCTCTGGAGCACGTCAGCGTGCTCCCGGCCGTTGACGCCGCGTACCCCGACCACCTCGAGCCCCCCCTCACGCCAGTCGAGGTGCCTCGACGTCCGCAACACGCCACCGTGCAGGCCCCCTCATCTCTCCCTCTCTCTCACCTCCTGCGGCGCGTGCCCAGAGCCGCCCAACTCGGCCAATGCCCGGCCTCGCACGCGCAAGCACCAGGACCTCGCCCCGCTCCTCCTCTCCCTTCCTGGCGCCCTACTCGACTCCCACAAACGTCGTAGACATCCCCTCTCCCTCCCTCCTGGCCTCCCGAGAGCTGCTGTGGCCACCCGTGCCAAGGCGTCCACGGTAAGCCACAGGTCGGCTACTTAAGGCCACCCCGAGCCCCCTCTCCACTCCTTTGGCTCTATCTCTCCCCAGAACCTCCGGACAAGCTCTCTATCCCCCTCGTGCTCTCCTTGCCTCTCCATCGCCGCCATGGTCGCCCGCCTCCACTGCTCCCGGCAAACAAGGGCCTCCCCGCCCCTCCTTTGGCCACCAGTGGAACTGCAGATGACCGGCGGAGCTCTTCCCCTCCTTTCCTCCTTCTCTGGTGCCCCATGGCGCCACATCCATCTTCCTAGAGCCCCGTCCGCTAGTGTCAAGGCCACCATTGTTGCGGTCCTCCCCACCCTGCGTGAGGCCCATAGATGGGTGCGGCTCGGCCTCCCGAGTCCGTCGGTATGCCGAGCGTCGCCGGGGATGGCCGGAGCCGCCGGAGAGAGCGCCGGCGCCGCTCGGCCTCACCTCCTCTTATCCCACGTCAAGCCGCACGGGAGGTTGAAGGCGACGGCACGAGTCTTTGGGGCCCAGCGTCGGCTGACTCCAATGGGGCCCGCCGCTTAAGTGGGCGGCTTAGGTCAAGGTTGCCGTTCGCCATCACAGGCGTACTCCTGTGAAGGCGCCATCGGCGTGGCCCCAAAGACACGCCAGAATCGCAGCGGTGGCCGGCCCGATCTTGGACACTATGTTGCACCCAAAGGCACAAAGATAGGTATAACGCCCCTTCCTTTGTCTTTTTCTTTTCTGTAAACTTGTAAAAACCATAAACAATTCAAATGGACTCCAAATTTGATGATTCAAATTTCTAGTGACTCTATAAATCATGATCTACCTGGTGGTGCAACATGCACATTTTTCCAGAGACCTTTTCTTCACAAATATTTACCAAATCCTATTTTCCTATTTCTGTGATGAACTTTAGAAAATCACAGAGAGCTCAAAATTGATCCAAATGTCATGATTCAAATTCCTAGATGCTTCTACGTTCATAACTTAGTTTATGAACATTTTTATTAATACTTTCTGTACCACGGAAAATAATGAGCCATTTCTTCATATTTGTCAACTTTGCAAATCCATAGAATATTCATTTGAACTCCAAATCCAGTGAAACCAACTCCTAGATGCTTCTGAAATCATGGTTTGTTAAATGGGTACCTTTGCTCATTTTTCAAAAACATGTTTCTGTACACTTCTTGCAAATCCATAAACCCCTTGATTCCATCCTATTGAAATGTTCAGAGATATCCACTGATCCAATTCCAATGAAACCACTCTGGTTATTTTCATATAACCAGAGATGTCCTAGAAAAGTCAAATTAATATTTTTGGAGCACTTATATTTTCTACCTTGTTGTGTTGCTTATTATGCTTGCTTTCGACGATAGTTGACGAAGTAGACAGAATGCTCGGAGTTGGACCAGAGATATTTGAAGACCTCGAAGACTTTCTTACAACAGGCAAGCAGCCCTTTGACCATGTCCATGAAACCCTTTTCATGCATGTCATATATCACTTATTATTGTTGCATCGAAATCATGATGAGATGGTAAACCATGTTGGTTGGTTGCCTCTGCTACTTCCTCATTGATACTTGCATTGTGCATGACCCTACCTCTTTATGAGGGTTATGCCGGTGGGAGTAGATAGGATGCAAAAGTAGTTGCTACGCAAAAAGGGACGGGAATATGCATGGTGATGGAGGCAAGTATGTTCCCAAAGACTTTTTGAAAACCTCGTTGGGTGCCACTAATGCCCGAGGGAGATGTTGAGCTAGGTAACCACTTGACAAAGACGTGGTGTACTGGAGAAGGATATGTGAGTGTGGTTTCAAAAACGGATTGGTTTAAGTTGCGACCGTTATTCCAACCTTACATGCGCAACCACTCTACCCTTGTATGGGAAAGGGCATTATTGATTACCTAGGCCGATACTAGCTTGGAGCCCGCATTACTAGTGACGGGGAGAGTTGGTGCTCTCTCGGGACGGGGTCGTGCCAGGTAGGGCGGCCATGACTGTCTTCACAGGGCACCGGACACACCGTTGGTACCCCGTGCTTGTGGTATGTGATGAAATGGGAGCGAGGCTCCATGATTTTAAGATGTGAAATGTTGGGCACGGGGGTTACTGCCAATCGAGTGGACTCCATGTTAGTGTCGCCTAGGGAAAGATAGTGATCGGGTGCTTACCCCGGGTACTTGAGGTACCGCGGGTCGTGGATGACACGGAAGTTCCCCGGATCTTGTGGGTAAAGTGTGCAACCTCTGCAGAGTGTAAAACTATTCGAATAGCCGTGTCCACGGTCAAGGACAGTTGGGTAACCGCTCTTGCGCTACGTCCATATGTTTACGAAACCTGGTGAGTATGTATGGATGAGTGGGGAGAACTACATGGGTCAAGTCCAAGGACTTGACATGATTGAGTTGGGTTGGTGCCCACTCCATTTATGTTGATATCTATAACTTGTCCTCGGGGATTACATGAATCCTCTTGATGCATGCTATGCAAGTTGTTGAACATGTCATTGCACTCAAAACTAGCTTTCTGCAAAAATTTAGCTATATCATGCATTGTTGAATTTTGAACCAAAACATGGGTTGCTTAAGTAGTACATTCAAAGTACTCATTGGCTTGCCACTGGTTATTTTATTGGCCAGGCATGAAAGAACAGGATGTGATGAAGGACACTTTGGTGACGAACATGCGAGCTAGGAGGCTTTCCCAGTCAGAATGCCTGTAGGGTTAAGGCAGATGACATGGGTCCAAGTTATCAACGAAGATTTCCGCTGCAATGTTATACTCAAGACTTGACCATAATGGTCCTACTTGTTTAATACGGTATGTATGGATGTAAGCCTCTTGTTATTCGGCTTCTGTGTGTTCAGTGAGCATTGATCTCTGGGATCACTGTACACGTGCATTCGGTGATCACGACTTATGAGTCGGGGTCCCCACACCTGGAGCGGGAGCACTCGGCGCGCCATGAAGGCGGCCAGCAAATCAGACCCGGTCAGGCCCTCCGACTCGTCAAGACTCGTGAGTCAGCGATTGCGGCGGCTCCAAAGAAAGGCCGTCCTAGCCCAGTACGACCAGTTGGGCCGCCTTCCAGCTGGCGGGCTGGCTACGTAAGCCGGCAGGTTGACCCAGTCGCGCTCCGCGAAGACGCTTTTCACGTAGAAGTACGACCGCTGCCACATCTTCACCAAGTTTATCAGCGTGATGGGGGAAACGGGTTGTCAGCCCCCGATCTCCGCACCGCGATGAACGTGCCGCACTGGGCCGGCACGCCTGCGGCTTGGGTGCTGAGCTTGGTGTAGAAGAACTCCCCCCAGAGCTCGATGGTGGAGAGGACACCGAGGAAGCCTTCGCACAAGGACACAAAGGCGGACAGCAGCACCACCGTGTTGGGGGTGAGGTGGTGCGGCTGGAGACCATAGAATTCAAGGAAGGAGCGAAAGAAGCCGCTCGCCGGCAGGCCAAGGCCGCGCAGGCAGTGCGAGCGGAAGACGACCCGCTCGCCCTCCTCCGGCGCCGGCGAGATTTCCCTCCTCGGCGCGAGGCGGACCCTCACGAAGTCCTGGCCCGGCAGCCGACGGGTCTTGCGGAGGAAGTTGATATGGTCGTCGTGAACCTCCGAACCATCCCAGGTGCCAGAGCGCACCGCGGGGGGCGTGACGGCGGCAGAAGAGCTCATCGGGAACGGATCACCGCAACGCTCAGCGTAGATTGGGGCGCGGCAGCGAGAGGAAGAAGAAGAAGAAGAAGAAGCAGTGACGAGGAGGGGCGCGCCTGCTCTGCCGCTCCCCCTCCTCCACCTACTTATAGACCCATGGGCTGTGAAGCCGAGGGGGCGGTCGTGGGATTTACTGCGCCCACTACCCCACGTCCCCACATTTATCGCGCAAAGTTACTGCATGCAGTAACTTCGCGGGAGCCTCAACCGCCCACCTCGGCCGCAGCAGATCCGCTCGCGTGCCGAGGCGTGGTAGTGGCGGGCCCCGCTGGCAGGAGTGTCCCGTCGCGCGCGTGGGTGAGCAGACTGGCCCAGCCGCTCTTTGCCACGTGACAGGCCCGAAGCGGCGGCGACCTGGAAGCTTAGCTAGCACGCCACTTGGATCCTGCCGAGGCGTTTGAAAATTTTGGACAAGTCAGATTGGGCGAGTCCGACTCCCACCAGTCGGATCAGCAGAAGACGGACGAGGCCCTGCCTCAAATGCTGGGAGAAGGAAACTGTTGAGGCTCCTCGACCAATCACCCGCGGCGCCTCACTAGCTTCGGGGACTACTATCGGAGTAATGGGCCACAGGTAGGCTAACCCGAAGCCCAGAACCTTTCAAGACATCGGGGCTGACTGCGCCCCTCGAGACGCCAAGATGAAGATCCGCCTTCTAGAGGCTGGCTGGAGGAACAACCGACTGCCCACGCGCGGCCAAGTCCTGGAGGCGAGGTCAAGACAAGCTGACTCCTACCTGGCGGCTTCTAGAGAAGCCGGCCCTGAGGAGTCGGCCCACGGCACCAGCAAGGCCCATGCCCTCATCAAGGGGGACGGGACGGGGAATGGCTACAGTGTAGCCCATTTCCTCCCCTATCCAGGGGCTGGCGTGGCCACAGTGCGCTGTACCAACGGAGATCTCCGCCCGGCGTGGCACTGTTGCCATGCCATCCCTGACATCATCACCAGGAGGCGGAGTCCTGCTCCCATGACGGCCTGTTTCTACGGCCCAAAAACGATAAGCCCCACCAGTCAGCGAGAGTCCAGAAGACGGCGAGAGTTCTACCAATCGGACCCGAGGGAGGTCGGCACCTAGGAGTCGGCGCGCCCCTTCCTCGGGCCCTATGCGCCATTAACCAGACGAGACAGGGAGTGGCTACATTAATCGCCCACCAGGCGGCGGAGCTGTAGCCACGACCCCCTGACCAAGCCTGCGTCATTAGAAGCACGGCTACACCGACAAGAAGAGTAAGACTCAAGAAGCGGGCGGGTACAGCCTGGTTGGTCTGCATTGCACTGGGCCTGGGCCCACTAATCGGCAGGCCCCAAAGAAGGGCGGAGAAGCCGGGCGTCAAGAGATCGACGACTGGCCCCGCCTCCCACCGGATTACCATTGTACCCTTGGGGAGTAGGCCTATATAAACCCCCCAGGTCACCCATGCAAAGGGTTCCAACGCATGAGAACTAGACCAGATCATAGAGGAAGGGGAGAGCTAGCCTCGCCTTCTCCTACCTCAAGCATACAACTCAAGGAGCACCCTTGTACTCACTTTGCCTTAGTGATCATGCAGAGACCCCGCAGAGCAGGACTAGGGGTGTTATCTCCTAGGAGAGCCCCGAACCTGGGTAAAGTACGCCGGCGTTCGTGTCTACGCCTCATCCCGCTTCCGGGCACCGGCGACGTTCTACTCGCTCCCACCATGATAAGCCATCCATTGGCATATGTCGCACCCAACCCCCGACATTGGGGTCGATGCCAGGACGCCCAAGTGCCATGCTCTTCTCGGCTTCATTGTGAGCTTGAACACGTTTGGCAGCGAGATGTTTCGTTCGCTCTCGTGAACCTTTTGCTTCTTCTCGTTTCTTGTGAAACGCCTCCTTGAGCTCATGCATCATTTGCTTGAAGTTTTGGACATCAGTCACACTGTGCTTGGCCATGTGCTTCTTGAACTGGGCTTTTTCATAGTCAATTTTGTTCTTCAGTTCAACTATCCACTGAGCTAGAGCCAGCTCAGAAGCAATGGCTCCGTGGAAGGAGGCGCGGAGGCCAATTGGAAACTAAAGATCATCAGAACTGAGGTTTGGGTTGTCAAACCACTCATCGATGAAGTTATTTAGTATGTCCATGTCAAAGAGGGGCAAATCGTTGAAGACCTCCACCTCTTGCTTGCTCTTAATCAGCTGCTCAAGAGAATCATCACCAAACTCATCATCAGATGACAGATCAATAGCTTCATGCTCATTCCGCAGAATGGCAGCTGGGGTCAGTGATTGTCCAGAACTCTTGACAATTTTCTTCTGGGGCTTCTCTTTCTTCTTGGAGACGTGAGATAGATCTTCAGAATGCACACTTGGTGCAGGAGGAGCAGTGGCCAGAGGTTTCGCACGCGAAGTGCTTGGTGTAGCAGCAGGTTTCGAAGCCTTTGGTTTCTTTTGCTTTTGAGGCTTCGGCGGAGCAGGAGCTTCTTCAGAATCAGCTTCATCTCCAGACTGATCCACTATGGCCCCCTGAGCGGCGATTGTCGGTGTCAAAACCGGCGGATCTCGGGTAGGGGGTCCCGATCTGTGCGTCAAGGCCGATGGTAACATGAAGCAAGGGACACAGATGTTTACCCAGGTTCGGGCCCTCTCGATGGAGGTAAAACCCTACTTCTTGCTTGATTAATATTGATTATATGGGTAGTACAAGAGTAGATCTACCACGAGATCGTAGAGGCTAAACCCTAGAAGCAAGCCTATGGTATGATTATTGTGTGTATCTATCGACTAGCCTGGCCTCGGTTTATATAATGCACCAGAGGCCTAGGATAACAAGAGTCCTAGCCGAATACGGTGGGGAGGAGTCCTTGTCTTGATCGCCAAGTCTTGTGGAATCTTCCTTGTATGCGACAGCTGTCTGGACTGGCCCATGAGTATACGGCCATGAGGGTCCTCGTCCCAATATAACAGACCGGGAGACGACGTGGTGAGTACCCCCTAGTCCAGGACACCGTCAGTAGCCCCCTGAACCGGTCTTCAAGTTAGGCACGCTCCTCGATTCTTCCAAACTGTTCTTCATCTTCGGTCGTCGGTCTTGAAAACTGGTTCAACAAATCTTCCCATCTTCGATCTTGAGGATCACCGAAGTGCATCCGAAGAGTTTACACTTTGGGTATTCGGGGAGCCCCTTTAAGTTTCCGGCCTTTATCAATGCCTTGTTATTTTTATGCCCTACCTCGGGTTTGAAGTTTTTCCCGGGAGGCAGTGTCCTCTTGCGTCCGAGCTCCAACGCCGGACTGCATTCGAGGTATCTTTTGCAGCCGAGCACCAATGCCGGACTGCTTCCGAGCTCCAACGCCGAAATGTATCCAAGCTCCAACGCCGGATTGTGTCCAAGCTCCAACGCCGGACTATATCCAAGATGTCATAGATCATCTTGGTTCAAAAAAGGTGAAGGAGTTTATCCGAGCTTAATGCCGGAAATGCCCTCTATGGAGCTAGCCGCTAGTGCCCGAGCTTTATGCCGGACTGCTTCCAAGGTGGTGCACCACCCCGACCGCGGGCTGATTTTTTGTGAATATTTTTAATCGGTGCGCTTTATTCTCTGCCGATGTATATCCAAGAGCCCTCAAGGTGTGTATCAGTCTAAAACCCAAGATGCACTCAAGGCAAGCATAAAACCGCTCTTCCTCAGAGCCCCGAGACTCGTGTCGATGCGAAATCGGCTCGAGGATCAATTCTAACTTCGGCAAAGATACATAGGAATAAAACGCAGTGTAATATATTAGAGATAATAGTGATCGGCGAACGGGCCCCTGAGAGAGGGTCGTGAGAAGTCGCCGCAATATACTTGCTTGATGCCGGATAGGTCCATATGGTACCTATTATTGTCCGAAGACATCTATGCGCATAGTTCGTTCAAGCCGAACACTGAGCACTTTGAATTCTCTGCATTGAGTAAGCAATGCATCAGCCCCCCAGACACTGGTCGGGTGGCAACACCAGATCAGGGGATCGATGTGCCCCTTTTAATATTTATAAATAATGAGCATGAAGCCTAGTAGCCCCCGAGCCTTAATGTGGGCACCGGTGGCCGAATTAAGGATCGATATCCAGAGTAAAATCACAGATTATGTGTAATGATTCTATGTATCCAAGTACTTTACATCATTATTTTGACTCCATTGTGACCTATTATCAGTTGAAAGTGGCCCATAGTCGGCTTATACCCCTTGGTAGATACTACATGTGGTGTTTCCGCACTAACAAAGCAACCCTTAGCCTACGCCTCTGCGTCTACAAGGCGGTTGTGTTAGCAGAAACAAGGCAATCAGATATGCGGGCTTTATAACTTTCGCTTAGTCATAGGAGCTTTAAACTGGGGAAGCTAGCTATGAGCCCCCGGTTAGTGTTCAGCGACAGCCGAGGTCAAGCCTAAACACTTCGGCCAATGTTATGAACGACCCATCATTTAACATAGTCATCGGATCACTGACTAGTTTACGCCTATTGTGACAGTTAGTTTTCGGCTTTCTCCACTGAGGTCCTTGACCATGCGAGCTGGAAGCACAATCGCAGTGGTTCTACCTTGGCACACCTAGCCGAACAAAGTGGAATGTAGGAGGCAAGCACAGGAGCCGGGCATCCCAACTATTGACCGAAGACACAATTCGAAACCGATGCATATATGGCAATATCCGAGAATGTTTTTGCTGAATCCCTAAAGGTGTCCGGCGTTGCACTGTGAGATTAGTGCTAGAAACGCACAAATAGTTTAAAAGTGCCATAGGCTCGAAAAGCCAAAAAACTTATTCAAAAGTTTAATTTCCGAACTAGATCAAGTGTTCGGTGCCAATCCGCAAATTGGACTTTTTAAAAAAAGGTGCTTCTGCCGTGCTTTAACATGACACATCCTATCTCAAGACTTCAAGCGGGTCAGCCTATGGCTTCAACCTCCTTATCCCAAAAGCGGAGTGCTTCTTCGAGGTTAGTTTAGCAAACTGCACTCGAGCGGATTTAGAGAGAAGCAAGGCTATCCGGCTACTTACCACACACTTGCATCGAGAAAGGAGTGATAGAAAAAGACTTTGCAACGACTAATAAGAAGAACACTTATTATAAAACAACTCACATACATTTAAGAGCCCCCGAGTGACTTGGGTAAAAGAATGATTATATGGACCGAAGTACTTATATCATATCTATGTTCACCCGAACTTTAAACGCGTCTTAACCGACCGTCGGCTTCTCCCTCTTCGTTCAAGGACCGAAAAGTGTTATGTACTCCACCTGTCGAGAATATCGACGGTGTTCCCGATAACCAGGCAATCAGGTCATAAGGCTGTAACAGACAAAGCGCGCTCAGGGAACTTATGCTATATTACTGATAAAGTGTAAGAAGCATTTTTGAAGAAAATAGTACCCCCACCGATACCTTTTTCGGTGGTCATTGTTAATATGAGACTTGTGCAATAGATTTTTTGTACTCATGAGTTCCGTTGTGTGCCGACCATTATTGAAAACAGTAAGAGCGCTAGCTTTCGGCTTCACCCAGTCTGAGGTCCGGATCGGGTGACCCGATCGTGACAATCGCAGAGGTGCTCCCTTTACTCCCTAGCCGAACAATCGGAAACGTAGGGGTAAAAACAGGAGCAAGGCAACCCATCTTGCAAATCACTTAGGTCAATATGGTACATATTGTGGCGTAATTCATGAACAAGGAACGAAGCCGTACAAGTATAATCATAGGCAAGAGGAAAAGCTCCAGCAAGGGAGCCCCCAAGTAAACGGGGTATTTGAATTTGTGCGTCACAAAAAAAGTTTGGACAAGGAATTTTTTACAAGCAACTTTTTTCCAAAAAAAAGTATGATGCTTGGTCGAACCGAACATAAATTAAAAATTTAAAACTTGGAGCATGAAGGCAACTTAGTTTGTTAATGTGTTCGGTATTGATGATGCGGTCCGAGCGTGATGCGGGACAAGGTTCCATCCCCCAAGCCGGTCTCGAGGTGGTGGAGCAAAGAGCTGGGCACTCCGAAGTAGTGACATAGCACGGTCATTGCAGGCCGGAAGAGTGATGCCGAAGGCCTCGGCGTGGGGTAATGAAGTGTTGACGAAGCCCCCCGTCCAGCCGAGATGACGCCAAAGGATATAGTCCGGCAGGATCATTTTCCTGTGCACAAAAAAAATAGTGCAGACCGGGGATAATATTAATAATAAAAAATGTTGCATAATAAATAATTTATGCAAAGTGAGTAATAAAAGAAATATGGCCTGGCGCCGAAGTCAATGTCGATGCAGGGCGTCAGCGTGATGCGGTAAAGGCGTGGCAAAGCCTGAATTCACAGGTCGGTCCGAGTTCCGAATGCGGCATTCGCCGGACTATGTACGTTAATGTGGCCACCATTTGATAGACCTACGTACATATGATGGACAAACCAGAGTAATAATTCCTTGGGAAAAATGAACCCAAACAAGCAAAAAATACTAGGATTAATAGCACCTGGTTTATTTATTGTAGCAATCCGAAGAAAGGTGATTCCCAAAATTGGGACTCGATCCGCACACCCATTGCCTGACAGGTGATAAAGCGACGGCATGGCAATGCTGGCAAAGGTTGGCTCGCCAAGGCAAAGCCCTCGGTCCAGCTAACGTGACGGAGCTGGTCGGCTAGTGACGCCGAAGTCTCTGGAGTATGGGTTGATGAAGAGATGGCGAAGCCCCCGGTCCAGCCGAGATGTCGAAGCCTCGATGTCAGCCGATGAGTCGAAGTAGGTCGGCGTGATGGACATCGGCTCGAAGGAGCAATAGTGTGGCCCTACAAATGCAGGTCCTGACGTGATCAATGCCGGCTTGATGAAGTGACTGTGCGGCGATGCCGGTGCGCCTGCTCCGTGTAATCCATGGGGCAGCAATGTTGGTGATGATTTATCCTTTCCGATGTCGAACTCTTGTTTAGCTTGCCGAGATGATGATCCGAAGAAGTTGAGCTCGGCTCAACAAAGTGACGACGTGTTTAGCGCAGGTCGGCGATCGTGGAGCAATATTGTCGGACTGGTTTGACACCAGCATGATGTTGACATCATGTTCAAAAGATTTTAAAGTTAGTGGGATGTGTTCGGGAACAAAAACAATACCCCATAGAAAACTTCCTTCAAAAACGATGTCCGAAATCCCGTTCATAAAAAAGACGAACTTGGGTTGGATTCGTTTTCGTGCAGAAAACAGATCCGAAAAGTGATACACTAATCGGAAGGTTCCCGGAGTTTGAACGGTCAGATCGAGCTGAAATTTTGAGGGGTTGTAGATATAGAAATTCCGCAGCCGATCAACAGTTGGATCTTCCAAAGGACGTCCGAGCTAGAAGCTGGACACCACGCCCTAAACTCGTCTAGATTTTCGTCCAGATTTGACAGCGCTCCGATATATCGCGGATTGTCAGAGATTCCTCCATCGGAACTCGACGAAATTTTCCAAGGTTGTTGTAGACTAAATTCCGCACAATTCCATCAAAGCAATCGTTAAAACGACAATTGAGGAGGCGTTGGCGGCGGACACAAGTTCGCTGTCAAGAAAAACAGCACGGTCGCCCGAGGGCAATGATGGCGTTGAGCCCCCGGGCTCCCTAGATGATTCCTCCATGATCTTGATAGAGATCGTAGTTGATGTTGATGAAGGCCCTCATCCGAACATGACTATCGGAGGTAGGGCGCAGTCCTTGGTCGAACCAAGGTGACCAGTCGAGCTGGTGACGAAGATGCCGAAGTCGCAGTTGATCTCTAGGCGAGCCATTGACCTTTTGCCAAACACACAGCAGAACTCCCAATGAAAGCACCAATGTCGGTGTCAAAACCGGCGGATCTCGGGTAGGGGATCCCGATCTGTGCGTCAAGGCCGATGGTAACAAGAATCAAGGGACACAGATGTTTACCAGGTTCCGGCCCTCTCGATGGAGGTAAAATATTACTTCCTGCTTGATTAATATTGATGATATGGGTAGTACAAGAGTAGATCTACCACGAGATCGTAGAGGCTAAACCCTAGAAGCTAGCCTATGGTATGATTGTTGTGTGTATCTATCGACTAGCCTGGCCTCGGTTTATATAATGCACCAGAAGCCTAGGATAACAAGAGTCCTAGCCGAATACGCCGGCGGGGAGGAGTCCTTGTCTTGATCGCCAAGTCTTGTGGAATCTTCCTTGTATGCGGCAGCTGTCCGGACTGGCCCATGAGTATACGGCCATGAGGGTCCTCTGCCCAATCTAACAGATCGGGAGACGACGTGGTGAGTACCCCCTAGTCCAGGACACCATCAGCGATGTAGGAGAGGAGACCATCAAAGTTGTTGAAGGGTCCGATGACATTGGGATTGGCATCACGTGTGCCATTAGCCCGAGGAGCAGAAGGTCCAGGATTAAAATTGCATCTGAGACTCTTCTTGTTCTTTACTGCAGAGTCCTTGGCAAACTTGTAGTTGCGCTTGAACAAACTGTCTTCACGACACCATAACAAAGACGATGGGTCGGCATCAGCAGGCTGTGGTCCATGGACCATGCAAGGATAGAAACCCTGAGCAATAGCTTCAGATTTGGTCTTGGGTTGAAGATTTTTGTAGAGAATATCCCCCCAAGGATCCTTGATGGCATTCTTTTAAGCATATTCCTTGGTGACAAATCTGTACTTGAACCATTGCTCGGCCCAATATCTTCGAATCCATTTGGATTCAAGTTTTGCGTTGGCCGTAGCTCTCTTCAGGATCCGTTTTGTACGACTCATAAAGATCTTCAGGCAAATCCATTGAAGTGCCCCCGTGGTGCTGTCTGCCTCCCTTCCTTGCTGACTTTTCTGTGGCCATGTAATTCAGACTGAATGGCTTCAAAACTGTCAAAGGCTTCCGTCTGCTGGTCAGACAAGAACTAGCATTTGGAGAATTGATGTGATGCTGTAAGAATTCTGCAAATGAATGCAGACTATGAGAACCAAGGGATTCTCCCACGGACATGTACCTATGACAGCATTAGAGATGCGAGGGAAGGGGAAGAGGTCATATGCATTCTCAGAAGGTTTTGAAGACAAATCAGTTTTGAAGATATTGACCTCATAGCGCGAAGACATTCACTTATATGTTGGGAGTTGGTTCCAGATTTGTACGAATCCAAGAATAGGTACAAGTGAGGAATCAAACTATGTGTGAAGCTTAAGTGAATATACCAGGCATGTTATGAGATGCAGAACAGGATAGACCCAAATTTGTAGAGACAGAAACCACTTTTGGTGGTGGAGAAGGATGAATCTATCGGATTAAAAGGCAGTAAAAAGTGAGGTTTAATTACCACACGAAGAACTGCTAGACGGAGCGGAGTTGGAGGCCGAGCAGTTCAATCTCCCGTCCCTAACTTGGCGACGGAAGACACCTACGGCGGCGGCGGAGGCGACGAGGTCCGCGACCGGCGTGAGGACAACGCCGGTGAGGTCGCGGCAGCTAAGCGCTTCGTCGCCGGCATCGTCGAGAGCTAGCGGTGGCGCTAGGGTTTGTCGAGGTGGAGGGGTGGAGGAAAGATTTTGTCTGTGATGTGATGTGTATTTATAGGGAGAGGGACAACACAGTAATTACGCAGGTGTTTCGGGCGGTTCACATCTGAGGGACACGTGGCGAACATGCAACACATTGGAAGTTGTTCCATGATCCCACGCACGCTTGGACTGTCGGGTGGTCGTTCCGGCTTCTCCGGGTTTCAGGAAATGAGGATATAGCATTAAAAACAGATATAATTTTTGTCTCTGTATCTTCTGCTGACAAGGACGCAGAGAATATAGTCGACGGTTTCAATAGAATACATATGATTTGGATAGATAGAATTTGAGGTAGAAGCATAGAAGAGGTTAGGGTCCGATCACATTCACTTAGTTCAAAAGATTCAAACAAGAAGACATAGCTATAAGTGAATGCTGTAGAGGACAAAACACAAATATGTATATATATATCTGAGTAGGACCAAATCAACAAAGTGAAGATCAACATGAAGACAAATCAATGTTGAAGATAAATCAAATGCGAAGACTATGCAATTATAACGCCAAGAGAAACACTCCAAACAAAAGTTTGGTGGTGGCGTTACCCACCGTATAGGAAGTATTAGACCCAGACACTGTGCACAATTATCGTGGCGCTCCGAAGTCAAATTCCACATTAATGTATTCACACTAAGAGTGTATGTCTTCATTGATTGAAGATATACATTACTTCGTGTGTTTCACATCTGAGTCATCAACATGCATAAGTGTTAGGATGTGTGCCTAATCACAGGACATTTGAGGATTCCAAGATATTTAGCTCACACCGCAACTTGCAAAACGTTTTCTCATCAAAGGGCTTTGTGCAGTTATCTGCCAAATGCTGTTCGGTGTTGACGTGAGTGATATCAATATCTTCCTTCATGACATGATCTCTGAGAAAGTGATGACGAATTTCAATGTGCTTTGTTTTCGAGTGCAGAACTGGGTTGTTGGCAATCTTGATGGCGCTTTCATTGTCGCAGTAGAGTGTGTCGGCATTCTGGGAACAGGGGTCCACAGACTTGCCTGCCTGCAGCCCACAGCGTGGCCGTGCTGCAGGCCTGTACGGCCCATCTTCATCAGCGAGACATTCAAGACCCTCATGGCAATACAAAAAAAATACACTTCCATGATGATACGTGTTTGTCACAGTAGGTCGCATTTTTTGTCATGCATGTACATCCATGACAAATTTATGACAGAATCAAGATAGTCATACTGGCCGTCAGAGAAGTGTTCCATGACATTACCAAAATTATCATCACGGAAGTGTCCACTTCCATGACAATAAATCCCGCGTCACAGAAGTGCTTTCGTCAAGGGTGACCGACACGTGGCATCCACCGTAACGGAACACCGTTAAGCTATCGGGTCGGATTTTGGATCCGATAACCCGTTAACAACCACGACCAATGCCGATTTTCCACGTGTAAAATTCTCATTGGCTGGCGGATCCATGCGTCAGCTCCGTGTTGGCACAGGTGTCACTCATTCAACGGTCGAGATGGGTCTATGATATGTTGACACATGGACCGGCCCAACAGAGGCCCACAAAGTTTAAATGGGCCGGCCCAACCGAAGGCCCATAAGATTTAGCGGACCATAATGGGCCGGCCCAGCTAAAAGCCCACAAAATTTAGCGGACCACAATGGGCGGCCCAGCTAAAGGCCCACAAGATTTTGCAGACCATAATGGGCGGCCCAGCTAAAGGCCCACAAGATTTTATGCGGACCACAATGGGCGGCCCACTAAAGGCCCACAAGATTCTGCAGACCATAATGGGCCGCCCAGCTAAAGGCCCAACATTCTCTATCAAATCGGCCCATCAACGGCCTGTCCTAAACTTGCCATCAACGCTGCCCATGGTCACTTCCGCCCGTTAACAGTCCGCTAAGTAATTGGGCCGAATCACGGCCCGGTGTATTTCTGGCCTGTTAAAGGTCCGGCTTCATTTGGGCCCATTTACAGGCCATCAAAACTTTCGGCCTATTAGAGGCCCACAATAGATTTGGGCCACTTTCTTCCTGTTGTCATTTTCGGCCTGTTAACGCCGGACATAAACCATGGGCCATATGTGGCCCAACGTCATATCGGGCCCATTAAAGGCCCATATAAAAATGACGATAATCTAGCGTGCCCGAAGTTCCGGCCTGTTAAAGGCCCATGTATTAGGTCGGCGCATTTACGGCCCGTCAATTTTGGCTCACAAAGATCCGGCGTCGTAAATGGGCCACCATTTCGCCTGCTAAGTCCAAAGGTTATTTGGCACAATCAGGGCCCAATCTCACTTACGGTCTATTAGAGGCCCATGTTTTTATGGGCTCGAGATATTTACACCTGTAAACGGCCTATTTTTACTGAGGGCCCAAATTATGTTTAGTCCTGTTAAAGGCCCACTATGGGCACAGGCCTACCAAAAATATATGAAAGCTTATGCTGATTTAGGCCCAGATATTTTTAGTGGGCTACATGTCAATTTCAGCCCGTAATCGTTTTTAGCGCAATTGTAATGGGCCCGACGAATGTTGGCATGTTGGGCTCCTACGAAGCTTTCGGACGAATACATTACTAAGATAAACCTACACTATACAAAAATAGCGTCGTAATTACTGCAGCCTAGGGCAGCATCATAAATGTTGTATCACAACAAAATAAATTCCAACCATACAACAAAAGGCCTGTTGGCATAAAGTTTACAGTCCTTCCGGATAAAAGCACCATCAGATGTATAGAAGCACAGATCATTTGACCTGAGTGCTAATGTTTCAGGCTGTAGAATCTGATGGAGCAGCACGATCTCCACCTTTTTTCCGTCATTGCTCTTGAACAACGAAGCGAATGTCTGATAGTCTGGTTTCAAAACCAATCATATCTTGAAGAAATTTCTCAACCACTATTCTTGTTTCTGAAAGAACATCCATTAGGGATTGGACTTGTGTCTGGAGCATGATATATCACTGTCTAGCAGGAAGATTTTGTTCAAGATGGCGATTTGGACGAGGTTACCTTGACAACCAACCCGTAATTACGCAGAAGGTGCTTTTTGCACCGTTAGTGGAGAGATCTTGACGATCGCTGCAAGAGGTGACATTGTGCCTGTAGTACCCTCGTCACCTTCGTGTGGTTGTGGCTGTTCAATCATTTGTTCCATAGCTTCCTGAAAGTTTGAACTTGTAGATTAGTGTACTTGGGATAAGTTACTAATGAGACAAAAACAAACAAAGTAGGTTAAACGTTTATACATAACTTATTTTGGTGAACTACTGTAATACATTAGCATGTATTGTAGTGCCAACTACATAATAAAATCACTTTCGGAACATATGTGATTGTAGCATGCCTACTGTATTGTCTATTTCCTCACATTCGTTGACATCTAAGGATAAAGAGACATGGTTTAAAGTAGGATGAACATATTATGACATCATTCATATCATGGGAAAGCATATATAAAACAAACAGCCTATTTTATCATTGTATGTGCACATGAACATAACAACTAGATTACAGATCAAGACCAAAAGAATGTCCTTCATCTCTTTTAAACCATGTAAGGTGAAATGATACGTTAAGACAACCGTGTATAAAAGTGAACAGAGTAACTGACATTGGCTGCAAACCAAGTAGTTAAATGAACACATCATAGTACCAATCAGTTCAAGGCAGGAGGAGTAAGGACTTACAACAATGGCTTGAACTGGTGTGCTCATGCCTTTCATCTTGCCGTGTGGCAATCCTTGAAGATTTGCACTGCATTCGGTTCAAGTTCTTTTTGGTCCGCACGGGCTTTCCTCTGTATTTGGAACAAGTCAATATAGATACGATAATATGGCACAAAAAAAGAAGGAAGTAGCAGCTATTTACAAGCCTCACAGTGTGCAATATAGCTACGAGATCATGTTGCCTGTTGGAATTTCACTTTAGAACGGTTGGTTTTGTTCTTCAAACAGTTAGCCTACAAGAAGATACACTTGTAAGGCACATAAATACATACAAGTTCAATATGTGGTCTGATCAAATACATATAGCCTACCTGATACTTTGGATCAGACTAGTGTTTAACGAGGGCTGCCCAGTCTTCATCTGTAATATATTCCATTAGAGATGTTTGGGCGATTTCATTGTTAGCCTTGCCTTCAAAGTGAGATTTTTTAAGGTGGTACCGATATCAATTGCAGAAAGCAGATCGAAAAACATGAGTGCATGCTTGTTTAGTTGCATCATCTTTCGGATCCAAATTGAACCTCATCTGTTGAAAAAAGAATGTGAGTCTTATTAGGAGGAAGCTAGAAAGTATGGGACAAAGCAAGACAATATTACTAATTGCGATGAATAACATTACTTACGGATAAATGGTCAAGGAGGTGTTAAACTGGGTATTGTCTTTCTCATTCCTGTTCTAGATCCATGTTGGGAGGATACGTGCATGACACCTAACGGCAACGACTGCCTCTGATACTAACTTGGCTGACTCTATAGCATCACGTGGCCTTTTTAAACCTGCCTCAAAATGGATCTCCATTCTTCCTCCTTTAGATTTTGTTAATCTATCAAGCATTATCCCTGATGTCTGTTTCCGCTTGCACCATGGTGCTAGTTCAACAACGAATATGGAAAGTGTTAGTGTACATCAAACTGTGAGAGTACATATAAAGCAGCATGCAATCAGAATTTGACTCGGTCAGTACCGTCTTGGTGTTGATGCTCATGAGGTTCATCGAGATCTTTCCAAATCTTTGTTGTGTCGGCGATTAACTTGAGATGTAGTGTTAGGTGTGAAGGCAGCTTGGGAACCGCCAGTTCGGAGCAAACGAACGAGTAATCGTTGAGATCTTTGAATGCAGTTGAAGCGAATCTTTGCGGTGGTGGAGCAGGTGATACTGTGTTTGTAGATTTAGCCGGTGGTCTTGGACCTTCTACTGCACTATAAGTACCAGCAGAATCTCGATGGCAGAACCTTTTCCGTTTCACCCGACGAGTAACATCACTCCCTACTATATTATTTTCCTTGCTCTTTTTTGAATTTGCCATGTCAAGTTGTACCCACAAGACAAAAGAATAAAATCACTCTTCAGAACTCATTGATGCATGATACAGACAAGCTATACTTTGATGTAAGACAACCGTATGAGGATGGAATATGTAAGAAAAACAGGACGACATGTCATATTCACAACTACGATGTGCAAACTAAGCAGGAGGATTTTCAAGAAAATAGAAGTAATGCAAGCTAGACACCATATGAAAGATGCAACCAATATTACTCTGCCAAGTTAAAAGTGTCTTGTCAAAAGTGGCAATTCGAAAAATTAGAAGCAGTACAACGTACAAATCAATGCAAGATGCAACCACTATCAAACTGCCATGTTAAAAGCGTCCAATCATGAGTGACTGATGCGGGATACACAACAGCAGATTTTGATGTAAGAACATGGTATGATAGATAGATGCAAAGGTATTCTAGACACGTAAAGCCATGTCATATGCACATGTATAACGTATAAACTCAAAGAGGTGCAATTTAATCAAAATAGAAGAAATACAGGCTAGACAACATATGCAACATGAAACCAATTATCACACTGTCAACTTAGAGCAAGCACCTGCGATGGTGGAGTACGGGAGATGAACTCATCATGTAGAATTTGGACTTCAACTTCATTAGCAGTAGCAGGGGCAAATGTAGAGAGTCTCTGTTTGCGTCGGTGCGGAGGACCACCAACATCCCCTAACTTATTCTTTTCCTTCCTATTTTCAGATATTGCCTTATGAAGTCAAAACCACAAGAAGATGAATAAAATTAGCTCTGCATAACTTGTTGATGCATGATACAGACAAACACTACTTTGATGTAAGGCAAGCGCAGGATAGGAGGATGGAATATATACAAAAAAGACAACATTTCATATTCACACGTACGATAGGAGGATGGAATATGTATGAAAAAATAGTAAGCGGAAGGCATTTCAAAAAAATTAGAAGAAATGAAAGCTAGGCACCATATGAACATGCAACCAATATCACTCTATGAGGTAAAAAGTCTCTCGTCGTAAGTGCCATTTCAAGAAATTAGAAGCAGTAGAAGCTAGAAGACAATGCAAGATGCAACCTACATCACAGTCCCATGTTAAATGTGTCTTATGGGTAAGTGATCGTTGCAGGTATAAGTTGTAAGCTACGCAGATGCAATTCAACATAATCAGAAGCAATACAAACTAGACATCATACGAAAAACGCAACCACGTATAACAGTTCCAAGTAAGAGCAAGCACCTGTGATGGTGGAGTAGGGGGGATGTGCTCATCATGTACACGTATGTTCTAGAAACAGGAACACGTGTCATATTCACAGGCATTATGTGTAAAGTAAGCAGATGCAATTCAAGTTAGAAGCAATACAAGCTAGACATCATACGCAACATGCAACCACATATAATAGTGTCAAGTTAGAGCAAGCACCTGTGATGGTGGACTAGGGGAGATGTGCTCATCATCTACACAGCTACGTTGACTATCCAGCCTTGTGTTGTCTTGCGAATCTTGTTGGGAGGATGGCAGAGTAGAATCTGTAGAGACCCCCTGTTTGAGTTGCTCCTAAGGACCACCATCATCCACTGCCGGACTAATTTCCTTCAGCTGTAACGATTTTGCATTGTGAAGTCAAACCGATAAGAAAAAGGAATAAAATTTGCTCTTCAGAACTCATTCATGAATGATACTGACGAACACTACTTGGATGAAAGGCAAACACATGATGCAAGGATGGAATATGCATGAAAAAAAGGATGGTGTGACATATTCACACCTATGATGTGGCAACTAAGAAGAAGGCATTTCAACAAATTAGAAGCACTGCAAGCTAGACACCATATGAAAAATGCAACCAATATTACTCTGCCAAGTTCAAACTGTATGGCGTTTCAACAAATTAGAAGCAGTACATGCTAAAAATCATATGCAAGACACAACCAATATCACAGTGGGGACTTAAAGGTGCCTTATCATAAGTGACTAATGCGGGATATGGAAGAATAGTAGTCTGATGTAGAAACAGGAACACATGTCATATTCACAGGCATTATGTGTAAAGTAAGCAGATGCTATTTAACAAAGTTAGAAGCAATACAAGCTAGACATCATACGCAACATGCAACCACATATAATAGTGCCAAGTTAGAGCAAGCACTGTCTTTGGTGGAGTAGGGGAGATGTGCTCATCATCTACACATCTACGTTGACTATCTAGCCTTGCGTTGTCTTGAGAATCTTGTTGGGAGGATGGCGGAGTAGAATCTGTAGAGAACCTCCGTTTCAGTTGCTCGGAAGGACCACCATCATCCAATGCCTTGCCAATTTCCTTCAGCTTTATTGTTTTTGCATTGTGAGGTCATACCGACAAGAAAAAGGAATAAAATTCGCTCTTCAGAACTCATTCATGCATGATAATCGATTTAACACTACTCGATGAAAGGCAAAGTCATGATACGAGGATGGAATATGTACGAAAAAATGGACGGCTTGACATATTCACACCTATGATGTGGTAACTAAGCGAAGGCACTTCAACAAATTAGAAACACGCAAGACACCATATGGAAGGTGCAATCAATATCACTCTGCCAAGTTAAAACTGTCTCGCCATAGGTGGCGTTCATCAAACTAGAAGCAATACATGCTAGAAATCATATTCAAGACGCAAACCAATATCACACTGGCAACTTAAAGGTGTCCCATCATAAGTGACTGATGCAGGATACACAAGAAGAGTAGTTTCATGTAAGAACATGGTGTGATAGACAGATATAGTATGTATCAAAAACAGGAAAGCGTGTCATATTCACATGTATCATGTGTAAGCTAAGCAGATGCAGTTTACACTAACTAGGAGCAATATGAGCTAGACACCATATGCAACATGCAATCAGATATCACACTGCCAAGTTAGAGCAAGCACCTTGGATGGTGGAGTAGGGGAGCGGAGACTTGGACCTTGTAATGCACTATCAAGACAAGGAGAATCGGTCTGATGCTCCATTTACGTTGCTGCAGAGGACCACCATCATCGCCTTCCTTACTATTTTCCTTCCTCTTTCTTGATTTTGCCTTGTCAAGTCAAACCCACAAGAAAAAGGAACAAAATTTGCTCTTCAGAACTCATTGATGCATGATACTGACGAGCACTACATTCATGTAAGGCAGCCACATGATAGGAGGATGGAATATGTATGAAAAACAGGACGGCATGACATATTGACATGTATGATGTATAAAATGTAAACTAAGCACAAGGTGCTTGAACTTGTTAGGATCGATGCAAGCTAGAAACCATATGAAAGATGAAACCAATATCACTCTGCCAAATTAAAAGGGTGCCCTAACAAATGTATTTGACCAAATTAGAAGCAATACATGGCAACAAAGCTAGAAATAATATGCAATATGCAACGAATAAAGGTGACTCATCGTAAGTGATTGATGCATGATACAGAAGAGAGGTAGTTTCATGTAAGAACAAGGTTAACACATAGATTTAGTGTGTACCAAAAATAGGAAGGCATGTCATATTCACAGGTATAGTGTGTAAACTAAGCAGATGCAATTTACCCTAATTAGAAGCATTACAAGCTAGACACCGTATGGAACATGCAACCACATATCACACTGCAAAGTTAGAGCAAGCACCTGTGATGGTGGTGTAGGGGAAGTGCGGTCTTCAGGTACAGAGCTACGTTCAATTTCTTCATTTAGGCTTGTAGTTTCTTGAGAATCATGTGGAGAGGATGAAATTGCATTCTTTATAAGAGTATTTCGTCTCATATTAACCCACGCGCGTGACTGTCTCATCATAAGCGATAGACGCAGGATACACAAGAACAATAGTTTGATGTAAGAACATGGTGTGATAGGCAGATGTAGTATGTACCAAAAACAGGAAGGCGTGTCATATTCACATGTATAATGTGAAGCTAAGGAGATGCAATTTAACAAATTAGGAGCATTGATGAGGGATACACAAGAAAAGTAGTTTGATGTAAGAACATGGTTAATAGAAGGACGTAGTATGTACCAAAAACAGGAAGGCATGTCATATTCACAGGTATAATGTGTTAACTAAGCAGATGCAATTTACCCTAATTAGAAGCATTACAAGGTAGACACCATATGCAACATGCAACCACATATCACAATGCCAAGTAAGAGCAAGCACCTGCGATGGTGGTGTGGGGGAATTGCGGTGATCAACTAGAGAGCTACGTTGACTATCTTCATTTAGCCTTGCTGTTTCTTGAGAATCATGTGGGGTGGATGACACTGCACTCTTTAAACGAGTAGGGCGTCTCACAGTAACCCACCCGGGTGACTGTCTCATCATAAGTGATTGACAAGGGATACAAAAGAGCATTAGTTTGATGTACGAACATGGTTAATAGACAAATGTAGTATGTATCAAAAACAGGAAGGCATGTCATTATCAAAGGTATAATCAGAAGTAAGCAGATGCAATTTAACCAAATTGGAAGCAATACAAGCTAGACACCATATGCAACATGCAACCACATTTGACAACGTGAAGTTAAAGCAAGCACCTGGGATGGTTGTGTGTGGCAATTGAGATCATCAACTACAGAGCTACGTTTACTGTCTCCATCTGCTGACACTGCACCCATTAGAGCGCTGAAACGCTTAGTGCTTTTCTTGGAATTACACTGGAGCAACTTCTATCTTTTCTTTTCTGCACTCATCAACATTGCGTTAGAGTCTGAAATACCCATGCATAAAAAAACAATAGTGTGAGTATGGGTGAAGTGTGTGCACAATTAGTACAGTGTAAAGGTAGCAGATAGCAGCTCGGTGAGAAATAAATGACGGGAGACATATGATAGCTCTACAACATGCATGGCACACCAAATTACTACAGGATTCTATGAAAATAATAGTCGACTGAAATCAAATAGTTCAGTCCATTTTTTGTGCACCGTCCGATGTACAAAGAACGGGCAGATCGCCTTCATCTACCTCCAGCCAGTCAGTGTTGACGATCTTCCTCGAAACGCCAGTGACCACCCGCCCAGTATTCCTCCCCTGCCTGCACCCTCCCCTCGACCTCACCGCACTGTCGTGCTTGGCACCGCCCCCCCGGCCATCCATTCAAGCCCTGCCGACCTTCAGATCGGGCAGAAGCAGCTCCTGCGCCCCACACCCCTATGATAGACACTGATGCGCCGCTTCCCCGGGGAATAGGCAGACTAGGTGCTCCGCGCGCCTAAGCGGGTGCTGCTTCTTTTAATTGCGGTTCGACTGACCCTGAATTGAAATCCAGGCGGGCTACTGACCTCTAGCAAAGGTGAAATAGTAAAAGGGAGGAAACGTTGTGCACTTAGTATCACGAAGAAGATGCAGTAAGAAGCACTCAGCTAGTTTCTTTCGTGGGATGAATACGGTGTGAGCGGAGACGTAAGATTTGCATGAATAAGGGAAGAGGAGTACCTCTTTCTGCTGGCAGTGCTGTGTCCTCCTTCTGTTTTTCCGACGATCTTCTTGTTGTTCGCCGGAAACCAGAAGTTGTGGAGGACGGTGCAGCCTTGGACGAACCCATGGCCAAGTTGTTGAGTGTGGTGCGTGGCCGTCTGTCGGCAGCGGGGAAGCAGATCCGAGGCGGCGAACGACGGTGTAGCGGGAACAGCTCCGGTGCGGTGGACGGTTGCAACAGTGGAGCCGCATCAGTGAGGCGCAGGACAGCGTGGTCGGAGTGGTTCTGGTACGGCGCACGTCGGTGTCGGCGTCGTGGAGGCAGCTCTGCCTCGGCTTCAGCTGCTAAGTCCTTGAGGGCATTGCGGTTGCGGTTGTGTTGGACGATGACGTCGGGGTACCGGCTCCGGTGTGATGGAGGAGGGCGGCGGTGGATTGGCCGCTATGGTGTGGAGGACGGACCGACGGAGGAGGCTGGGGTTTTGCGGCTGGTGGAGAGGGCATTTTCGCGCCCACGGAGTATGAATGGGGAAACGGAGGGAGGTGGGGAACTAAGGGGGAACAATGTTCGGTTTGAGACGCGCTTGTTTGAAATTTGGGGAAAGTTACAAACTTTGCCCCCATCTAAAATTTCGGACATATTGCGTGTTGGGGGTAGGACAGTCATGTCAGGTGTCCCAAATGTGGGCGGGATAGATTTCGGCCGAAAGATGGGTTTTTAGGCGCCCACGGCATATGAATGCTTCTCGGAGGCGGTTGAGACTGGCGTCTTGGTGAAGTTACAAACCTACCCCGGTTTAGACCTTTGGACATCGGGCCGATAGGGTACACGGGCCAGAGTTAGGACAGTAATTTCCTACCACCAAAACATTAGTCTCGCGTGGTTTCGTGTGATCAGAGGCCTATTTGGCGCTTCGTTCAATATTTGGGAGCAGAAGCATTAACGTTTTCTGTTCTCTTGAATTGAACTTTCAGGATTTGTCAAACTTCAGAAATCCTTACTCTTGAAAATCCTAAAGCTACGATTATTTTGGAATGGAGGGGGTACATTTGAATATACATTGTACACGAGTATATATTAAAAAATATGCAACTTACCTCAGTTCATGCATGGTTCCGTATATAATCTCCTTGGTTGCAAAAAAAGTTAAAAATGCGTATGAATATATATATAGCATGTTCAAACTCACAACAAAGATTGATGCCCCTTTACATCTGATTTACAAATGCCATTATCTCGGGTTCAAATAGATGAATGCACTTCCTATGAATTCGAATCTTCAAAACCCCCTTCATGTTGAATTCGACATGTATTCTATTTCGTAGCTAGCAATTTGGAATGCATCCATGCAAGTGACAAATGTATAAAGTGCTTCACACTAACAACATGGAGTGCACTAATTAATGTTTATATGTGAATTGCAAAAGCATCCATTGCATGTATTTCAAACCACTCTCACTCTATGGATCGATAATATGAAATAAACACATGCACATGCTAGAATTCAATAGAGTATGGGTGTCTGATGGACTGATTTTCGTCCATACGCAATTTGCAAAATTCATGATCTCATCCAAAAATAATAATGCCATTTATATTTTAATTTAATGCGTAGAACCGCCTTTTACACATAGATGCACTATGCCTCGGCCCGTTCTCACAGACGCGTTATATCTCTCTCTATCTAACGCATAAGTGCACACACATTATATGCATCGGCATTTCTCTTTCACACATGCTCACAATCTCTCTCAGGGTGTCGTGGTGTCTCACGCACATGCTCTCTTTGTTTCTCTCTCTCTTTCTGACTACTATGTACCACTCTTTTCACTAATCTCAGTTGGAAAACACTATTTCTCTCACATGCATATATACACATGCACGGTCTTTAGTAGCCCTCTATACACACATATATGTGCCTATGTGTCTCCCGCACACACATTATCTTTAGGCCTCTCTCGCACACATTGCACCCCCCCCCCCCCCGACACACCTCTCTCTTAGTAGTTGGCAGATATGATTTCATCATATCATCATTCGGTAGGACATCCCTGGTTGTTAGGCTGGATGGTAATACGAGGCAAAGTTTTACCCTAGTTCGGATCGGACCCTTGCAGTTGAACAAAGAGCCTACTCACAGTCAGTATATTAGTGATAGGGGTGTGTACAAAGTACACGTGAATACCAGGCATTGTGCGTGTGTGTATACTATCGACGAACTATCCCCCAATCTTGTATAACATACTAAGGGCCTAGGGTTACAAATCATATATAGCCGGCTTATCACCAGTGGGGATAGAGTCCTCCGCGACTCTGGTAGCTTCGTGTTGTACGCTGAGTCCTCCACATGGGTCTTCGTATAACACATCTCGGTCCAACCTATATGTGGTGCAGGATGGAACCGACCCATGAGCCTTGATGTTGACCCACCACAACTAGAAATGATGTGCCCACCACACCACACACGCAATGGGCCACTAAGAAAATAAGCATATACAATAGTACAACGGTATATAGCTCACGATGCGTGTCCATATTTTGTTGATGACAGCAGACGGACTTTGCATTTGATGCGTGTTCGTATTTTGTTGACGACACTTACGGTCATTGTATTTGAAGCGAAAAGCACGATATGGTCACTGGACTTCAGAATAAGCTCATCACGTTCACCACATACATTTTGTCGTGCTAACCAACATGTGGTTGGATGGTTAGAGGAAAGTGGTTTCTCGAGCCCACCAAGGTTAAAGTCCCGGTGCTCGCATTTATCTTGTGTTAATTTCAGTATTTTCCGGCGATGTACGTTTAGTGGGAGGAGACATTCCACTCGACTACGAGGCACCTATGCTGACTTCATAAAATCTCAAGATCATATATGATGGCCCACTCTCTCGAAGGTGCTCATAGGGGTAGGGTTCGCGTGTGTGCGCTTATAGCGGTGAGTGCTTGCACGTATATATGAGCCCTTGTGTTTGTACCGTGTTAAACAAATACATGTCATGATTATACGGTCACTGGCTCACCCGTACAACTCCGTATTATGTTGATGACACAATCAATTGACCGATCAAGCGTTCCACGCGGCGCAACTAGTGTTGCACCATCGGGCGTAGAACTGGGGGCCCACCTGTCAGCCCGTATATGAAAGAAACAAATGGTAGTTTGAGTCTGCATTGTGTTAATAAAATAGGAGTACATTTTAGGGTGACCATACGGTCACTGGCTCACCATACAGCTCCGTAATTTGTTGATAACATGATCAATTGACCAGTCAAACGGTCCACATTCAGCAGCGCACATTACCATAGGGCCCACCCGTCAGCGCATATATGAAGGACATAAATGTTTATAAATTAGTGGTCGGTGGGTATTCGAAGTCGTGAGACCTCTGGTTGGCAGTCACCGGCGGTTGTGGGGCGTTCATTGGGCGGTGGGGTGGGGATCCCCGGAGAAAAAGCTCGGCGCGGGGGAGGGGGGCTAGAGGGATGGCCGGTGCGGCGGCGGACCAGCGGTGGGGAGTGGTTTCGGGGAGAGCGGGCCGGTCGTGGGCGGCGGGGGCTGGCGGTTCGGCCGGTGGTGGCTGGCGGCTCAGGGGGGGTGGAGTTTGATGATAAACTGGAGGCCCTTGATTTTGTATCCAACAACTGAAAAATCTAATGACCAGAGATGAAAAGGTCAGTCGACTGACGTGTAGCCTCACCCCGCACGTACACATGCACGCACGCAAGACACGCACGCATGTAGGCGTGCAACACTGACACGTACACACGCACGCATGCTGGCGTGCAACACTGACACGTACACATGCACTCACGAACACACGCACGTACGCACCCATGCATGCAACACTGAAACATACCCTTGCACGCACGCAACACTCGCATGCCTGCATGCACACAACACACGACGTAAGACACACGCTCAACCTATATGTGCATGCACCCTTTGTTCAGGACATGGATTGTTACGGGTATTAATCAATCTTATCTGTGATAAGCAGAACATTGATGTTTGCAGCGGTCTTTATGAATCACAACGTATCGAACGGGCTATCAACATAGTAGGCTTATCTACATGAAAAAGATGATGTCACACTCAATGAATAATCATCTGTTTATGAAATGCCCGCTTCGACCGCCTCGCCCACCAAAGGTTCCTTCTGCTGTGCGCTGCTGCGTTGGGTCACCGACATGCAGGCCATGCACCCAAAGAGCCCACACGCAGCGGGAAGAACGGGCGCGGTGTCCTAGGTCGAGTCGAGGCGCCACTCGCGGCACGCCCGGCTGAACACGCCCGCGTGCCGCATTCAAACGCCTCCATGAAACCCGCCCGTGTGGAAGCCGAGAAACCCACTCTGGACACACGTCCGTTCATGACCGGGCCGACGTTAAACGCAACGCCGGCCGAGCTCCTCACGTCCGCCGTCTATTTAGTCTCCTATTTAAACAAGGCCAAACGCTGGCCAAGAATCGCACACCTCCGCCGCTCCCCTATCTCCTCCGCCATTTTGTCCACTCTTACAATGGCTTACGAAGAGTAGTTATTCCGCATCCAAGTTGGCTGGGTAGCCCGCCGGATACGAGCTATGCAGCTCGCTGATCCACCTCCCTCCCCTCGCCCGACAGAGCCAGTTGTCGCCCCAAGCCGGTGCGCGGTTCAGCAACTCGCCGCTCCAGGCCAGCTCGATGAGGAGCGGCGCACGGGTGTCATTGCTGCCGTCCATGCCGCCGCCTCGTACCGCGTCTCCCGTTTCTGTGGCCGAGACTCCCATGCCGGCGGCCGCGCCATGCAAGCAGCGACAAAAGCCGGGTGCACGGAGAGCGGCAGTCGGTGGCCAGCGCCTCGCGTCCGCCGCCATCATCGAGGAGAAGTAGAACACGGGAGGCCGCCGCCGCTTGGGTCCATGAAGGCCACCGCGGAGGCGACGCCGGCGTACACAGCAGGTGTCTTGCCGGATCCTTTTGTTGCGAGGACCTTCGTCGACCCCGCATGTGCTCCACGGAAGAGGGGAATGTTACGATGAACTCGAGCCGGTGCCGGTCATGGCGAAGTAGTGCCCGGTGATGAACTCGAACCGATGCCGGCCACCATCATCTTACGGCACCAGCCAATGATATCAGTTGGGCAGTGGGGAAGCGAGACGTCCTTTGCACTAAAGCATATACCTCCGGGGCTCCCGTCAGTCCGGTGATCGTGCTGCCGGACATGAGGAACACAAATCGATCGGCGGGTGAACATTTAGGCGAGGTATTATATACCTGTGCTGTCCAGAACTAGCACCGCGTAGTTCATTTGAATCTAATGAAATCCGTCATGTTTGTATGAAAATCCGGTATTTTATATGATTTCCGTCGTTGTTTATATGAAATATCAGTTTGTCTACGTGTTTGCGTGAATTTCGTCCGGTTGGTTGAGTTGCTGTCATAATGTGTGCGGCTACGGTTGGATGGCGTAATTTGCGGGTCGCCAGTCGGTCTGCGGGCGACTCAGGCGGCACTATGGGACAAAAAAAGCACAGCTCGTGCGAGCTCGTCTCCTCGTTCGTCGGTGGCAAAGGCACCGGTGGACAAAAGGGTCACCAATATTTTGGCTATCCCGGGCAAGATCCAAACAGCCCCTCCCAACAGATTCAAATCCCTCGTTCGCCGTGGAATTTTGCCATGTGTTGTTTTCATGGGCTAGCAAGATGCCCGTGCATTGCATGGAACATCAAGATGCATTTTTTTACAAACTCCCGCATGCATGCAAGGGATCATTAATGTCCTCCTTTGCTAGTACCACGAGGCAAACACCATTAATATTGCATCGATTAGTGTTAGTGGCCTTGTATATCTGCAAATTGCAATTTTGATAGTGGCCCCTTGTATATAAAAATGGAGGGAGAAAGATGAGAGATAAGGTGAGGAGGAGTGGGCGTGGTGGTGGTGGTGGTCGGACTGGGCGGAGGCATGGGGATGGACGGCGCATTATGTCTAGGTTTGTATATCTCTCACACACACCCACGTAGGTGGGGGACGTGCACGAAGAGAAGAGGTGCATGCACGGCGCACGTACTCCCGTCTCTTTCCCAACCACACCCGCGCGGGTACATGGTGGAGCTCATTTCTGTACGAAAAAGGCAGCCCACGTGGTAATTTGGCACGTGTACTGGTTGTCCACTTGGTGGAGGGAGGATCGTCTACCACGGGTGAACAAACAAACTGCGACTTGACGCGTTATGTTAAATTAAAAAAAGAGGCAAACCATGTGGGGCCTACCTTAGAGGCAAGGCTCTATACACTGGAGTACTTTTGATGTGTCATGTCAACTCGCAGAACGAGGAGAAGCTTGCTTAGTACGCCATCTCACCCGTCCACGGGCGCGGTGGCTCGCAGGATGAGGTGAAGCTTGCTTACGAGTAGTAGTAGTAGTAGTACTACTACTGTACACCTTTATGCCCGCTCATTCGCCCACGCGCGCGGTGGCTCGCAGCACAAGGAGAAAGTTTTACTACTCCCTCCGTTTACTCCTCGTCCCTACTATGTATACTTTGGTTAGTACTCCCTCCATTTACTTATACAAGGCCACTATAAAAAAATACATTTTGCATCTATACAAGGCCACAAATAGTAATCGAAACAAAAGTTACTACTCCCTCCTTTCCAGTTTATGGCTCAATTTCAAAATCTCTCCAACCAAGGTAGACATTGAGTGGTCGAATTAATTTCGTAGTTTGCACAAGTAATTAGTACGCTCGTTTTTCTCAAGAAGTTATGATTACCGAGGCATTAATTAGAATGAATGCATGAATAACCACTAAATTTCCATGAAGTTGTACATGCATCGGTAAGTACAATAGTGCGCTTTACTACATGGCATTTTTGCATATGTGAAGGAAAGAGAGGCAAGGAAAAAATGGAGAAGTGGGCTCTCATGCAAGAGCCAGCCTCTACTACATGGTGGAGCACTGGCAGA
Organism: Aegilops bicornis; assembly: GCA_021605145.1. NCBI lineage: Eukaryota > Viridiplantae > Streptophyta > Magnoliopsida > Poales > Poaceae > Aegilops > Aegilops bicornis. The sequence continues at coordinate 591,492,087 of CM038670.1, forward strand.
GGCACCTGTATGGAGGTGGTCAGGAATCGGGAGACTCACTCCGGTCGTAGCGCCGCAGTTAAAATGATAATGGCAAGTCAAATCACGGGGCCTCACCTGTCCAAAGAAGTAACTTCATTTGTCAAATCACACAGCCCTACGTTTGCAGCAGCCTACTCCCTCATCTTCTCGCGTCTCTGTCAAACCGACTAGGCGGAACTGCCCCGCCGCCTACCGCGCAGGAAAAGCCCCGCCCTCGACTTTTAAATACAACTACATCCGCTTAAGAATCCAATGATATACTTTTTGTGACATACTCATATTTAGTTAGTCAAATGGATGACCTAGAACTACGTGCAGGCCCTATAAACCGAGATGCCTAAAAATAAAAATACCAAGACAGAGAGGGTAGTTCAGCAGGTATCTTTTTAGATCAATATAGTCGGGATTCACCAAGGAGGAAAACCAAGTGGTAGGCTGCTCCTGTCGTGTTGGCGTAGCAACTCAAGCAGGGTCAGTCCGCACACGAAATGGCGACACACTTAACAGGACCCCTTTGGCCGACATGTGGCTCATCCATCGTCTTGTTCCACGTGCGATGCACCAAATTACAGTTCAGAGCAGTGGTTGGAATTGGAGGCACCCCGGTCGTAGCGCCCGCATAGTAGAAAATGAGCGATGAGGGGTCAAATAACAAAGCCCCACCTTTCCGCATTAACACAGAGTCTTTGGGCCGGACGAAGCAACCATCATTTCACTCTAGGGTGCAAGAGCATAAAGAAAAGAGAAAACAATGATGCGTGCGGTAGCTACCTAGGGCACCCTAGGGTAGGGGTCTCCACTACAGATCCTTTTTTTAAAGCGCCTCCACTACAAATCGGCTTCTCCCTCGTCCTCTTGAAGAAAACCGATGATGAGTTCGGCGGTAGGGTTTTGAGGAGTACTACGGCGTGCGGAGCCACGTCGTAGTAAACGGGTTCGTCAACACCTTAAATATGTGTGGGCCACTTGGTTTTACGGGAACGAGGCAGCATTTTGGGTTCGGGGACCAGTGGAGATATAGTACGTACAAAAAATTGTGGACGTAGGTTCGACCGAAAGACAATGATGCATGGGCCCTGCATTTTCATTTACACGGGGCCGCGTGAAATTTGCTACTCTACTCAAAACTAGTAAGGTACACATGTATTGGACGCATGAGATTTCGAAACCAAATTATGAATAAATACACACTATAGCATGTAAAGCTTTGAGTCATATATGCATGATGTAGATGTTCTTTTAGTTCTTATAGTTCATCTCATTCAAAATCAATTAGTTTTATAAAAATGTTAAGATTCATGGGGTTGTGCATTGTAAATCATAAAGTAAAAAACAAATAATGCCAATCATTTAGAAAAAAATAATCAATTATGATACAGAAGATTCTAGAACAAAGGAGAAGTGCTTGTGTTTTGAGGTTTGTGCATTATGCTTAAGTTCAACCATGGAGTCTTCTAAATTGTACATGTGGCAGATCTGGTGGAATGTTGATGATATCCAACGGCCAAAGAGTGCTCAGATTTGCCTATCTACTGCCTTTGTCGGGTTAGCTTCATCCAAATGACCATCTTTCAAAGTTATTGGCACAATATATAGTTCTTGTGCCATAGTTGCATGTTTTGGAAAAAACTACTAGTGGGTTGTACTATCTATTTAGGAATAGAAGATGTATACATGGAAGTTGTAGGAAAGAGATGACATGGAGCATCTCAATTCCTATGAGTAGGGATTGGAAAAGAGATGTCATTTGGTTCACATCATAGGAACTATTCTATTGAATCTAGAGATGACATGTATCTCAATTCCTATGAGGAGGGATTAGAAAAGAGATGTAATTTGGTTCATATCGTAGGAACTTTTCTATTGAATATACGCTAATGTTTATTTTCCTTTGAAATTAAGGGAGTATAGGAATCCATTCATATGAACCAAGTGGCTCTAAAGCTATAGAAATGATATCATGTTTATCTCTACTCCTATAAAAAAAACGAGTTGGTGATGATGGTGTGTCTGCCATCCTGCAATATAGACCGTACGATCTATATCTCACGGATAGAAAGCAAACTATGGCAATTTTGCAAAAAGATACCGCACCCCTCTCCACATTTGCAGATAATTCCTTCCCTCGTTCATCTTTGTCTCCCACAAGATAAACAACTCGTATAAATGCATCTTGATGTTCCGTGCAACGCATGGGCCTCTTGCTAGTTTTCTTTGAAATGTGGAGTATATGAATCTATTCCTATGAACCAATTGGCTCTAAAGGAAGAAATCCTATAAAAATCATATCATATAGAGTTCCTATGATATTCCTCGATACTAAAGGATGCTTGAAATTGTTGCGGGTGATACGATGGTCTTTCTTTGTAGACTCCTCACCCATCTTTATAGTTACCTCTCAAAGATGAATGAAATGATATATACAGGGTATTCTACATGTGCAATTTGGTACACGGAAACTCGGTAAAAGTTTGCGAGGTTCGAATTTTCAATAAAGCTATATGCACTACATTTCGGAACGGAGGGAGCATATGACAGTTGCTAACACTCACGTGGAAGATTTGTGTGTAAGAGGAGTGGCTGTTCTGTTCAAAACTGACACTGTCAGATGCCGATCTAACGGTTCTTACAGCGTTCGTCAGGAAAAGGCTTGTGGCAAACGTTTGTCGGATAATGATTTACGGACACATGCATTGCATTGATATGTGCCCCCCTATCTCTCTCACACACACGCACCCTCACGAGTCACGACTCTCCCGAGTCCTCTCGCAGACTCGCACGTCGCACCCACCGTCTATCTGCAGGTAGACGTCATGCACATATGTGCTCTTCACACCCTACCCTCAGAACTTCTAAAAAACAAAAGACGGCGTGCACATTTTATTTTATCTCACACGTCACACACTTATACTATTACTCTTGCGGCGAACGTTCTTTGGTCATAGTATATTGTACTCTCACGAAGAGAAGCGGTGCACGCACGCACTAGTTCTCTCACACCCACTCGCGGGTACACGTAGGAGGGCATTTTTTTAAGCTGGTTCAACAAAATCACTCCACTATATATAAAAGCAGGAGCCTTAGCGCTTGCTTTACTAGGGTTCCTCTCGTTCACTCTCTCAAGCTCTCCAGATCTTAGGAAGACATAGGTGGCCACACTCTCTCTCAGCTCACGGCTGGTCACAAATCATTTGGACAACCTCGACCGGGGCAGGGGTGTAGGTGCATCGTTCACGCTGTCGTCGGCGGCGAGGGAGGAGACCAACGGCTGCCCGCGTGTCCCGATCGGCGGCCGTGCCGTTCTCTCCGAGAGAGCGCCGGCTCGGGAGGGCCTCCGAACCCTTCTTCCTCCCTGTGGTATTTTGGCCAAGATGCGGCCTCCCGACACCGTCTTTGCCACATGCCGACGACCCTCAGGTATATATTCCTTCGAAACGTGCCTTGCTCTACTGCCCCAGCTCCCTTCGTGTGGATCCTTTTCTACTTTTGTCCGCTGTTCCAAAGCCACCTAGACTTCTACTATTATTAGAAGTAAAGCTAGTTCATACAGTCGACTCAAAGCGTTGGTTCAAATAGGGAAGAAAGTGGGAAAGTTGTATCATGAATCTAGGACATGATTCTAAGAGGAAACGGGGGAAAGTAGTAATATCTGTCACTATTTAAATAACCATATTTCGTATTTGCGCAAACAGGGATGTCTGTCTCCGTATTGTTTCTATCCGCGCAATCAAAAGCACACACCTCAGTTTTAATACAACTGCACAAAATGCGATGGCTATCCCTCGTTGCCGTCGTCTAACCTCCCGTCTTCAAGGTATCCCTACATTGGTAGTAATAACTAAGGTAGAATGACCAACGCAATCTAAAAGAAGCTAATTCGTATGTTTTACTTCCTGATTGCAGTGCAGGGACGAGCAAAAACAACTGCATCATAATCCGGAATGCACTTTCTACCAGTTCATCCATGGACCGAGGACTAGCTGGCACGGCTGCATGGCGGTTTTTTGGACAGGTGCACGGACAAGAAGCATTGTGGTCTGCTTATTTCTGCAAATAGCGGTGCTTAAATTTAGTGGAATGCACAAGCATTTCAGCTGGTCAGTACACTGCATGGTTCAGTTCAGCATTCCAAATTGAGACCACAATTATAACTGGTTATTCGGAATGAGAGAACCTAACCTCGGATGGTGGCAACAAGAAAAACCAGAGTGAACTCCAGGAAATTTAAACTGCCGGGAGGCCCTTTGCTCAGAGAAGCCTTTTGCTTGTTTTTTCCTGATTTGTAAACCTTCTCACAACTTTGTCTTTTGCTTTGAACTAGTATATGTTTGTTATGTTCTATGAATCCTTGAGATGTATAAAATTGCTTAACTTATGCTTTTCAAGTTTTTTATGAAGACGAGTTTAATGTGAGTGTCCCACATGAGTGCTGGACTAGCGTGTGAACGTTTGGAATTTATTACATTGTGGCCTCAATTAACTGCATGAACAACTGTAACAAGATACATAGTTCCTTATATGTCAGACAACAGATTGTTGATTGTTAGTTGGTCGATAGCCTAGTGTTGAAGCGAGCTGGGCCAATGTGCCGTGTTTTGCACAACTGCTTACAAGTGGGGTAGCACCAACAGTGTTTACAAGTACTTATGTATACGTCAGCGCATGGTTCTCAAAGAGTGCTCTATTTCATCAAAACACACACTGCTCGTATGATAAACCGTATCAACTTATGTCTTACCATGCCATATTCATGAAAAAACTAGTGAGAACGCATCTGTTTCGGCAACAAATTACGATGGTTCTCACATGATTCACGGGCAGACAAAAGTAGTAGCAGTTCCCATAGACGGATTCAAACAGAGTACTAGCCCGAGAGGGGTCGATAACAGGCAAGGTTCGGATAATTAGAAACAATCCAAACTACTATTAAACACTAGCTAGGGCAACTATTTCATGCCTCGATCTAATTTGGGCTGGACACAAGACGAACCTTGCCATGAACATCATCGAGGACGTCCCGCAGCAGCTCAATCTTGTGAACCTTCATGAAGACAACCTTGTGGCCTTGCCACTGATAAACTTGTTTGTGGAGGCATGCCACGTCATCTTCCTGCGTAAGCTTGACAAGAACAGTATGCCTCACAAACGAAGGAGTAGCTTTGAACTACTTGTGCTTCAGTACACCCTGGACAACCCGCCTGACAACAGTGAGGCTGGAATACAACTCTTCATTAGTATAACCGCAAATGGCTTCCAGGATCCAACATCCTAAGAACTCTGTTTTCCCATTGCATATATTCAGGTTGTCCGCCTCATAGCGAGTGACATGTACAACCACACAATCCTTGTATGCATCAGGGCTCTAATTGAAATAGAAACAAATTCTGAATTACTTTTCAGTATAAGAAACACAAGTTATTTAAACCAATATGTATAGCATGGCATCGAAGCTAATAAAATTTTGCATTATTAATCACCACATACTTCTTTTTCTAAAAAAAATCACCACATACTTAGATGAAAAACCACAATCGAGATCGACAAATAAGGAATCACCTTGGGCAGCTCGGCCGGGGACATCCTCGAACGGGGAAAACTGCTCCTGCAGTGCCACGTGGGCTGTAACCTCAAACGGGGCGTTGACCATCTCAGTAGTGGCCATGATCGTATTTGGGGTCAGCTTGGTGGTTGCCTCCATCTTCTTGGAGCTCTCTGTCTCGTGGGTATCAGCCTCCCGCGTCTGCTCCAATATCGGCAGATCTTTGCCTGGTTGTCCTTGGTCCATCATGAAACTGACGAATACTAGGAGACCACTGAAAGGAAAACACAATCGCAATGACAATGATACAAAAAAGAGAGTGAGGATCGATTCTTTGCTTTGCAAAAGTTCTTTTTTTCTCTGAGCGAAAATATACCAACATCACGGATGCGCTTACCTTCCCTTTCGTTCGGAGAGAAGAAACGTTGGCGGAATCTGCGAGTGTTGCCTTTCTTGAAGACGGTGAGGGAGAAGGGGATTCAGAAAGAGTGAAATGATGGTTGCTTCGTCCATCAAACTTAGACTGAGGAGCTGGGGTTTTGTGATCTGACGGCTCGTTCTTGCCGCCTTCTGACCGGGGTGACTCTCCGCCTGCATACTACCTTCTAATTTGGTGGATGGCATTTGGGCTAGCGCGCTGCATGGCCCGCATGTCGGTGAACAAAAGTATAACGACATTCAGTAGAGGGAGACGTTTCAATGACCTAGGAGGAGCCAGAAGCGGTAGAGTGTCTCCACTGTACTAGTGGTAATTGTTTTTCCGGTAGTCAAGAGTGTCTCCACCGTACTAGTAGTAATTGTTTCTCTGGGCCCAAGACAAAATAGCCCATCCACACTAGTAAATAGTAAAATCAATTCAAAAGCCCATATATTTACTGAATGAGAGGCGTTACCCACACCCAGCACACCCCCCCCCCCCACAAAACATGGGTGCTCTTCTTCCTCCTCGCTCCCACCCACCTCACGTCAGCTCGCTCCACTCGTACCCCCAAATTCCTCACCTCACTCCTACAGAAAATCCCAGCTCCCCTTCTTCCTCACTCCTTCAGAAAACCCCCAGCTCCCCTTCTTTTTCGCTCGCACTACAACTAGGCTTGTCATTCGTTACTATGCTCAAATCCGTGAGCGCGACGCGACGCCCTCAAGGAAAATGGAGTCGGCTGACCCCAGCCAAGAAGATGAGGCTCCCATGGCGACACCTGTTGTAGATCCCAAGACCGCAGCTGGGAGAAGCGGCGACCCCCACCGGATCCCGGGAACCAGAGAATCTCGGGTGGACCGCATCAAGAATCTCCGGACGCCGCCCTTGGGGAGATCATCTCGCTTCTCCCACCAAGGATTGCTGCTGCACCCAAGTCCTCTCAATTCAGGCGCCCTCTATGGCGCGCCGTGTTCTTAATCTCGATCGTCGTCAGCCATCTCTCTTCAATGATTTTGAAATCCCCGAGCCATCTTCGCCTCCCACGTGGCTCCGTTCAAAGCCTCTGCATCCCGTCATGCTACTGAGCAAGCATACCATGCCCTGCACGGTGCACGCCTGCTGAAATCCCACAATTCACAGAACTACAGCTGCTTGAGTTCTACTATTCCCACAAATCACATACCACATACCGAACGCCATGAACTTGTGCCCTCAAAGACCGATGTCCATCTCGCGGTTTTCCTCCTCTCTCCACACCGCCACCTTTGCACATGCTACCTACTGCATAATCTGGTACTAAACATTCAACTCCCATTTCTCAATGAACTTTCACTTGTGCGGGTTCGTATATCGGAGGCCTCATTGCACAACATCATCCACTCCATTTGCCCTGCGCTGGAGTGCTTGGTGCTTGTCTTCACAGTTAGAATCGGTTGTCTCCAAATAAAGTCGCCTAACCTTGTAAGAATTGGAATTTCTTTTGACGGAAGCCAGCTCATCATCCAAGATGCCCCTTCACTTCAAAGGTTGATCCCTGATTCTAGTTATTCACCGTTGCAAATAACCATCCTCTCTGCGCCTAAACTGGAGACCTTGGGTGTAATACATGATCTCTGTGCTCATTTCAATATGGTGTTTGGCTCCACAGTTCTTCAGGTACTTTATATATATTATCATCTACACTTGTAACCATAAGCTGCATTTTAAATTTTGCGCATAATTTATATATCATCTTGGAGTACACATTTTGTACTAATATTATGTTCTATGCTCAATGAAGAGTTTCTCCATGGATGGCCTATCAATGGTGCTGGATTCTATCAAGATCTTATATATCCAAATGAATAGTTTTGATCTGAACAAGATTATTGGCTTGCTGCAATGCTTTCCATGTATGGAGAAGTTGAATATAAAGGTGACAATTTCACGCACATTGGAAACCCGCATATAGTGTACTAGAATTAACCGTTCAGCTGTTGCTCTTTCGACACTCTTCTTTTAGACCTTAACTGTTTTCAATCTTCATGTATATTTAGGCAACAGGACGGGGTAAGAAATTTATAACCAATCGGTGGATTCATAAGCATCGGGATTTTTTCACTTCTCATGAGATTCGATTGAAGACAATAACGCTAGAACGATATGTAGCCAACCGTGCAAACACAAGACTTGTCACATTCTTCCCGCTGAATGCGAGGTTACTATTGTCCATCAGGCCTAAGTTTATCAGCAGCATGGTTTTGACGGATGGGTATGTCGAAGAGCAAAAAAAGGAGTTTCAGGTGGGCAAAAGAGCTTCTGAACGTGTCGGGCTTCTATTTACAACATATTGTGGTCATAATCCACGTAAATTTTACGACCCAGATGTTCATTCTATGGACCTGACCGATCCATTTGACTGTGTGATCGCCGAAAATAGTCTTTGGAGTTAGATGTTGTTGCCCTTTTCAATCTGGTTTTTTGTAAACCTGATGAACAATTAACCCTCGTGCTTTTGTACAGTTTGTAAGCTGCGGTTAGATGTTCCTGCCCTTTTCAACTCATTTGTATTTGTCATATTTTCTTTGAAACAAGGAAAATGGCTTGTCATTTGTTTAATTTATAGAGAAATGTTGTAACAAATCCCAACCAAGGGAAATAACATCACGCCACTTCATGCTCGAGCTCACTTTGTGCATTACAAGCCAAGTGATTAGCCCCCACCAAAGCACCCACAAACTTATTTCAATTAGCACATCAAATGGGCTGTAAATTTTCATAGGAAAGGTTGCATGACCGTGACAGATTTGGATTCGGCGATTTGGGACCCATGAGGAATTAGCCTATCCAAGGTGGTGTCGACTTACTAGCCAGTCAACAAACGATTCTGCCTACCAGCCGTTGGATTGACATCCAACATTTGTCGTATATCTTCTATCTCTTGTCTTCTTCTTCCTCCAGCCGCCCAAACCAAACCACCCCGTCGGCTCCGCCTGCTCCCGCCTCCCATGGTTGGCTGCGCCTCCGCCGCCCTACCGTATGTACCCTCCAACGTTGGCTAGTCCCTCCCTCTATTCCCCCACATGTCCTGTTATTCTCCGGCGACGTCAGCCCCAACACGCACCCGCGCCCGAACCAGTCAACCCTCGTACTCCCCTCCGCCTGCGACTGGACCGGCGCATGTTCAACGGCTCCTGTTCGTTCCGTCCGAGGCCTCGCTGTCGTCCTCCGCCTTGCGGCCTTGGTTCGCTCGCCGTCTTGTCGCGCCGCCTCTTGCGTTGTCAACGTCGTTAACAACCGAGAGGAACAAGGAGATGATTTGTATGTGGAGAGGATGACGGTAAGGGACCCACCAGCGTCATGGCGACGCAAGCAAGTGCCTCTATAGTACAAACCCAAAAAATGGTTCCTCCTAATGGTTGGACATCCGGGGCTCACGCCATTGTCAGCAGATAATAAACGAGAGAATTACACTGCGGCGGTGACACCGAGGACCCAAAGCAAGTCACAAGTAGCTTGTTTTTTGAGGAACAAACAGTTGTTATTTATACTAGTTTTAGCGACGGAGCAGGGTAACAACGGGGCTATGCGGGGGCTGTGGCCCATCTAGCCAGGGTTTTATTTATGTTTACTACATCATGAGCCCAGTTGTGTTTTTTTCTTGCTGAAAATGGCTAGCCCAGTTCTATTTTTTTAAAGAAATACCCAAACAAGGCCTACTTGCTTTATCGGCCCTGCCGGGCTGCAAATCTTTCAAGATGAGGAGAGTTTCATTCGGTTCGCCCAGAAATGGACTGTACATTTTTAAAACACATCAAACTGGGAATTAGTTTCAATTTTTTTTCATTACAAGATCTTAAATTCCATTGATTTTATTCATGGACAATTATTTGGATTTTATATTTATATAAATTATTTTTCAAAATAGTTTGAATGTGAATCGATATTTCTGGATTAAAAACAGTTGACCGCACCGAAATAAGCAAAATTTTGTATACTTTTTAACAGTGGCCACAATATGGGGTGTAATGCTAACAAAAAGAAGATGGGCTCCAAAAAAATTCTTAAGAATTAGCAAATGGGCTGCACATTATCAGAAATAATGGCCGATGGGCTATATGTTGTTTTCCACAGATTTGAGGCTGACTTGTGCGCCTACTACAGGTTGACGCATATGCTTTCATAAAAAAAGGTTGGCGCACACGCAACGCCCTGTCAACTTAGTGAACAC